>CM042148.1:55266741-55516923 GCA_023376005.1 Doryteuthis pealeii | reverse complement strand
ATCTCAGGTTTAAAAATAATCTCACTCCCTAAAGCAATGAGTCGAAACTGACCAAACACACAAATGCGTACGATAAGTAGCAAATACTATTAAAATTCTTTATATATACTAGCAAATATATGCACCCCCGGTGCAGTATTAAGTTTTGATATAATGAAATATCATATTAAATTAGAAAGGCTAATGAAACTGAATAAGAATGCAAATAAAAAGATTTGGAACAGAGGGGGTATGATTGAAAATAGAACAACTTTGAAAGTAACTCTTCCATCATTTCCATCCTCCCTCTTTCAGTGGTAAATTTTCCTAATTTAAACTATTTAGTTAAAATAGGAAGTAAAGAATAAAATGACAGTTATTTATTCTTGTTAATGGATTTCTTTTAAGATTTATCCCCGAGAGTTTGCTCTATTCATTAAGATAAAACCCAAACATAGAATCAATAATACTAAGCACATATTATTAAAATCAAGTTTAATATCAATATGCAAATTAGCCTTCCCATTCACACTGTAAACCACTATTTGTTTTATATAAACAATTGCATGTTGTGAATGTGATATGTCATCAGTGCCGCCTCTGGACCATTGATATAATTAACGCGTCGATCCCAGGGGGCCTCCCCCCAGGCAACACCTGCCCCCTCGATTTAAAGGGCAGGGCTGGTTTATTGCCAGTGCCTGAGCGCCCCCCTTGAGGGGGAATGCCGACGGATCGACGCAATTTTTCCACCTGCCCATCCACGAGTCTCGGCTTGTGTGGTCCACGTTAAAGGACTTTGTGCCTGACCCGTACAAGTGGGGTACGCGTAAATATCATGTAGATATGGTCAACAGTCTTAATGATGTAAAACAATTTATTAATAATTGAGATTTAAATAAAAAAAAATCATGGAGAAAGTGATGTAAATAACAAAGGGAATTGGGATTTGTATAGTAATATAGTTTCGGTTACAGACAGACAAACACACAATTCCATTATAATAAGATTAGCAAGAATATACGCCCTCTGGGTGTAAATATTTAAGTTTTAATATAATGAATCCATTAGAAAGACCAACGAAATTAGATAAGAATGCATATTAAAAGATTAAACTTATTTTTAATTATATTTTAATTGATTTCTATATAAAATCATTCATAGGATTAATCTTAATACGCTGAGAATAAAACAATATTAGAGATCAATAATACCAAGTAATTATTATTAAACCCGTATATTTTAACCAGTATTATGTAAACCTTTATTTCCTATGATATATAGACACTGTTATATACTGGATCACACAATATTCAGTATACTAGTACATCCAAATACAGTTTGTACCAGACATAATAATTCGCAACAGTGCTATCAACATCGAGCTAGACGGTTCGCGTAATGCTTCGTAATCTTCGCAGTTTCAGGGGTTTTGGATCAACGCTGTTAATTTTACTTAGCCGCTCCAGAGGCCGAAGCACTCTGAACAGTTTCCGTAATCACCCAGATGTTCTACAACAGCAGTGTACAAATAGTCTTGGACCAGCTCATTTACTCTTACGAAAGGCAAAGCTAGGCTAGTCCATAACATACACTAGTTAATTTTTCAAGTAAAATCAATCCTGGGTCAATTATTAGTGTAAGGGACAATAGTTACCCCCCTTAGATAATTTGCATGTCCAGTATGGGCTCTGTAGAGTGACACATAACAGTTCCAGAAATCTATTCTCGGCCTCTTTCCGCCTTTAATCTTTGAACGGTAGATACAATGGCTAAAAATTCTATCCGGAACAGCATCATTCTGACGTCGCATGAAATAGGTAGCAATTTCAAGTCTTAAAAACGTTTCAAAAGTAAAAACAGCATCACCAGCCCTAGCCATAATTGTAATTATGTCGTATTCTATACTCCCCCTAGGCTCTCACACATTGAACTTTGAACTTACCTAACCTTGACACTATGTAGTTAAAGCCCCTTGTTGCCATTCTTCTGTGTAGAGGTTATGTAAATTTTTATTCACCATTAAAGGCTTATAAACAGGTCTCCTGTGTTCTTCCAAATACTTCAGATCGTATATATATAAAAAATGGTAAGACTAGGTGGAGCTACTATTGGCACTTACTTGCCCAAATTCACTTTGCCACACAGCTGTCAGTTTAAAGTGTGGGGGTATTTCTGTCGTACCTTGTACTTTCCTCAATACACGACCAGGGTTACCTTAAGGGTACCCTTAGTAGAAGAATACTGGTGAAACCCGATGTTACTGCTGAGAGTGATAAACGAGATGTTTCATCCGGGATCCGGATGATGTTACATAGGCCAGTTTATGGCTTAACTTTTTGCCTACTTTAAACACTCACAGCAGCTCTCCCACCATAGCCAAGCAAAGTACCAAACTGATGGTTAGTTCATTATAATTGAGCAAAAGAACTCTGATTATTTGAATAGAATGAGTTCTGAAGCGAATAGATAGTGAACTTGGAAATATCCCATCATACAGGAAAAAATAGCAAGAAAATTTAATATAGCCGTAGGGGGGGGGTCTGGTAGGCAAAGAGTTAAGTTGAAATAATAGCTGTAGAATAAATTCAACTACAACTTGAGCGATCAATAAAGAATGTGTGTGTGTTGTGAGAGAGAGAGAGAGAAGAGAGAGAGAGAGAGAGAGAGAGAGAGAGAGAGAGAGAGAGAGAGAGAGAGAGAACCAGATGGATTATGTTTGCAGTTATTTATGTTGGCAGAACGCTGACACATTAGTTTTTTTCTTTTATCATCAGACGGACCGGTCAGATCTGTCCAACTAAACACGTGCGTTTATTTACAACTAAATCTAATAATACCAATTCCCCATGGGTAGGGGTGGGTTAAACGTCACATAAATTATCTATGCATCTAATTTCATAGTTATCTCTTTCGGAGTTGTTACCGGTTGTTAGAGACGTTACTGGTATTTGGTGATAGGGAAGATATTTAGTCGCGTCCCTACTATCCAATATTAATATTAGTATATTTATTGATACACTAAAACTGATATAAATGGAAAGGGAAGACGAGAAAAATCATAAACAAAAGACATGCATATATAAAAACAAAGTATTACACGAATGCAAACGTATCCCTAACAGATGAAATTGTGAAAGTCTTTGTGGTCGAAAAGTACTTATCGGTGCTGGAAATAACGAGAAGCTAGAAAGGAGGTAGACTTCTTATAGGGAAATGCAATGAGAGCGAACAAGTCATTTAGTGAACAGGCGTCAGCGAGAGAAGAAGAAAGCAGAGGGAAGAAAAGGAAAGATGGAGAGAAGGAAAGTGGAAGGAGTAAATGATGGGCTGATGGAAAGAAATGAACCAAAATATTCGAAAGGGAGACGCCATTTAAAGCCTAGCTAATTTGACACAAAGAAAAGATCTTGCAATCCACAGTCTTGTTTCGATCTTGCAATCACCAGTCTTGTTTCAATGGTGAGATGAAATAAAGTACCTCGCTGGAGTTGGTGATAAAGTCTCTCTTCTATTCAACGAACAGAGGTGAAAAGCATATCCACTTTCTCAAGAGCGGAGACCAAACATTTCATCCGTTCAAAGAATGAGTAGAAAAAAGAGCTGATTTGAATTATGGGATTGACACATGATGTTCAAGACACGCCCACAATCCAAGGAAGACACTTATTTTGTGTCTCCTTACATCTCAATTGTATCAAAAATTTGAATAATTAAAAAAAAAACGATGTTCTGAGTGAATGCACAAAATTATCTGGTACGCTACATCAACTGTCAGCTCCCAGATGCTTTATCACACAGATCAGATTACCCAAGCTATGCTACTCATGCACTGAGTTGGGGGACCGGTATCGAACCTGGAACCTAGCGATTCCTTGGTGAATGCACTACTGACAGAGCTAAGTCTCCCGTAAAATCCGTTAAAAAACAAACAGTTTCCATACCTAGGTAGTAATATCTCATCTACAAAAAAAATGTTAATATCCGCATAGGAAAGGCATGGACTATTATAGACAGATTATCGATCACATGGAAATTTGATCTCTTTAAGATAAAGCGAAAATTCACCCAAGCTGTAACAGTTTTAGTTCTACTGTATGGTTGCACCACTACACAAGGATGCTTCGTGCTATCCTAGACAACTCTTGGGAGCAGCACCTCACAGAAAGCAATTATGATGGATATAAATTAAGTGCGATAGTGTAAATCAAACTAACGGTTTATGGGAAATACCGGTTATTTGATTGGCAGATCTTAACCCGTGTTTGACCCCCTTTTCTGATTCGCTAGTGCAAACGTGAGAAATTAGTTTAAGTAATTAGTTTTGGCTGGGACGACGGATCGCAAGGTGGCGCGTTTGAGTTGATCTGGTATTATAACATAAGATAAAACATGAGCTCTAATTTAAGTAAAGTATTGTGTTCGTTACTAAGAACAAACAACGGGCACAGGACAAGAAATCTCAGACCCAGAATAATAACAGAAGAACAACCATCCAAGAGATAGGACCAGCTAATATTCAGCTACCAAGCTTAAGCTACGTAGAAGAAACAGATTAAATATAAGATAAGTATAGCCAACGATTATACTCTACAAGATACTACAAAGTACAAAAATACGTCTAGATACGTATATGTAAAATGAGTACGCAACAGTTTTACGTCCACCTACCATCACACAAACCATCCAAGACGAACAAGACACCGCTGGAAAAATAAGGACAATATCATAGGTAACGAATTCATAATGATGATAAAGGAAATAGTATGTCATTTATTTATTCCATATATGCAAGACCAGGGTGTCTGGACTAAATCTTGGTATAAGATGTACGTAAAATTCACACTCATATTATGGACTTTCTCAACATTAGCAGCATGCATTTCCGTTGGATTGGGCCAATCAGAAACGAGCCTAGAAAAAACATTTGAGTATTTAAGATTCTTTGTAACTGTTCTCGAATCAGTTGCTAACGGGATTTTCTGATTGAAGGAACACTACAGGCAAGGAGATCTGATACAAGGAACTACACTCTTGTTCTACCCTTGGATTTCAAGGAATACAACTGGATTTTCTGCTACAATGAGCTACACTCTACTTAAAAGGAAACCTAAACGCCTAAAATGGCGACCAGAATCGTAATAGGGTGACCGATACGTCAATCCTAATCACCGGTAGATCGCGCGCCATTCATTTTTCTGTTCTTTTTTAAAAAATGTTATCCTATCATCTATCCTACTCGTGTATGCAAATCAGCTTTTTCCATTATGAAAATTAATCCAAGTCAAGTACCATTCCACCATGACCGATGATCATTTGGAAAACGATCATCAATCGTGAACTTGGGACTGGCTACCACCAGTAACGGTCCATCTTGAGTTCATTCAGTGCAAGTGATCAGAGTAAGGTAACGGCCATTTCAGGTATTCAGTTGTATTGTGCCGTTAAGGTTCATGTAGTGATGCAAGGTAGTCAAACATATTGTATATATCAAGTACAAGCAGAGCTACCGGGCGTTGCCCGAAAATTAAAAGTCTATATACTAATACTCGTGTTCCTTAATTGTACGACTGTTATCATCTTGCAACAACCTCTGGTTAAAAACGAGACCGTCCAAATTGTCAAAGATGAAATGCAAAAATGTAGATCCTGAAAAAGGAAGAAAAAGGACATGCTACACAGAACAATATAATAAGAAAGAAAGACATTAGGGGAAAGATAGAGGGAGGGGTGAACGCATGGAGGCGATAACACTAATCTATTTCAATCGAACATGATGAAAAGATTAAAAAAAAGAAAGAAAAAAAAAAAGGGTTGGAGTGAGTTAAATCAAGATTATTATACTTTTAACCTATTGAAATATTTTTCAATAACTGTTAAGTAAACATATCAAACGTTGTATCAATTAAATATCATACCATAGTATATCCACAGGCCCTGCTAGTTTAACAAATCTATCTACATTCATGCTTAGATTAATGAAGATTATTTTCTATGTTTGTTATTATTTTTTATTATTTATATACTTTTGTTTTAAAATTATTTTTATTATTTTTTTATTTGCTTTTTATGTTTTATCCTTTATCATAGTTTATGTTTAATAATTTTTACAAATTGATTTTTTGATATATCATTGAAACATACCTTATTATATTTTTAACTTTTCTTATAGAAAATGAGAGGTAAAAATAGGATGTGGATTTATTGAACTTTGGTCTTTGCTGGTCTGTGACAATTTTTCCTTTAAAAAAGGACGTGTGCTCAGTCGTTTTACAAACAGACAGGCATATAGAATTTCTCTCTCTCTCCATCTCTCTCTTTATATATATATATATATATATATATATATATATATATATATATATATGTATATATATGTATATATATATATATATATATTATATATATATATATAATTACATTCAGTACATGTATGGATAAATGTCCTTTGCATTCTTTAATACAAATAGATCATTTTGATCTGTTCAATTTAAAAGTAGCTCGCGAGCCAAAAATACCCCCCCTATTCAAGACTAACGGTTAATATTACTGGTAATTTCTGACATAGATTAAAAAGTTAAGGATGGTTATTCAACTTAACTTTGTTTACCAAATATGAAGAATAAAAGACGCGTTTGTAGTTATTTGAAATCACAGACAAACTTCCGTTAGCAAGTCCTCATTTTGTCTACTCGGCTTGTGGCATGGATAAGTATAAACATTCTTTTAAAGCGTTGGCTGCCATGTTTTTTTGTTTTTGTTTTTTTTTAGTTGAAGATAAAATCAGGCATAGACGAGATTAACAGTTGCTGCCAGTGTTGGATCAAAATTATCACGAAATATCTATACCAGTAAATGAAATATCCTAGATTTTAATCACTTCAAGAAAGACGTCGGAAATGGAACAATTTTTTAAAAACTCGTATTCCTAGAAACGGTTTTTTCCGTTAAGAAAAGAAAAAGAAAAAGATTTTTGTTATCTGATTCTAATATGAATAACAGTCAATTTACGTCAGGATATATATATATATATATATATATATATATATATATATATATATATATATGTGTTGTGTGTGTATATATATATATATACACACACACACACACACACACACACACTAACATATATATATATATATATATATATATATATATATATTATATATATATATATATATCTTGTCGTGTTTTAAAAATGAATCTCTCTTTCTACTCCTCTCTCTCTATATATATCTGTATTAATGAAAAATCGTTATAAAAACGTTTTTTTTTTATGAACCAGAAAAGATCTCAAATGCTGGTAGAGCAGGATAAAACCTAAAATAAATATCTACTCACTTCCTCATGACAATCTAATTACTATTAGTTTCAAGTATTTTTTTGTTATAAAAATACATGAAACTAAAAACATTTAGACAATTATATATAGGGTTATTGAAAAGTAACTCGATATTAATGCAGAATAGCGCGCAAGTGATAAAAGCATTAGAATAACATTTTTCGTATAAAACTATTGGATGGCGGAAAGTCCCGAAGTAGAGAGACGCTATGATTTATTTTTACAAATAGAACGTAAGGTAACTCCCTATTTTCAACTATTTATAATTGTTTTATATGTAGTTACATTTTTCTCAATTCTTTTGTTGTTGGCTGAATCATCATTTTCCTTGGAGATGGATGGGTAGACGTGGTCCGCATGTGTGGCCGACCATTATGATTTAACACCCTGCATTTCTTTTTCTTTGGGATTGGTTGAAGGAGCAAATCTTCTTTACGAAACCAACGACTTTGGAAAAACTTAAAGGACAAATACGAAAATCTATTCCTGCCACTCCACAAGAGTTCCTGGAAAGATCAGTTGATACAATTCCCGAGTGGCTTGAGAGGCTGGAGGCAAATGCTGGTGCCCATATAGAATTTTAAATAAAACTTCCTGATATGCGTCTTATTCTCATATTCATTTTTTCGTAAAAATAATGATTCAGAAATTGATTATAAGATTTAAAAAACAGGGAAGGGAATTACTTTACAACCACCCTGTATATATATAAATTAGGGTAGCGTTTGAAAATCGCCAAGGCGAGAAACTGTCAGTAACCAACCGCTGTTGACTTCATGTTCACACTACCTTAATTTATATATACATGCTCTATCCAAGATATTGACCACTATTTACTTATGAATATAGCACTCCATACTTCATATATATAAATGCAGGCTGTTCGGGATAAATTTGACATACTTATATTTGGTTATTTTTCTCTGTAGGTTGGAGGTATTGACGAACACTACACATCATTTAAAAACTTGGGCCCTTATTTATTCATATACGTGATGACAGATAGAATGGATGACTGGAACCCACCTGAATAATGGAAGAGAATAACTTGTATCATGATGATCTGCACCGGTCATCAAAATAAGGAGATTATGGTTGCTGCCCAATGCTACCTAAACAATGTGAAAACAGTCGGGCATGAACTGGAGAATTGCAATGGAGACCACGAGCTGTGGCTAGAAGAAAGCAACATAACAGACGATCTGATTGCGTTCGGACAGCAGAATTCCTCGAAAATCTGCTGAAAAAAGTGTTGGAGGACCTTGGCATTGGAATTCAGGCTTTGTCACGTGAACTGAATGTTTCAGTCTCTACCATGGAGCTTGCACTCAATGAAGACCTTCGCTACTACTCATACAAGCGTCGCAGAGGTCAACTGCTCCCAGAAAAGGTCCGTAAAAATTTTCTGACAAAGGCGAAGAAACTTCTGAGCAAAGGGAAACATACTGCTGAACCACAAACAATCTAGTTCTTTTCCGACAAGAAAAGCTTTTGCCAAGATCAAAAGCACAGCAGGCAGAATAACAGATGGCTTGCATACAGTCCTCGTGTCATGCAGACTAAATTTCCCCAAACTGTGATGGTTTTTGGATGTGTGTCCTCTGAGGGTGATGTGATGCATCCGCATTTTTTCAGAGAGGATATCAGGTTGAATTCAGATACCTACGTGGAGTTGCTATGCATGGCAGCTGGATTCGGCCACCTGCCACACCCCTGGGAAAAGTAAAAAATGGTTGTCGACGAATCTTTACGACTACACCAGTCCCAATGTTTGGCCTCCGAACTCCCCAGATCTAAACCTCATGGATTATTTTATATTTTAACAATTGGTGTATGGGGCGCTGTTGAGAAAGACACCAATCGCCGTGCCAGTACTACAAGAGCCCAGTTAATCGACAGAATTAAGGTAGTTTTTGAGACCCTTCCCAGGGAAACTGTAACATCAGCTTGCTCCAGGTTCGGGAGCAGGACTGAGGCTGTGAGTGAAACTTGTTGACAGTAGTGTAATTTCCGTGCCTGTTGAATTTCTTTACAATCCATTACATTTTGTAGTTACCAAGCACTTTTTCTTTTTCCTTATGAAACTGTCAAATTTATCCTCTGTCTGTCTGTCTGTCTGTCTGTCTCTCTCTCTCTCTATATATATATATATATATACTAGAAAAGACGTGACCCTGTTGGGTCACTCATTGAGCTCGGGTTAGATTGTTGAAAAAATCACAGGGTAATATTATTTCGTCAATTTAAAGCTAAAAGATTAAATGATTGTTGACGAGCAATCTGTGATTATCTAAAAGGTACTTGCTTAAAAAGAAGTTGTTGTGCAATTCTTGATACAAACTTAAAAATGATCTATCTAAAAACTGGTTTAGTGTTAGGGTTACAATTTTATGTTTTAACAATTGATAGTCGAAAATGCCATTTTTACACTTTGGAAAAAATTAATGATACCTTTAAAATTAAAATTAATTTAGCTTTATCATTTCCTTTAATTTAATTATCATAATCCTTTTAAAAAAATTTGTAAAAATTCACATGTTTGACCACAATGTCATTAACGGTATCTATATTCTTTAAGCACTGCCAAATGTTGACTCGATTTTTTTAAAAACGAATTAAAATTAATTAAATCAATTATTTAAGGTTAATTTTTTGTCCAAGTCGAAAAGTAGTAACATAAAAAGCATTAGTAAAAAAAAAGCAAAATAATATTACACATGTAATTTATTTTCAATATTTAAAACAGTTTTCGGTCAATTTTGCTCAAATATATCGTAAACAAGGCTGTAAACGCTGTCTAAGATGACGTAAAATCCCTATTTTACAAAATAACCCGATTGAAAAAAAATTACCAAAATTCAGGGAATTATCCAATTTTAATGAAATTTTCAGTGTTGATTTATCAATTAAGAATTTTATAATACATTCATTTCATTTTCAAAAAATGTTATAATGCATTCATTTCATTTCAAAACTTTCTGATTTAATTAGGTATTTCTACTATGGTAAATTAATATATAAATCCATTTTAAATATGAAACGCCTAATTTTAAATTTCATATTTTTAGATTCTAAAAACAAATATTTATCTAATAACTACTTTTGTTTATTATCGTTATCTAAGAATTTTTGTAGAAACACTCTTGAAAATTTTTTTACTGTTTTCGATAATTATTTAATTGGCTATTATCTTTATCTTTATCTAAGAAAGAATATACATCGATATTTGTTCTGTTTAAAAGAGTTTTAAACAGAACAAATATCGATGTATATTCTTTCTTAGATAAAGATAAAGATAATAGCCAATTAAATAATTATCGAAAAGAGTAAAAAAAGATCTCCAAAAATTATTTTTTTAGTTTTTATTTTACATTTTATTTTCCGATTTTCGGTACTTATTTTCTACCAGGATAGCCCCCTTAATTTTTTTTCTTCTATTCACACCTTCGGTCTTTTGTCTTTTTATTTATACTGTAATTAGTTTCAACTTTATATAAGCCCACCGATATTTTGCGCCTCCAAAATAAGGGGGGGGGGTAAAAGTTAAGTGAGCTGAAAAAATCAGTAAATTTTGAAATAAAATAACTAAGGCATTATAAAATTCATTCATTGATAAATCAACATTGAAAATTTCATTAAAATTGGATAATTCCCTGAGTTTTGATACTTTTTTTTATCGGAGGGTGTAAATTTATCTAAATAATATGGATTTTACGGCAACTTTGGCAGTGCCTAATATTTTTCATTTAGAAGATTTTTTTATATGTTTATCCTCCACAAAATATAAATATAAATGAATATAAATAAACCTTTGTGTTAAATCTGTGTTGTTATTTTTAACATTACTTGCATTCATAATAAAAATATTTACAGGGCCGGTAAAATAAGAATAAAAGTAGGTTTGTCTATTTTACCTAAATAGCCTCTCCCTAAATTTTTACAATCAATTATTTTATTTGTTTTCCCTTTTGACCCGATAAATTTAAAAAATTAATAATTAAAGAATTTAAAAAAAATCTATTTTAAAACATGACATCAATTTTATTTATTTATTTTTACAACAAAGAAAACAATTTTAAGTCACATTGTGTACGAATCTTATTTACATTTTTTTTAGAAATCAAAAAAATTATCTTACGTTTCCTCTCGATAAATTTTAAGTAGATTTTTGAGCTTTGTAAATTGAAAGTTTAGTAAAAAAAATTAAAAAATATGACCGGAGAATTAAAAAAAAAACAAGAACATTAGTCTTCTCTCTGGGTGTAAACTGAGAGAGAGAGAGAGAGAGAGAGAGAGAGAGAGAGAGAGAGAGAGAGAGAGAGAGAGAGAGAGAGAGAGAGATCCCTTTATATCAGCAGTCATTGTTTGCTGGAAAGGGAATTTAATCTCTCTCTCTCTATCACTCTCCCCCTCTCTCTCTCACATTGATGGCATAGAGAAAGTAAGACATATACCGAGCAGGTATTCTAAATGTATTGAGAGGGGAAAAGAAATAGGCAGGAAGTATAGAGAAGGAATGGTGGACTTTTGACTTAATTGCAAATTACGACCAATTAGAAACAAATGAAATTGGATTTTTTTCAAACATAATTTAATCCTAAATGTAAATAATTTTTTGGGATGCATTTTTGTGTCATTAAACTAAATAGGAAAAAAGCTTTTAGGTACCAAAAGTTGATTCGCTCAACTTTAGTATTATATATATATATATATATATATATATATATATATATATATATATTATTGGAAATATTAAGGATTATTATCTGCCCTTGGCACCAAGAGTGTGCCAATCATGCAACACGTAGATTGGCGCCTAAATTGAATACCTGTCTAGTGTTACTTGTAGTCTTGAGGAGCACGATAGCAAGACTTCTAATCCATTCTCTCTCAGATTGAACTCAACAAATAAGTCTGGCCACAATGCCATTAAGTTTGCAAGTTGTATTTTTATGAATATATGTTTTTATCTTCATTTGTTTGTTGAGTTTTCTTCATCCGAATTTAAATGCCTACCAATTAATGTGCAAAAACGACCATAATATATATATATATATATATATATATATATATATATATAGCTTCGTGTTTTCATATAACAGCGTCAAGAAGAATTTAATGCACACTTGTAGGTGTTATGTAAATACGTATTTCACCGAGTATTAATGGAATAAGAAAAAAAAGGAAATAGAAAAAAAAAAAAAAATAGAAAGAAAGAAAGAAAAAGAAAAAGAAAAAGTAAGACAAATTCGCATTAACAAAACTCGATGCTGCTGACATCACAGCCTTTCCTCGTTTTAAACGATAAATCTGGTGAATGCCAGGGAACGAAGAGGAGAAAAAGCCCAATGACAACAGATATTCATTGAGTAAACTAATTTTGTTGCTCAAAAGAAAAAGAATTATTACTGTAAGAAAACTGAATAAGAATGAAACTTAATAATCATTGGCTTACGCTGCCACATTTTCAAGACTCTGAAAAGGTTCACTCGCTTGGGCCAGTAAAATACGTTTATTACTGTGTATGGGGTTAAAACGAGGCTGTCTGTGATTGGACGTAGCAATCACGTGATGTGCCCAGAAGTTTTGGCGCAAATGCCAAAAATCACCAGATAGATTCCAGGTCAGTTCCAGGGTGCACGTCGACCAGTAATTTTCCCCAAGAAACCACTAAATCAGAAGATACCAGATATCCTCTCCATCACACCGATAAGTCTCTCAAACTTGACTCTATACACAAGAAAGAATTTTATTGTTAGTCAATGTTTTGTTATTGATTCAATAACAAAACATTGACTAACAATAAAATTCTTTCTTGTTAGAATTGAACTAAGTTTTAATTCATCTATTTGTTGCAGTTAGTCTTAGAATTAAATGCTTTATTAAGACCAATAACACGAACTATATTTTTTTACTGTCAATTCTTGGAGAAAGTGCTATACTTTTCACCATTTGTAATGTAGTCTTTTATTAAGCTTAGAACATGGCCAAAACTATTAGGTGACCAGTGAGAATCGAACTCACTAACAATGGCCTGCTTGTCTAGTTTGCTAGTCATTACACCACAGGAAGCGACTCATCATTTGTAATATATACATTTACTAATCCCTCCACACGAGTAGGATGTAACGCATGGTCAATTTCTTAAGCGGAGTTTTTCCTTCTTCTAGACTGGCTGCCTAATCAAGGTTAAAGAGTCCAGTCTACCCTACTATTTACTCATATCCAGAAGGAGAATAGTTGGATACATATATTTCCCAAGGGTATTAGCGCAACGGGAAATGCAAACGGCCTTGTCAGGATTTGAACTCTGGTCAACGAATCCATTTCCTCCAACGATAACCATTACACCATGCGTCATTTGTGATGTAAGCAAGATGATCCTTCTTTCTCAGTAAGAAAGGCTGATTCTGTGAGACAGCAAATGACCTTTTGCTCTCCCCAACATACGCTCATGGTAGTAAAGTAAGTCGTCGGGGTGGCCTAAAGTCGGTATCAGCCAATCAGCGAGGGAGTCTATCCCCTTTTCACTAGCGCTAGACCAAGGAGATTATTTTTGCGTCTGAAGTGGAGTTCCACACCTACCATCAGCCCTTACTTTACCGCACAGATCACTGTGCTACTCATACGCTGTGTTGGCGAGGGCCGGTATCGAACTAGGAACCTTGTAGTTTCTAGCCGAACGCTCTACCGGACTCAGCTAACCCGGCCCTACAATTTTATTTTACTTTATGGTAGTAGTAATCGATTTTAATTAAAGTATTTTTGGATTAAATGGGAAAACCCAACGATTTTCATAAGATAAGATAAGTCGTTGGAGTTTCCCCCCACTTATTGTAAAGATAGAGTGGTGATATATGGACTGTGAGATGCCAAACCCACTTTAGATTGTTGATGTTACTCACTTGGTTTGGCTTGAGACACGGTTTAGGAATCTATCATTTTTAGCCTACCTGACATTGACTGATCATCAAGGTTAATATGACCCGTGGGAAATTTCTTGAACCATTAAATTACTGTATTGTGATCAATCGCACCTTCACCTTTCGCGGAACAAATGTTTTGTTGTTTACGCGGTGTTATGGTTAAGCTTGGTTTGGTTTCTTTATTTAACCCATATCTAGTGGTGTAGGTGTGTGGCGACGCCTTTCCCAAAGGTACTAATCCGAAAGTGAACGTAATAGCCCGACTGGACTTCGAACTCGCTAACTACGATGTCTCAGTTCAGCATTAGTCACTACGCCACGTTCAAACTTGGAAAACCCAATTTATTTTATCAAAAGATAAAATCGTTGGGATTTTCACCCGCTTATTGTAAAAATAGTGTGATGATATAGGTTACTGAACTGTGATCATAGTACAGTAACCTATATCACCACACTATCTTTACAATAAGTGTATGTGTGTGTGGGGGGAATTCCAACGATGTTATCTTTATTAATTGCGCTTTCACATTTCACGAAACAAATATTTTGGATGGATCCGCGGCGTTATGGTCAAGTTTGGTTTATTTGTTTAATGGCATATAAACCATTGTGGGTTATTTAATGCCAAAGACAAACAACCTAACACATCCAATGGTACTATTTAACACATATCTGGAGACTTTAAGAGGTTCATACCTTTCCCAAGGGTACCAATCCGAAAGTGAATCTAATAGCATGAATGGAGTTCGAACTCGCTATCTAGGATGTCGCAGTTCAACACGTTAGGGACGTTCGAACTTGTAAGGCATAATCTTTTGAATTAGACAACGTTGCATGTTCATTTGTGTGACTTTCGAATTACACGCCGAGTGAAGCAATGTACAACGTATCAGTGCACCATTGACCACAATACTATCAACCACAATAGGTGCTTTTCCACGACTTCAACTGCTTTGGTCACGTGATATACACGCCACAAATTTGCACACACCAAAATATTGCAAAACTTTTGACTCAAGTATTTTGATAGTAAAAATTGAAAAAAATTGCTCAAGAAATCGAGGGAAATGATTTACAGTCGAATTATGATGACTCCCCGTTTTCCCGCCATATAACCGAGTTTTTCGCTGCTTAGCGAAAAGTCTTCAGTTTTTAGTACAACGCAAATGATCGCTACTCTAGATCCAAAGAAACTATAAGTCTGTGGGGATTGAATAATAAATAAAACCAAATAAAATAAAAATTATAATAAAGCCACATAAAAAAAATGTTTAAAAAAACACAAAATAAGGACAATTTCCCAGGGGGCCTCTGACAGGAAGAACTATCTGGAGCATGCTCGGAAAAGAGGCTTGCTGGCACTGAAAAAAAAAATAACCTCGTGGCAGTTCCTCTAGGACCGTGACTGGGAACACAATTATTACTGGACCGAGAAGAAAATTCCTCTCCAAGAAATAGCTTAGTTGACATGCCATAAAATCCACCAACCAACCAACCAACCAACCAACCAGCCATGGAAATAGGTTTTGTAAACTAGGTATTACACTCTTGATCAAATCTCGTTATGATTCAGGACTCTTTTGCCAGGGTAAAAAATAGGATGGTGCGCGACCAATACAGGACACCGGCTGGCTACTCACTTGACCGATGCGGTGTGGGGGTAGGTCATGTGACTCCTTCGACCAATTAAAATGTGCCCAAACAGCGCTTCCAAAGCATATACACCGGAATTGCCTCTCTCGATCTCTTTTTTTTCTCGGCAGCCTGAATCGTCATCAACACGTATCTATGCCTCGTTCCTAACTACACACGTAACGTCCCCTTCTCGTAGCTGTGTCAGACCAGGAACACACATGACTGACTTTCAATAAATCATTCATGAAACTCCTCACGCAGTATCGCTAGGTAACACACACACACACACACACACACACACACACACACACACGCGCACATACGACTGTTCTCAAATTCGCGGGTTATTCGCAGATTGAGCTCTAGTTATTTCTGACCACATAAACGTGCAACAAAGACCCCATAGGCTTCTTGTCGACTGCAGTAAATACAGCACAGAGAATCCTCTTTGACGGTCTTATCTTTTGATGGCGCCGCCTTGTGCAACATATATTGTGCCCTCACTTACGGTTCTCATTCCTTGTAGGTTAACCTTTGTCATTAATCTCTTTATCACTACATTATGAACGGTGAGTGATACAACGCTATCCTCGCCAGAACACCCCTCTCTTCTCTCGTTTATTACCATACACAAATATAATATACGTATACGGTAAAGCTGTATTGAGAATTAGTGCTCAAGGATTACCAAATGATTCATCAAAGATTCGCGAAATAAACCTGTTCTGAGCACTGTAAACCCAGTGAGCATTTTTGTTTTTAATATAACAAATTTCGGGACAGTTTTGAGACCCTGCTACCTACAGTGAATATGATGATTTGTGCGGATTAAAATAAAATTAAAAGGAAATTAAAAGGAAAAAAATCAACCCCATGAGCCTTCACCGGGAGAACCCTCTGCACATGTGCAAGAAAAAGGACCCACTTCCGACCCAAAGAGAATCTCTCGCCCATTCTAGTTTAGGCCTTAACTGTATCTAGTCGCTACTACTGGCCAATGAGATATTCCCTTTCACATGGCAGCTATGACCGGTAAATAAAGCCTAAATCATAAAACCACCTTCTGTCTTTTCAGCGCGACCACCGAATGAGATGGGGTTAAAAGCAAAACCCTAAGAACACACACCAAGAATAACCACGACCACCTTTTAAACCTTAAAACCAAAACCACTTGCTACCCCATAGATTACATATACGCACATATCAGCAATTCATAATTCCTTCCATTGATTGGTTTTACAACATATCAACACTTGTTGGGTAATTTAATGCCAGAGTCAGTCTTTTTTTTTTTTGGCAAACAGTTTCAAGTAACTATTCTATTCTTATTCAATAAAATTTGCAAACAATTATAACTTCTAATAACTATTCTTAATTTAGTTTGCACACAGTTACATGGTTTCAAGTATTCTTATCCAATACTAATAATATGCGAGCAATTATTTGGATGATGAATTTGAATATCATATATTAGGGCACCTCCTCTATCAACAGAGTTGACTCGCGATTGGTAGAGCGAAGGATTGTAATTGAGTTAACTCCTTTATCAACTGGACCCTGACATAAAGAATCTAGTAAAAAAAAAGAGTTCCGTAGTCTTTAAAAACACACACACACACGCACACACACATATATATGTATGTGTGTGTGTGTGTGTGTGTGTGTGTCTGTGTGTTATATTTATAAGTAAACAATGCTTAATATCACGGATAGAGCATTTATAATTAAGTTAAGGTAGCGTGTACATGGTGTCAATTTGGTCTGAAGATCACATAGGCGAGAAACGGACAGTAACCAGGCGCCGTTGACTCCATGTCCATGCTACCTTAACTTCTCTCTCTCTCTCTCTCTCCCCCCTCTCTCTCTCTGTATATATATAATCGCTGACATTTTCTCAGTGTGATGTTTACCTAAAAGAATAAACGGTAATCTGATGAAGATTCTTCAGACATTAAAGAGATCCACACGTAGAACATTAAACATTTGCGGACGCTTGTCAAACGCAAATTTCTTACCCGGTTTGGACAGACTTCTTCAAATCGTACCCCCGCCCCCAGGAATTTGCATGGATGAACAATTTTCGTGAGGAAAACAAGTTTACCGTTTTTCATAATGTATGTCAATGCTTTGGAATTCATTTTTAAATATTGAATACGTTTTTCATTAAATGGAATTTACGCCGTCAAAGTATCGTTGGAAATAGTTACATTGAAAAACTTAGACATCTATGATATCATCATCATCATCATCATCATAACCATTATGTCGCGCTGACAGCACAGATTCCTATGATTCTCTCACCACCCATCCTCATTGGTTATTGCTCCTGACAATTCTTCCTTAGGATATTCTGTATCTGCACAGAGCTGATCAATCTAAGTCTTTGCTGGCTGGTCCACTCTGGTGTATCCATGTGTAGGTGTCCATCGTTCTTAATCCTCAATCAGTGTCCAGCGTGTCTCGTTCGTCTTACCTCGATGGTTTTGTGATAGGAGGTAAGAGGCCGTACAGCTGTTTTTTTGTGGAATGCTGCTTCCAAGATTTGTTCAGGACAGCACGCAACATCCTTTTGTAGTTCCCATCTAGCTTTTTTCCAATCGTGACGGCGTAAATTCCAAGTGGTGCAGCCATACAGTAGCATCGATACGGCTATGACTTAGAAGAATTCTTGCTTTATTTTATCAGAGTTGGTTGGTTTTCCGGCATATCAACCCTTGTTGGGTTATTTTAATGTCGAAGTCTGTCGTTTTGCGGGCAATTATATGGCTTCACGTAAATATTCCTATTTGAAAAAATTCACAGGTTCAAGTAAATTATTCCTAATACAAATTATATTGTCTTCCCTTAGATTGTGGGCGTGTCTTCCCACGTCATGTGTCTGTTGGTCACATGATCATTCAATCCCTTAAAACTTTCTCTTTAGTCCCCTTTCTTCGAAGAGACAAGACCTATCTGTTTTCGTTCCTCATTCGTTGAGCGAAAATGACATGTTTCTCAGTTCTGTTTATATAACAAAATAGAGACAATTAGTCTCAAGCTTCGGCATAGCACTTATTACACTTTACCATGAAAAGCATGGAAGACACAGCAAATCTTTTCTAACCATTTTTGGTCCCCCTTCATAGAACATTATATACAATTAATCTGTTTGAAGACATATGTATTATATTATTTTGTTTTACATGTTATGTATATTAAACATTCATATATGTATTGCTCATACAAGTTAGTTTGTTGTCTTTACTTATCGAATGATGTTAGTATATCCATGGATGTACTAAGGACTTAGTGTTGGTTATAGATTAATACCCACTATTCTTATAATACTATTAATTTGCAAACAGTTACATGGTTTCAAGTTAACTTCCTATTTAATACTAATCTACTAGCGATTATATATCTTCACTTAACTATTCCTATATATTAAGGTCAGTTAGTCTACTGTTGGAAGAACTCAGCTGTGATGGCCGAGTGGTTTAAGGCATTGGATTCGAAATCCAATGGGTTATTCCCTCACGGATTCGAAACCTGTTCGCAGCGCCATATTGAGGTCAGTTGTACTTAGCTGATGTTATTAAAACCAACAGTAGACTAACTGACCTCAATACTATCTAGCGGTAATAATTCTCAAGATTTTTATATGGCTTTGAGTATTCATTCCTATCTAATACAAATAATTTGTAGATAATCATTTTGTTTTAAGTATTCCTATCTAAAACGAATAATTTCCAAGTAAGCAAATTTAGTTCCCAATCATTTTAAATAGGTAAACACTTTATACTTAGTTATAATTTCTCAGAGCTAGCGTATTAAAGTTGTTCAAAGTGACGCTAAATTTAATTTCAAACAGATCTATTTAACCCATAGTATTACTGTAGCATAATTGTCGTGCCTTACTTGGGAACACCATATTTGTGGCCTTGTGTCAAACAGAACGAAAGCATAATAGATGTAGCGTGATTCTCAGACCTTAACGGGTGGTCTCTTTGAAGAATCGGCCCGAAAAGAAATAAAAACATAAACGAGATTTTGGAGTCGTGGGGTCTGGCTTTTATGAAAATTCAGACTTCTTGACTGTTAATTGTTCTTTGATCCGAACGACCGTGAACTCACAATGACCGTAGAAGGAATCGAATGATTAGAACGAATCGAAGGCTCGTTAATGTTCGAGAGCATTCTTTTCCTTCTAAGAAGAAATAGATTCTTTGAGAAGATTTGTTCTGTTGGAAATATTATAAATAGGGAAACTCTGGCTAAGAGACGAGTGGGCTGTGGCAGCGCCAGAGGGCCTTGGCCGTGGTCGGTCGAGAGGTACGGACCGGGGTAACGACATGTTGTCGCTGAAACGAAAAGCGCCGTCCAGATAGTTACCGACTGAAGTAAAAGTTTGTCACCAAAAGTTTATTGAAACTGACTTCTCTCTCTCAAAGTTAAGAAGCCGAAATTGAATTTATTCTAATAAACTCTTGAAAAATAAACTCAGTATCATAGTTATCATTTACTACGAAGATAATGAACAAACACCGAACTTTCCCTGACCGTTAGACATCCGTGGAGATAAAGTCAATTGACCGCAACGAAGAGCACGCGGCCTGCGTAAGTTGATACTCACTTGATTGATACCGCTGACCGACGCAAGTACTACTAGAATCCTGTGGGTGTGATAAACAGAAACCCCAAAACGTTTACGCTTGCGCCGAACGAAGTTAGTGACTTGTAAGTTTTAATAGTGCACCCACGGAGTGCACGGTGTAAAGCCCACATTGTCACAACCCCATTGTGCAAAGACCACGCCACGTTACATTACCATTCTGGCTCAAAGTCGACCTAGAATTAATGAAAAAAAAAAGGGTGGGGGTGACCCCACACTTTTTCAAGTAACGAATGATAGTCATTTATAAACAATTATAGCTTTAAGTGACAATTCTTAATACTAATACTTTATACACAATATGGTTTCAAGCAACTACAGACCAAACTCTCATCAACGGACTTATAGGGGGAGAGGTGGTTCGTTAAAGTCTGTAGATGGGAATAGATTATATTTGTGTCATAAAACCACTATAGTAAATATCAGATCATAATATATATATATATAGATATAGATATATGTGTGGCATAAATAAATATATACTATATATATAGCTATGTGCAAAATATCGCTGGCTCTATAAAAGAGTGATCACAGGAAATTCTTCTAAAAATCATATAAAATAAACTAACTATCCGATTTTAATAAAACTTTCGGTTTATCAAGTAATAAAAGACAAACTTTTATTGTAAATAAATGTTTACTAAATTGAAAAGGCTAATAATTTTTTTCGTTAGTTTTCGTTTCGCGTGTTGATCCCCGTTCCAAGATCTTTTTTTTTTTTGTACATAAATAAATTTTACATTTGTCGAAAGACAATTTAATGACGGAACATATGTAAAAAAATATAATTCGCTAATAAATCGGTTTTGGAAAAAGGGCATCTTAAACATTGAAACTTAAATCTCGTAAATAAGAAAAATATGTATCTTTTTTTTTTTTTTTTTTTTTAATTGTTAGATTATTTTCAAAAGAATTTTATATTAAAAGTTCCTATTGTCTACATTTTTATTTTATTTTTCAGGGATTTTAAAAAATTTATAGAATGTAAAATAAATACTTTTCTTTAATGTAGAGCAAAATCGTATTTATTTAATCAAAGAAAATATTGTATAAAAAATATCTTGCTAAAAATAATGACATAATATATTTCGGTTTTTATTTTATAAATTTTTGAAAATAATGTTTGAATTAAAAATTGTCGTCATTCTTATTACGGATGGATCAAAGAGAAATAAAAACTGGGTTTTGGAGAAAACTGTTGTTGTTGTTTTCACTGTGTTCTGGGTCCATAAGTTAATAGGTTCGAATCCGTGACGCGTGTATAATTATACTCTGTAAAAGAAAACTCAAACAAACAGTGTTTGAAGAAATTTATTATTTTATTTGGAAACAAATAATTCTCCCGTTTATATCCAGAAAGCAGATATTACCATTCAGTTAAAATTTTATTATAAATAATTTCTAACATTCTAATTCTGATTTTCCCGACTTTCTTTTTCAATAATATCAAGAGTTAAATCGTGAGGCATCAAGGAAATGCTAAATTAGTAATTTGTTTTTGTTCCAGAAAATAATTTTTTATACGTTTAGTCATCCACACTAAGAAAAGGTGCACACGTCAAGATGCGATAACTGTCAACAAAGAGTGGGAATTTACGGGAATTTACTTTAAAATGCAAAAATTTAGGTTTTATATGAGAGAAATTTCTTTTTTTCTTTTTTATAACACATAAGCTTGGAATTGTTCTTTATATTAAATGTAAAAGAAAACATTAAAAAGTTAATTTTCCATTTTATATTGAAGTTTTAAAATATTTTTAACAATTAAGCGGACTTTCAAATTGACCGCGGTTTGCACATCCCTATATATATATATATATATATAGCATAGTACTTAAAAATACAGCATGGCACACTTATGTAGAATAACATCGATAGCGCTCTCTCTCTATCTCTCAAAGGGAATAATATTAATATATACGGTTTAAAAAGATACAATAACGTTACATTTATTAATGTACACTACAACTTGTTAAAGTTTATTTACCTTATTTATATGCTGTAGTCCCTTTGAGAACTAATGAAATACATCAAAACATTACATTTTTTTTTTTTTTTTTTGCCTGTAGATTTTGTCCGTTGCATCCGAAGTCCGTTGATGTGGGGTCCGTAGAAGAAAGTTTAGACTGTATTCCTACTTGATAATTATTTGTTTGCACAATTATATTTTATCAAGTTATTCTATCTAACATTTAATATCTAATGATTTTTAAAACGATCTCTTTGACCTAAAGATAGGACCCAAGTACTACAACTCTGGTACAGAGTGTGCCTAGGAGCAATGCCAATGAAAGGGGACTCAACACTTCCCAGAGCTCCAGAACTGATATATCAGATGCAGTTTAGTGTCATACCCAGGGCACCCCTTTTTGTTGTTTTTTACACACCCTCCTGAGTATACAATCGGTGTATTCAAGCCTCCCCACCCCGATAGGTCTGGTTATAATATAGGATTACCGAATAAATGAAGAATTTTTTTTATATCTCGCATTTGCTTTGTTATTGCTAAAGTGATGTAAGACACATTAAGTAACATCCGTTATTCACGTGTATTTTCGTTCACAGACCCTTTTTTTCACGAATTTAACCTTTAGAACTCCGGGTACCCCACCCTCGTAGGCCGCCTACCCTAGTCTCGAAGCTTAAAAAAACCCAAGAAAAGCTGAAAATATAATCTGTTGTTATTTAACCCTTTGCCCACCAAATTTCCTACACGGTTGTACGAAATTTTCTTGGTACTTTTTATCAACATAATCTGATATTTCAAAGTTCACAATCTATTCACCTCAGAACACGTATTGAATTTATCAGTTTAAACAAGTGACACGTACTAGAGCCGTTGCCAGTGGCTTACGGTAGGATCGCAGTGGTGTGACCGGCTTAAAGTAGCCTTTTAATACCCTATTGCCATTTTGACAAAAGTATCCCATCAAAGAAATATGTTTACATGGATAAACCACTCTCCCATAGCTTACAGCCCAGGTAGTAGTAACGTAAATATATAAATAAATACTGTGAGCCTTGACAGATGTCAAGTTCTCAAGCCAGGATACGTATATTGCTAAGGGTACGCTAGAGAAATTACAGGAACACACTGGAATTTTGAAGTTCCGTATATACCTAGATTATCATCCGATACGATCCAGGACTATTTGTTGACTTTTGTAAGCGTACCAGCTGGTCATAACCAATTATTTAAACCCACAAAGTTTGTAACTCGCGTATGGTGCAACCCCCTAATGTTAGGCTAAAACCTATGTCTCTGAAAGTCGCATGATACGCGAGTATATATGGTTTTTAGGTTTTTACCCAACCCGTTCGTCACGGGTAGGATGTTACGAAAGGTCGCAAGGGAGCACCCATACATGATATAACAGATGCAAAGTTTGTTACTTCTTAGAAACATATTTCATTCATTAGTTTAAAACTTTTAGTTGCATTTTTTCGATTATTTCAATCCGTTTTTAAAAAATAGATGAAAAGTAAAAAAACAAAAAAAAAAAAAACCCCAACAAAAAAAAAACAACAAAAAACAAATATCGTCCTTTTAAGATAAAATTCTAGATCAGGTAATTGTTTTTCTATTTTATTAATTTCAGCATTTCTTTGATTGTCAAAAAATACATACCGGTTAACATTACTGGGGTGTTGCAGGTTGGGAGTGAATTCGAGGAGGAGACAATCTTCTCATCCTGGCGACGAGCCTGATTATGGAATTATAATTATAATGGAGTTCGATACATGGAATTAATAATTACTCCTAAATTAAGTGCATTGACAAGGAAGGACATTATACAGAAGAAAAAAATGAATATAATACTTATTCAGAATAGCCAATCGAGGAAATGTCTGCGAGTGGTCCGAAAGTCTTGTCACCCCTACATATTTTTAGTGGTAAAATAATTACATAGCATCATATTATTTAAACAAAAAATAATGAAAGCTAAAACAATATGTTAGGGTGACAAGACTTTCGGATCACCCGGTGCAATGGTTGACTTTGAATGATTTTCAGTACGTCAATTTCCTCGATGAACTATTCTGGATAAGTAGTATTAATATTTGTTGTGTACTACGTTTTGCATCATTTGTCTATTGGTTCTTGGCACTATTAACTGTAAATACCAGAAGTTTATTGATTGGGATTATCACTGTTGGTTTTATGATAGTCCATTGAACGTCAAGTTTAACAAAGTAGGAGTGTCGATGCCAAATTATCTATTTGTGTGCAACAATTTACGTGTTAGTCTGTGTCGAGTTATACATTGAGCTGAAAGATGCCCAATGGCAATCACACGAATAAACACATCAAAAGAATATAGAGTTATAATAGAAAAAAAGTTTAATTACGAATGTTGGGTCAGTAAAATACGTCTGCTTCTATATATAGAGTTAAGAGAGGAAGAGACTTTCTGAGATTGGACATAGTAATCACGTGTCACGTCCAGCCAGTAATATTGTCACTCATATTCAACAGACACCCACGGACCAGCTCCACGATAAATGTCGAAGGAAGTAATTCCCGAGGGATTGATAATAGAAGATACCAACTATCATCGTCCCCTCTCCATCAGACGTGTAGGTCTCTCAAACTTGACTCTCTCTATATAGGAAAGACATTTATATTGTTAGTCATTGTTTTGATATATAATAAACCTTTATAATTAAACTAAGTTTTCATTGACTTATTTGTTGTTGTTAGCTTTAGAATAACTGCTAGACTAACACGATACGAATAACACACACATACACACACACACACACATATATATATATATATATATATATATATATAAGGACTTATTTATAGGAATTAATACTTAAATGCTTCAATTCGAACTTCCTTAAAAGGTCCCCAGTTGTGTATATAACAAGAAAGATCAGGATAACAGTCCGAAAAATCAGAATAATACAAATGATCAACTCTCATGTAAAAAAATCAAATTCATTATTGTTTTGCGGTCGGATATTTGGTGCGTGTCAAGAATAACCCCAAGCATAAAAATTTCCGTCCAGTCTGCAGTAAATGTAAAAATTGTCGGCAAAAAAGCCATATCCAAACACATCGTGTTTACATACTTATCATATATATATATATATATATATATATATATATATATATATATATATATAATACGTACTACTGTGTTGATGGTGAATCTAAGTTTAAGTCATTTACTTTCACTGAACAATTAAATTACGTCTTTAACTAGTTACAATTCAGAAATTGGCCATATTCCTTCAGTTTTCACTCCCTCAACCAAAAAGGTGCCAACTTATTATAGATGAGCTATATACATATATGAATTATAGGATAAGAAAAAAAAATAGATGAAGCAAATGAAAAACTAATTTTAATCTGGATGATGAATACACTTTTTTTTAATCAACCACTAAATCCCTAAATTACGTCTTCAACTAGCTAGAATTCAGACATCGGCCATATTTCTTAAGTCTTTCTCTCCCACGAATAAGAATATGACAACTTATTGTAGATTACCAATATATCATTTTTGGTACGGAAAAAATGAAGCAAATGCCTGAAACTATCTGGATGGTGAATATAAGTATTACATATCTATCAAAAAGATATGCACATAATGGCAGAAATAACGGACATTTTCATGGTTGAGTTATTCTGAACATGCATAAAAGATTTGTTTCAAATCTGTGAAAAGTGTTATAAATATCAACTCAAGTAATAAATATTCAGTAATACCAAAGAATACACTGCGCGCGTGTGCGTAGAAGCCGTAACAAAATTATTACAGATTTTATTTATCTGCTAATTTATTATAGTCTCCAAGTTCATGGGCAGTACCCGTGGCGTAGTGGCTAACGTGCTGGACTGCGACACCGTAGTAAGCGAGTTCGAACTCCAGTCGCGCTGTTGTGTTCGTTTTCTGATTAACACCTTTCGGAAAAGTGTAAACCCCTAAAATCCCCTTTCTATGGGTTAAATAGTACAGCTATTGTTCTTTTACTAGGATGGCTTTGGCATTAAATAACCCACGAAGGTTGATATATCATTAAACAAAGAAACCAAACCAAAACCAAGTCCACGGAAATACCTATTCCCAAATTATTTTTTCAACTCAAACAGACAGAACCGGTTAATAATAGATCCCTAGTGGATTAGCTGTATAGTATTCCTCTCCCGGTGTCAGAGATCGGTGTTCGATTCTATATAGAAGCAAAGATATTGATCACTAATTTTTTAAGCGTTAATATCTTTCCCAATATGAAGAGTGACGCAACACAATCTTTCTTTTGTTGGCCTTTGTGCCGCACCTGAGATAAACAATAAATATTAAGCAGTAAAAAGAAGAAAAAGAGACTTACCAATATTGAATAAAATTAGGATGTTGCAACGCCTATCGGGTCGCATGGCGCGTCAAATCGTCTGTTGTTAATTCCACTTTGGTATTTTTCTTTTCTTTTCTTGAGAAAAGAATCATGAGACAAATAAAATATTGACTTTTGCCGCGAAACTAGACAAACAACACACATATCTAATCTACTCAATCTGACTTATTCCATTGCATTTGTGGAGTGAGTGGATACAGCCACTTCAAGCTGAGAAGTCAGTGCATCGTCTGCTCTTATAAAAGAGATCCCGTAGGCGGTAAGTTCATTGCGCGCCTATATATTTTTTTGTTTTGTTTTGTATGTGTGTGAAAGGTAGGGTAGGTACTCTAACGCTTACCAAATACCAACAACTATGAAAGATTAACATTTTATTTATTTATTCATTCATTTATTTATATTTTTTTTCAAATGTTATCCAGAAGCCGGCGCTGGTTATTTCCTTGATTAAAAAAAAAATGAAAGAAAAAGAAAAGAAAAAGTAAAAGAAAGGAACAAAAAAAAAAAAAGAAAAAAAAGAAGAAACTACTACATCTGTCCCACAATGGTTGCTACATTTATATATAAATTTCCTACACTAAATGTAACGATCATTATGAGAAAGAGGTTGTGTTTATTTATGGGCTATAAATTTCTGTTTATTTTTTATTTTTGTTTTTAACTGTCAGGCAAGATACCCTGAAAATCCGAGAACACTCATTTAAACATAGCGGATTTTTTTTCTTTGTAGGAGTTGAGAAGAGGAAGATTTTCGTAGAGATCTTCTTTATGTTCCATAGTTGTCAGAAACTAGAGTGTCTTTAACAGGCCTAGATGGGCGTGGTATGATGGGAAAAAAGCATTGCCTCTTCCTTATTCTCCGAATTGATTTCAGAAAACTGAGAACCCCCGCCTTTATTTACTTCAGAGAGAACAAGAAAGATAAGGGAGATAGAAAAAACAGTTCCTTCCGTGTTTCTCGAGGAAACGCTCGTGGCAAAATGAGGTGATTTAATAATACACCCTCTACAACAACTAACCGTGTTGGTGGAGCTTAATATACGCTGGCTGTATCCTCTGCAGAGTAGTAATAACAACCATCCCGTTAAAAAAAAGGATTTCCCCTGACTGTATCTGATGGCAAGGCTCCAGTTCTGGAAATCTGGGAAGTATGGAGTACCCCGTCATTGCCATTACTCCCAGGTCCACTAACCTAGAGTTGTACCTGTAAGTGCCCTATATATCTGTTTAAAAATTATTAGTATTAGATAAGAATACTTGAGGTCATATAATTGTAAATTATTTGTATTAAGAATAGTTACCTGAAGTCATAATTGTTTATAAAGGATTATTATGAGTTACTTGAAACCATATAACACTGTACAAACAGATTATTATTAAATAAGAATAATTACTTGAAACCATATAATTGTGTATGAATTATTATTATTAAACAATTAGATAGGAATACTTGAAATAATACAACTGTGTTCAAATTATTTGTATTAAATAGGAATATTTTATATAATATAACTGTATAACCAAAAACCCAAAAAAAAAAAACCCTCAAACGACTACACAAGAAATATAAATATAAACGTACAATGAACAGTATTTCCTAATCTCTAAGCATAAAATAACCCTAGAGGAGTTGACATGCCGTTAAACTATCAATCTACAACAATATCTTCATAAAAAAGAAGCTCAAGCCAAGTTTGTGTTATCATTAAATACCTTTAACGATTCAATCATTGTGTGTAGTAATGCCGAAGCAATCCTTGTAGGAGAACAGTAATGGTACTATTTAACTAATAGTTGTGACATTTTGGGATTCATACCTTTCCCAGGTGTATTAGCTTGAAAGTAAACGCGATAGCGCGACTGGAGTTCGAATTCGCTTACTACGATGTCGCATTCTAGCATGTTGTTGGGTCAGTAAAATGGTAATCCTTGTCTGTGAAGTTGAGTGAGGGAGAGGCTTTCTTTGATAGGATATACCAATCACGTGACGAGCCCAGAAGTTTTGGAACAAAATCCCCAGAGACAGACTCCGAACCAGCTTCAACGAGGCAGCGACTTGAAATCCTCCCCAAGAAATCACCCTAAGATACCAGATACCTTCTCCAGCACGCCGGTAAGTCCCTCAAACTCAACTTTATACACAGGAAGGACTTTATATTGTTACTCATTGTTTTTATTTGCTCGTTAATAAATTGTTAGAGTTAAACTAAGTTTTAATTCATTTATTTTTTGCTGTTAGTATAGCATTTAATTCTAAAACTAACACAATAACGTTAACCACTACGCCACGAGGACCCCTCCCCGCCCTTTAGCTAGGGAGATGTAGGTTTTATTGGTGAAATGAAGCGGTTAACTTGGCATATAAGTAGTCATAAATCTGTTGTGTCATTCAGAAAACATTCTTTGTTGAATAAGGATTCAGTTTCGTATATCGTCAACAGCAGGAAGTGTTATGGTAAAAATGTGCATGAATAGTTCTTACTATAAATAATGTAACCTTAACGCAAATGAAAATTATTACTGCTAGTCTTGATTTCCTCTTTGTACTGTCAACGGTCGATTTTAAGACGAATAAAAAATATATGAATCAAAACCAGTAAATGTTTTAATGGAAATATTGCTCAAGACAAACGAAGAGGAATTTATCATTTATCTAACAAATTTTTGATTAAATTAATCGATTGAATAAGTTCTAGCAATTTAACATTTTCTGAAAAATTACTATTATAAGACGTGAATGTTCTTATATGTTGTTAGAAGGTTCAAAGTAACCTTTCAACGTCGGTACACATGTGTACATGAATTAATCCGGCGAAGAAGTTATATATAATAACAACTATAGACTTTATTCTGTGAGCACGTGGAGAAAATACATACATGGCAGGTATACACATACTCATGACGAGGTACAGTAAGATATATAGAACAGATACATAAACAAACATAAAGAATGTAGGACTAAGTCCTAAAGAAGTGATACAAGTTACATGTAGAAATAAGTCACTTACTGATAGTTTATTGGGGGGGAGCAAAGTCCCCCACTTAAGGGCAGAGGCACAAAGCACCTAACCCATGTGCAGTGGTTGCCGGACCCAGAGAAAGAGAGAGATTTTCTCCCGGGCTGTGTTCAAATACAACCGCCACCTATCGGCGAAAACCTGCAGCAAGGGAAGATAGCCGTATTGGACTCATGTCTATCCCAACACTATCAAGAATATGCACCCCCGCCGGACGTAAGTATTTGAGTTTTAGACGCACTAATAGGATGGGCTGTTTTGGGGCAAATCTAACTCAGATTTTCACATAGACATAATATAATATTTATTCTATGAATTAATGATTTTGACTATAAATTAGATAGTCATTGATAAACTTGCGCAATTCCTAAGTGTCTTGTGACGTAGTTTCCGTTATAGGATAAACTCCTATATTTTATAAACAATAAAAAGAAAATGTAAAAGACGCGCCCATAACTCCTATTAAAATTCAAAATCTTCTACAATTTTGGACAAATGAGATTTAAAAAAAATAATTAAGCAATCTTAGAATTTGATTGGATAAGGCAAGTCATGAGGGGTGCTCGCAAATACATCCGCGCGTTGAATTTCCAGGAGGGTCGTAAATCATTACCGCCAAAAAGAAAAAAAATCAAATCGGAGCCGGTTATCATATATATAAGCTGACTATGAATTAACAAGGTGATACTTTGTCCCCTGCGTGTAAGATGAACCTTTTTCTCGGCATGTACAATGAACCTTTGCCACACGAAGACCTTCAGCCACTGCCTTCTAGCACACATATGATAAATAGGGTTGGAACAATCATATAGGTGCTAGAGCTTGACATAGCCAGCCGATTGGGCTTCTCCGACCGCCCGTCTAGCCTAAGTAAAGGACTGTTCAGCCACAAGGATTCCGTCTTTAGCTATCTCAGGTTGCCACCCACGGCTAACAAGTGGCCCCATTGGTGGGGGGGGGATCTTACCCCTCTACAGAGGTGCAGTCGATGTATTCTAAAGCCCCAACCGACAGAGCTGGTATATAACTGTAAATCAACTAAAATGACACATCATAGCGAAATCTTTATTAGGGCAATAAGTTTGTGCACTTAGCGAATAAAGCAATTTTCAATCCAATTTGCAACTGCCAGAAAAAAGTATACCTTCCTACTGCTTCGGGCAGGATAAGTGAGGATTGGAAGCGCCTGTCTTATGTTTGGTAATATTTATTACATGTTTATTTGCATTAAAAGTCAGGCATCGGCAGCATATGTCACATGTCAGACCTTGCCCTATGGCATAAGGGGTTGGTTTTGACGTAGAGATCACCTGGTTTTATTATCATCCTACCTACAACACATCGATCATGCATATAGAACTACAGTCATCCTAGATTAGTAGACCGTGGTACGAAATTCCGAACCAAGGTCGCAACACCGGCAATGAGTTGCCAGACTATTTCTACCTACTTCAGATACGAGGGAAGATGGTTTTTTTTCCGTCTGTCAGTTGTCGCTGTTTAATTTGGGAGTTATTTATCTTCTACTTCCTTGTTACTGAGGATAGCTCCCTCTCCGTAGAAAAAATCGCTACATAACTGAATAATAATTTGGCGGGGTATGTATTCACAATGAGCTTCTTTTTTTTATTTCTAAAAGATATCATCCAGATTCTTGATATAATGGGGTTAACTATAAAATTTGAAGGCCATTCAATAAATTACGGGATTTAAAAAAAATTCAAACCATGTAAAATTTAGAGAAGAATGTGTGATGTGTACGGAGAATCAGAGAAAAAAACGAATAGGCTAGTTTGCCGGGCCCGGAGTTCAACAAGAAGAAGGTTCCCGAGTTCGACAAGAAATACATGAAAAAGACCGGAGGGCGCATCGACCGAAACGTTGTGTATATAACAATAAAGATGAGGATAATAGTCCGAATAATCTAAATAATACAAAAAATCCAATATCTTTTTTCAAATTATTTGTATTAAATCGAAATACCATATCATATAACCTTGTGCAAAAAAACAAAACAAAAAAACAAAGACAAAAACACTCTTAAACAACTACACAAAAATGTACACAATTTCTTAACCTATAGGCATAAAATAACCCCGACAGGTTGACATGCCGATAAAAAAAATCAACCAAATCCATTAGTAAATAGGTATTTTGAGCATCTGAGAATACATTACACAAGTTGAGTGCCCCTTGATATTGTTAGGACGCCCGAAAACATTTCTCGACAAAGTGGTTTCTAAACTTTTTCTTTACCATAGAAATAAAGCACGTGAAACATTTCATAAAAACTAAAACTAAATCTAAAATCACCAACAGTAATGAACCAGATCTGATACAAACTAACACTCACGCGGACGTAGTCCGGACCAGTCACGTGAAGAGAAAAAAACTTTCTTTTGTAACCAATGATAATTGAGAGAAAGTCTAAAACCTTAGTTGTGTTGGAGCCTATCCGCATCGTAAAAAAAAATAACTAAGAAACATTTACTGTTATTCAATTCAACACTTTTTCAATCGCTGCTATTTACCAAACATCTGTCAGATACATATTCGCTTTTGGACAACCCAGATAAAACTTGAGTTTTCACTGAACTTTTTTTTCTTTTTAAATCATCTAAATTCTTGTTTTAATTGCGATAACTATGAAACGCTAATTAAAAACTTTCACTCTTTCCTGAGCAGAAGCAAGAATTCGGCCAACTCCCAAAGTTTCATGAAATCAGCATGCCAACTAAAGCCTTGATATCCGAGACTATTTTTTGCCGCCGGTTAGATTTTTATTTATCTAAAAGGATTTAATTCGCGGTGCAACTGACAGTGGCAATGTCTCATATTATATTCTTCAAAATTGCGTTGCTAATTTATTTGATATATTAATACACTTTCCCCATAATATTCCGATCATTATCATCTTGCAACACCCTCAGATTAAAATTGACCGTCAAATGCAAAAATGTAAATCCTGATTATCTGGTGTTGCTTAGCTGAATTCATATTTCTTATGAGTGTCGTAGACTTTTATTATAAAGAAAGGGGGAAAAGGGACATGCTACACAGAAAAATATAATACGAAAGAAAGAGAGTAGGGGAAAGATAAGAAAAGGGGTAAGCGCGCGGAAGCACTAACGCCAAGCTGTTTCAATCAAACATAATGAAAAGAAGGAAAGAAAAAAGTGAGAGAGAGTTAAATCAAGATTATTATATTTTTTACATTTTACATTTACTCTTAAGTAAACATATCCAACGTTGTAATGATTAAATTATCATACTGTGGTATCCACAAGTCCCGCTAGTTTATTTCATTATTATCCCTGACAAATATATAAGAATTCGCATGCTTAGAGAATATTTTTTTTTTTAATATTTAGCAATAAACAGATAATAACAGATAAGACGCCAAACATTTTTATTTAATACCTAAACTTTCTGGCTTCAGGAAATATACATTAAAAACTAGATTAAATCATTTAAAAATGGTATAATGTTTTTCCAAGCTATGAGAGGAAAATCTTACGGAATAATCCAATATTGAGAAAAAATGATGGCTAAAAATTGAAGATCCAGCTTCACACAAATTGTCGGAGATGGAATTAGAATCTTGACTATTTTTGCATTTGACACTCCCTCAAGATATCTTTCCAGACACCTTTCCTTTTTGAGAACCGTGGAACTAAAGTACTATCCCAAGGTGTTCCTTACACTAGTTGTTAGTAGAAAAAATGTTGCACCCCCTTTTGGGGGGGGCATTTAACTTGTTCAAAACTAAAATTTAAGAAATAAAATCTTTGAGAGTTATATCTGACCGTAAGTCTAAAAGAACAAATCTCAATAATCCCCCTTCCTCATGTGTTGTGTTACACACAATAGTATGAAATCCGTTATGGACCATATTACCTTTAGGCACCCCTTTTTGATCTCGATTAAGAAAGGACATGTTTTTCATTTACACCGTTAATATCCGGTTGTTTGTTAGGGGTTAGTTTTATAATTTAAAAATAAATTCTAAAAATCGTTGTTAAAACAACTGGATATTGACGGTGTAAATGAAAAACATGTCCTTTCTTAATCGAGATCAAAAAGGGGTGCCTAAAGGTCATATGGTCCTCCTTCATAAATGACCTCTTGAGCAATCCTTTTTATTAGGGTATAACCCCTAAAATTGTCACCCCTACAGGACTTCTGGCGTTGTACCTTTCCTTCTACTATGAATGACACTCATTCTTTTTATCTCTCCTAGTTCATCCTATAATTTTTGGACGCCATTAAACCTGTTGATGAATAGCAATTCGCTTTCAGAGTCGTGATTGCCGAAAGGTGATTATTCTGTCGATTTAGGGAGAAATCAGCATTGTCTCGCGAGGCGGAACAGTAAAATACAAAGATCCAAATTATAACATAGAAATACAAGTAAATGAAGCAAACAAGGTATTAGGATTTATATGGAGCTCATATGAATACATGGATAAAGAAATGCTGAAAAATGTATTCATTGCATTGGTAAGACCTCATTTGGAATTTGCTAATGTGGTTTGGAGTCCAAGACTAATCAAGGACATAAAACTCATTGAATGAGTTCAAAGGAGAGCTACTAAAGTAATGATTGATTAAAAAAAACCTTTCGTGTGAAGAAAGACTTAGGAAGATTGACTTACCAAATTTGGTTTATCGACGTACAAGAGGGGATATGATTGAAGTCTACAAAATACACATGGATTTTATTCAACGAACTTTGATCTACTAAACATTGCTCAAAATATCAACACCAGAGGTCATAAATTAAAACTCTTAAAAAGATTTTGCAAAATTATTTTAGTAACAGAGTGGTGAATACATGGAATAAACTACCATCATCAATAGTGAATGCCCCATCTCTAAACTCCTTCAAGGCAAGGTTAGATAATCTGAGGAAAGATTATAAATATTCTGTGGAATTAAGATGAATGTTTATATGATAAAAACAGCTGACAGTTTTCAAACCTAATATACTAGCTGTAAAAGATATATTTTCACTCTTTTTAAGTTTTTCCCATCAGCGTTAGCTGATGGTATTTCTCTGGTGGCTGAGTGACAACAAGTCTCCTCAGGTCTCTAGGACTCTTCTGAGTATTGCAGCAGTGCAGTAGTCTGGATGGTTTCAATTCGTTCTCTGATTTCCAGATCCTCCAGTCTTTTTTCCAAGTTTATTGGGACCGTTCCAAGTGCACCAACTATAATTGATATCACTTTCACTCTTATATTCCACAGCTTTTTCAATTCTCTGGCAAGGTCCAGGTATTTATCCATCTTTTCATTTTCCTTCAGCTTCACCCTGTGATCTGCTGGAACCGCAAAATCCACCAGTTGACACGTCCTCTTTTTTTGTTAATCAACACTAGGTCTGGTCTCCTGGCTGGGATAGGGTGATCCGTATTATTATTATTATTATTATTATTATTATTATCATTAGGATTAACTAGGAGAGATAAAAAAAAATGTATGTCATTCCTGACTGTGCCTTAGACGAAAAGGCACAACACCGGAACTCCTGAACCAGTGACAATTTTAAGTGTTGTACCCTCATAAAAAAGTGAATTAACCTCAGAGAGATCTAATACTATTGTGTGTAACACGTCATCATGCGTTTATTTTGTTGTTAATCCTTTCGTCTTTCTGATTATTCGAATTCGTTTACTACGATGACGCAGTGGCGTATTTCACAGCAAAGAACGACAGTTAAAAAAGAAAAGAAAAGTTTCTTAAAAACATTCAAATAACATTAAATAATATAATCAATATAAATGTTTTGAACTGGTTTAGTGATGAATAATTGATAGGTATATATGGTGTGGTTAATTTGCATACTGGTTTATCAAAACCAGGTGTTATTGATCTCTAATATTATTGTTTTTTTCCCTAACGTATCACAATCAATCTGGCGAATGATTTTATATAGAAACCAATTAAAAGATAATTAAAATAAGTGTTATCTTTTTATATACGTTCTTATCTAATGTCGTTAGTCATTCTAATTTAATATATTTCATTACATTAAAAATTCAATACTTACGCACAGAGGGCACATATTCTTGCTAATTAAAACAATAACCCCCCCCCCAAAAAAAAACCCCAGTAAGTTTCCTTGTTTTTGTTTTCTGTCCTTTTCCACCTATAATCTACATTATAGGAAATATGAAGATTGTGTACCGTGTTTATCGTCTGTATCTGAAACATCATGTTAAAAATAGATTTCGTAGTCGCTAATTTCACTCAATTCTGAGCCTAAATCGCGCATAGAAATTCTTCCAGAATTTTCTCAGTACCAAGTGACTGATATCGTTTACCTCTAACGAGTTTCCATGGCAACAATCTAAATGAAAAATATGAAAAAAAAAAGAAAAAAGAAAAAAGAAAGTCGAATCTAGCGTGAAAATAATGAGAAATTTATCTTCAAAATGACTCAGCGGGTGGAAAATACGAAAGAGCAAATAGAATGTAGAATGAAATTCGACTATAGTCGCTCACGGCAATTAAAGGGTTAATAAATATGAAATATTATTTTTACCAATTATATAATGTGTACAGATATCACATATATAATGTACTAGAAAGGGCTACCCGGCGTCGCCGGGGTAGAGAGGGGACAAAAATTAGTCTCGTAGATCTATTATTACTGAATAACGAGTTAAAATTCCTACGTAAAAAAGACGTTTGCGTTGATCCGGTCTGGTGGGGCGTCAGAAAAAAAGTGCACAGACACTCTGAAAAGAAAAATTAATGTTTCCTATTTAGAATATTAAATGAAAAAAAATCCACGCTGTGACTATCTAGATTTTATTTCCTAATTATCTTCACGAATATAAATCAAATCTTCATTTTGTTTTTGCTCAAAAAGCAAGATCTGGTGATAGTGAATGTGTACATATATTTACTTTGTCGTTAATTGTTTTATTTTCACAGTTTCCTCCGGACATACGTACATGTTGATCGCAACTGTTCGTCAGACGAATGCCACTTCTTCATTCATTGTCCGTTCGTGAGCTCGTGGATGAATCTTCAGCCCTGCCAGCGACTTGCACATTTTAGTTTAATTTTGCACTCATGACGATCGGTATTGACTGAAACGACAGGCACGGTATACGCATCCCTGTGAACTCTCATATCACGCCTGAGACCACCAGCTGTTCGACACACTTTAGTGCAGCAAAAGCACGGGAAGTTTTCATAATGGGAATCAGGGGGTGGCATGGGACAGACAACAATTGCAGCCGGATTGCGTTCATGTGATTAACCAAGACTGTCTTTTACAATAGGGCCCGGTCACACTCCTCACAGATCCACACATCTCATAAATTGTCTGGCAGAGTATCACGTTTTCTGCATGCTCTCTTGAGTTTTGCCCGGTCCAGCCTGGCAGCTTTAAACAGTTCAGCACCCCTGTATATCGCAGCCCCTCTCCTGTCCACGATCGGATGTTAGAGACTCCCAATTATCGACGGGAATACCAAAATATGTCAGACTCTCATTAAAACTATCTCGTGTGTGTGTGTGTGTGTGTGTGTGTGTTACTTGCTGTTAACTAGTCTGAACGCCTCCAAATACGTTGACTCGCTTTTTCGTCCCTATCTCTGTCAAATGTCTGATCCCGAAATTAAATAGAACTGTTGGATCATGATTGGTTCATTATTCACTGTCACGTGACTTTGTTCCTCACCACGAACGTGCAAACAGCAATAGCGATATGAATAACTCCCCCCTGATGACTATTTGAATTTTTGTAATAGACTTTTTGGTTGGTTAATTTTCTGTTCAATAATGACCCATATTTTTATTTGAAAGGAGTAATTCACATTATCTTTTTGGTTGACATATTTTCCGATTTTCAGCAGCTCTCAGTACCGCGATGGGAACGCGGTATAAAATTCGACTATAGTCGAACACAACACTCATTGGGTTAAGAGATATTCCATCTGCTGTTTTGGTCGAATTTCCAAGTTTAATATTTTGTATGATAGATGAGGACGAACGGAAGTTGGAAGTGTACAGTTTTTATTTATTCATTCAACGTTGCTGTGGCATCATAACGGTTACTGCTGATCTTTTGTGGCTTTGGCAAATCTGTGCCAAAAATGCAGAGTTTCTTTTTTTCCTTCAGCATTGACTCTTACTAACAACTATACAGTAAAAAAATTTTTTTTTAAATTAAAAAAACTAAACAAAAACCCCAAAAAACATAATAAATAAATAAATCCAATATCTGCATTGAGAATTGGGAATTGTTTGTCCAGCTACAAAATTTGGTACACATGCTTATTGAACCCAGGGGGAAAAAACTAACGTAAAATAAATAAAATTGTTTCTCATTGGGTAGAAGCGGGGCTCCTCTAGAAAGAGGGTCTAACAAGAATCAACGGGTTGGTTGGTTGGGTTTTACGGCATGTCAACCCAATTGGGTCATTTTATGCCGAAGACGTTTTTGTTTTATTCATACTTGATGGGTACTCAATTTTTATTTTGAACTCAATTTTATCTGGAACATATTTTTTCTATTCATCACATATATGGGACCCTAACAGGTACTACCACTCAGGGTCACAGTGGATCTGGGAGTAATGGTGATGGAGGGGTACTACACATTGCCCAGAGCTCTAGAATTGGAACTTCACCATCGGATAGAGTTTAACGTCATCCTCAGGACATTAAGACCCTCAGTCACCGCTTTCTAGCATGTATATGATAAGGGTTGGAGCTTGTCATAAAGGCAATAGGGTTGGGACAATCATAGAGGTGCTAGGGCTTAGCATGACCAGCCGATTGATCGGTGGGGGCTTCTCCGACCGTAGTCTAACCTAAATAAAGAATCAACGGGAATCCATGTTGTTGAAAAACAATAAAAAAAATTAAATTCCTAAAATCTGACCCCCACAAAAAAACGAATTATTTGGCTTATTAAAATAATCATTTGCATATAATCAAATATTACTAATTAAGTTTAGAGGTTGAAGAACTACCTCTAAACTTAATTAACTGGAGATATAAAATAATTACATACAATTGGTGTAATGGTATACACTAGCTGTATTACGAAATGAAAGGGTAACAAACTTCAAATCTTAGATGAGGCGTTTTACTTTGAGATAAAGCCCCCACGGAAGTCATGGATTCATTCACCCCACCCAAAAAAAATATATATGGGTAGATTGGCTCTTTTGCCTTGGTATGGCAATTAGTCTAGAATAATAAAAACTAAAATTCAAACCAACTGTACTCCTCTTAAAAATTGATCGTATGCCGTATTAAAAAAAAATCAACAAAAATAAACTAATCATCCGATTTTGATAAAATTTTCGGTAGATGAAGTAATGAAATAGTTTTTTAAAATTTTAAATAAAAGTTTATTCTTAACTCAGTACTAGCTGTTTCATAGTCGGATCATCGGGGACTAAACAGGTGACCCCACAGATTTTCCCTAATGAGGAGGGTCGCTAGACACCCTGCTGGACGAAAAGTAAGACCTGTAAAAGGGCGGAGAAAGCTCTTGCTCAACAACCATCTAGCACATTATTTCTAAAGTTCGGCGGTGTAAACGTGACAATGTCAGAGCCATGTCGTCAGTTCGTGGTAGGGTCACCCAAGGCGGACAGATCTAGCATTCATTGGTATTAGGGCCACAATCCGGCCAAAGGGGCTCTGGTGAAAATTCTAAGAGGTGTCTGAACCGGAAACCGGTGTTTAATTTGGTCATCTTGTCCCTGCATCTGTTGGATAATCTGCGCCGAACAAGAGTGTCTGCACGTGGGGTTTGGAGGACGGTTTGCGTACTTCCTATTCTCATGATACTCCATCTTTGAATGGATGGAGCAGGCTCACTCCCCACCCCCCGAGTGAATGATGCTACAACAACAACTGTTTACTTTTAGATTAAAAAGGTTAAGTATTTATTCGTTAGTTTTTGTCTCGCACTTTGACCACCCCCAACCTATAATATTGTGATCAATAATTTTCTTAGTAATTTGTACGGTGGATGATATGATCAAAAGTAAAATTATTAAACGTAAAAGAAAACAGTAAAAAAGATAATTTTCCATTTCTATTAAAGTTTTAAAATATTTAAAAAAAAGTTGCGCCATTTTTTGCCCACTTTATACTTATAATATAAGCTTTAAAACAACTTCAAAGGAAGTATGAGGGATTATGAGGAAGTAGACGTCATTATTATTTTCTTCTTTACTTCAACAGATTCTTTTTACTTGTGTTATAACAGAAATAGATATCTCTTATGATTCACAATCTTTACTAACACAATACATCCACTCGCCAACAAAACAAATTTAAAAACAAAACAAAATAAAACACTTCGGAAAGAACACAAGTTACTGACATCAACGGATGTTAACCCCGTGACGGCGAAAATGAAATGAACAAAAAACAAATGTTCTACGCATAGGCTCCAGCAAAACTTCCTGTCGAAAAACAAAATCTATAAACAATAAAAATATCCTCTATTTAATGTTTTTCGACCAATAAAAAAACTTTTCCCAAAAATCCTTCAAAGGCCTTCTCGAGCCTATCCTTTGCTATATAAACAAGCTGACTTAAACGCCAGGAACATCGCCCGAGATAAAAGGAACCGCCACACTATACCCATACCGCACCATACCTTACCTACACCACACCTCGCGTCATGCAGAGCCAGAACTGACTTTCAACCCCACAGGAATTACCATCTCAACAATTCCAGCTTTTGTTTATTTTAAGTAAACGAAATTAATCCAAACCTTCTCGTCTATTTTTTCTTTTGCAAACCATACGCATTTAGAGATATATCACTTGTAATAACCAATCTCTCGTTATTGTTATTACTTGGTCCGTTTTTTTTCTTTTTTTTTAAAGAAGTTCTTCACAAAGCTCCAATATCAAGTGCCGCCAAGTAAATCCAATTCTTTCTACTTAGTCTACTATCACTTTTCCAAGAGCGTCTCAAAGAATCAAGCAGCCGACCAAGCAAGTATCATACTGGCCTCAACAACCCGATGATCTCAATCCGACTCCAACATATTCGCAACACTAATAGAATAAGTGAACGTGATTTTATTGTATAATGGTTTGTGGACTACACTATCAGAACATTCTTAGAATTTATGGGGCTAATTAAGGTTTGTTTGGGTGCTGGTATTTTAGCCCCATATAAAAGCTTGGTTCTTTGTTCTTCTGGGCTGGTCACCTGAAATTGAACTTAAGGAACGAAAGAGGAAAGAAAAGGAAGGAAAGAGACAAAGGCAGAAGGTGGTTTTACGACTCAAGCTTTATTGAATGGGTTCATAGTAGCCTGTAGCGAGGGAAAAATCTCCATGGCTAAAAAGGACCAACTATACCCAATTACGACCCCAGTTAGACTGGCAGAGGGATTCTTTTTGGGGAAGGGAGTCAGTCCCTTTTGTCGGACATGCGCAGATCGAATTTTCCGGTGAAAGCCATGGGAGTTTTGTTATTTTTATTTTTTAAATCCCCACAAGTTTGATTCTCACTAAATGCTCTATACTTCTGGCCTTGAGTCAAACTAAAAACATCTCAGCAAATAATTAAAAGTATAGCTTTTCGGAATACATAAAATTAGGTATGGCCAAAATTTTGGTACGACAGTACCTCTTTTCAACTTTTATGAAAAAATAAAAACTGTAAATTGTCACTTATTTTAATATTTTCCCTGAAGAATAAAACCTAAACTCACATATAAAAACATTTTTATGAATTTCTTAATTATAACAAGATAAATCATGTTAAAATGAGCACATCTTCAAGAGAGAAAAATAATTTTAAAAAATGGCAAAAATGCACTATTTTGACAGATACAGATTTTGATTCATAAAGTTCTCCCGTTTTAAAGACTGTAAAACAATTTTTATATGTGATTTTTTTAAATACTCCCATTTCATAATACAGCAAAAATTATGTTAAGTTTCATTCATTTTTCTTTCGCATTTTTATTGATTTTTAATTCATGGGGTTAAAAGAAACGTAGCATTTTGGCCATACCTACATAAAATCTATTACGCATTTACCGAACTTTTTGCCGTACCAAAACTGTTAGAATTGATAAAACATAAAATTAATGTTATTTAAAATGGTTATTTTTCTCCATAGACTGGTGTGTATTATTTCCTTTGCGTTTTAACGAATTCAACAACAAGGAACTTTTTATCAGACACCCCCACGAAGCCAGAATGTGACACAAGATTGGTTTAATGTGAGGTACAACACAGGAAGCAAGTCCCCCGCGGGACCATTTAAAAATTGGTTACATTTCATTGGCATTCCTTTTCAAGGGCGCCTCAGGTATTAGGCAATGAACCCAACCCTTACCCCTTTTAAACCAGATGGTAAGTGCTGCCTGTTGGGGGGGGGGGTGCTAATGCAATAATAATAAGCATCTTGAAATATTAACTTACCTGTTTACTAAATTTAATTGTCAGTTAGGTGGAGCTTAATATTAAAACAATCAGCTGTCAAATCTCTCCCCGCTTGCATATACTTTGTTTTGTATTTAGATTAGCATACTACCCGTAAACATTCCGGGATTATCAACTACTGCCTGTACGCTCATCCTAGGATCAAAATGACACTCCTCGGTCCTATCTAAATTCTGCACAACTCAGTATTTGCAAGTTAATTATACCGTGCTGTTCAGTCAGTATATGCTGGTGTAGTGAATGTGTTTATGATATCTATTTCTAACACTATATATACAAGGTGTGTCAAAAAGTATCGAGATTTTTGAACTTTTTGACACACCTTGTATTCTTAAAAAAATAATATCCCAGTCATTAATTTTTTCAGAATATAAGTGTGTCAAAAAAGTACCAAGTTTAAAGACGTATTTACCAAGATAGAAATGAAGAATGAATGAAATGTTTTTTTTTTTTTCAGAATACAAGGTCTGTCAAAAAGTACAAAAAATCTCGATACTTTTTTGACCCACCTTGTCTATGTGTGTATATATACATATATATAATACAAAATGTGGCGTAAGGTCTGAAAAGCGTGTGGGGACTTAACTATCCTATCTTTAACTTAACTAGTTTCATTTACTAATCAAAGCAAAATATACTATTCCTTGACCCCATAACGTCGGATATATTAAAAAAAATAGTCACCAGAATGTGTCAGTTATTCTATGGGAACTTAAAATAATTCCGTAAGTATCTATATCCTTAGAGGGGGGATGATTAAAATTCTATTTACAAAAAACAAATCTCAGTTACACAATAAAACGGAAGCTTATAATGGGGATTGTTGGTTATGTCCTGTACCCATCCTTCATCCACTAGAAATTTACCATGCACATTCTGAATAATTCTTTTGTAATTTATACTTTCCACCCATTCGTATTTATTTTTCGCTGATAGTTTCTCCAAAGTCAGTGATCTGCAGTCCACGATGATCTCCCACCAAATGCATAATTTTATTCCCCAAATCTTTCAGTTCGCAATAATAGTGCAATGAAATCTCGCATTTTATTTTGTCTAATAACAGCTTGTTAATGTTTTGGTGTTTTCCGGGACAACTGTTGAATTTGACCTAAGCGTTCAGCATCATTTGTGGCTGTACGATCGCCTTTAACATCATACCACCTCTTAACCATTGTTTCCGACGGAGATGAGCCCGAATAACACTTACTAAGCCATTGCTTTTCTTGAACAGTATTTTTTTACCACCAGAAAGCAATACTTTATCAACACACGAAAATCAGATTTTTCCGTTGTTTTGAAAATTTGCAAGAGTAGCTTCACTTAAATAACTGTAATTTGTAAACTAATTATCCGATTGTGCTCAAATTTTGACACGTACCATTTGAAGGTTAGTACTTTATAAAGATCATATGGATTTAAAAAAATTAGTGCCCCCATCTTATTGAGTGATATGTTACGATGCAATTATTGATATCAGATAAAAAACTAAAAAAAAAAAAATCATTTATAAAAAAATATTGATGATAGATTTAATTCTTTCTTACAATTTTATAGCAACTTCGACTGTATCAGTTTTTTCCTTTTTTAACTTTACCAAATTCAGTTTCCTTACAAGAGATATTCCCTCTATCTTGACAATAACTTGAACCATTTGATAACAGAACTTATTTGGCTGCGAGTAGCTTTCTAAGAATCATCAAACCGTTGCCTAATAAACAAAGAGGAGACATGTACAAATATCCGACTATTTATTATTGGTTGGTTGGGTTTTACGGCATGTCAACCCATTTGGTCATTTTATGCCGAAGACGTTTTTGTTCTATTCATTCTCGATGGGTACTCACTTTTTTTTATCAAACACATATTTTTAAAACTTTTGTTTTTATATTTAACCCATTAATGGGACCCTAACAGGTACTACCACTCCGGATCAGAGTGACCTGGGAGTAATGGTGATGAAGAGGTACTCCACATTCCCCAAACCTCTAAAACTGGAATCTCACCATCAGATAGAGTTTAACGTTATACCCATGACATTAAACTCCCCAGCCACCACCTTCTAGCACATAGGATAAAAAGGGTTGGGGTGCCATAAAGGCAATAAGGTTGAGACAATCATGTAGGCTTGACGTGATCTGCCGATTGATTGGAGAGACTTCTTTGATCGCGCTGATTGGTTTGTTGGATTTTTCGGCGTATCAACTCTTGTTGGATTATTTTATGCCAAAGACGTTTTGTTCTATTAATGCTTGAATAATGAGTATTCAAAATTTTTAAAACTCATTTGTTTTCTATTTAACCCATCGATGGAACCCAAGTAGGTACTACCACTCTGGGTCAGAGTGAACCTGGGAGTGATGGCAATGAAGAGGTACCCCACACTACCCAGAGCTCCAAAGTTGGTTACTTCATCATTAGATGTAGTTTAACGTCTTGCCCAGGACACCCTGACCGTTTAAGTTTCCACAGTTATCACAAAAAAAAGGGAAAGAAAAAAAATGGTTATCAAACACAGAATCCAAGCCGAACGAATTAGATTTAGGAGACAAGACCTATACAAATATATCTCAAATGTTGAAGAGGCTTCAATTAAAAAAAAAAGTGACAGTTTTCCCTTATTTTAAAGACTAGTTACTCCAATAAACTCACCTTGAAGAAGAAAACATCTTATTTCTTTCCAGGGTAGACGTCGATTTTTACATAAGTCAGTTTTGTCAAAATCTCAAACTTCGACTGGGTTGTCTGTAATCTATAAGACTTAAAAAAACAATTTTTCTTCTGTTTTTGGCTTTCACAGTTCATGTAAGGGTCGTTGTTTTTTCAGTCCAAACTTCAAAGAGAGGCTTTACACAGGAAGTGTGCAGACTTTAGCGATCGCATAAAAGGTTAATTTGACGGTGACCTCATTTGCATATAAGAAGATAACTAGACATATTGGATCACTTGTTTTAAATAGGTTTCTTTTTATTTCTGAAATTTATGTTTTCCGTCAATACAAGGTGTGTCAAAAAAGTATCGAGATTTTTTGTACTTTTTGACATACCTTGTATTCTGACCCCCCCCCAGTTCCATTCATTAATTTTTTTTTCAGAATACAAGTTGTGTCAAAAAAGTACCAAGTTTAAAGCTGTATTTACCAAGACAGAAATGAAGAATAAATGGAACTTTTTTTCTGAATACAAGGTGTGGCAAAAAGTACAAAAAAATCGCGATACTTTTCTGACACACCTTGTATTTATTTTCTAGTGATATTTTTGCCTAATTCAAAGTTATTTACAATTTTAGATATATTAAGCTATCTAATTTATCTTATCTCCCTCTTCCCAATATCGGACAAAAAGTTTCTCCACTCAGCAATAATACTATGGTATGAAATTTTGCATTCTCATTAGTCTTAAACGATGCAGTGTTACTGAAAATGAATAAATAAATGGGATCAGACTTACTATAAAAAAAAAGATCGTAGAATTAATTATTTCCAGCAAGTTTTGTATGTATGTACCTAACTCCTCTGTAACGGGCAGAATAACAGTTAATTTTTAAGCGGAGTACAGCTGGTATGAATTCAGGGTTTTCTTTCAAGATCGATTGTCGTACCAAAGCTAAAGAGTCAAATTGGCCCTATTTACTCATATATATTTGCCCAACCCCTTCACAATGGACAGGATTCGACACACAGTTTATTTCTTGGCGGAGTACATCTAGTTTGAATTCAGAGTTTTCCTCGGTTGTCGTACCAAGACCCAAAGAAACCATTTTGTCCTATTTACATGCAGCAGGTTGATTTACTGCGTTCTTTTGTTGTCCTTTCTTGATACCCCCCCCAAAAAAAAAACAAAACAAAAAAACAACAACACCCTAAAACAATTTAACTTGGCTAGAGTATGGAAGCGCAGTGGTCTTATTTTATTTCTTTTTAGCCAGCCTTCACCTTTTCAGTTTTAATATACCCCCTTCCCCTGTGAGATGGTAGAGGATCAAGTTCTCCAGGTTTGAGGGTATGATTTTTTTAAAATTCTAAACATTTTTCCTCATTTTCCCATCGGGGATTTCTTTTTGTAAAATAAATTTCAATACCCCCCCCCTCACAACATAGTGGCTAACGTGCAGGACTGTGACATCGGAATAAGTGATTTCTAATTCCGGTTGCGCTATTACGTTCACTTCTGGACTGATACCATTGGGATAGGTATTAACCCCCTTCAGGTATGGGTTAAATAGTATCATTTAGCATTAAATAACCCTTGAAGGTTGATATGCCATTAAAGAAACCAAAACAAATCCCACTTACGATATATGTGCATATGGGATTAGCTTAGAATTTCACAGTAACTGGCGTATTTTGGTGAGTGTTGTTCGAAAGATTTTAAAAAATACATACGACATTATGGTGAAAGGAATAATGTAGTTTGTTCTGGTCAGTAAATGGAACTAGTTAAGTTAAAGATAGGATAATGAAGACCAGTCTCTGTCCCTTCCAACTCGTGCGACATTTTGTAATTTTTACCAATTTCTAAACAAAATTTTATTAGAACGAGAAATCAAAAAAATATTTTTGAATTAAAAAAACAAACATTCTCACATTTCCAGAGAACTTAATCATCTGCCATTAATGGCAGACGGATGGGCACATTTTTCTCTTAAAATCTTTAAGTTTGCCAACTCTATCTTTGCTGTAAGGGAAGATATTTTCCCCTACAAGAAAGTTGGACCCCCCCCCCTCCAACGAAACATAAATAATACGGACTACACGATGGAGTGCTCGAATAATAGCTAGTCTTGCTACAGAAATTTACTGTTGTTAACAGCTGCGCGTTGGACTATCTTATTTATATATTTTGTACCAAAAAGGTAATAAACCTGTTAATCTTTCTTCCGGATTTCAATGTTATTTAAGAACTCAGACACAACAATCTCCTTCAGTTCTCAAACTTTTTCTTTCAATGTATACGTTCATCCATATCACGACTCTTATAAAGCAAGGACTGAAACAGTGTTTCTTCTTCTTCCTCAGCGGCAGTACCATATATTTATATATTTATAAGATAAAAAATACTCTGAAAATCACGTAGACTTCAATTAAACTTGCATAACGGGCGCACGTTTGGGTAGTGAAATAAGACCGGGTCGGTGGATTCTTTCAAATCACTATCCATTAGACATGTGGTATCTGTCACTGATTTAATTTAATGATATGTATTTTTAATGAGATAGAAGAGCTCTACTCTTTCCAACAAGTAATTCAAAGAGACACACCCTTATATAATTTTCAATGGAGTCTTGCACGAAATTTGTTTTTGGTTCTACATATTGTCGAAAAACTAATTCATAATGGTGTGTGTGTGTGTATAAACAAGATATGTATAATTTTACAGAATTATCCTTTGGATTTACACAGTATAATGGTTAACGAATCATTTTTTAGTGGGTTCGATTCTCACTGGGTGCCCCCTAGTTATGGCCTTGTGCTTATCTAAATTAAGCTTAGTAAATGAAAACACTATGTCACGCTTAAAGTTCAGTTCAAAGTTAAGCAGCAATGAACCTGTTCAGTACTTAAAGGGGGGACCATTTAGGAACAGTAGATACCATAAGAAATCTGAAGCTTATTAGTCTGGTAGATGTGAATGTGGTCCGGGAAAAAATAGTTACCAAGCTAAATTTGATATTTTTTGAAAGGCTAGGGTATCCTCTTCTGAAATTTGAAAACTTCTCTCTTTGACCACCTGAGGAGAGTATGCAAACCAGATCTAAAATGATTGGTTTGTTTTGTTGGATTTTATGGCATGTCAATCCTTGTTGGGTTATTTTAAGCCAAAGATGTTTTGTTCTATTCATGCTTGATGGGTATTCAAATTCTTTTAAAACTCATTTTTTTTCTATTTAACCCATAGATGGGACCCTAACTTCAGATTAGAATGGACCAGGGAGTAATGGCAATCAAAAGGTATTCCACACTCCCCAGAGCTCCAAAATTGGAACTTCACCATTAGATGCAATTTAACATTATACCCAGGATAGATCTAAAAATGAGGAGTGTGGAATAAAAACAATATTTCACCTTTGTTTGTTGGTATTATAATTATATTAAAAAATACTGAAATGAAACCGCACATATGCCATGAATGTTTACGATTACTTAAAAATTCCAGTGCACTACTGTAGCTTCTCTTGCATACCATTTGTAATATACGTATCCAGATCTAGTAGGTATTTACCAAACCCATTCACCACGGGTTGGATTTGACACAAGATCGCAAGTATGAGGCATCCAGCCAGGATTGAACTCGCTATTCAGTATTAATGGATCTGCGAAACTCTCTTGCAATTACACCAAGATAGGATGCCCAAGGATCTAGTATGTATATTTGACTGACGTTTGTCAAGGCTCATGGTAAATATCACAGTTTTGTTACTGTTACTACTGCTTGGGCATTAAGCTATGGGAGAGTGGTTTATCCATGTGAACATCTTTCTTTGATGGGAAATTTTTTGTCAAAATGGCGATAGGCTATTAAAGGAAAGCTGAAATTTGTTACCCTCCACGAAGAAGAAATATTTTATTTAATAACCCTTTACCTACCACAGCCAGTTTACGAGTTTTGCAGTACTTGGACTAGAGAGGTGCTCATTTAATGGTTGTCATCATCGAAAATGGACAAGGCAATCAAAGTTCAAACCCTGGACCAAGCTGGTTGTATTTTACAGAGCTTATACCCTTAGGAAAGGTATGCATCCAACTATTCTCCCTCCAGCTATGGGTAAATAAGGCAGATGAGGCTTTTTAATCTTAGTATGGCAACCAGACAAATTCAAACCTGTTAAAGTGTGCTTAAAAATGAGCTTGTTACATACTACTCTTGCTCTGTGTGTGTGTGTGTGTGTGTGTATATATTATATATAAAGTAAAGTCGTCGGGGTGGCCTAAAGTCAGTATCAGCCAATCAGCGAGGGAGTCTATCCCCTTTTCAATAGCGCTAGACCAAGGAGATTGTTTTTGCCTCTGAGGTGAAGCGCCACGCCTACCATCAGCTCCTTACTTTACTGCACAGATCACTGTGCTACTCATACACTGAGTTGGCGAGGACCGGTATCGAACTAGGAACCTTGTGGTTTCTAGCCGAATGCTCTAACGACTGAGCTAACCCAGCCCCTTGACTTGAACGAAACGCCTGGAGAAAAAACTACACCAGAATCGTGGAAGCAACGCCCTACAAAACAGCAGCTGTATGACCATTTAGCTCCCATCTCTAAAGTGAGACAAGCAAGACATACTGAGCACTTCTGGTAAAATAAGGACAAACCCAAGCTATGTTCTCCTATATACTTCTACACATAGACACACAAGTGTTGACCAACCAGCAAAAAGTTACATTCATCAGCTCTGTACAAACACTGGGTGCTGTCTAGAAGACTTACTAAGATGGCAACAAGGTCCATTCAATAATATAATGGATTTAAACTAGCAATAAAAATTGAGAAAAACACAAAATAGGCCTCAATGGTGTTGTGTACTGTGTAAGTATTTTCCCAACATGTAGGATGTGACACAAGGTTACAAGTATGGGGCTTCCAGTGGGGATTGAACTTGCTATTCAGTAGTAATGGATCTATAAGACTAGCTTGCTAACCATTGCACAATCATGTGAAGCCCTGGTGTCCTAGATCGTGAAATAATTATTACAGAGATTTTTTTAAAGGATTCATTCTAGGCTCTTAATGTTATATACCTTGGCAAAATCATTTTGCACATTGGAAAATAATATAATAGATATATCAACACCTGCATAAGTTATATAAACTATTATCTATGTTCTGCATTTGTCCCCTCTGTTCATTTGAGTGATTTAAAAGGACCCTATGCATCCGCAAAGGAACTCATAGATGAGCAGAATTGCTGGTCTATATTATCTAAAGATTATATATAACATACAAGATTTCACTATTGGGGTAATGGTTAGCAGATCATTAGCAGGTGACCCACATCTATGGCATTGTGCCAGGCTAAGATAATCTTACTTATAAAGTTCCACATACCAAAGTTCTGATATGATTTTTTTCTTTACAATAACAGTATATTAACAAGAAGAAAAAAATCATTGCAATAAGGCATAATTTAAAAATTCATTTACTGCATTAGAGATTAAAAAATTACCCTCCCTGAAAGAGAAAGAAAGTTAAAGAGAAAGAAGAAAAGAGACAGAAAGAAAGAAAGAGAGAAAAAAAGAAAAAAACGAGGATTTATAGAATTAAAAAAGATGACCAAATTTTGTGCAATAAGTATTTGAGAGAGAGAGAGAGAGAGAGAGAGAGAGAGAGAGAGAGAGAGGAGAGAGAGAGAGAGAGAGAGAGAGAGAGAGAGAGAGAGAGAGACCCCCCCAAAAAAAACAACATGAACACAAACTTTACGGACACTATCTCATAATAATTGTTACATTTACATACAAATTTCATACACAAAATATATCAACTATCATGTGACAGAGATTGTATAACATTTAGGATAAAATTAAAAATAAACCTTTCTCTCCCTCAAAACCCTTTAATACCAATTTGGGTTCAAATGCTTCTTGAGGGGCATAATTTGCCTTCTCCACTGAAAGAAAATAAAGAGAAAAAAGAAGAAAAAAGATTTCAAGTTTATAAGGGTTTAAGCAATGACAAGAAAAAAGACAGATTTAATAAAAGATTTCTTTTATTATTTTGGTCTGCTCAGTGCCATGTAGTAGTAGTAGTAGTAGTTGGAGCCTAGGCACATCCAGTCCAGTGCCTCTACCGTTTTTTAGCATGCATACATGTACATATGTAAACATAGGATAGAAGAGAGATCTACATACATTGGCTAGCTTAACAACAAGTGTATATGTGTGAGTCTGCATGTGGGCGTGTGCGTCAGGAGGATTCAGGGGGAGGGGGGGGAACGAGAGTCACCTGTCGTGACCAAAAACAGCCAAAAGAGAAATGTTTTTTCCTTATGTCAATTCTGTTCAAAAGAGCCAGCTGTGAATATCACATACTAACAAATGAGGAAAAAAAAAAAAAAAAAAAAAAAAGAAAAAGAAGGGGGGGGATTCAATAGAAATAATTGTTACAAAACAGATACCAACATTGAAATATTAACACAGATATAATATTTCCAATTTTTAACCCTTTATCTACCAGAGCGTCCCAAAACCGTCCAAGATCAAAATGCTGGACCCCCCTCCCAAAAATGCCAGCTCTTAGAAAATGGTTTAGAGTAAAAAAAGAGAAATGAATTAAATGAATACATTTTTATTCAGTAGTAAAGGATCAGCATAGGATACTAGCTTGTCAACCATTTCGGACAGGGCTATTGTGGATAGCAGTGGTAGATAGAGGGTTAAAAAGAATCTGATAGTAATTGTTTAATTCAGGGGAAGAAAAAAAAAACAAAAAAACTGTACCCCCTCATTCTTTCTTAAAAAAAGAAAAAAAAAGGGAGAAAAATAAAGACCCCTCCCCCCTAAAAAAACAAAAACAAACTCATATCCTGAAATCAATTTTCCATTTCGGCATGGTGCAGTCTCCTCTCCAATAATCAGCTTAAACCAAATCTGTAGATGTACAACTAAAATAAAAAACAAGGTTGCTTAGAACTTTATTTTATTTTTTTGGTATCATCAAATGATGCTTAATACAATAGTCATTTATTTACAAAAGATTTTTAAAAAAAAGAAGCCCTGAGGCACATTGGTCAAACTCCAGACATCAGGAAGGGATATACATTAGCACTCACTCTTTAAGTGCAATGGAGGGGTGCTGTTTTGGAGATAGATCCCCTGTGCCCAGATTATTTAAATTTGTTTATTGGTCAAAAATGTTAACTCCCGTGTCAAGTATATACATATAGCTATGTTAAGTATCTAACACCACATGAACAGATTTTACAAACACTGGATTGTATCTTAGTGTAACAAAAAACAAAAAAACCCAAACATTTGCTTTTGTTTAGAGTCAGCTTTAATGACAAGTTAATCTTATACTCTAAGCAGTAAGGATTGATTAGCAATCTAGTTTTATAGCAAAGATAAATCAATCAAATTTCAATATTTAAAGAAAACATTTAACTTTTTATTTTTCGATGAAGCATTGTAAACCACTTATAAATTTTGACTAGTATTTTCATCATCTATCTATCTATCTATCTATACATATATAAAGGATAGTTTGTGTGTATGTATGTCCGGAGGAAAATATGAAAATAAAACAATTAATGACAAAGTAGATATATATACACATTCACTATCACCAGATTTTGCTTTTTGAACAAAAATAACAAAGATTTGATTTATATTTGTGAAGATAATTAAAAAATAAAATTTAAATGATAACAGCATGGGATTTTTTTTGCATTTAGTATTTTAAATAGGAGACATTAATTTTTCTTTTCACAGTGTCTGGATCAACACAAGGTCTTTTTTTACATAGGGATTTTAACGGAGCATCCTATGAGGATCCAACTCCCGATTCAACTAAGGGATCTGTGAGACTACCTTTCTCTTACCCCCCCCTCTACCCAGGTGATGCCGGGTAGCCACTTCTAGTAATTCATACATACCAACTCATTTGAATCATCAATTTACAACAGTGATTTGGTTTGATTTCCAAAGCCATCCTTGAAGAAGAACAGTAGTAGTGCTGTTCAACCAATAGCTTGGGGGTGAGGGAGTACATACCTTTCCCAAGGGTAGGTATTTATCCAACCTGTTCACCACAGGTAGTATATGGCACAAGGATTGAACTCACTATTCAGTAATAATGGATCTGCAAGACTAGCTTGCCAACTATTACACCATGCAGGGACACCCTACCTTTCCTAAGGGTATTAATCCAAAAGTGAACATGACGATTTCAAACTTGCTTACTATGATGTCACTGTCCAACATGTTAACTACTACACAAATGGGAAATAGTAAAGGATAAGCACTCAGTGAGATACAAACTCATGTTCCCTTTGCACATTAAACTTTTATTTTTTCCAATCTATGTCATTCCTCATTGATGTAGAGTGAGGATCGGAGCAAGATGTGATTAAAAAGAAGAAAAAAGAAAAAGCCGCTAAAAATTTAAGTTGAAAGAAAATGCCAAAATTATTAATTTAATAGAAGTGATTTAATTTATACAATAATTTTAATTTACTTCTGAGAGTGAAGTGTGACAACCAATTCTCATAGTATTATTGTTGGACTATCTTTTGATATAGTTATTTACTAAGCTTAGCTTAGATGTAGCACAAGGCCAGATGTATGGGGCACCCAATGAGAATTGAACTCACTAATAATGATTTGCTAATCCAACTTTCTAACTCATGAGGTGCCCACTATCTTTTGATATAGTTATTTACTAAGCTTAGCTTAGATGTAGCACAAATCCAGAGGTATGGGGCACTCAATGAGAATCAAACTCACTAACAATGGTCTGTGAATCTGGCTTGGTTATGGTATAAGATATAAGCACAATCATCACTTCTATTTATAGACTCTACCAGCAATAGTAGCAGCAACTTTTGATAGAAATTGGACAATGGGATGACAAGACAAAAAAGCATTCAAGATCGTTGCATTGTTCTGAAAATCATTCTCGATACAAATCTCCTACAAGAAGGACAGCTGACTTATCTCTCGATTGGAAGCTTACTATGGACTTGGATCAACCAGGATTCTTCTTTCATCAACAACATTGTATAGATAGAACAGAGTGATCTGCCCCTGTGTATAGACTGGACAGATCTATATATAAATAGACCAACTTGGCGGCCATTTGCATTCGATTCTTGGTATTTGCACAAGACAGTGATCATATCTTTTCCATGTTACAAACATACTTTTTTTCATTCCCCAATGATACTTGCATCAGAAAAATCAGGTCTAAAAAAATTTATTTTATTATTACCACACTTTTAACCTGGTCTATGAAAATTGCTTGACTGATAAAAATGCTGATTTAAAAATAAATAAATTAGCTTTTCTTTCTTTTTTTTCACAAAGGTTATGTTATTTTATGGAAGACAGTTTTTCAATTTAGGAATGTTTTGATAAAAAATTAAAAACATTTTCTTTTTGTTCCTGCATTTCTTTCAAAATGTTAAATGCTGATCATTTCAACTAAAAAGAACTTTTTAAGTTTTGAATTTAAGAATATTCTAATTTGGAGAACTGAATTACTTGGAAAAAATAAAACAAAGTCACATCTTAAGCTTATAAAGGTTTATAAAAAAGAAAATCCATCTAAATGATGACTGTTATTTATGTATATATTTTTTAATGTGACAAAGATGTCAATATAAACAGAGTTATATGATTATGATAGTGCTTAATATTTGAATATACTTTCACCATTGCAGGTAATATCACGATTTGCGATTTTTGGTTATCCATACTTCAACTATTTCATGAGATGCTTTGAAGTGAGCTTTCATCACATATGAATTAAAAAACAAAAAACCCCAAAAAACAAAACAAAAAAAACATGTTTTGTGCATTATAAAATAAGAAGGACTGATATATATATATATATATATATATATATATATATATGAATAAAGAGTGCTCAATATTGGTGATAGAACATATATATCTAAGTTAGGATAATATAGACAGTCAATGGTGCTTGGTGACTGTCAGTTTCTCAACTATGCAAACATCAGTCCAAGTGTTCTTGGACCAATGATTGCATTGGTGAGAAGTTGTCAGCCACTAAGTGCTTTTTATTGGGTCTATGTTATCCTAACTATATATAATTGTCAAAATTGTTGGACTATTCAAAAGAAGAAACATTAAAAAAAAAAAAAAAAACTCCTGATGATTTAAAGATTTTTTTTCAGTTTACGCTAGTGACGTCCAATAGATTTTGCGCGATAAATGTACACATGACGGGAAAAGTTACAAAACGTTTCATAACATAGAATTCATGGAATTGTGCTTTAAATTAATATTTTACGTCAAATTTTAACCATTCAAAAAAGGGGACGTAATAATTACCATTAAAAATTAGAAAATCAAATTTTTGTCCAAAAATATAATTTTTTTTTTAATCTATCAAAAATTGGGAAATTGTCCAATTTTAATGAAATATTTATTACTTATTCATTTATAAATAAATTTATATTTGAAATAGATTTTTTGTTAGAAATATTATTAGAATTATTTTAAATTTTAGTCAAATAAATTTTTGAAAAATAAAGAAATAAGCTCTTTATTTTAAGAAATAACTATTACTACTATAAAGACAGATGACTTAATATAAATCAGTTGAGTTATGTATTGCCCACATTGTTGCTTTAAAATAGCATAAACTGATCATGTGACGTTGTTTTGGAGGTCCCTACTGACCCTATCCCTAACCCTAAAACCCTGGAACACTTAAAACAAAAAAAAACAAAAAATCATAGCTGAAGCTGATTTTTAATGAAATCATTGACAAAAAAATATTGTTGTGTGATTTTTCCAACAATCTAACCAGAGCTCAATAGGTGACCCAACAGGTCACATTTTTTCTAGTTATATATATATATATATATATATATATATATATATATATATATGTGTGTGTGTGTGTGTGTGTGTGTTTTTAAGATGTTTTCCAGTAATAAATCATCACATTTCAGTGTAAAATGAAATTAAAAATGTTTTTTCTTTTGTAAAAAAATGTTTACAACACATTTTTTTACTTACAACCCAAGTCACTTAAAATGAATAAAACCATTTATTAGAGAAAGTCATGTTCTGTTTATATTCTTAATAAAGTAAAAATATTAAAAAATGTTTGAAATGACATAGGAAAGGAGAGAAAGGAAATGTCTTCAATTTTCATCATGTTTGACTTCTCCAACATTTAACTATCCAGTTTCAATTTTTGTTTTTAAAGTAATTATGAAAAATGAAAATCAAGTAATTGGCCCAAATGAAAAATGAAAAGAAAAAAAAGAAATGTTTCAACAGTAAGCCTTACCATTTTGTTCAAAATAGAATCTCATTTCATCTTAAAATATGAAAAATTGTTTTATTTTTTTAATAAAAAGAAAATTAGTCTGACTGAAGCTTTGATAAATAATAAAACTTTCAATGATAAAATGTATCCTTAATATTAAAACAAAAATTATTTCAAAATAAAACTACTGATAAGTTAATAAAAATACTAGCAAAAAATCAAAATGCATAGATTTGAAAAAAATAAAGTGACTGACCTTTTTTCAGTTGCAGTTTGATAGTAAATGAAAACTAATAGTCTTTTTTTGACAAACCAACAAAACAAATATTCTATGTTAAAATGATAGATTATGTTTCTTGATCTCCCTGGTCTAGTGCAAGCAGAAAGGGAATAGACTCCCTGGTTGTTCGGCTGATACCAACAATAAGGTTAACAATATGATTAAGCACTGGTTTCAACCAGATTACTAAAGTTAATCATCAATGATCCATTATTTATCTGAATTTTTGAGATTTTGGCTTGATGTGTATAAATTTAATTTATGGACTGTAGTCCTCATCATTATTGTGGTATGTAAAAATACATTTCGGCTGCTGTATTCACTGGCCTTCCTCAGGTGTTCCTTGTCTATTCAAGCATAGCAATGACCCAACCTGTGAAATGAATTTTGAAAAGCTTGACTGTTGACCAAACAAGGCATCGGAGACCTTGTGAAGATCTCATTCAAATAATGATGTCATTTTTTTGCATGCCTATCAATCTGAGATGAGCTGTGAAAAGCGTCACAATCATTTAAAATCCAATGACATCAGTTATTTTTTGAAATTTTTATTTTTAAAGTAACTTACTTAAAAAAAAAAAATTGATTTAGCCTTTTCAATGATTAGTTCATATTGTGTTCATACCACAAAAAAGATGAGGACAACAGTCTGAAAAATCAAAATTATACAATGATTCAGTTCAAGACTTAAAAAAGTGACCAGATATTTTAAACAATTGGAGACCTGTCTGCCAGATAAAAGCAAAAATTTACTAAATTCTAAGAATAGACGGCAATGTTCATTCTCGATGAAGACTATTAAAAGCATAAAAAAAACATGTGGCTTTTTTCATTCTGAAAAAGGAGGTTTTTGCGATAAAAAAACTGAATCAAACCAAAAGGTTAGAGAAAAACTAATGAGCAATCTCAAGAAAATGGCTTATCACCCTCTGGACATTATCTTCTACTCACCATGTTAAGACACTTTGCTTTTGGGTATTAAACCAACATTAATTGTGACCAAAGGTTTATGGTTAGTGATTTACCAATGAGATAAAGGGATCTTTACAACTGAGAAGCTTGCATACCCTTTTAAAAGAGTAGTGAAGGAAAAACAAAGTGTGGGTCGGCCATGGTTAGGGAACAGGCTACACAAGTTTTTAGCTGAATTAGATAAAAGAGGAATTTGATTGGATTGGTTAGTCAATGCCTACCAGGAAAAGGAAATGGTTGCTGGTCAAAGTAAGACAAAGAAATGAACAAAATGTGGCCTGGCTATTTTAAAGCAGGAAGTTGAGATATTCTGCAAGAAAGTTTCTAAATATCAAGGTAGGCCACATTTTATTAAAATTAGGCCACATTTTGCAAGAAATACTTTAAATATCAAGGTAGCCAACATTTTATCAAAATTATTGGCACATTCTGCAAAAAATATTTTGAATATCAAGGTCGGACGTGTTTTCTTAAATTAAGGGACCTTCTACAAGAAAGCTTTTAAATATCAACGTCGGCCACATAGTATTATTTTACTACCTCTGTATCATAATAATTGTTACATTTTCATATAATTTCTATACACTAAATATAACAACTATTATGGGACAGAGGTAGTATTAAGAAATAGCCTCCTCTAAGAATTTATGTTACAACTAAAAAAATATATGAATTATTCATTTTTTTGTAGCTAGAATTTAATTTTGTCTTAATTTGTTTAGTTGCTTATCGCATTTAACTTGGGCAGTCAATTTATGACAATGAAGAACAGTAGTCATTGGAAATGATAATTGCTTGCGGTGATCCCAAATAAGTGTCGTTTCTCGTTGCTGTAGATTAAAGGCCTGAAAAGCAACTGAAAAATTAAGATGAAAGAAAATACCAGTTTAAATTATGAATTATAATGATGATTAACAATGCTTCATCTAGAAATATAATTTATCTTTAGGCATCAAATTTAAAGAATAATTGGGGAGGGGATAAGAATTGTAAAATTTTATTTAAAAAAAAAAAGGGGAGAAGAAGATTAGAGTGGAAGGAAAAAAAGGAAAAAGAAATGTAAAAATATAAATGGCTGGCTTTAAGAAAAGAATTCTTTTAATTTTAACATTTCTTTGTTTTTGGTTTTTTTTCTTTTAAATTTTGGTAATGGTGACCAAACAATTTACAGATAAAAAGGACAAGGAATCTAGAACAGGTATCTATATATTGGATTGTATCCACAGTTTATATATACATATATATATATATATACACATGTATATAAGTCATTGTAACCTCTTGGAAAATCGAAGAGAGAGAAATTGTTGCTATCAGATAATGTACCCCAAATCATTGTCTGTAGGAATTAGTCAATTTTATACGAGGGGGAAGAAGAGAAAGGGGTTTCAAGTGGGCTGGGAGGATAAAAAAAGAAAAGAAAAAAAAAAGTGCAATTTTTTCTCTTTCTTTTAAAGCATATTAAATCATTCCATTATTTTGGTGTAAAATATTTTTCTGTCTACCCCGTTTTTTTTTTTTTATAGTTTTTTTTTTTGTATAATATAAACATTTTCTTTTTTTTCTTTTCGACAACTGTAATACAAAGAAGACAAAGTCACCACTGGCATAGCGGCAGCAGCAGCAGCAACAGTGGTAGAAGCAGCTGATGATGATGATGATAATGATGATGTCCAGGAATCAATTTGCTCTTTTTTTAAACATTTTTATTTTTTATTTTATCAAATTTTTTAAATATTTTTTTATTGTAAACAGATGTAGTCTACACGCAGTGGTTCAAATCTGATCCTTGCTCAGGCATTTTAAAGATGACCCAGTTGAGGGTGAGGGGAAGCACCCTCCCCCCTAATAGTTTGCATGCTTCAATGCATTTGCACCTTTGTAACCAGCCACACTGTTTGCTCATTTGTTTCTCATAATATACAGCATTCATACATTTGTAACATGTCTGTATCAATAGAATAACATTTCAGCTTTAAAAAAAAATTTTTTTAAAAGGGAAGAGGAGGAGGAACAATAAGTTGACCGAAAATAAACAAAAAAAAAGATACAAGAATGTAACACAGACAGCCATTGGATAATTCTTGTGGTCACATGATAAAAGACAACCAATGATTGAAGTTCATACCTGATCATTTAAGCTGTCATGATTGGTTGATTAAAGTGACCTCAGATAAAGAAAAAAAATCAATAAAAAAAATAAAAAATAATAAAAATAAAAAAAAAAAAAAAATAAAAATTCAACAATCAAAATCAATTTCCATAACAAAGTATTCCTTGATCACAGGGATTTGAAAAATGACCCTTTTGTACGCTCTATAGACAATCAAAAACTTCATGGGAAAGTTAAATTTATCAAAAAATATCAATCATACAGAAGTCATTCACAGATAGGTTTTTCAGAAGAAAAAAAGAAAAGCTCCTTACACCCACTGTTCACAAGGATTGAATGTTTGGCCATCAAAAAAATCCCCACCTCCTCCTATTTTTTTTTTTTTTTTTTTTTTTTACTTATACACCAAAGGTAAAAACCCATGAGTATATATATACATATACATATATATACATATATACACTTTGGTCTACTATTGAAGCAGTGTAGAATCTTTTTAAACAGATTTAGAGTAGTGTGTATTCAAAAGAAAAGAAAAAAGAGTATTTGGAGTCAAAACCTGGTGCATTCTATACAAGTTATAAAAAAAAAAAAATTAACAAAGAAAAAAGAAAAAAAAAAAAACATACTTAATTTCTACATTAGTAAATATAATTATTTATATCACAGTGTTTTCTTTTCAAAATTATATTTGTAGGGTATCCAACGACCCCCGACAATCATCTCAATGTAGTAGTAGTAGTAATCATAATTGTTGTGAATGAATGTTGCTCTTATCATAACACAGTCCAGATTGTCTTTAAAAGCTTCATCTGTTTTGTCCAAGCAACATTAAAAAAAAAAAAAAAAAAAAAAAAGAAGAAAGAAAAACAGAAATAAAAATAAAAAATTTTTCAGGGTAGTTGTGGGCTACCCTTTTTATGCCCGCATACACATACACACGTTTTTTTTGTTTTTTTTTCCCCCAATGTATGCACACATACATACATGCGTGCATTGTGGGATGGCTAGTTATTCCACAATACACACAACTTTGAAGAAAAATTAAAAGTTCAAAGTTTCAATTTAGTAAGTCTCAAAATTTCAGTGCATTAAGTATAAAGTTTGGCCTGTAAATATAAGAAAGAAAAAAAAAAAAAAAGGATTTCTGTAATATTTTAAGTAGATTAGATCTCAAGTATCTTTCTCATGTTTCCTACTATTAGAAGATTTTTAAAGAAAAAAAAAAGAAAAAAAAAAAAAAAAAAAAAAAAAAAGAAAACCTATCTTGAATAATTCACTTTATAAGTTCATATAAATCATGAGCACAATTTACTCCTGGAATGATAGCAAATATCAAAGGATATATATATATATATATATATATATATATAATATATATATATATATATATATATTTACCTATGAAAAGTAGGTGACTTAACAGAGAATATAAAATATTGAGTTAGTCGCAAATTCGACTGTCGATAAAATAATTAACCAAATAAGTTTAAGGTTATATATATATATATATATATATATATACTTCCAAGGACAACCATACTTTCATCAATACCTTTGATGCTTTTTTTTTTTAATCCAGTTCAGCTGCAAGATATATATATATATATATATTAAAAAAAAAAAAAAAAAAAAAAAAAAAAAAAAAAGAAAAGAAAAAAAGATCGGAACAAATTACGTTTCTGCTTGTAAAAATGGTACAGAAAGCTTCACGTAATATATTGCTTGTTGAGGACCAGAGATTTGCTAATTGAAACATTATGAACTTCAATCTCTTTTAAGGTTAAGTGTACAAGAATGAATAACGTAATTTCCCACAATGTCAGAAAATTCCTCATTCCTTGAATTCTGTAATATAAATACATACAGCCTATAAATATTGTTGTACAATTGTTTTTACTGTGTGGAGGATATACAGGGGAGAATCTATTTAGCAAATAAGGCTGGTGTGTGTGTGTGTGTGTGTGTGTGATTATTTGAATTTTTTTTCTTTTTTAAAGTGCTGCCAACATAGAAGCACAAAATGTTTATTCTTTCTTCTTCCCAGTGAATAATGATGAAATTGAGGAGACAATGTCCCATTTTGATCAATAAAAAGGGGGGGAATTGGTGACATAAACCTTAAGAGGAAAGAGAGATGAAAAAAGAGAAGAGAAAGAAAGAAAGAAAGAAAGAAAAAAGGAGAAAAAAATGAGATAAGAGAGAGAGATAGAGAGAAGAGATAGAGAGAGAGAGATAGAGAGATAGAGAGAGAGAGAGTTAAAATTACAACAATGAATTTTAAGTATTTACTTGTTGCTTTCTCTGGATGAATGTTTTTAGAGAATGTTTTTTTACTGTCAGTTCTAAGATGTTTTACTGCACAGATCAGATTACCCAAGCTGTGCTACTCATGCGCTGGTATTGAACCTGGAATTATTTTAGTATTAAACTGGCCTGTTGTAACAGTAATAATTGTTAATAAAAAAAAAAAGTTTTATTCTAAGATCACTCAGAGAAAGTTCAGTGATGAAAGTATTAAATTAAAAATACACTGACAATATAAAATTGCTACATCCTGAGGATCAATGCTGATTTTGACCTGGGTATACAGTATATGTGCATTGGGGTTTGTGTACTGTTGATACACCCCTTATTTTAGAACCTATGCACCTGTATATGTGATTGTTTATGGTAATCCATCTATATATTACCTGTATATTTCATCTTTATTAAGTTGAAACACATATTCAGGATGTAGCAGTTTTATTATTGTTTTTCGTCAGTATAGTTCAAGCCTTATAACTGCACTTTCTAGTTCAATTTTCAATACTGATTCAAGTAAAATTTTTCTTAGTTTTTTCCTTTATAAATATGATAAATGTTTTGCCTATAGAATTAATAAAACCATGTGTTGCAACCTAACAAAGGTTACTAAATGAGGAATAACCAAACGGAGGTTGGAAATGAAATGGAATCTTTATAACATTACCAAAATACAATATTCGCTAGCGGTGTGAAGAAAGGTAAACCACTGCCAGTGGTATCAGACTACTCAGTCAGCATAATACTTCCGTATTTATGAGGATTGGGACATACCCATTAATGTTCATAGGTAGGGTATATAACACTATGATAAATTGGTATGTTAAAAAATTATTTTTCCTAATTAAAAAGGTAGAGAAAAGTAAAAAACAAAAAAAAACAAAAAACATTTCCGTGTTTATAGAGTAAGAAATGAATAAATATAAAAAAAAGTATTTTTTTCGTTGTAGTGTAAACTTTTGTTTGGTAGACCTACTTATACTTACATCTACAGTACATTTGATCTTTATTAAATTAAAACACATATTCAGAGTGTGGTCCAGTTTTATTATTTTTCGTCCAAGCTTTGTTACTGCCAAACCTTCTTATCAATTATTTTATCTAAAGAGAAAAGAATTTTATAATTTCAAAGACAAGTGTAAAATACCTCTTTATCTAAATTGTATTATTATGCCACTGCCATAAGAAAATTAATTAGCTGTCCTGGGCATGGATACGTTGAAACTCTAGCGTCTGGCAACTGACTTGGTCACAAGGTTATTAACCAATTTGCCAACAGCAAACTTGAGCACCTTTTTGATTTCTATGTCTATTACATGGCTACAAAGTCAGAAAACAGCACAGCTCACATGACTTTTGGTAACCCCCCCCCCCCCCGCTCAGAGTTACTGAAGCATGGGACAAACTACCTGTATCAGTTGTTAGCTGCTGAAACACTGCATCCTTCAAAACCTCCATGCTTCCTGTAATTCGACAACACTATATCTGATATCTACACCCTCCACACACACATCAAGACTATACGTAGTTCATTTTCCTGACATTAGTACATTATTCTATGTACTATACATGATGAATCAACGGCTTTTAGTGTATTTGTCACTGCATCTATGAAAAATCTGCGACAAACAAGGGCATCTCCTTCCCCTGACCGGGATATGCATGCAGGATTTTGGGACAGCTTGGGAATTTCCTGTTCCCTTGTTACTCCTTCCATGAATTTACCACAGGTGAATTCATTGGTTGGAGCCGTCTCAACCAATCCAGGGTGAATGTGTCACAGAAACAGTACTATACATGAACCTTTGATGAGAATGTAGTGCACCTGAGCACTATGCGCAATAATTTTAATATTATTTTATTATCTATTATCTCCAAATGAACAGCTAATACATATCATTAACCCTTAGAAATCAATTTTCTTACTGAATACTTATTTACACACACACACACTTAAAACAATTTCACCAGATAAGCTTGAAGTAATATCAAAATTCAGGGAGGAAAAATAACTAATGATGTAGTCAATATTTGACAACAAAAAAGAAGAATTGTGATTTGGTCGATACCATTTTATTATTCCTATTCTTTAGGTAAATATGAGTTGAGGGTAATAAGAAGCACTTCTAGTCAGATTGCCCTGAAGATGATGTGAATTAATATCCAGATATTAAAACAAAACAAAAACGATAAAAAATAAGAACAAAAAATTAAAGCCAATATACACTTTGTCAATAAAACATTGATAGCCCAACAAGTATATTCTTATGCAACAATTTTCATTCTTCATTATATATATATATATATATATATATATATATATATATATATAAAAGATTTTTTGGAAAATAATGGCTGATTTTATTACACGTTTAAAGTCAGTCATTAGTTTCTGCATAACCATATATATATAATTTTGGTAATCACATCAAATACACTTTTACTATCTCTGTCCCATAATACCTGTTACAACTGTATATAAATTTAATATATCAAATGTAACAACTATTATAGGACAGTGGTAGAAACATTTACTTTATTCAATTGTATTAACTGGTAGACATTCCCATTAATTTTTAGTTGTTGGAATAATCTCTGCACTAAAAATTAAAGTTATAGTCTATAAATACCATTATGTTATCCTATAATATTTGTATCAAATTTTTCATTATAGATTTTCATTGAAAGAAAAAAAATGACAAGATTCACAATTCAAGTTTTTATACACTTTTTTCAGTGAAATCACCGAAAGAAAAAAAAAATGGTGGGAAAAGGGCAAGATGTTGCAGCAATAAGGAAGTAGAGGAATTAGCATCTAGGCTTAAGTTGCAACATATGCAGAAAAAAGTCAGTTGCAATAGCAGTAGTAGTAGTAGTAGTAGTAGTAAGCAGCAGTGGAAGAAGACGATAACTGAAAAACCTCAAGGCTCCATCTTTTAATTTTATCTTCTGGACAGGTAACAATTTGTGCCGAGTAGTCCTCTCTGAATTTGCGACTTTATAAGTCATTTACATTTAAAAATACAGACAGTCAGAAAGAGAGCTCTTCTGTGTGGAGAAACCAAGAAATGTTACTGTCTTTTTTTTTTTTTTCATTTTCTTTTTTTTTTTGTCCCCATTCTCTTTTTAAAAAATGCAAGTTCAGACAAAATACTTCTTTGTGGGGATCACAGAAAATCCCTTTTTCAGAATGAAGTTTGTCAAGATTAGTAACGCTGACGAATTGGAAAAATGGATGGAGTTGGAAAAAAAAGAAAAAGAAAGAAAAAAGAAAATGACTGTTCAGGGGAAAAACGTCAAGAAGACTAATTGTGGTGGTTGAAATAAAAACTTCCAATTCCATGATAGGTGGCTTGCATCGGAGGGGGGTTGATTATATACTTTTTTTTTTATTAACACGAGTTGATCAGCTTCTTCCTGCGAAACTCTTTCTGCTCACTACGGGCAGTTCCCAACGTCCTTACTTTAGCCAGAATATTTTGGTTGTTTAAGTTGTTCGAGTTTCTTCTTTTGTGCAAAGACGTAGGTGGTTTCTTTTTAGTCACTCTCTGCCTGCCAACATTGTTGGTGCCATGGGGTACTACAGATATCAAAAGAGAGCAACAATAGAAACAGTTGAAATAACAAAGCCATCGAGGAGGAAACGTGAGGTGATGTAAGTGTGGCAATGCGAGATAAGAGATGAACAGATGGACATGGAAGTATCAAGAAGTTACACATTAGCACAATGGTAGGGAAAAAAAATATATGAAAGAACTGGTACAATGTTAAAGTTGTGGTCCCGTTTTGATGTCATTGATTTTTTGAAAAGTTTTTCCCATTTTTTAAAAACTACTGCTGCCCCTATTTCCTTCGGCTTTTTTTCTTTTTTTTTTTGAGAAAGTTAACCAAAAACTCAGACAGTTTTTTTAATTTTTTGTTCTGTTTTTAGATTCTTCTTCCCTTTAATGGCTGTCAAAGATGCTAATAAATAAATGGCAAATAAATTAATTTATTTTATAATAATAATAATACTCAGAAGAGTCCTGGAGATCTGAGGAGACTCACTCAGACTGCAGTAAAAGACCATCAGCTCACGCTGGTATGAAAAACTCACAAGGAGTATAATAATAATATCAAATCAAAGGGGCAACGACAATAAGTATAGTGGTTGAAATAATACTTGATGTATCAACACCAAGAAATGTTCTTTTCATCTTCTCCTTTCTAAATAATTGCAAGTTTGGATAAAATCCTTCCTCGTGGGGATCACAGAAAATCTAAATTTTTTTCGGTGGTTTGCAGCAGTGAAAGAGAAAACATGAAGTGGGAAACTTGACAAGAATCAATGTCTTCAAAAATGGGACCACAACTATACCATAGTACCTAAAGAACCTATGCAGACAAGACAGAAAAAAAAAAGAAAAAGAAAGAAAGAAAGAAAGAAAGAAAGAAACAGAGAGGGCAGAGATTGATAGATAGCTACTGCTACTACTATTACTACTGCTACTTCAACTGCTGCTCAAGAAGGCTTAATGAAAATGATGGCAATGATTGGATATGAATGGTTAGTTAACATTCAAACCATACCCATTAATTTAAATAAAAGACTTAGCTTGAATATTGAAAATAAATGATACAAGCCTATTTTGTATTATTTAGATTTTTCAGAACTGTTCTCCTTATCTTTATTGTCATATGCATAACGTTTTGACCACTCTTCTCTCTGGCCTTCTTCAGGTGTTTCTTGTTGAACACATGGTGCAACAGATATAAGGGTTGAGTTAATACAGTTCAAAGTGACAATCATCTGGATTTTGCAGGTTTAATCCTGACTATAGGTAAAAATAACATATAATACTTAATATATAGCTTAACACTTGTACCCGGTCATGGTAAATAGAATGAGAACAATATAGCCCAGTGGATTAAATAAAGGGTTTAGTTTGAAGTTCTGTGAAGGCTCCAGAGTTTGGCAAGAAATACACGAAAAAGGCCAGAAGGCACATTGTCTGAAATGTTGTACATATAACAATAAAGATGAGGACAACAGCCTGAAAAATCTAAATAATACAAATTATCAAGCCTCATCTAAAAAATTCAAACAAATGATATAAGTTTAGTCATGAATTGTAATCTGTACTGTATTCTTATTCAAGTTGATTTTAATATTAAATTTGTATGTGAACTATACACACTTCAGATTTTACAACTATAAAAAAATGTACTAAGCATATTAGGATATGAAAGACTTACCAAAAATCCATATGATAGCTTCTAGGATCAAATCTGAATGAACATTAGCAATGTGCCTACGCATGAAGAAAGTGTCTATTTATTTAATGGTATTTTCTTTGTTCAGGGATTTGCCCTTGTTAAAATTCATTAGTAGAAATCTATCTTAACTAGAAGTAGCTAACCAGTATCGGTTATTTTATATTTAATGTGTATATACATTTACTTTGTCGTTGATTGTTTTATTTTCGTAGTTCCATCCGGATATGCATACATACAGACCAACTGCCCTTTATATATATATAGATGGATATCATTTCTATAGCAGTGGGAAATTATTTAGCATCAAATATCAATTCTTTTTAATTATTTGCATAGTAGACTTTTTCTTTATCATCCTTCCAATAAAATAAACACATAGTAATCTGCAAGATAAATTCCGATTTCAAGTTAATTATTGTCTTCAAGTAAAATAAATATGATAGAATATAATATAAGTTGAGTAAGAAAACAAGACTGTCTTTTTGTCACTTTTTATTAATATTTTTCTTATATTTTTTACAAACTAAGTTTTTTCAAAGACTAAATAGAAGGTATTTACTCAACCTCAAAATGGGGAGGATGTGACACAAATATGGGGCATCCAGTGAGGAACAAACCTGCTATTCAGTAGTAATAGATGTGCAAGACTAACTTGCTAACCATTACACTACGATGGGACACCCAGTTATTTACCCAACCTGTTCATCATGGAGAGGATGTGGCACAAGGTCACAAATATGGGGCATACAGCAAGGAAGGAACTTGCTATTCAGTAGTAATAGATGTGCAAAACTAGCTTGTTAACCATTACACCATGATGGGAAGCCCTTAAAGAGTAAATAGAAGAAATTATTTCTAACATTCCATTCATTTATATTAGCAGAATCAATCTTTCTGAAAATAATTTTCTGATTTGACTTCAGATTTTAAGGAATTTTATAAAGACCATTTTGGAAGCAAAATTCATCCAACAAATTATGCCGATGATGAAATTCTTGTAGAAATAATCATGTTCCTTTAAAGTCAGACTAATTAAATATTGTAGATTTTACAAGAACAAATTTGTAGTGGATTAAAAGCATGAAAAACTCAAAAAGGTTTGAATGATTGATGTGATTGAAACCAAAAATAGAATTAAGATTTAAAAAAAAAAGAAAAAAAGAAAGAAAAGCAAGTAGAACTCTCACTCGAATATCTTTGTAAAAAAGAATGATTGACGAAAATGAAAAAGATTTACCAAAATATTGGCATTAAACTAAAACAGAAGCCAAAAGAAAGTACGCAAAAGTTTATGTTAAGTTTGAAATGAGGCTTGTGCAAAATAAACATTATTATTGGCACAAAAAACTTAAAAGCTGACAAAATCTCAATCAATTAACTAGTGAAGCAAACAATCATTCATGAAATTTAAAAATTTAAAAAAAAAACAAACAAAAAAAACAATTAGATTGTGTTAAGAAATATTGAATGATTTTCTAGATTCTTTATATATATATTCATTCATATTTGATGAGTTTAATTTTCAGTGTATATATTATACATACATACATACATACATACATACATATATATATGTGCATGTGTTATATGTATATATATGTCTATAATATATATTTTTGGGATTTAGTGCAAAGCATGAGTAAATAACTAAATCCCAAAAATATATATTATTTACAGATATAATATATACACTGAAAATTAGACTCATCAGATATACCAACAAAGAAGACTCCACGACAACTATATATATATATATATATATATATATATATATATCCTTTTTGTTTTAAAAATATCTTTAAATCATTTGACTGTAATATTTGCTTACCCATTTATAAAAATGAATAAGAATATATTGCAGTCAAATGATACATTTAGCAAAATACTCAAGTATTTTTTTTTTTTGAACCATAAAATATACAAACAAAAATAGGTAATTTTCTTTGGTGAGCAAAATATGAAATAACCTGAATTTAAGTTTGATATTGAAATTTACACCCTTTAAATTTGTGAGAAACAGACAAGGTAGTTTACAAGGATATTGAGGATATATAATTGCTGAAATATATCAAAGCTAACATGGATATAATCAAGACAATTCTACAATTTAGCATCTATTCTAAAAAAAAAATGAAAAAAAATTGAAAAAAATCTTAATTTAAAAAAAAAAGAAAACTGAAAATGTTTAAATTCAAAATATTTAACACTAAATTTATTTTTCGTTAAAAAAGTAGTTTTGAAAAAATAAATAGTGTAGAACGGTTATGAAAAAAATAATGAAAAGGACTCATTCATAATTTTGACAAAAATATTAATTTCTTATATACCCTGTGATAATCTCTAACACAACTACTCAAAGCGGTTGTACACAAACCAGTGCTGGTAAGTTTCCATTTTCAGACTATTTCCTAATATACAGTTTATGATTTGTGGTAATGTCAATGTTTAACTGTTTCGGTTTATATAAAACCTTCTTCAGGTCAATATGATAAAAAGAAGAGAAAAATTTTTTTGTTGTTGATGGATGTTTTTGAATTCTTTTCAAAAACATCCATCACTTTTTGAACAACAAAAAAACGTTTTAAACCAAAACGTTTGAACGTGAACATTACCACCAATAATAAACCTCCATCCAGTGTTTGTCTACATTTCTCCACATAATCTGCAATGTCATATGAAAAATGCATAAAATCTTTCTGTATTGTTTAATATTATTCTTTTCACATGCTGTGATATAATACAACAAATAGAAATACTTGGAACTTAATCAGAAATGAAAGCTTTGATACCAGTACATGGTCTATTAGTAAAACATGCCACTGGTATGCCACATCAGAGAGTTTGAGAAATATTGATCTAGAAGACATCATGATGATTAAGAATTAACAAGATTAACATAGGACTAGAAAATAATCAGATCTTTTAATAGTGCAGTTAATCTTTTTTCTTTTCTTTAATACTCAAAAAATCTTAATTCTATCAGAAATTAGTAAAACAAATCCATTACAGAAAAAATATTGATTTTTTTTTTAATAGTCAATATTAAAAAAAATTGTTTCTGGTACTTGTGAATTATCTAGTAGGCTCATATTGTTGGAATTAATAGAGAGAGAAAAAAATCAACAAGAGAGTTGCATTTATTAGCTGAACATTTTTACGGGTGCAGAGAATGTCTACCATGCATCTATAAAGCTTGCACTTTAGTAAAACTTAGAATGCAGCATTTGTTCTTGGTCAAAAGTCTCACAAAATAATAAGAAATATATATATATATATATATATATATATATATATATACATATATGTAAAAATAATTTTGAAAAATATCAAGCTCTTTTAACAGATAATGCAGTCCACTTTTTAACTACATCAAATTTATTGTCATATTTACTACAAAACAACAATGCAAAAAATATTTCAAGGAGATACACAGTCTCACAAGAAAAAGAAAGAAAGAAAAGAAAGAAAGAAAGAAACAGAGAGGGCAGAGATTGATAGATAGCTACTGCTACTACTATTACTACTGCTACTTCAACTGCTGCTCAAGAAGGCTTAATGAAAATGATGGCAATGATTGGATATGAATGGTTAGTTAACATTCAAACCATACCCATTAATTTAAATAAAAGACTTAGCTTGAATATTGAAAATAAATGATACAAGCCTATTTTGTATTATTTAGATTTTTCAGAACTGTTCTCCTTATCTTTATTGTCATATGCATAACGTTTTGACACTCTTCTCTCTGGCCTTCTTCAGGTGTTTCTTGTTGAACACATGGTGCAACAGATATAGGGTTGAGTTAATACAGTTCAAAGTGACAATCATCTGGATTTTGCAGGTTTAATCCTGACTATAGGTAAAAATAACATAAATACTTAATATATAGCTTAACACTTGTACCCGGTCATGGTAAATAGAATGAGAACAATATAGCCAGTGGATTAAATAAAGGGTTTTATTTGAAGTTCTGTGAAGGCTCCAGAGTTTGGCAAGAAATACACGAAAAAGGCCAGAAGGCACATTGTCTGAAATGTGACATATAAACAATAAAGATGAGGACAACAGCCTGAAAAATCTAAATAATACAAATTATCAAGCCTCATCTAAAAAATTCAAACAAATGATATAAGTTTAGTCATGAATTGTAATCTGTACTGTATTCTTATTCAAGTTGATTTTAATATTAAATTTGTATGTGACTATACACACTTCAGATTTTACAACTATAAAAAATGTACTAAGCATATTAGGATATGAAAGACTTACCAAAAATCCATATGATAGTTCTAGGATCAAATCTGAATGAACATTAGCAATGTGCCTACGCATGAAGAAAGTGTCTATTTATTTAATGGTATTTTCTTTTGTTCAGGGATTTGCCCTTGTTAAAATTCATTAGTAGAAATCTATCTTAACTAGAAGTAGCTAACCAGTATCGGTTATTTTATATTTAATGTGTATATACATTTACTTTGTCGTTGATTGTTTTATTTTCGTAGTTCCATCCGGATATGCATACATACAGACAACTGCCTTTATATATATATAGAGATGGATATCATTTCTATAGCAGTGGGAAATTATTTAGCATCAATATCAATTCTTTTTTAATTATTTGCATAGTAGACTTTTTCTTTATCATCCTTCCAATAAAATAAACACATAGTAATCTGCAAGATAAATTCCGATTTCAAGTTAATTATTGTCTTCAAGTAAAATAAATATGATAGAATATAATATAAGTTGAGTAAGAAAACAAGACTGTCTTTTTGTCACTTTTTATTAATATTTTTCTTATATTTTTTACAAACTAAGTTTTTTCAAAGACTAAATAGAAGGTATTTACTCAACCTCAAAATGGGGAGGATGTGACACAAATATGGGGCATCCAGTGAGGAACAAACCTGCTATTCAGTAGTAATAGATGTGCAAGACTAACTTGCTAACCATTACACTACGATGGGACACCAGTTATTTACCCAACCTGTTCATATGGAGAGGATGTGGCACAAGGTCACAAATATGGGGCATACAGCAAGGAAGGAACTTGCTATTCAGTAGTAATAGATGTGCAAAACTAGCTTGTTAACCATTACACCATGATGGGAAGCCCTTAAAGAGTAAATAAGAAGAAATTATTTCTAACATTCCATTCATTTATATTAGCAGAATCAATCTTTCTGAAAATAATTTTCTGATTTGACTTCAGATTTTAAGGAATTTTATAAAGACCATTTTGGAAGCAAAATTCATCCAACAAATTATGCCGGATAGCTAATACATATCATTAACCCTTAGAAATCAATTTTCTTACTGAATACTTATTTACACACACACACACTTAAAACAATTTCACCAATAAGCTTGAAGTAATATCAAAATTCAGGGAGGAAAAATAAAACTAATGATGTAGTCAATATTTGACAACAAAAAAGAAGAATTGTGATTTGGTCGATACCATTTTATTATCCTATTCTTTAGGTAAATATGAGTTGAGGGTAATAAGAAGCACTTCTAGTCAGATTGCCCTGAAGATGAGTGAATTAATATCCAGATATTAAAACAAACAAAAACGATAAAAAATAAGAACAAAAATTAAAGCCAATATACACTTTGTCAATAAAACATTGATAGCCCAACAAGTATATTCTTATGCAACAATTTTCATTCTTCATATATATATATATATATATATATATATATATAAAAGATTTTTTGGAAAATAATGGCTGATTTTATTACACGTTTAAAGTCAGTCATTAGTTTCTGCATAACCATATATATATATAATTTTGGTAATCACATCAAAACACTTTTACTATCTCTGTCCCATAATACCTGTTAAACTGTATATAAATTTAATATATCAAATGTAACAACTATTATAGGACAGTGGTAGAAACATTTACTTTATTCAATTGTATTAACTGGTAGACATTCCCATTAATTTTTAGTTGTTGGAATAATCTCTGCACTAAAAATTAAAGTTATAGTCTATAAATACCATTATGTTATCCTATAATTTGTATCAAATTTTTCATTATAGATTTTCATTGAAAGAAAAAAAAAATGACAAGATTCACAATTCAAGTTTTTATACACTTTTTTCAGTGAAATCACCGAAAAGAAAAAAAAAATGGTGGGAAAAGGCAAGATGTTGCAGCAATAAGGAAGTAGAGGAATTAGCATCTAGGCTTAAGTTGCAACATATGCAGAAAAAAGTCAGTTGCAAAAGCAGTAGTAGTAGTAGTAGTAGTAGTAGCAGCAGTGGAAGAAGACGATAACTGAAAAACCTCAAGGCTCCATCTTTTAATTTTATCTTCTGGACAGGTAACAATTTGTGCCGAGTAGTCCTCTCTGAATTTGCGACTTTATAAGTCATTTACATTTAAAAATACAGACAGTCAGAAAGAGAGCTCTTCTGTGTGGAGAAACCAAGGAATGTTACTGTCTTTTTTTTTTTTTTCATTTTCTTTTTTTTTTGTCCCCATTCTCTTTTTAAAAAAATGCAAGTTCAGACAAAATACTTCTTTGTGGGATCACAGAAAATCCCTTTTTCAGAATGAAGTTTGTCAAGATTAGTAACGCTGACGAATTGGAAAAATGGATGGAGTTGGAAAAAAAAGAAAAAGAAAGAAAAAAGAAAATGACTGTTCAGGGAAAAACGTCAAGAAGACTAATTGTGGTGGTTGAAATAAAAACTTCCAATTCCATGATAGGTGGCTTGCATCGGAGGGGGGTTGATTATATACTTTTTTTTTTATTAACACGAGTTGTTGATCAGCTTCTTCCTGCGAAACTCTTTCTGCTCACTACGGGCAGTTCCCAACGTCCTTACTTTAGCCAGAATATTTTGGTTGTTTAAGTTGTTCGAGTTTCTTCTTTTGTGCAAAAACGTAGGTGGTTTCTTTTTAGTCACTCTCTGCCTGCCAACATTGTTGGTGCCATGGGGTACTACAGATATCAAAAGAGAGCAACAATAGAAACAGTTGAAATAACAAAGCCATCGAGGAGGAAACGTGAGGTGATGTAAGTGTGGCAATGCGAGATAAGAGATGAACAGATGGACATGGAAGTATCAAGAAGTTACACATTAGCACAATGGTAGGAAAAAAAATATATGAAAGAACTGGTACAATGTTAAAGTTGTGGTCCCGTTTTGATGTCATTGATTTTTGAAAAGTTTTCCCATTTTTTAAAAACTACTGCTGCCCCTATTTCCTTCGGCTTTTTTCTTTTTTTTTTGAGAAAGTTAACCAAAAACTCAGACAGTTTTTTTAATTTTTTGTTCTGTTTTTAGATTCTTCTTCCCTTTAATGGCTGTCAAAGATGCTAATAAATAAATGGCAAATAAATTAATTTATTTTATAATAATAATAATACTCAGAAGAGTCCTGGAGATCTGAGGAGACTCACTCAGACTGCAGTAAAAGACCATCAGCTCACGCTGTATGAAAAACTCACAAGGAGTATAATAATAATATCAAATCAAAGGGGCAACGACAATAAGTATAGTGGTTGAAATAATACTTGATGTATCAACACCAATGTTCTTTTCATCTTCTCCTTTCTAAATAATTGCAAGTTTGGATAAAATCCTTCCTCGTGGGATCACAGAAAATCTAAATTTTTTTCGGTGGTTTGCAGCAGTGAAAGAGAAACATGAAGTGGGAAACTTGACAAGAATCAATGTCTTCAAAAATGGGACCACAACTATATACCATATACCTAAAGAACCTATGCAGACAAGACAGAAAAAAAAAGAAAAAGAAAGAAAGAAAGAAAAAAGAAAGAAGAAACAGAGAGGCAGAGATTGATAGATAGCTACTGCTACTACTATTACTACTGCTACTTCAACTGCTGCTCAAGAAGGCTTAATGAAAATGATGGCAATGATTGGATATGAATGGTTAGTTAACATTCAAACCATACCCATTAATTTAAATAAAAGACTTAGCTTGAATATTGAAAATAAATGATACAAGCCTATTTTGTATTATTTAGATTTTTCAGAACTGTTCTCCTTATCTTTATTGTCATATGCATAACGTTTTGACCACTCTTCTCTCTGGCCTTCTTCAGGTGTTTCTTGTTGAACACATGGTGCAACAGATATAAGGGTTGAGTTAATACAGTTCAAAGTGACAATCATCTGGATTTTGCAGGTTTAATCCTGACTATAGGTAAAAATAACATATAATACTTAATATATAGCTTAACACTTGTACCCGGTCATGGTAAATAGAATGAGAACAATATAGCCCAGTGGATTAAATAAAGGGTTTAGTTTGAAGTTCTGTGAAGGCTCCAGAGTTGGCAAGAAATACACGAAAAAGGCCAGAAGGCACATTGTCTGAAATGTACATATAACAATAAAGATGAGGACAACAGCCTGAAAAATCTAAATAATACAAATTATCAAGCCTCATCTAAAAAATTCAAACAAATGATATAAGTTTAGTCATGAATTGTAATCTGTACTGTATTCTTATTCAAGTTGATTTTAATATTAAATTTGTATGTGAACTATACACACTTCAGATTTTACAACTATAAAAAAATGTACTAAGCATATTAGGATATGAAAGACTTACCAAAATCCATATGATAGCTTCTAGGATCAAATCTGAATGAACATTAGCAATGTGCCTACGCATGAAGAAAGTGTCTATTTATTTAATGGTATTTTCTTTGCAGGGATTTGCCCTTGTTAAAATTCATTAGTAGAAATCTATCTTAACTAGAAGTAGCTAACCAGTATCGGTTATTTTATATTTAATGTGTATATACATTTACTTTGTCGTTGATTGTTTTATTTTCGTAGTTCCATCCGATATGCATACATACAGACCAACTGCCCTTTATATATATATATAGATGGATATCATTTCTATAGCAGTGGGAAATTATTTAGCATCAAATATCAATTCTTTTTAATTATTTGCATAGTAGACTTTTCTTTATCATCCTTCCAATAAAAAAACATAGTAATCTGCAAGATAAATTCCGATTTCAAGTTAATTATTGTCTTCAAGTAAAATAAATATGATAGAATATAATATAAGTTGAGTAAGAAAACAAGACTGTCTTTTTGTCACTTTTTATTAATATTTTTCTTATATTTTTACAAACTAAGTTTTTTCAAAGACTAAATAGAAGGTATTTACTCAACCTCAAAATGGGGAGGATGTGACACAAATATGGGCATCCAGTGAGGAACAAACCTGCTATTCAGTAGTAATAGATGTGCAAGACTAACTTGCTAACCATTACACTACGATGACACCCAGTTATTTACCCAACCTGTTCATCATGGAGAGATGTGGCACAAGGTCACAAATATGGGCATACAGCAAGGAAGGAACTTGCTATTCAGTAGTAATAGATGTGCAAAACTAGCTTGTTAACCATTACACCATGATGGGAAGCCCTTAAAGAGTAAATAGAAGAAATTATTTCTAACATTCCATTCATTTATATTAGCAGAATCAATCTTTCTGAAAATAATTTTCTGATTTGACTTCAGATTTTAAGGAATTTTATAAAGACCATTTTGGAAGCAAAATTCATCCAACAAATTATGCCGATGATGAAATTCTTGTAGAAATAATCATGTTCCTTTAAAGTCAGACTAATTAAATATTGTAGATTTTACAAGAACAAATTTGTAGTGGATTAAAAGCATGAAAAACTCAAAAAGGTTTGAATGATTGATGTGATTGAAACCAAAAATAGAATTAAGATTTAAAAAAAAAAGAAAAAAAAGAAAGAAAAGCAAGTAGAACTCTCACTCAAATGTCCTTGTAAAAAAGAATGATTGACGAAAATGAAAAAGATTTACCAAAATATTGGCATTAAACTAAAACAGAAGCCAAAAGAAAGTACGCAAAAGTTTATGTTAAGTTTGAAATGAGGCTTGTGCAAAATAAACATTATTATTGGCACAAAAAACTTAAAAGCTGACAAAATCTCAATCAATTAACTAGTGAAGCAAACAATCATTCATGAAATTTAAAAATTTAAAAAAAAAACAAACAAAAAAAACAATTAGATTGTGTTAAGAAATATTGAATGATTTTCTAGATTCTTTATATATATATTCATTCATATTTGATGAGTTTAATTTTCAGTGTATATATTATACATACATACATACATACATATATGTGCATGTGTTATATGTATATATATGTCTATAATATATATTTTTGGGATTTAGTGCAAAGCATGAGTAAATAACTAAATCCCAAAAATATATATTATTTACAGATATAATATATACACTGAAAATTAGACTCATCAGATATACCAACAAAGAAGACTCCACGACAACTATATAATATATATATATATATATATATATATATATCCTTTTTGTTTTAAAAATATCTTTAAATCATTTGACTGTAATATTTGCTTACCCATTTATAAAAATGAATAAGAATATATTGCAGTCAAATGATACATTTAGCAAAATACTCGAGTATTTTTTTTTTTTGAACCATAAAATATACAAACAAAAATAGGTAATTTTCTTTGGTGAGCAAAATATGAAATAACCTGAATTTAAGTTTGATATTGAAATTTACACCCTTTAAATTTGTGAGAAACAGACAAGGTAGTTTACAAGGATATTGAGGATATATAATTGCTGAAATATATCAAAGCTAACATGGATATAATCAAGACAATTCTACAATTTAGCATCTATTCTAAAAAAAAAAAATTGAAAAAAATTGAAAAAAATCTTAATTTAAAAAAAAAAGAAAACTGAAAATGTTTAAATTCAAAATATTTAACACTAAATTTATTTTTCGTTAAAAAAGTAGTTTTGAAAAAAAAATAGTGTAGAACGGTTATGAAAAAAATAATGAAAAGGACTCATTCATAATTTTGACAAAAATATTAATTTCTTATATACCCTGTGATAATCTCTAACACAACTACTCAAAGCGGTTGTACACAAACCAGTGCTGGTAAGTTTCCATTTTCAGACTATTTCCTAATATACAGTTTATGATTTGTGGTAATGTCAATGTTTAACTGTTTCGGTTTATATAAAAACCTTCTTCAGGTTAATATGATAAAAAGAAGAGAAAAATTTTTTTGTTGATGATGTTTTTGAATTCTTTTCAAAAACATCCATCACTTTTTGAACAACAAAAAAAACGTTTTAAACCAAAACGTTTGAACGTGAACATTACCACCAATAATAAACCTCCATCCAGTGTTTGTCTACATTTCTCCACATAATCTGCAATGTCATATGAAAAATGCATAAAATCTTTCTGTATTGTTTAATATTATTCTTTTCACATGCTGTGATATAATACAACAAATAGAAATACTTGGAACTTAATCAGAAATGAAAGCTTTGATACCAGTACATGGTCTATTAGTAAAACATGCCACTGGTATGCCACATCAGAGAGTTTGAGAAATATTGATCTAGAAGACATCATGATGATTAAGAATTAACAAGATTAACATAGGACTAGAAAATAATCAGATCTTTTAATATTGCAGTTAATCTTTTTCTTTTCTTTAATACTCAAAAAATCTTAATTCTATCAGAAATTAGTAAAACAAATCCATTACAGAAAAAATATTGATTTTTTTTTAATAGTCAATATTAAAAAAAATTGTTTCTGGTACTTGTGAATTATCTAGTAGGCTCATATTGTTGGAATTAATAGAGAGAGAAAAAAAATCAACAAGAGAGTTGCATTTATTAGCTGAACATTTTTACGGGTGCAGAGAATGTCTACCATGCATCTATAAAGCTTGCACTTTAGTAAAACTTAGAATGCAGCATTTGTTCTTGGTCAAAAGTCTCACAAAATAATAAGAAATATATATATATATATATATATATATATATATATATATATATACACATATATGTAAAAATAATTTTGAAAAATATCAAGCTCTTTTAACAGATAATGCAGTCCACTTTTTAACTACATCAAATTTATTGTCATATTTACTACAAAACAACAATGCAAAAAATATTTCAAGGAGATACACAGTCTCACATTTTCTGTTTACAATATATACTTGCATATCATGTGACTGTCTGAGACCTTTTCTTACATAATTTGTGGGTTGCCTACGAATTATGACTGTAGTGTAGTAATTTTTAAATGGTGGTATTATGGATAGAAATTTACCATAACCCTTATAAAAGTTATTGACAACAGTTAACCTTTCACTGACCTAGGTGCCAATTTCTGATAGGCTAAAGGAAAAGCTTGTGAAGGTAACCGAGTTAGTTAGATTTGGTGGTTAGTCAAAGAATCCTGACATGATATGGTCATCTGTTCCTGGGTAAGCCATCTCACCGCACGGTTAAACCCTTTTGGGCTTTAATAAAGACATCTTTGAAAAATAAACAAAGTCTTTTGTCATCTTTTAAAGACAAAGAATGCAGAGAAGTCGTATCAACCAAAGGAAGAAATCAACCCAAAAGAAGATGGCCAGTCATTAAAATAGAACCTCCTAAGAACTCTCTTTTCCTCTTGTCATTTATATACTTGATACAAAATGGCTATATAACACTTTTGCAGCTGGGTATTGTAGGCATACCATCTGGCCTAAGCCTAGTCAACTATTTACACACATAAAATTTGCATATTGTGTATAGTGTGGCCCCCTAATATTAGGCTAAAATTTAGGTCTCAGAAGGTCACATGATATGCGAATAGAGACCACCCCTTCATCACCATTGCTCCCAGGTCCACTATGAATGGTAGTACTAGTTAGGGTCCCATCTATGGGTTAAATAGAAATTTTAAACTCGATTTAAAAAAAAAACAACAAATTCCTATTTAATCCACAGATGGGACCCTAACAGGTACTACAACTTCGGGTCATAGTGGACCTGGGAGCAATGGTGATGAAATGGGTGCTCTACATTCTCCAGACATCCAGAACTGGAACCTCATCATCAGAAGAGTTTATGTCATACCCAGGACATGAAGATACTCAGCCACCACCTTCTAGCCACATATATGATAAAAGGGGTTGGGGGGTTGCCATAAGGGCAATAGGGTTGGGACAATCATATAGGTGCTAGGCCTTGATGTAACCAGCTGATTGATCGGAAGGGGTCTACTGAGACCTAATTTAAAGACCTTTGGTAACAGGAAATTGTAGGTAGGCCTAGCCTTGGCCAAGTATTTAAACACAAAGTTAGCATCTTGTGTATGATGTCACCCCTTGATATTAGGCTAAAATTTAGGTGTTATAAAGTAGCATAATATGCAAGTATATACGGTATGTTAAATCTATCTATCTATATATATAATATATATATATATATATATATATATAATATAAAAAAAAAAAAGGAAGGATATAAAATTTAATAAAAAATGTAATTAAGTTAAAACTGAAGATCTGGTGTATACTACTCTCAAAAAGTAAATTTATTAACTTAAAAACTGTCTGTTACTGATGTAACAAACTTAATTTAAATAGAATGCTTTCCACAATAGGTGCCTAAAGAAGAGTCTGACACATCTGGCCTATCAAAGAGTTGTATCACATAGAACTGGCTGCAACAGTGTGGTCTTTGAAATTACCCCCCCCCAAAAAAAAAAAAAAAAAAACTTTGGCTACTCAGATAGCTAGACCACAAACTTATGATGAACCAGAACAGGATACTAGTGGTAGTATTAAGATAAACACCACTTAGAAAGTGAAGGCTAGGATGACCAAAGAACACTTGGCATAGAATAGTTGAAGGCAAGCTAAGAGAGAGAGAGATGAATTTTACATGAGACAAGGCAAAGAAAGTAGCAAAAGAAAAAAAGAAAAAAAAGAATGATATTGAATTATCAAAATCTTATTTACCAATTGAAAGGGAGAGGAATAATAATAATAATAACTTAATTTAAACGGGAATATTTTAATTGGTATAAATTCAAATTGGATATCCATAGATTTACAAAAAAGAGACCTGAAAAATCCCTGAATATTATTTATATATATATACACATATATATATACATATATATATATATATGTTAACACTCTTTTCACTGTAATACTAATCGTATACGATAATGAAAGGCTGTAGTTCATATGTAAACTGATTATATTGTTAGTTTTGAAATGACAAATTATTCTTCAATATAAAAGCAGAAAAAAACAACATTTTTAATATATTAAATATATGAAATTACTCTCAAAATAGCAGTAGTTAGGAAATGATTGGTGGGCAGTGTAAATTCTGAAAATAAAAACATACCAAACCTTGTAAAATAATGTGGTTTTGATGTGATTAGTTTAATGGTTGCACATTTCAAGGGCTCTGTGACTTTTTTCTTTTCTCAAAGAAAAAAAAAAATGTCACCAATACATAAGCATTATTCACCAGCGAATAAGTGAGGAAAAAAAAAGAAAAAAAAAAAAAAGACAAAAGGAAAAAAAATGTAAGATTTATCTCCCCTGTATAAAGTTTTTTTTTTATCCATTGTTATGTACTCCACATTTAAAGAAACAATTTAGTATTTGCTTATTCCAGCATTTCGTAAAAATAAAAATAAAAAAATTTAAAAAAAAAGAAAGAAAGAAAGAAAAGAAAAAAGGGTGGGAAGCGATGGGTGAAGGTTTTTTTGTTTCTTATTTTATCTTTTTTTTCCTTCTGTCACAACCAGGAATCAATTTTGAACAATATCAGGGAACGGGTAGCTTTTTCTGCTTCACGCTTTCTGTTGCTGAGTGTGAGATGGGAGAAATGTTGGCTTTGGAATAAGCTGGGTGACAGATACTGGCCACAGTAGGGCCTTTCAGGGTCACCACAGACGTCACTTGGGGGCTAGTGCCAGCAGGTTCAGAGTGCATTCGATCATCCTCGTGCTCGAGTTCATCATCAAAGTAGCTCATATTGGAGAAAGCAGAGCTGGAAATGTCTCTCAGACCTCTGCGGAATTTAGATTTAATGCTTTTGGAATGTTTAGCAGAGGAGGTCGCCACTTGAGTTGAAGTCCTCGCTGCCGACGACTCTGCCATCTGCCGGAAGGCCTCGTCCTCGCTAGAAGGGCTCTCGGCACATGTGTGGTTTGGTCCCTCTGCAGGAGCTTCAGCATCACATGGTGCCAAGAGGAACGAGTCTTCCGACTGTTGGTCGTCGAGGGGAGGACTTAGCTTTATGATGTCTTCACTGCTGCTGCTGAGATGTTGCTGTAATGTGCCAGGATATACAGAAGACATGTCAGGAAACGGCACGGCACCAAAGACATCTTGACTGCCAGCTGAAGATGGTACTGAACTTGCCTGACTTGGAGAGCTACAGAACTCTATCTCCGGAGTGGCAGTCTGTAAGGGTTCGGGTATTGGAACTGGTTGCGAGGGTTCCAGATCAGGAGTAACAGCACACGAAGAGGGGGCGGTGGGAATGGAGCTAGGGGTTTTCTTGCCACTAAACGGCGCCTTTGAAAACACATCGTCGTTGGCGGTCGGTGGAGTGTGTGGGGTAGACAGTGAATGTGTCGAGCTGCTTGTTCGTTTTCTCTTGCCCACACCCCTTAGTTTGCTACTCAGCTTGCTCCTGAAAGGGGCTTTTGCAAACACATCTTCTGGTAGGTACGAGGATGAGGTCGAGCCCGTTATAATTGCACTGATAGGTCGCCGTTTGGTGCACGTTTTAATCGGAAATGGGGCTGCTGCAAAAACATCTTCATCGAATGGAGAGTTCATGAGGCCAGCCTCACAGCCTATATTCTCCTGGCTCATAGTCTGTCTCTTATGTTGAAGACCGCCGCGACTACTGTGGGAAGCACCAATGCTTGCATACGTATCTTCAAGTTCGTCATCATCAAGCAAGGGTTTCACACCGTATTCGTGCCCAACAATTCTGTCTCCCTGGCTTTCTGGTACCTGGTAATGGGAAATTGAATGGTCACTTGAGAAGTTTCGTATGCTCTTGCTTGCATCATAATCTTCAATGGATTCAAATCCTTCTTTGTGTTTTGTGGGTTTTACAGCACTCGGACGACTGCCGTATTCGTCATCAAGCTCTTGGTAGCTGAAGTCAGCAGCACCTTGGTTAACAATACCACCTTGATAATCTTCAGAACTCGAATCAACGAGCTCTTTAGGTCGAACAACAGCCGGCTTGGTTCCTAGCTTCTTACCTTTGCTTTCAGGTTGTTTCTTTTCCTTTTCCTTTTCCTCATCTGTGTCCACGAGTTGCTTGTATTTCTTCGAAGCCAACCCTAATGCCACTTTTATCAAAGTGTTGCCTCCAAAAATGTCGTGGGACTTGCCACCTGTCTCTGAGTTGAAGTCAATCAGATCCTTGGTGTGCTCAAGTGCTACGTCTGCCGAACCGGTGCTATGGCGCCGAGGGCTTTTGGGAACAACATCATCTGAAAAGATCAAATAAAATAGGTTTACAAAGACGCATTCATGATAATTCTACTTAAATTGAATACAGGAAAGTATAGCAATCAATACAAACATGTAGCATTTTTTTTTTAAAACACAAAACATATAGCAACCATCTAAAAACATGTGGCAATTATATACAATACAATGTACATTATTTAACAATATTACATGCATGTATCTAAAATAATGCAATTGAATAGTATACGATATCAGATATATAACATGATGCTATGTAAAGATACCTTCTATAGTTTTTGAGAAGAGTCCTTAATCATTTCAAGAATTGTTCAGACTGTTGAACACATTCTTTATGTTGATTTTGGCTGATCCATTCGAGAGGCTTCTTCATACATATAATTTGTAAGGAATGAACAACTTTTTCTAAAATTAGGGGTGAGGGTGAACAAAAAAAATAAACCAAACTGGTTTGTATATTTACCAGCATTTTGTGGGGGTGGATGAGAACGGGGAAAATGCAACATCTTTTTTGCTTATGAATTGTATACATGGAGAATGAAGCAGCTGAAACACTATAGCAAGAATAACAAAAAGCGAGTTCAATTATATCATTATGTTCTTTACTGTATTTCATAAAAAAAAAACAAACTAGTATTACACAGAAATATTTAAGAATATCTATGCATATATAAAGGGCAGTTGTGTGTATGTATGTCTGGAGGAAAATTTGAGAATGAAACAATTAACAACAAAGTAAATATATACACACATTCGCTATCCCCCGAGCTCCGATTTTGTGTTGAAAATTATGAAGATTTGATCTATATTTTAGAAGACAGTTAACATTAGAATTACGATAAGATAACATTAAAATGGTGTAGCGGACATTGTTAAAGTGTTCCTAGTTAAAACGTCATCGAATAAGTTATGGAAGATCTAAACAATAAATTTTTTTCATGTTAACTACTGTTTATAAAATAATCGTGTTTGTTTGTTTTTTTAGTTATTGAGTTTCAAATATTAAATATACAATTAGACCTTTAAAGAATTATATTGGTTTGTTAATTTTTCATATTTAATTTAAAAATAACAAATTAAATGATAAAATTTCAATAATAAAGTTTTAAGCTGTCGTAAATATTTAATTGAAAGTATTTAATAATTTAAAAATCATAGCCTTCAAAAATAAATAAAATATAATTTCATTGAAAAATTGTTTATTGAATCTGATTTTTTTTTATTGTTATGCAGCTTTTTATGGACCATTTAAGAATGAAATTAATCACTTAGTCTCACTTATAAACTTTCGTACAAAAAAATAAGTAGTCATTTTTTATTTACCTTTTAAACAAATTAAAAATTCTCTTTAGTAAGATAATTTTCTATTTTTAAAATTTTAATTCAATTACTTTATATAAAAATTACTCTACTAATAGTGTCTAAAATGAATAACTAATCGTGTCTAAAATGAATTATTTCAGTTTGCTCCTTGAGGAACAAACTGAAATAATTATGGCATGTAGGAAAACTATACTAAAAAAATAACAATTCCACTTGGATAAAAAGTGGAATAGATAATTCTGATGTCCCGATGGGGGCATACGACTGTTCAAATAGTGGACCTTGTAGGGTTATTCATTTTAGACACTATTAGTAGAGTAATAGACAATAAACAGGTAGGACTGTACAGAGATGACGGAATTATATATATATATATATATATATATATATATATATATAACATTTTATTTGAATTAATTCTACTTAAAGATGTTCAATCGAAAATGTAAACAAACAATTTTTAAGTCATTCTATTTTATTTATTTACCTTTTAAACAAATTAAAAATTCTCCTCAATAAAATAACTTTTTTTTTTTACGTGGGAATTTTTTATGGGGCATCCTGCGAGGATCAAACTTACTAATTCAGTAGTAATGGATCTGCAAGACTAACTTGCTAACCATTACACCACGTTTATTCTATTATTTTATTTTTCACCTCTACCCGGGCTTTGCCGGGTAGCTGCTTCTAGTTAATTCTAAATTGCAACCATAAGTGGATTTATCCTTAATAAGAATTCTTTGTTTTCATCTAAATCTCATCAGAAGATTTCTACAGGAAGAACTATGATAGAGAATGCAAGAAAGTCATATTGAGGGGGGATGTGGTTCCAGCATGAGATTACCTGATCCTGGGTAATCACAATAATTTCTTTTTTTGTGCCCCCCCTCCCAATGAATTTCATGTGTTCTCTATCATAATTCTTCTTCCTGTCATAATCTTGTGTATATACTCTGTATATGTAAAAATATGCACATACACTGATATTTATATGTACATTTGAGTTCTCAATTTTGGTTGAATCCTACCACTGAAACACTTGATACCATTCACACACACACACACACACACACACACAGTGGTATCTTGACTTACGATTTTCCAACTTATGTGCTGTAGTCCTGAGAGCTAAAATTTGAAGTACTACTGAATTTCAGATATGCTTACGTTAATAAGTTCACTAAAAACATTTAAGTTAGCAAATTTATTATAAAGAAAAATCTCATTCATAAAAAGATAAACATTAAAATATATTCAACACATATTTTGTTATATTCTATTTTATCATAATTTTATAAAATACAGTGCGATTTTTCTTATTCAAAAAAAAAAAAAAAAACATTTAAAAAAAAGAAAATTAGCGTGTTTTTGGATGAGCTGGAATGGCATTTCAGTGTGGGAAATTGATTTGATATACGAGAAAATTGAGTTATGATCAAAACAAATTAAACTTGTAAGTCAAAGTACCACTTTGTGTATGTACATATATAAGTTAGAATAGTGAAGATATGAAATCAATGGTGCTTGATAATTGATGGTTTCTCACCTAAGAAATTTTCAAACCAAATATACATGCTCTATCAATGATATTGTGCACGCTTTACTTTATATATATAATCATTTTTTTTTTTGGGGGGGGGGGCTTTTATTCTAACATTTAATCTTGGGTATCTTAAAGTTATGAGTCTTCGATGTATTTGTATACGAAGAATACACATACATAAAAGATTCTCTCATAACTCTATAATACCCAAGATACTTCATATTAAACGCTAGAAAATAAAAAGCCCTATATATATATTATATATATATTATATATATATATATATATAGTTTGCTATATTATATAACTATATATATAGGGCTTTTTATTTTCTAGCGTTTAATATGAAATATCTTGGGTATTATAGAGTTATGAGAGAATCTTTTATGTATGTGTATTCTTCGTATACAAATACATCGAAGACTCATAACTTTAAGATACCCTAGATTAAATGCTATAATAAAAAAGCCCCCCCCCCCAAAAAAAAAGAGATTATATATATATAAGAGAGAGAGAGAGTTTGAAATGGAATCTGATAGAGAAAAAAAGTTGGGAAAATTAAACTGATATTTTTTGCTGGAGGCTAGTGTTGTATAAAAGAAATTCTGACATCACACCTTACTTTCATATTTTCCTCCCGTATATATATATATATTTTAAATTAAGATCTGTAAGTTTTTAAAGATAGGTTTAATTTACAATCTAAGTATAATGCTAAACTGGACCTTTATTTTGTGTCTTTTAGGTTAATTAAATTGAATCTTTTTGTTCAACTGTATCAAGTAAACTTTTAGCTGAAAATGTCCAATATACAAATTTTATATTGTGTTTAATTAATCAGTAGGAAGCTGATTAATAAAGTCTCAAGCTATATAGCTTCAGGGTTGTGATGAGTCGTAGCAAGCAGTTATCCCCAAAATATCCCAGGGTATAGCATGTACTTTAGAACGTGACAAGAACAATTTATCTATTAATTCCCAATTGTTTATTTTTGAACTTCATTATTTCTTTAGTAATAAACAATTTCATTTCTTGTAGGAATATAAAATATTTTCTGATATAATGTTACAACTGTAGAAATTTATATTACAAAAAGCCATGTAAAAACAAAGAACAGTAAGCAATACAATTTGTCTGAATTTTTGAGATATGGCTTGATAATTTATATTATTTACATTTTTCAAACTGTTGTCCACATCTTTGTTATATGTACAATACAAACTACTAGAAAGGCTACTAGTAACTAAAAGTATACATAAAATAGCAATTATATATCTGTATTTTTTTTTTTAGATGAGGCTTGATAATCTGTAATATTTAGATTTTTCAGACTATTGTTCTCATCTTAATTGTTATATACACAACATTTTGGCTGATGTGCCCTCTGACCTTCTTCAGGTGTTTCTTGCTGAACTCGGGAACCTAGTGTAATGGATATAAGGGTTGAGTTAATACAGTTCTAAGTGACAATCATCTGTAGGTTGCAGGTTCAATTCTGACTACAGGTGAAAATAACACCATACATTAACATAGCTTAACACTTGTACTCGGTCATGTTTACTGGAATGAGAACAATCTACCCCATTGGATTAAAAAAAGGGTTTGGTTCAAAGTTCTGTGAAGGCTCTCAAGCCAAATCTATGATATGAAGCCCCCAGTCTGCTATATGTCAATTTTCATAATGTATAGAGTGGTCCGAGAGCCTTGTCACCCCTAGATATTTTTTTAGAGGTAAAATAATTACATAACTTATATATTATATTCTTAAAACAAAAAATAATGAAAGTTAAAATATAAGGGTGACAAGACTTTCGGACTACCTTGTAGTATTCATATAAAATATATGAAACCTGCTGGAGCCACCTGTGTGCTGGCCCTGCTCTCAAGTGTAAGATTGGAGGTAAACTGTATGATAATCAATATACAGGTGACATAACCGCTTCTTTTGAAAATAGTTAATAAGTATTCATTGTTTAATAACCAAGATAAAAAAAAAATATAGTAATTACAGTGTTTGTTAGACTATTAAAAGAATTAATAGCTGGAAAGCTGCTGATAGGACAGGAGTTTAAACTAGTAATATTGAATTATGTTTGGAAGGATTTATAAGTTAACATCATTGAGAGATTAAGGTTTATGGCCGCCTAGTGGCCATTGCTTTATACTAGAAATGTAAATGCAACATGATTACCCCCCCCCCAAAAAAAAACAACAACAACAACAAAAAAACAACTTATTTTCTGATAATTGGGAGGGAAAAAAAAAGTAATGATTTTCAGCAAGGGGTCAACTTTATGCAGTTAAATAAAAAGGTAAAGATTTGATTTAAAGGGAGATTATTGTTAAGAAAGATTGGAGGACTTGTGAACACCAACCCCACTATAGTGACCTGGGTATGACATTAAACTGCATCTAGTGGTGAGGTTTCAATTCTGTAGCACTGGGCAGTGTTGAATACCCTTTCATTGCCATTACTCCCAGGTCCACTGATCACCAACCCCACTATATATTTCAATCTTTTTTGCTCAAAGCAAAAAAATGATCAGAAATTTTAAAACAATATACAGTAACACCTCACTCTACATCATTAATTAAAGTCAAAATAGCCATTATTTATATGCAATTATCCGACCTAGGCCTAGCCTAGTTTGTTTATATTAGCCAATGTAATTGATAAATGTCGGTAAATTATGAAGCCTACCTAATTTATTTTATGTTAGCCTACATAATCAGTATATTTTGGTAAATTATAAGTGCAAACAATTGATACAACCCGGAATTAACAGTACCATACGATATGATTGGTACAGCTATTTTCACAGACGACGTAAATATTAGAATATTTTATATAGCTTTTAAGATTTCAATATTTTTGAAAAGTGATGTGTCTTCAAAAAGGACATAAGTCAACACAATGTAAATAGAGGTATGACTGTATAATATGGTAGGTCGATTTTTCACTTTTTAAAAATATCAAATTGTCCATCTATGTGAAAGTTGTGTGTTAGTATACTGAGTTCTGATACCAAAAATTAGATCTTTCGCTTGTACCATTGTTTGAGGAAATAGCATCAAAGGTCGTCTACTAAAATGCACTAAAAATCCTTATTTTTACGACATTTGGCCTCGAAATTGGTTAGAAAATTTACTGTTTTCAATATCTAAATCAGAAATATTATTTTATTTTATTAAAATGAAATGAATTTAATATTATAAATAGAATTCAAATTGAAAATGTGTCCCCCCCCCATCACCACCGACACCTCTTTTTATCTCATTAATTAAAGCTGTAACTGACAATCTTTGATGCTATTTCCTCAAACAATGGTACAAGTAAAAGATCTAATTTTTTGTATCAGTATTCAGTATACTAACACACAACTTTCGCATAGATGGACAATTTGATATTTTTTAAAAGTGAAAAAAAATCGACCTACCCTACTGTACAAGTATGCAAATATTATGTTCAAATATGCATGCCTAAACTCATATATAAATGTAAGCAAGTAAAGTCTGCAGTGGCCCATTATCAGTATCAGTTGTACAGCTAGGGAGTCTATCCCCTTTTCATTAGCGCTAGACAAGGAATATGGTTTTTGCTGCAGTGGAGTGGCACACCTACCAACCCATTGCTAAAGACTTTAGTTATGGAATTTTAAAAGACTAATATTCAGACATACTTGGGGGGAGGTTCAATTAATAAGCACAGAAATTTGATTTGTTAAAAACCACAGAATATTTCCTCTTGTTGAGTTTCAAATGCTTACGTTCAAGCTTTCTTGTTGATTTTCTTATATCAGGGTCCAGATGGTAGAAAAGGTCCACCATATTTTGTTCCCAAGTGCTTTCAACTACGTTCATGGTCATCTTCAGAGGGTTATTTGTTGAAATTTTTTTTTCTTTTGCAGTGTGAGTTTATTCACAGTTAAGAAGGTTTATAGTAGGTGGGCGTGATATGCTTGAATGTAAGCACTTGAAAATTATCAAGAGGAAATATTCTATGGCTTTTAACAAAGCCTGTTTAAATAACTTGCTGCAAAAATATGCACTATAATTATCTTAACTTTTATATTTATATATAGATAAATAACAGAGAGTCAATGCCACTTGGTGACTGTCAATTTTTTGCCTATGTGATCATCAAACAATGATTTTATATATATATATATATATACACACACACACACACACACACACACACTGAGGCATAGTGGCTAACGTGCTGGACTGTGACATTGTAGTAAGTGAGTTCAAACTCCAGTTGCCCTGAAATAGTACCACTACTGCTCTTTTCTAGAAGGATGGCTTTGGCATTGAATAAACCATGAAGGTTGATATGCCATTAAACAAAGAAACTAAACACACAAACACCACCTAATTATAAATATGAATTGAAAAATTCATGTTGCGCAATAAATACATGTAATAAAATGTACTAAAATAAAAAGGCATTTTCTTTGAAAAAGAAAAAGGGCACTTGAAAAGCTGGTGTATTGTATGGGCTGGTGAATATAATAGACACATCTAAAAACATATAGAGTATGTGTGTGTATTATCAAGGTCAGTTGCTAGGGTCTCAAGCACCCTCTAAATCTATGATACGTCCCCACTACTATACTACATGTCAATTTTCCTGAAGTAGCATTACTAGAAAATATATGAAACCCATCCTTCCAAGGGCCTCCAAGTCAGGTAAGGTTAATGTGTGTGTGTATATATATGTGTGTATATATATATATATATATATATATATATATATATATACACACAGTGTTGGCGTGTACTAACCTCCCTTGACTGGGAGAAGCTATATATATATATATATATATATATATACTAGCAAATATATGCACCCTCCGGGTGCAAGTATTTAAGTTTAATATAGAAAGGCTAATGAAACTGACTAAGAATGCAGATAAAAAGATCTGAAACAGAGGGGGTGTAATCGAAAAATAGAACAACTTTGAAACTAACTATTCCATCATGTTCCATTACTCCCCTGTTTCATTGGTAAATTTTCCTAATTTAACTATTTAGTAAAATAGGAAGTAAAGGATAATATTACAGTTATTTCTTCTTGTAAATAAATTTCTTTTAAGATTTATCTACGAGATTTTGTTTATATTTCTTAAGATAAAGCAAACAATTAGAAATCATAATACCAAGCACATATTTATTAAATAAAATTTTAAATATCAATATGCAAATTAGCCTTCTCGTTCAAACTGTAAATCGCTATTTTGTTGTATATATAAATACAATTGCATGTTATTAGTACGTAGATATGATCAACAGTATTAATGTAAAACAATTTTTATTAATAACTGAAGGTTTAAAAGAATGAAATCATGGAGAATTTGACGTAAATAATTAAAGGAATTGTGACTTGAGTAGTAATATAGTTTCGGCTTCAGACAAAAATGCAGTCTATCTCCATTATATATAGATATATATATATAGAGAGAGAGAGAGAGAGAGCGGGTTGTTGGTAGTTATCAGTAAAGGAAATGAAATTGGTGAGCAGAGTTCAAATTCTGGCTGAGGTTGTTTGTGTATCTTGATGGACTATAGTTGGATGCATACCTTTCCCAAAGGTATTCACATTATGTGAAATGCAAACAGCCTTGTCCAGGATTTGAATTTAATAATTATAGCTCATGTCAATAGTATAAGACAATTCCCAAACTATACTAAATAACTAATATGATTATATACTAATACAATGAATTTGGTTTAGTTTATTTGTTAATGGCACATCAACTCTGAAGACTTTACTTACATTTATATATAAGTTTGGGAATGCATATATGAACATAACATTTACATGCTTGTATATTGTTTTAAAATTTCTGACCATTTCTTTCTTTCTTTTTTCTTTGAGCAAAAAAAATTGAAATATATAGCGGGGTTGGTGATCAGTGGACCTGGGAGTAATGGCAATGAAAGGCTATTCAACACTGCCCAGTGCTACAGAATTGAAACCTCACCACTAGATGCAGTTTAATGTCATACCCAGGACACTATAGTGGAATTGGTGATCACAAGTCCTCCAACTAAAATCAAATCTTCACCTTTTTATTTAACTGCATAAAGGTCAACTCTTGTTGAAAATCATTACTTTTTTTAAGATTAAAAAAAAAAATCATGTTGCATTTACATTTCTTGTATAAAGCAATGGCCACCAGGCGGCCATAAACCATAATCTCTCAATAATGTTAATTCATAATTCCTCATAAACATAGTTCAATATTACTAGCTTAAAATCCAGGCATATCAGTGGCTTTCCAACTAATAGGCCGATGAACAAAAAAAAAAAAAAAAAAAAAAAATGTCAAACAGAATTTTAGTTATTTCTCTGAATTTTTGAGATGAGGCTTGATTATTTAGATTATTCAGACTATTGTCCTCATCTTTATTGTTATCTGTACAATGTTTCAGCTGATGTGCCCTCTAGCATTCTTTAGGTATTTTTTTGAACACATGGCGTAGTGGATATAGGCGTTGAGTTAAGACAGTTTTAAGTGACAGTTATCTCCATGCTGCTTGTTCAATCCTGGTCAAGAACGACAGTAACATAGAATAATAATTAACACAACTTAACACTTGTACCCAGTCATGGTTAGCAGAATGGGAACAGTATATTCCCATGGATTGAATAAAGGGTTGCGTTCAGAGTTCCCGTGAAGGCTCCAGATTATGAAAAGAAGGTTCCCGAGTTTGAAAAGAAGGTTCTCGAGTCCGACAAGAAATACCTGAAGAAGGCCGGAGGGCACATCGGCCAAAACTTTGTACAGATAACAATAAAGATGAGGATAATAGTCCAAATAATCCAAATGAATTTTAGTTCTATTGCAGTTTTGATTTTTTTAAATTCAGTGCATTAAAAAAAAAAAAAAAAAAAAAAAAAATCTCATGTTGAAGTTTTGAATAAAATTTATTTGATTTAATTTCTCTGGAACATTTACTTTTATAGAAAAGTAAATAGTTTTAATATCTAAACGAGGGCATCCTATTGTGGTATAATGATTAGCATTGCTTGTCTTGCAGATCTATTTCTACTGAATAGCAAGTTCAATCCTTGTTGGATGCCCTATATTTGCAACCTTGTGTCACATCCTACCTGTGATGAATGGGTTGGGTAAATACCTACTTTAAATATCTAAATGATAATTTATAGAGACTTAATCAAAGCAAGTAAGAGGTGGATGGGTTTTAAACTTTTTCACAAATAAATTTATTTATTAATGGGTAAGTATTGAACGTGTTATTGAAATACAATTAACAATTGATTTTGTTTTGGTTTGTTTGATGGCACATCAACCTCGGTGGGTCATTTAATGCTGAGAAAGTTTTGAAATGAATTCATTCTTAATTGATACTCAATTTTTTTTATAAACACATTTTTCTATTTAACCTATAGATGGGACCCCAACATGTATTATCACTCTGGGTCAGAGTGGACCAGGGAGCAATGGTGATGAAGGGGTGCTCCACATTCTCCAGAACTGGAACCTCACCATCAGAGAGTTTAATGTCATTCCGAGGACATGAAGAACCTCAGCCACTGGCTTCTAGCACATATATGATAAAAAGGGTTGGAGCTTGCCTTAGGGGCAGTAGGGTTGGGGCTAGGGCTTGATGTGACTAGCCAATTGATTGAAGGGGGCCACTCTGACCGCCTGTCTAGCCTAAGTAAGGGTGTAAGTGGAGTGTTGCATGTCAACATGCAATTAAGATAATATAGATGTAAAAAAAAAAATAAAATAAATGGGTTACAATAATATAGATGTAAAAAAAAAATAATGGGATTAAGATAATATAGATGTAAAAAATAATAATAAAGGGATTAAGATAATAAGATAAAATAAGATGTAAATAAAGGATTAAGATAATATAGATGTAAAATAAATAAAGGGATTAAGATAATATAGATGTAAATAAAAATTAAGATAATATAGATAAGATAATATAGATGTAAAATAAATAAAGGGATTAAGATAATATAGATGTAATAAATAAAGGGATTAAGATAATATAGATGTAAAATAAAGGGATTAAGATAAATAAATTAAAAATAAATAAAGGATTAAGATAATATAGATGTAAAATAAATAAAGGTTAAGATAATATAATGTAAAATAAAAAATAAGGGGTTAAGATAATATAGATGTAAAATAAAAAAGATTAAGATAATATAGATGTAAAATAAATAAAGGATTAAGATAATATAGATGTAAAATAAAGGGATTAAGATAATATAGATGTAAAATAAATAAAGGATTAAGATAATATAGATGTAAAAATAAAAAAATAAGGGATTAAGATAATATAGATGTAAAATAAATAAAGGATTAAGATAATATAGATGTAAAATAAAAAAAAATACAAAATTAAGATAATATAGATGTAAATAAAAAATACAAACGGATTAAGATAATATAGATGTAAAAAAATAATAAAGGGATTAAGATAATATAAATGTTACAAAAAAAAAAAAAAAAAAAAAAAAAAAAAAAATTCCAAAAAGCAAAAAGGAATATTCAAAGAAATATTTTAAAATATAATCTTGCTGCTTGCTCTGGTTTGGTATTCCTTACCTGACTATGGCAGTATGACGACCTCAGAAAGTTGTAAGACCATTAAATGGATTAACAAGGAAAATATAGAAAAAGTATAAAATGGCAAAAAAGATATGAAACAGTATGATGTTAGGAGTGTCCAACGTTGTAAACAACAGAAATCTTGAATGCCAAACACAATGAAAGTAAATAAAGTTTTCAATCTTTTTCTTTGTAAAAGAATCTGTTACTAAGAATGAAGATTTTATGGAAGTACCAAATTTTACCATTAGATTTTGAAACTAAGATTTTCCTTCTCAAATATCCTCGAACTGGAAACTTATTGTCAAGGCAGATTTCAAAAATTAGAATTAATTACTCAACTAGAAAGAAGAATGAAAAGTGATCTAATTGAAACTTTCAAATTAATAAAAGGTATTTCTAATTAGGGTAGACATCTTTTTAAAAAAAATATTTCTCCTCAAACAGGAAACTGTTAAGGCAGATTTCAAAAACTAAGTCTATTAACCAATTGGATGTTTTAGCTAATAGAGGAATATATTTTTGGAACAAATTACCTCATCAGATCAAAAACAGCAATAATGTATACAATTTTCTGATTAATTAGGATGATTTCAGAAAAATGGTAAGAATAATTTAAGAGGGTATTTTTAGCAGTGTACTAATATTGTATGTGTTCTGTGCAAAGATTCTCTTTTTTTAGACTTTTTTTAATATAAAACAATTGATGTTAGAAGATAGAAAAAGAGGGGTGATGTCCAAGGAGACATAATAAATAAATATGATCTTGCAGCAAGTGGACTGAACTCCAGATTTCTTACTCTCAAAGTTGCTGAAGCATGGAACAAACTACTTGCATCAGTTGTTAGCTGCAGAAACACTGCATCCTGCAAAAGCTCCATACTTCTTGAAATTAGCCAACACTATACCTGATATTCCACCCTCCATACATACATACATACATACATACATATAATGACTATACACTATTATATGTACTATACATGAACCTTTGATGAGTTGTAGTGCAAATGAGCACTGTAATGCAATTTACTAATTGAAGGGGAATTTTTATATAGAAAAGGTTTAAAGTCTCATTACTGTGTATACTTTGAAGCCCTGACTTTTAAGAAAAGAACAAAACAAAAACCTATACAGAAGTAATAAGGTTAAAATCTAAACAAAATGGGAAAAGCAAGGAGGCGGGGGGCACTCTTGGCTTAAAAAATGAATTCAATACATTAATGATTTCTTGGCTAAAAATCAAGGGTTGTTCTATAAAGAAGCTTGATTAAAATATAGGAATACAAACCCCGGGAAAAAAAAACATGGACTCACCACTCTTAAAAAACGTTTCTTCAATTATTTCTAATCCATTTAAAATAAACTAAGCACAAATCTGTGATAAAAACTTATTTTATTTAATAGCCAAACTTTCTGGTAACCTGGAACATACCCAAAATTAATCAAAATAATTTATTTTAATAAATAATCTACATTTTTTTTAAACATAAGGTAGAGGAATTAATTAAGGTAGACTATTTTATAGATTTTATATTTAATATCCAAATTTCACAAATATATATCTTACATTATTAAGTAAAATATTCCAGCATTTTGCAGATGGACTAAAATGATCAAAATATAAAAAAAGAAAAAAGAACTCTCCTTAAATAAAATAAAAAAAAAAAACAAACCTAATTCAACATCTTTTTTGACTAGTTTTTATGTTATTTCATATTCTATGACCATTAAGTAACTAACATGGATCAGAAATAAAGCAGCTGCCTCTGACAAGATTTGAACTTGTATACTGTATCCTTGGGAGTTTGATATAGACAATGTCTCATTGATTTTGTCAGAGAGATCTATAAGTTGGTATAATTCAAATTTAGTCATATATATATATATATATATATGTATGGGAGAATATGTGCTTAATTGAAGTCGAACCTAATTTTTTGAAAGTTAATTCATTAATAATTAATTAGGCGGGAATTAACTATTTAAATGTAAGGCTAAACAAATCGAGAAAAATCAATCTCTGTATGTACATTTCGGCCTATTAGGCCTCATCAGCAGAGCTATAGATACGAAGACCGCCCCGCGTGTGATTACTACTTAACAAAGCGAAGAAAAACCTGCGAGGTCCGTTTGGTGCGGAGGTAAGACGCTTGCTTGTTAATTTGACAGACAGGTTTCGAATCACACACGGGGCGGTCTTCGTATCTATAGCTCTGCTGATGAGGCCTAATAGGCCGAAATGTACATACAGAGATTGATTTTTCTCGATTTGTTTAGCCTTACATTTAAATAGTTAAATCCCGCCTAATTAATTATTAATGAATTAACTTTCAAAAAATTAGGTTCGACTTCAATTAAGCACATATTCTCCCAAATATTGTTGGCTGAAAATAGCCATATGTTTGTTTACTATATATATATATATATATATATATAATTTCAGATTTTCTTTATAATATATTGTTTGTTTACACATAGTTGTAGTAAATGTAATAGTCTTTGCCTACCAAATTTCCCTCACAGCTGTACAAAATTTTCTTGGTATTTTTTACCTGTATGATGGAATATTTCAAAGTGCACTTCAGAATTCATTTTAATAAAGTCCTATTATTATTGTAATTTGAGTCCTTCTGTTCAATTATAATGAACTAACCATCAGTTTTAGTACTTTGTTGATTTCTGATCTGCAAAATTTTAACTGATGTTGTAGCTTCGGTTCTGAGCAAAAAAAAAAAAAAATCATCAATAACTTAAAATTGGTTGACTTTAAGACTTTTTTGATAGAATTTTAGGGTTCCTTGGATGAAAATGCTTTTATAAACCAATTTTTAGTAGTAGGGAAGCTCTAGAACTCATTTTACAGACAAAAATAGATTTAAAAAAAAATATTGCCATTTTTCGTGACCCCCACCATTTTGGAGAGCTAAAAATCGACATAACTCCGCTAATTTTTGGAATTGGAAGCTCAAATTTTGGGGGTTGTCTAAAGTTAACATAGTCCACACCTAGAACAAAAATTTCAGAACAATTGAAGTGGGTGGGTGACAATTTTACTTTTTTCTGGATGATTTGACATGGAATTACTCTATGGGTACTATTTAACCCATAGTTTGGAGGGAAGAGGGGGGTTAATACCTTTCCAAGGGTATTAGTTTGTAAGTGAATGTAAATGCACAACAAATTGGTTGGTTGTTTTGTTTTACGGCATATCAACCCTTTTTCAGTCATTTATAATGCCTAAATAAATCATTTTGATATTCAGTCTACTTACAGTACCTGCCATTAATTAAATGGTCACCCATCTAAGTATTCAACAAGCTCATCGCTGCTTAACTTCAGTGATCTCTGGGAACCAGAAATTCACACACTACCATGTCACAATTGAGCACATTAGCCACTATGTTATGGGGACCCTCCTCCAACTTTATCAAGAGAAAATGTTCATCTTTAGGGAACAAAACTGCTATCATGTGATGTTTATAGCAGCCAAATAGGTTGAACATAAGGTCAAATGTCAAGTAGGGTCATGAAATTAGCACAAAACACTTCACCTTTTCTTTAAAAAAAACAACAACAAACAAACAAAAAGATGTAAGGAGTTCCTTTTTAAAATCTTGCTTGGTTTAAATAATGTTCAAGTCCGGATGTTTTTTGTTTTTTTTTAAAGTAAGGGATTGTGAAAACAGTAAATGTTTTTTCAATAGTGCTATTGTTTGTAGTATTAGTATATATATATATATATATATATATATGAACGTAAACAAATATGGCTGTTTTCAGCCGATAATATTGAAGTCAAACCTAATTTTTTTTTAAAGTTAATTCATTAATGATTAAATCCCGCCTAATTAATCATTAATGAATTAACTTTAAAAAAAAAAAAAATAGGTTTGACTTCAATTAAGCACATATTCTCCCATATATATATATATATATATATATATATATATATATATACACCAACCCCTCGCATGAGTAGAATGCGACACAAGGTCAATTTCTTAAACAGAGTTTAACAGTTTTGAATTCAGAGTTTTCCTTCTCCTAGACTGGTTACCTAGCCATGGTTAAAGATTCCAGTCTGCCCTGCAGTACCCATAGCTGGAGGGAGAATTGGATCAATACCTTTCCCAAGGGTATTAGCACTATGTGAAATGCAAACAGCTTCATCCAGGAATTGGACTAGAGTCAACGAGTCCATTTCCTATAACTAACAATTACACCATGGATGCTGCCATATTGTAGTATTAGTATATACCAGGGCTGGTTGAGCTCAGTCGGTAGAGCGTCCGATTAGCAACCACAAGGATCCACGTTTGATACCAGCCCTCACCAACTCAGTGTATGAGTAGCATAGGGATCTGTGCAGTAAAGTAAGGAGCTGATGGTAGGTGTGGGTCCCCGCCTCATATACCAAAAACAATCTGCTTGGTCTAGTGCTAGTAAAAAGGAGATAGACTCCCTCACTGTCTGGTTGATACCGACTTTAGGCCATGCCAACGATTTTACTTATTAGTATATACTAGTGGATCATGGATATACTACATAGTCTATTTTATGGTTATTGCTATTGGCACTTAAACTGCCTGTATATGTAGTAATTAAAATTTAACTGTTGCAGCATATCTTTCATTGTATTCATAAAGGGACTGACTTCTGGGTAAGAAAGTAACTAATACAAATCAAGAAGACACAAGAAAGCAGCTGTACAGCCATCACAAAAACCATCAGAGCGAGACATTTTTAAAAATATTTCTCCTCGAACTAGAAACTGTCAAGGTAGATTTCAAAAACCAAGTTGAGTAACCAATTGGATTTTTTTGCTAACAGATTAATATATTTTTGTAACTAATTGACCAAAAACAGCAATGCTAGACACTGCTGGAGATGCAAAGACAAACTCAGAAGTGATGTTCTCCTATGGAATCCTGCACATGGACTCATCAGTGTGGGCCATCCAGCAAAGACCTACATTGAACAGACTGCATGGATTGTGGATGCCATGAAGAGGACCTCCTGAGCGCGATAAATGATAGGGACGGTTGGAGAGAGATTGTCATGGATATCCGTACTGCTAGTGTGACCTGATGATGATAACACCTGAGCTGGCAATGGAAACACCTTCAACTGCAGACAATCAATAGATTCTTAGATAGTAAAGACATAATATATTATTGTTAATGCTACTGGCTACTGACACTTAAAAGACTATTCATATTACATTGGGATAACATTAAAATGATCTCCTGAGCAAATTAGTAACAAATCAAGTACACAGTAGTAAATAGTAAATATTTTTTTAATAGTGCTATTGCTTGTAGTATTAATATATACAAGTGAATTGTAGATATACCATGGTATGTAAGAGCTATTGCAAAATAGTTCAATTTGTAAAAAGTATAATAATCTCTCTATCTTCCATTGAAACAGATGATATGCCCAGTCGTGTTATCACTTCCGCTCTTTCTTCCTTTCTCCCACTAGAACAGCGATGAGCCTGTTCAATACTTAATTGGGTAACCACTTAAGCAATAGCAGGTACTGTAAGCAACCTAAGTCCTTTATCAAATGTGCTGTAAAACAAAACAATCATTCTTCTCTTTTTCTCTTTCTTATAATGTTCTTTCTGATGTGTAGCATGTCCTTTTTCCTCTTTCTTTCTTTCTTTCTCATGATCAAAATAGAATGGTCCATTATTTATCTGAGGTGACAACAAAGCGTGTCACATAGAGGTACAAATGTATTAATATATAGATAAAATATATCCTTTTCTCATACTAAAGAGTCAAGTAAGTGTCAAAATATTTATTTTCAAATTAAAACAAACTAATAATAAATGCAAATGTCATTGCGTCACACTTTTTCAACTTAACTCCTAGAGGCCATAACCCAACACATCATACCATTTTGGAATCAGGTCAAATCTGTGAGCAAATTAAAAACATTCTGGGCTGAATCCAGACCTGCAATCCTGAAATTTTGGATTCCCAAGTTTTAATTACTGCAATTTAAAAAATGATTTTTGCGATAATTTTTTTTTACATCTAGTACAGAAAAGATTTCCTTATGGAAATATGTAATTATCTTAAAATGCAAACAAATTGTTTCCTTCTATTTGAACAATAAATATTTCTTTGATTCTGGATGGAATGAGTTAATAAAAAAGGTAAATGCTTTTTAAAAGATTATAATTACATATTCTTAATTTTACATATTTATGTTTAGTGTTTTCATACTCACAAAATTAATTTTTACTTTTTTTGATTCAAATTCTTCATTAAATAGCTTTATTATTGCAAGAAATCATTCTGCAAATAAACTGGAAAAATAAATATGTTAAATGTATGTAAATATTTTAAGACTATCCAGAATGAATGAAAAAATATTTTCAACATCTTTTTTTGTTTGTTTTTATAATTGGATTTATTTTGAAAATTTATCCTGTTTAATTGTTAAGTAGAATATAATGATATTTTGCCATTCCTTAAAATCTATTTTATGGTTATTGCTATTGACAGTTCAAACTTAAAGTAAAGGTCAGCAAAGTGGCCTATTTTTGGTATCAGTTGGACAGTAACAGAGTCTATCCTGTTTTTGATAACACTAGACCAGGGAGATTGTTTTTGTTGAGGTAGAGTGCCATATCTATTGTCAGCTCCTCATTTTACAAAACAAAACAGATTACCTAAGCTGTACTACTCATGTGCTAAGTTAGCAGGAACTGGTATTGAACCCGGAACCATGTGATTCTCAGGCATGTGCTCTATCGACTGAGCTAAACAAGTTGCTTGCTTGGTTGGATTTTACGGCATGTCTACCCTTAGGTTATTTTATACTGAAGATGTTTTGTTTTATTCCTTCTTGATGGTTACTCGTTTTTTTAAACTCATGTTTTTCTATTCAACCCATAGATGGGACTCTAACAGGTATTACCACTCTAGGTCAGAGTGGACCTGGGAGTAATTGCAATGAAGGGGTACTCTACACTTCCCAGAGCTCTAGAACTGGAACTTTACCATCAGATAGAATTTAATGTTATACCCAGGACATGAAGACCCTTAGCCAATGCCTTCTAGCACATACATGATAAAAAGGATTGGGGCTCGCCATAAGGGCAATAGGGTTGGAACAATCATGTAGACATTAGGGCTTGACATGATCAGCTGATTGATCGGAGGGGGCCTCTATGATCGCCTGTCTAGCCTAAGTAAGGGCCAAAGTGAAGTGTTGGAGCTAAACCGATCCCTTAAGACTTAAAAGGTTATTGATATTACATTAGGGTAACATTAAAATGAACTTCTAAGCAAGAAAGTATCTAATACAAATGAAGTACACAATAACTAGCAAAGGAAATATGGTTAAATCGAACTTAAACATTTTTTCAGGCCTTTGAACTTTGAACCACGGATCTTTGAGAATCTGTGTTACATCTCAAAGATACGTGGTTCAAAGTTAACTGACCTGAAAAATGTAAAAGTTTTTAAATAAAATAACTGGTGCATAATATCTTTTATTCATTAATATATCAACACTGAAATTTTCATTAAATTCAATTAATTCCCTGATTTTTTGGTATTTTTTTTCTTTCGATGGGGTGACATACGATGGTGGAATTTAGGTCTGTTAAGTTCGATTTAACTAGAAATATTATTTTCAGCTGCAGACAATCAATACATTCTTAGATAGTAAGACATAATATATCATTATTAATGTTACTGACACCCAGTCTTAAATGGCTATTTGTATTATATTGGGGTAACATTAAAATGAACTCCTGAGCAAGAACTAATCAAGTACACAGTAAGTATTTACCCAACCTGTTCACCATGAATAGGATGTGACACAAGGTCACAGATATGGGGTATCCAGTGAAGATCAAATTTGTTAACCAATAGTAATGAATCTGATTCAAGTGCACAATAATTGGCAATGGAAATATTATCTTCTGCTGTATACAATCAATACTTTTTTAGATTGAAGAAGTCATATTTTTAATCTAATGCTGGTAAAATAAGTAATACAAGCTTTTATTCTCAGTATAATTATAAACTTTTGAAAGTTATAGTAAAATAAATAAAAAAAAAAAAAAATTTTACAAAATCTTTTTTTTTTAAATTCAATATTTATGATAGAATCTACATTTCTATTTTCCAATATTAAGCACCTTTTATTTTTTTATGCAAATCATTCTAATTAAACCTATTTTTAACATAGCTTATTATATCTTTTAAAAAAACTTAGTTTGTATTTTTTTTTAGTTATTTCAAAATTTTTTTTAAAAAGGTGTTATTTGAAAAAACACCCAAAAAACAAACAACAAAAAAAACTTTTAGGTAAATGGTTCATTTTGGGTTTGCACGCATATATATATATATATATATATATATATATATATATATATATATATGTGTGTGTGTGTGTGTGTGTTGTGTGTATGTGTGTGTGTGTGTGTATGCGAACACTGTTAGAAATAAAAATAAAAAATGAAAGGGGAAAAAAAGAAAAAGAAAGAGTAATCTAAAAATGAGCAGATAATAAAGCCAAATTGAATCAAGAAAGCTACAATTAATTACTAAATAAAAGCTTGCTTTAAAACTGATAACAATTATAAATAGAATATATTAAAACGACTGATCCAATCTCCCCACCCCTAACTGTATCATTAAAACAGAAGGCCACTGAATATCAAATTTGCAAGTAACAATGGAGACATTTTCTTTTGGAGTTATCTCCCCTCACAAATACATGCTGCTTAGCGTCCCAGTAGCTTAGCAACATCATTGTAAACAATCCATAAAAATACACTTCAGTAAGTTTACAAACGAAACGAAACACTTAGGGCAATCGATTTAAGACTAACAGTAAATATACTTATTAAAGGGATAGTTGTATAATAATAATAGTATTTAAAATGGAAACTAATTTCTTTTCAGACAATTTGAAAAGCAACAAAGAAAACAAAATAAATATAAAAAAGGTAAGAAAAGGAACTTGTAAAATAATAATAATAATAGTGATAAATGGATTTCATTATTTAAAAAAAATCATTATGGTATGTACACTTCCAATGCTTAATGAAGATAAGGACAACTTCTTAATTTTCAGGGATTTCCCTTGTTACCATCCTGTGTCTACCATTATTCTTAAGCTATTTTTTTTTTATAGATTTTCTTAATTTTTTCTCCTGCTATATCACAAAATTTCATTTAGCTAATCATTATTTTGGCTGTTAAATTAAACTGTAGGAATTTGAAATAGAAAAAACACTTTGGATAAGATGAACCAATGCCTTATAAAACATTCATTTTTTTTCTGGTAATATTTCTAGTTTCTCTTCAAAATACTGTACAAATGGTAATAAAGTTTTGTCACCCCTATATATGGTTTTAACATTCATTATTTTTTGTTTTAATAATATATAAATTATGCAATTATTTTACCTCTATGAAAAAAAAATCTTTAAAAATTAAATTATTTTCTTATATTTCGGGTTATATTATATAATTATATTACCTTAAAAAATACATAGGGGTGACAAGACTTTTGGACCACCTTGTAAACTAAAATATCAAACAAATCAAATGTTTTTAAACATTTTTATATTCTAGTTTATCAATATTCATCTAAGGTTGATTACTCATATTTGTAGAGATTGTGAAATTTGGTTTAAATAATATTAAGAGTAGCTGCTTTTGGCCAGTTATTATTTAGTGTTTGCTAACCAAAAGGTTGCATGACAAAAGAAAAATAAATAAAGAAGCAATAATGTTTTTAACAACATTCAAATTAACAGGTAGATAAAAAAGCATTATAAATAAAAGATTGCAAAGAGAATTCATTTTCACTGAAAGTAATTGACTTTTTAAAAATGGTTATTTATTCTAATGCCAAATAGGATTAAGTTTTTTTTGTTGTTGTGTTTTTGGTACTTGTTTAGAATTGATATCTGTTAAGGAATGCAAAAAATATACACAATAAAATGTCACATGCATTAAAATTTGTTAGTAACTAGGCTCAAAAAAGCTTTTTAAAAAATTCCAGATTTGGAAAATACTGTCAAGTTTAATTTAGCAGACCAAACTAAAAAAAGACAAAGTAAACCAAAAAACACTAAAAATGCATTTTACTTTGTTATGAAATTGTTCTACACTAATTTCTTTTCCTGCTTAAGTGGCTCTCCAACCACTGCAATCCTACTGTAAACCGCTTATGGCTAGTTCATTATAATTGTGCAGAAGGACTCAGATTACAATAATAGGACTATAATGGGTTCTGAGGTGAATAGATAATGAACTTTGAAATATCCCATCATACAGGTAAAAAATATTTGGATAGCCATGGGGGAAATTTATTAGGCAAAGGGTTAAAAACAAACAAAACTTTTTGAAACCTGGGGGTGGGTTGAGCTGGCTCCATCAAAGATATAGTATCATGGTAATAGAAAGTATACAAGCAGACCCTCAAAACTCCACATGCAGACACTCTTGTTTGTCACAGATTATCCAGCAGATGCAGGGATGAGGAAACCAAAAGTGCAGACGCCTCTTGGTATTTTCACCAGAGTCCCTTTGGCCAGGTTGTGGCCCTACCACTGGGTGCCAGATCTGTCTACCTTGGGTGGTCCTACCAGGAAATTAAGTTTCTGACAGCATGGCTCTGACACTACTATGTTTACACAGCCAAAATGTGATGAGGAGGGGTTGAACTTTAGAAATAATAAACTAGATGGCCGTTGAGCAAAAAGCTTCCTCTGCCCTTTTACATGTCTTGTTTTTTGTCCCGCAGGGTGTCTTAGCTAACCTCCTCAACAGACATATTGTCCGATGTTCTGATTTCATTTAAGTTCAAAAATAGGTTTCGATATTGTACACAACTCTGTGTGACATCATACTTTGTGTAAATTTCTTCACATTTCTGAACAGACACCAATTCTAAACATCTTTTTTTTTTTTAATTGCAAAAATATTTCACATACTAGATTATTTTCATGATATAGAAATAATTAAATAGGCCTTTAAAATAGTTTTGTAAAAAAGAAAAAAAAAAAAAACTTATTAAAAGAAAAATTAATTTAACCTCCTGCCCACAGACATGGTGCATATTGAAGCAGTACCTACCTTGACTGATAGAAGGAACAACCATAGAGTTTGTTATTTCACTCTCTACAGTGACTATTCCATAATAGAATTTTGAACAAAAAACTGGTGAATGCAGAAAACACCTTCACAATCAAAAAGAAAAATATGTCCCAAGCCTTATTTTGTAGATGAGAATAAAAATATTAAAACAAAAATAATCAAATTTGGTTGACTGAAATGGTATTCTTCAAGGTCTAAAATTACTTGGGTATTTATAGTGGGGAAATTACAGGAGAAAAAAGGCTTAACCCTTTGAATCTGAGAGGCCACTATTTGTGCTGCAAACTAGAAGCATATAAAACTGGGCAGATGGAAGTTTGGATATGGATTCCTTACTTTTACATCACTATTGCCAATAAAATGTTGCAATTTCATATATCATATATAATTTTGTTATTTAAAAAAATATATATTTTAAATTGTCTATAGCAGTGGCTCTCAACCTTTTTTTCTTCTCCTCCACCTATGAACCTCTTTGATTCCTATTTTACTCTGGGAGCCATTCGGTGTTTAAAAGTCCTATTGTATTTTTCTAATTAGATATTTTTTGCTTGCTTGGACACCAATAAAAGGTTATATGGTCCCCACTGGGTGGGTATATAGTCCCCAGTTGAGAGCCACTGATCTATAGAATATTGTAACCTATTAACAACCTGTAAAGTGGTAAGATAATAGATTACATTTTATATTTTCAGCTATTTTTTCAAACTACAGTTCAAGGCCAAGGGTTGTGGAACACTTGGGGTTTTAAGGGCTAATCAAGTACAAAAATGCAATCTTTCTACTTGTGCATTAGCATTAAACTTTACATTGTAAACATACAAAGCAAAACACTTCATTTCATTCTTGAAACATTTTAAAATTGAGTGTGAAGTTCTACTTATTTTGTACTTGAGCTGACCCCCCCCCCAAAAAAAAAAAACAACAAAAAAAAAAAACCCCAAAAAACAAACTATTCCTTAGATAAGATAAGGAGGAAGGTGAGGAGGAGCTCTCAAAGTAGCTTTTTGACTAATGAGAAGAGAGCCTTTTTGATTTGAATTCAGAGTTTTCCTTCTCCTAGACCAGTTGCCATACCAAGGTTAAAGAGCTCAGTCTGACCCTCTATTTACTCATAGGTGGAGGGAGAATAATTGGATTTATACCTTTCCCAAGGTATACAAGTGCTATGTGAATTGCAAACAGCCGTGTCCAGGATTTGAACTTGTCTCACTGTGTCCATTTCCTACAATGGTAACCATTATACCATGTGCCTCCAACTAAGAGGTAAGAGTGGTTACATTATTATATTTTCACCATCTTGTTAGATGAAGGGGTTATAATTTGAACCCAGTTTGCAAATTAGATTTTTAGTGAGGCACATTTATGTTAACCAGTAAAAAGCTACAAATAAAAAAATTATTGGAGTTTTACAATTACTACAATACACATGTGTTTATAAGAGATTTTTCTTTATTCAATGATATGCCTAAAAACTGTTTTCTTAAATTTTTAGAAATAATGAAGTATTTTAAATTTTAGAGGCAGTGTATATCAAACAAGAAGCATTTTCAGGGGGTATATTGTACCAAATCCAAAATGTTTAAGCAATGAGGACTAATGTTGCATTTTGCCCTCACAAATTAAGTATATTTGGGTGATTAGAGTTGCTCTCCGCATTAAAAGAGAAATTAAAAACATCCAAATACTTACATTTAATCAAATGTAAGTATTTACCCAACCCCTCTGCCATGGGTAGGATGTTACACAATGTCAATTTTTACGCAGAGTACAGTTGGTTTGAATTCAAAGTTTTCTTTCTCCTAAACTGGTTGTCCAACAAAAGTTAAAGAACCCAGTCTCTCCTACAATTTACCTATAGATAGGGGGGGTAGAGAGAACAGATAGATTTTTGTCTTTCCCAAAGCCATTAGCACAAAGGGAAATGCAACCAGTCTCATCCAGGATTTGAACTTGGGTTTGCAGATTCCATTTCCTATGACAATCATTTATGTTAAGTTGATGCAAATGTGACAATTTAGATTTCAAACATTTCTGTAAATCAACACTAAAATTTTACAGTATAGAGATTTTTCTTTTTTAGATAGCACATTATAAATTATTAATGTTTTGTTTTGCATTTATATTCATTATTATAATCATTTACTTAAACTATTCAAGTAGATTTGTATTATTTAGATTTTTTGGACTTGTCCTCAAATTTATTACATACACAGCATTTTGGCTGGTGAGCCCTCTGGTCTTCTTCAGGTAATTCTTGTCAGAATTGGGAGTCTTCACAGAACTACGAACCAAACCCTTTATTTAATTGAAGTTTTGTGAAGGTTCTTCCTAAGTTTGACAAGAAACAATTGAAGAAGGCCAGGGAAAACATTGGCCAAAATGTTGTGTACATAATAATAAAGATGAGGACAATAGTCCAAGATATATAAATAATAATAAAATAATAAATTATCAAGCCTCATCTCAAAAATTCAGACAAATAATACTCAAGTGAAAATAAATTAAAAGGTAATTTTAATAATAGTTTAAACATAATGGCTGGAATTTGAACCTACATGGTGGTCCGAGAGTCTGCCTACATATCTTTTAGGGTCAAAATAATTACATAATACAATCTGAAATTCTAGAAAATAATTTAATTTTTAAAGATTCTTTAGAGGTAAATAATTACTTATATAACAAATAATAATTAAAGTTAAAACAATACGTAGGGGTGACAAGATTTTCAGACCACTCTGTATTTTGCCAATTTCCAGGCATCATTAGGACCATGCCATTCCTCTACCAATTTTAAAATTATCACCTTATTTTTTGACAAGTCAAACTTTGATATAAATCTTACTTTATTCAAAATAATCATCTTATAGCACACCGTGCTAGAAACAAACAAACCAAAAAAAGGCTTTAGAACATATTTTCCAGATGTAAACAATTAAAACTTATGTAAAAAAGTGATTCATTGCAAGAGCGTATGTATGTATGTGTATATATATATATATATATATATATATATATATGAATGAATGAACAAAAATGGATATAAAATCCGTCAATGTAATTAAGTATAAAGTTTTTGAAATAAACAAGTCAAAGATTGACATTTAAAAAGCCGATGCTAAATTGTTTTGGTTTTAATTAAACCATCAACTGGGGCTCAACTGGGTTAATAATTATAAATCATGTGAAAAGAAATTTGTGGAAACAAGCAAAAATCTTGTGAATCTTAGTTTGCAATGTTACAAGGGTCAAATCGACACTTGAAATGCAAGAAAAATGTAAAAACGAAACATCATGTGATGTTAGCATTCCCGTTCAAATAGTTGATGACGAAACACCAATCCCAGAAATCATTGGTTTTGGAAAACATCTGAAAAAAGGTTTTGCTTGTTTCCACAAATTTCTTTTCACATGATTTATAATTATTAACCAAGTTGAGCCCATTGATGGTTTAATTAAAACCGAAACGCTTTAGTGTTGGTTTTCTGTAAATCAATCTTTGACTTATTTCTTTATACCATATATATTACACACATACAAAGCAAAAACTGAGGAATGCCAAATATGTGGCAATGTTTTATAAAATTGTGAGAGTGACCAGATTTCCAGCACCAGTGTTTGAAGGTTAATGACGGATATACGTACCCAAATGGACATTGTAAAGTAATTAAAAATACAAAACAATTAGAAAATACAAAGAAATCAGCCAAGTAGCCAATATGAAAATGGTCGTTGTCAAGAAAACAATATAGTGTTAGGGGAATAGCATCATCTCAAACTGGATAGAACTTATTAGTTGCCATTTCTTAGATTGAAATTAAAAAAGAAAAAGAAAGAAACTATATAACTATGATAATGGAATTTCAAATGATACCAGTAAATCCTGATATTAAGTCTTGCTACTGTCTAGATTCATTTTTTTTTAAATACATATATTTTACTATCTCTCTGATTATCATTAGAGTAATTTGTAAATTTTACACTAAACATTTTCATAAGAGAACATGTGCAGTTATTTAAATGAATAAATAAAGATTAATTAGCTAGTATCAACAATAAAGGAATATGAGATGATTCAATTTAGTGAAGCATCAGTTAGGTTCAGGTTCTCTGTTCAAGTTTTATTATAATTATTCTTTGAGTTTATTTAGGTATTAAGGTAGGTATATGCACACAGACAAGAAACACCAAGTTATTCCAAGCATAAACTTAAAATAAAAATGGTGAGATTGATACTATATCATTTTGTCTGAATTTTTGTTTGGTTTAAGAGAGAGAAGAAAAAATCTTATTGCTCAATATTCTAACAGTCACCATCGTGAAAACTTTGAGGAGATTACAGTGTAAAAAAATTGTTATCCATTTAAATACTTACCATTAGTTTTAAAATATATATATTGATAATTTCATGACAATTTCAATCATTCAACTGATTGAGAAATCAAAGTTGTAAGGAATTCATTGAAATTCATGTAAATTTTACATTCATCTTTGGTTTAGAAAGGTGTTGAGAAAGCAGTAAATACAACAGAAGTTAATTTTGAACAGAATATATATATATATATTATATATATATATATATATATATATATATATATAGATAGATAGATAGATAGATATATAGATAGATAGATAGATAGAGTTGCATTTAAATTCACTGAAATAGATGATGGATCAAAAGGTTTACAACATAAGCCTTATCCAGTTCATGAAGAAAAAAGGAAAAAGCGAAGAATATATTTTTCTTTATGGGATTTGCTTGAGTAAAACAGCAGAATTCAAAGAATTATCCTTCATTTTTAAACAGAAAAAAACTATCTTTTTATGAATTTTAACTATTTGGAGAGAGAAAGAAAAAAGAAGAAAAAAATCTACCTACACAGTTTGTGCCTTGTTTATTTGCCGATTTGCTCTCAGACATGAATTAATACTAACAAACATTACAGGGTGTTTTAATAAAAAAGAAATAATACATTTTTATCCAGCAAAAATCTTATGCTTAGTGTCTTATAAGATAATCACAAAACCCTCAGAATATTGGTGTACTGATTCCTAAAATGGAGCTGCTGTTTTACAAAAGCATGCAAAATTATCATCGCTGGTAATAATAGTTAAACAATGTTTTTTTTTTTTTTTTTTTAAAGAACTTCTGACAACTTAGTAGGGAGAAAAAAAATCTGCCTCAAAACTTTTTTTAAAACTTACCATTTTCATTTTATTTTTTATTTACTTATTTTTTAAAAAAAGGAAACAAATTTACATAATCCAAATTTTAAAATTGGATTTACAGAAGAAATATTTTAAAGTTCATTACATTAACAAGTGACATTTTATAAAATTTAAAAAAAAACAAAATTTTAAATTTTAAAAATTCAATTTTTTTTTAAAGCAAAAAACCATGAAAAACATAACTTTGAAAATTTATATTTATTTTTGCAACTTAAAAGCATGTATGGTAGCATACAGCAGCAAAACAAAAAAACAAAAAAAGATTAGTTTGTTAGGTAAATTTGTTATAGCGCGTTAGTATCTTTACCAGATCACTAAAACATTAGTGTGGGTTATTGAACTTTCATTTTCTATGATCAAATTTTTTGTCTGAATCTTTGAGATGATGATTTATTATCATTATTATTCACTGATGTAGTATTCAAACTAGTGTTCTCATCTTGATTGTTATTGTAGTACACTGGAATCTGAAAGTCTTTTCAAACCTGCATATTGTTTTAACAATATATCAGTTATGTATTTATTTTTTCTCTAACAAACAATTTTTCAAAATTAAATCATTTACTAGAATTTTGGGTTGTATAAGTAATTATCTTACCTCTGGAGAAAAAAAAAAAAAAAAAAGAAGGGGGTAAGGGGTGACAAGACTTTCGGACCAACCTGTATTATTTCTAACAATCTTAAAATACTTAGTGAAGCTAAATTGAAAGAAAGTGGTTTAATAGTTAATCAATATAGACTAAAATCTTGTTTCTTAACAATTTGAAATATTTTCTAGAATTTCAGGTTGTATTATTTACTGTATTACCTAAAAAGAAAAAGAAGAAAAAAAAAGAAGAAAAAGAAAGAAAGAAAGAAAGAAAGAAAAGAAGAATTTCAGACCACCTTTTACAATAGCTAAAATGTAACTATAACAATCACCATGAGGCAGACACTCATCTAAGTATCTCAGTGAATAATATTTCTATTCACTCCTAATCATTAAATACTCTAGTAATATAGTTTAATAATTTTGAACACCAATGTTGCAATCAATAGACAGTAATAACAAAACTTATTCTTTCTTTCTTTTGTTAAAGTTGTGCATTTGGCTTTATCTATCATCTCCCTTTTCCTTTGTTTCTGAAGAATATTTCCAAAATGTAATGCTGAATTTTTATGGAATGTTCTGTGTATTCTCTAGTGAACAAAAAATCTATTACTAATTTGAGACATCTTATCATACAGTGGTACATTGACTTATGAGTGCTGTACCTTATAAGCTTTCAGAGTTACAAACTCTCACTCAGTTGAATTTTTGCTTTGTGTTGCAAGTCAAAATTAGAGGTACAAGAATGCTTTATATATGCTTATGTTAATAAGTTCACTAAAAATATTTAAGTTTCTAAATTTATTACACCAAAGAAAAATATTTATAAAAAACAAAAACAAAAAACATTAAAACATATTACAATACATAATTACATTCTATTTTATTATGTTTTTATAATACAGTGATATCTTTCTTATTTAAAAATATGGAAGAAAAAAAAATAGGGTGTTTTTTTTTTTGAGGCTGGAATGGATTAATGGCATTTCAGTAAATTATAATGGAAAAATTGATTAGATATATAAGGAATTTGAGTTACGAGTGAAACGAATTAAACTCATAAGTCAAGGTACCACTGTATTTCCAAACACTATTGTTAATTTTTTATGGAATGTTCAGTGTATTCTCTAGTAGAAAAAAAAACAACAAAAAAACTATTATTAATTTTAGAGACCTTATTCTATTCAAAGTGTCAAATTTTTGAGGAGTAGATTATGTATTAAAAACTTTGAATTTTTTAGTGTAACAAATTGAGATGTTTGTTAACCATCAAGGAAATTTAAAACTAAAAACATTTTAAGTACTAATATGTATTTAGCTAAAGACTTTAACTATTGAATTATTGTAATGTTCAAAAATATTTACTAACAAACTATTTGATTACAAATCATATAAACAAAAAGAAAGGATTGGACTTGGGTGGCCTACAAGGGTTGATATGCCATTAAACTCATAGCCAAACTTATTTAGATGTTATTTTTCCGATGCAGGTATTATTGGGGAATAAAAACTTTTATTGTTCCCCAATGATATCTGCATCGGAAAAATAACATCTAAATAAGTTTGGCTATGGGTTTAATGGCATATCAACCCTTGTAGGCCACCCAAGTCCAATCCTTTCTTTTTGTATATATGATTTGTAAGCAAATAGTTTGTTGGTAAATATTTTTGTTTGGTTTGGTTTTAGAAACTAGTATAAATAATTTTCATTAACTCAATGTGTATTGATAAATTGGTAGAAATAATTTTCATGTTAGATTTATGATTAACTTAATGTATATCAATAAAATGGTAGAAATAATTTTCATTAACTTGCAGATTTATTTGTCACATAGATAGGACCCTCTACTACCACTCTAGGTCAGGTGGACCTGGGAATAATGGCAATGAATGGGTACTCCACATTCCCCAGAGCTCCAAAATTGGAACCTTATCACTAGATACAGTTTAGGATTATACCCAGGGCACTCAGCTTTGGGGTACCCTTACTGCACTTTTAACCTGGACTATATAAACCCATTAAAGCATTTTATCTTTAACAAAGAGAATTTTTACATGCAATTTTCTGTTGACTTTTCCCTTGCGAGTTGAAATTTGTAGCTGATTATATTATTGCAGATAAATCATTTCATTGGTAACACGTGGTCACTTATTTTTGTTTGTTTTTCTTGTTTAAAAGTTCTGGAAATAATTTTATATTTTTAGTGTTAGATTAAAATTTAGATGATTGGTTAGAAAAGATTTAAGAAAAAGAACGAAAGAAAAAAAAACAAAAAAAAAAAGAACAAAAGAAAAAAAAACAAAGAAGCTGTTTCAACACAAAGAAAATGACAATTTTGATAATTTTTGTTGCTTCACAATTTAAAAAAAAAAAAAAAAACCAAAGTGTTGATATAAAACAAATATTTTCACAAATTTTCTTTAATATTTTTCATAGTTAATATCAGTGAAAATTTCAATTGCAATAATCTTCAATTAATGTCTTAAAACATTGGTACAATTAAAAAAAAATATATAACAATTTAGTTCAATACCATAAAAAAATGAATAAAATTATTATTTGGACTGTATACTCTTGAAATAAATGTTATATCAACTGTTAATAGCAACTTATGTATTTCTAGGCCCAATTAGTGTTTGAAAAGTAAGCTTTAAAATAGAATATGAATTTTTTTTTTATTAAGCCTTTTATTATTGAAATAACTGATAGCAGTTAGAGTCAAAAATGTATTAGAATGCAAAAAGAACTGATGAATCAGGAAAAGGTAACCCTGGTGCCATATAATGTATAGAATTTTTTTTATATAATGAATAAAAAGTATCAATTTACAAAATGTTCAAATTGATTATAACTAATTTTTTTCTGTTTAAGTCATTAATTTAACATTTTTTAAAGAAACAATAAATAAGAGAAAATAAACATTGAAAGTCTTTTCCTTAAAAGAACAAAAATCACAAAAATGCCAAAATTTGGAGGAAAAAAAAAAAAAAAAAAAAAATTAAAAAAAAGATAACAGAGCTGAATGTATGTTTGAAAATTTTATTGGTCTTTTGTTTTGCTACATACAAGTTGATAAGAGATCAAATCTGTCTGTGTAATGTATGGGTCAGCCAGGGTTGATAATTCAGTTTTCAGGTCGGCTTGTGTTATGTGTATGTGCCAGGGCCAAACATTAAACTTGTTCACCACCACCAAAACCACCACCACCACCACTTCAACTACTACTGACACCACTACCATTTCAAATGTTGGAGTTGGTAACATCAGCTGGAATTTAAGTGCATTTACAACACCCAGATTTTAATTTGGTTAACCATAGATTGTATTTTAGATGACTATGTATAAAATTTATTCTTAAATGAATAAGTTATAAAGGAGCCTGAAATGGTGTGTGTGTGTGTGTGTGTGTGTGTGTTGGAAGTGACTGAATTTTCACTGAAAGTACAGGTCAATAACATCTGAACAAAAAAGTATTCAACTTTTAAATATTTCAAACAATAAACTAATTATACAACTAATATTAACTTTAGAATTTTTCAAAAAAGAACTATTGTTCAACCCAGATCATTTGTTTCTTCTATCATGTGCATATATAAATTAGTTGCTTCCAACAATATACTGCAATTATCTTGGGAGGGGAGGAAGGGAGAGAAGAAAGATGCCAATTACGTGGATGTCCCAAAGAATTGGATTTATTTGAATTAACATGCTCTTTTGATTCAGAACAAAATTTTACATACATAAAATGAAAAAAAAAAAAAAAAAAAAAAAAAATTCAGTAACTTAATCCAGCTAAAGTTTGAAACCTGAGATTTTATTTGAAACAAAACCAATATATGATTGTCATACAAAAAAAGATATGAAGACCTTAGAATATAGCTGGTACTGTAAACAACCTAAGGCCTGTATGTCAGACTAAGCAAAACTTAGTAAATTCTGTAAAAGATATGAAGACTAAAAATAAAAGGATTTAAAAAAAAAATCCTCCTGCTACCAAATTCAAACTTATTTTTGGGATATGAATATATTTTATGGTTTAGAGAAAGAAGATTAGAGAAGGGAGAGAAAGTTTTGACCAAACTACCCCTTCCTCCACACCGAAAAACAAAACATAAAAAAGTTTTTGTCAAAATACAAAAAGAACAGTAACAAACAATTAAAATCGAACAAAATAACATTGAACAAGAACATATGTAACTTTTTGATAATTCTGTTATTTAAACTATAAACTTCACCCCCTCCCCACAAAAAACCCAAAAAAACAAAAAACAAAGCATTACTTTCTGACAGCAAAGTGTACTTTGTAGATATAATTTTTATAAACATGAAACAATAGAGAAAGACACTTGAATGATAATTTGAAAAGTTTGTCAAGCCAAATCTCAAATGATAATAGACTTTTGGTTGGTGAGATTTTTAATCACAAAAACCAAACACAAGTGAAGAAAAGACTGGATTTTATCTTTCAATAAACAAATGAAATTTTGTAGAAATTGAAAGTCCAAACAATTTTGCTTGTGGAAAAAGAAATAAAAAAAAAAGAAAAAGAAAAAAGAAAAGAAAAGAAAAAGTTTTGAAATAAACAAATTTTCATGGCTCATAAAGTTCATATCCATTTGTATGTAGATCAATATCATCATGCTCTACATTGAATATCATTTTTGAGACTTGGATAGGGACAATAAAAGTAAAAACAGAATTACATTCTTGTAAAATTAAATCTTAATAATCAAGTCAAAACATGTTATATAAGCAGGAATCAATTTCTGTCAGTTATTTATAACAATTCATAAAATTCTTTTATTTTTTTAAGCTCTCGAGGGAAATATTTTTTAATTTAAAACATCCTCTGTCAAGACAAGTTCAGAAAACATGGAAGACAGAACCACAAATCCAAGAATACCCCCCCCCCCAAAAAAAAAACGAGAACAATCCTCATAGAACAATTATCAATCATACCAAAAAATGAGATGAATATAAAAACCATTTAAGTGGATAATTAGAACATTTTTTATAAAGAAAAAATTATCGATATAATATCAAAAGTTATTTTTGCTCACAGATAATGACCCCACCAAAATATCAAATAAATCATGAAAAAAATAAAAAAATAAAAACAAAAACAAACTTCTTGCATAAACTTACAGTGGGTATAGATTATAAAAAATATTTTTAGAACATTAATATCCTGGCTTCTAAGGTTAAATTTGAGCCAGGAAATTTTATAATTTGTATAATAAAAAAAAACATTTTATTTTTATTTGGATGTAGCTATGATCTTTTGAATCCTATATAAAAACTTACATTAAGTGGGACTTCAATGACTTAAATAAATTTTAAGCAAATTCTTTTGAACCTTCTCTATAATAGTTGAATGTTACATCAGCTGTATTATCCAAAGCAGCTATAAAGATACATTGATTACAGGGGTAAGAGCTATTTGTGATGATTTACTATATAATTAAAAGGTGTTTGTTAACATCGGTTTCAAAACAACATATTAACCACTTATCCTCAAGATAAAGCGCCCTGGAAAAGAAGATAGCACATTTTTATTCAGTTAAAAATTTGCTATCTTCTTTTCCAGGGTGCTTTGTCTTGAGGATAAGCAGCTAATGCGCTGCTTTGAAACCAATGGTAACAAACTTAATTTTATAGTAAACCATAACATATATACATACATGGGATCTGGTGGTTTTGAAAGATTTGTCTAAGCTGTTGATTCTTGTTCCAATTATACTTCTCGCTTGAACCTCTGTTGGCCAATTTTAGATCCAACATAATTACAAGAAATATTATAGAAAAGAAAAAGGTATAGAGCAAAAATTAGTTTTATAAGCTCATGCAAGTAAATAAAATCCTCACAGGGTGCACTGTTATCATGGCCTTGTGCCTGGCTAAGCTATCCCAGAAAATAATCCCACATAAAGACAATTTTTTTTCATAACATTTAGACAAGAATCAGGAAGACAAGAGTGCAAAGAGAAGAAACATTTTGTTAACATGACCAGCAAATAAGATCTCGAAAATAATCTTTGGATGTTTTTTTTTTTTTTTTTTTTTCAACCCAAATATACTTAATATGTGATGGCGAGATACATTTTAGTCCTCATTACTTAGGAATTTTGGATCTTGTGCGATATATCCCCTGAAAGTGCCTCTTATTCGATAAGGTTGTCAACCTTGAGCACCTTTTTGATTTCCATGTGTCTAACACACATAGGCATGTCTAGAAAGTCAGAAAACAGCACAGCTTCCATGACTTTCAGAAACATTTTTTCATACTCAGAGTTGCTGAAGCATGGAACAAACTACCTGTATCCGTTGTTAGCTGCTGAAACATTGCATCCTTCAAAACCTCCATGCTTCCTGTAAATCGACAGCACTATACCTGATATCCACCCTCCAGACACATCATGACTATACACTTAATTTTCCTGACATTTGTACATCATTCTATGTAGTATATATGCACCTTTGAAGAGTTGTAATGCACCTGAGCACTGTATGCAATAATTTAATTATTATCTTATATCACGGCTTCAATAAAAAAAAATTAATTACTTCTAAAACTTTAGTAAAATAGTTGTATTTAGAAGTATCAGTAGATAAAAATTATCTTATAAGCATGCTTGTGGGATATATGCACCCCTGTTGCACAAGATCTGTATCCCCCCGCCCGCAATATTTAATTACTTTTCAGCATAGGGTGGTCCGAAAGACTTGTCACCAATACATATTGTTTTAACTTTCATCATATTTTATTTTAATAAATCATCAATTATAATATATAATGATATCATTTTTTAAATTTATTTCATACAATTATAGTTGATTAATTAGGAGTTATTTTTTGGTATTGGTGACAAGACTTTCGGACCACCCTATAGTAGTTATTTTCTGACATCCCACCATGTTACATGAACACAAAGTCCGATTAATGTGAAGAGCCATGCACCAACCGAAGCTCATTGAGTGTCTAGTGTAAAAATTGCATGTACCCCTTCGGCATTCTCTTTTGAAGCGCCTCAGGCACTGGGTAATAAATGTTCCTTTAAATCGAGGGGACATGTGTTGCCCGGGGGGATGGCACCCTAGGATTCATGCTGATATTATATTCCTTACTGCTCCAATGGCCGAAGCCACTGGAAACAGGGCCCAAAGTCGGGTAAGTATATTGGATCCCCCGGTAGTAATTGTAAAACTCCTATGATTTTTTATTTATTTCATGGTCAAAAGTGCATTCCAGCCATTAAATTAGTTTGTTTTATGGCATATCAACCTCGGTGGGTCATTTAATGCCAACAAAGTTTTGAAATAAATTCAATCTTGATGGGTACTCAAATTTTTTTTATAAACATTATTAAACCCATAGATGAGACCCTAACAGGTACTACTACTCTGGGTCAGAGTGGATTTGGGAGCTCCAGAACTGGAACCGCATCATCAGATAGTGTTTAATGTCATTCCCAGGACATGAATACCCTCAGCCACAGCCTTCTAGCACATATATGATAAAAAGGGTTGGGGGTTTGCCATAAGGGCAATAAGGTTGGGACAATCATATAGGTACTAGGGTTTGACGTGACCAGCCGATTGATGGGAGGGGGCTCTCTCTGCATTAAATTTGTTGCTAAGTTGCACCAAAAGGTTTAATGGAAGTGTTGCTAATTGTTAATCCTCTAAGACATTTTTATAACAGATCAACAAAATTGCAGATTTCTAAATATCCCAATCCCCTTTTTTTCCTTTTTTTTTTTTTTTGGACAACATCCACATACATAAATTTGTTTAAAAATATCACCAAGTGACATTAAAAAAATAAATTTTTGAAAAGGCAAATTGATAATAAAAATGTGAAAATGAAAAAAAAAAAAAAAAAAAAAAAAAAAAAAAAACTTTTTAAAAATTTGTAATTCTTTAACTGAATATTTTTTTTTTACCAGAAAAATACAAATACTTCAAAAAGTTAAATTCATTACAAAGAAAATCCCACAACCAGAGAGAGAGAGAGAGAGAAGGGGGATATCACATTTGATTAGAAACAGTTAAGATATTACTTTATGCAAATTAGAAAACTCCTTTCTAGTTGAGTTGTGGAAGCGAGGTTGTATATACATAGGTAAGCACTGCATAGTAGAACTGAGTATATAAGACCAGCAGCAACAGCAGGTAATTGCAGTGTGTAAGGAAGATGGAAAAAAAAGAAAAGAAAAAAAAAGGGAGACCAAATAAAGGTGGTAGTGGTAGCAATAGCAGCAGCAAGGTGGTGGTGGTGGTGGTTGTTCATAGAACAGAAGGAAGGTATGATTCAAGTGTCATAAGGAAACACTAACAGCAGAAAAAAAAAAAAAAAAGATCAGGGAGCAAAATATCGGTGAGTGGAACAAGTGAAAACAAAAGTTCAGATAAGAATTATTTCTTAAGAGCCTTATCAAGTCAAGGGAGAAGAGATATTTAGAATTATTGCTAGAACACGTTATATGTATGTGAATTGTAAAGTTTGAAGAAACTCTTGTCTTGTAATTAAAAATATCTTCTAACCTTCATAAACCCAATAATGGAAACAAGCCTCCAGGATAAAAGTACTCTAATCTTCAAATGGAGATGAATAACTGAACAAAACTAGATAGAATAAATATATTGGATTGGCTCCCCAGAATCATGCACTTAAAGATAAAGGATAGACACACGTACAAATAAGGGATTATCTTGCATGATCACATCTTCAATAATTTAAAACCCGGTTGGTACTGTGGCTATGTCGATAAACCCGGCTGGTACTGTGGCTACGTCGATAAACACGGTTGATATCGTGGCTATGTCGATAAACCCAGTTGATATCATGGCTACGTCGATAAACCCGGTTGATATCATGGCTACGTCGATAAACCCGGTTGATATCGTGGCTACGTCGATAAACCCGGTTGATATCGTAACTACGTCGATAAACCCGGTTGATATCGTAACTATGTTGATAAACCCGGTTGATATCATAACTTTGCCGATAAACTCGGTTGATGTTAACTATTAGTTAAAAATGAAAAAAAAGCGGTTATGAAGGGATTTATGATCATACAATACATTAGTAATAATTAATAAAAGCTTACATTTTTTTTTCACTTTCCAATAAATAATTATTTGGGGACTTGTGTCAGATGTGGCAAAACTTTATTACACTTCGTCTTAGCCATCTAAACATAGATGTGTTGTATTTTAACAATTTTAACACCTGCTATACAGCATTAATCAACAGGTTAATTAATGTTAGTAGTGATGGCAATGTGAAAATTGAAATTTAATTAACAGATTTTTAATTCTATCTATAAGGAAATAATTATATACAAAAAGAAAAAAAAATGTGTTTGAATTTCCAAGATGGAAAAAATTATCTGATGTAAAGTAGGTGGTGTAATCTATTGTTGGTATCATCCGGATAGCGAACAAGTCTATTCCCTTTTTATTAGCGCTAGACCAGGGAGATAGTTTTGTGTCTGAGAGGAGTACCACACATACCATCAGCTTCCCACTTTACCGCACAAGCTGTGCTACTCATGTGTTGAATTGGCAAGGGCCAGTATTGAACCCAGAACCTTGTGGTTCTGAGGTTACTGCTCTACCAACTGAGCTAAATTAGCCTTGATGTTAAACTATACTTGGCTGTTATAAAAGTCACAATATTTCAGTCATTTCAGTTGACTTTATTCAGGCATCTGTTATAGTTTATCAATTACAACATACCTGAAGAAGGCCCAAAAGTACAAAGGCTGAAATGTGATTATTAAAACAATCTAGATGAGGATGGTAGTGAATAATAACTTTTTGGTAAGTACCTTAATTTCAATCAAACAACTTAGGGTTAATGTAGAAATCTTGAAAAGAAAGGAAGAATTAGCCAAGATATGAACCATTTTTAAAGATATTGACAACCATTTATTCCCTGCATAAAATATATCAAGTAAAGGGCTGGTTTAGCTCAGTTGGTAGAGTGTCTGACCAGGAACCACAAGGTTCCGAGTTTGATACCGGCCCTCCACCTCAGACGCCAAAACAATCTCCTTGGTCTAGTGCTAATGAAAAGGGGATAGACTCTCTCACTGTCTGATACTGACTTTAGACCACCCCAACGACTTACAATCAATTAGTGCATTTTTCTATTCTTTTGTTTTTTGTTTTTTTTTAGTTGGCGGAGTGGTCAATTGTCACTATCACCCTGACAGCAGAAGAGTCTATCTTCTTTTTGCTAGTGCTAAACCAGGGAGATTGTTTTTTTTTCTAAGGTGGAGTGCCACATCTACGGTCAACTCCATACTTTACTGCACAGATCAGATTATCCAAGCTGTGTTACTCCTGTGCTAAGTTGGCAAGGACTGGAAACCTTGCAATTCCTAGGTAGGTGTTCTAATGACTGAGTTAAACCAGCATTTTTTCTATAATAATAATAATAAAAAGTTCTACCAAATAATTGGTTATGGCTTCAAAGTTCATTTATGTAATTTACATTTGCATACGTTTCATATACACAATGTTTTAGGACAAATTATCTTCTGTATTATTTAGATTTTTTGGACTGTTGTCCTCATCTTTATTGTTGTATACACAACATTTTGGCCGATGTGCCCTCTTAGTCAGAGAATACTTAACATAGCTTAACACTTGTACCCGGTCATGGTTAATGGAATGAGAACAATCTACCCCAATGGGTTAAATAAAGGGTTCAGTTTGAAGTTCCATGAAAGGCTCCTGAGTTTGAAAAAGAAACACCTGAAGAAGGCAGAAGAACACATCAGCCGAAATGTTGTATATACAACAATAAAGATGAGGACAACAGTCCAAAAAATCTAAATAATACATAAAATTTTTATATCCTTTATTAGTCCAGTTTAAAAGCTGCGGTTAAGGGTAATCCGAAGTCAAACTTATTTAGTGCTTATTTTTCCGATGCAGGTAGCATTGGGGAACAGTAGCTTTAACAAGATTGGGTTGAAAAATGTCATCGGTATTCATCTTATTAAAAAGTCACTAATATTAATTTTCTGTATACGTATTTACCAAGCCCTCCACATGAGCAGGATATGACACAAGGTCAATGTTTAACTGGGGTTTAGCAGGTCTGGATTTAAGATTTCCTTCCCTAGACTGGTTGCCACACCAAAGTTAAAGAGCTAAGTCTGCCCTACTATTTATCCATATCTGGAGGGAGAATAATTGGATTCGTACCTTTCTCAAGGGTATTAGTGCTATGTGAAATGCAACCAGCCTCATCCAGGATTTGAATTTGTGTCAATTTCCTACAATGATAACCATTACACCACAGGCACCTCTAATCTTATTCTAAATAGTCTGCTTTCACAAAAATAAAAATAAAATCTGTTTCAGCTAATATTCCAATTTATAGGGATCTTTAAATACACTTTAACTCCTTAAAGGGGCCACCACTGCAGAATACAGTAAATCATAATAACTCTTTACTTACTAGGTGCACAAGTGTCAAATGCAATTGTGCAAACCTTTACCCAGCATCATTGGCATGCAGAACATTAGGAACATAAAATTATGAATAATACAATAAGTAGTTTCATTGAAGACATCTTTGTCAAAGATTTTTCACCAATGCATGAAAGCAAGTCTACTGAGGATCACGAGGCAAAGGGTTAAAAGCCAAAAGAGTATTTTACAGTAAAAGTAATAGTGCACTACCTGGGATCCTATATTTAAATTATCTTTGATAGATTTGGAAAAGGTGTAAGGTAGCATTTTATTTGACTTCTGAAAAAAGATTTTTATTTCGCTTACGACTCTCCTAAGAGAAAGTCAGGCATGAAGTAGAAGACAAGACAAAACAAAATATTTCCAGCTTACCTTCATCTGAACAGAGATAATTAAAACAGGTTTTCAACTGCCCCCCCCCTCTTTCCAATCTTTTTCAGAAGATGAAACTGCTTTTAAATGCCATTTTAAAATTTTGTACACACAGTAAATTATTTGACCCCCTCACAAGGCCAAAATGAGACACAAGGTCAGTTTAATATGGGTTGCCATGCAGGAAACGAACCACCAATAGGGTGGTGTAAAAAACTGTTTAGATAGTCAGCATTCTTCTTCAAGGGTGCCTCAGTCACAGAGCAATAAACCTAGCCCTTATCCCTTTTAGACAAGGGGGCAGGTGCTGCCTGGGGGGGGGGAGGTAGAGAAGCTCCCTGGAACTACGGAAAAGGTGTTTGACTTGTTTCATTCATATATTCTGATACAAATGGTTCAGAAGAAGAAAAAAAAATAGTAATTAGATTTTCATTTTTTTCTAATCTAATCCAGAAAAAAAGCTCATATATTATGCAAGAGTGAAATTTTTTTAACAAAATAATAACCCTATTACTGATGAATTAACTCTGCCTACTTTAAACCATTCACAGCAGCTCTCCCTCCACTGTGATCCTACTGTAAACCGGTGATAATGAGCTCATTATGAGTAGAAGGACTCGGATTACAATAATAATAGGACTTTGAATAGAATGAGTTTTGAGGTGAATAGATTGTGAACTTTGAAATATCCCATCATACAGGTAAAAAATACCAAGAAAATTTGGTACAGCCATTGGGGAAATTTGGTAGGCAAAAGAGTGTGTGTGTGTGTGTGTGTGTGTGTGTAGCTTACTAAAGATTGGTTTTTACATGTTTACATTGTTTATTTTGAGTAAATCAGTTGAGTTGTGAATTGTGTCTACAAGTAGGGTTAATATTTTGGCTAGAAATTTGGCAATGTTGTAGGGGAATTTCAGTATAGTCAGGGGGATTTGTTAGTCAAAGAGTTACATAAAAACAATATGGTTTATGTAAACTTTCTAAATCTAATTTTTTCTATTACTTATAGTATCTCTCCATTCCACAGATTGGTCTGAAAGTCTTGTCACCCATACATATTGTTTTAACTTTCATCATTTTTTGCTTTGATAATAAAGACTGAACAAAATTTTTGTTTGAATCTCTGAGATGAGGAATCATTATTATTCCTGATTCAAACGAGGTTTCTCATATAGATTATTGTAGTACTTGATAGTCTGAAAGTCTTTTTTGACACCTACATATTGTTTTAACTTTCATTATGTTTTGTTTTAACAATATATAAGTTATGTATTTATCTTATCTCTAAAAACAATCTTTAAAAATCAAATTATTTTCTAGAATTTCGGGTTCTATTGATAATTATCTTTCATCAGAAAGAAAAAAAAGAAAAAAAAAAAAGAAAAAAAAAAAGGGGTGACAAGACTTTCGGACCACCCTGTATTATTTCTAACAATTTTAAAATACTTTGTGAAACTAAATTGAAAGAAAGTTGTTTAATAGTTAATCAATATAGACTAACATACAAGTAGAATAAAATCTTGTTTCTTGACAATGAATTCTAAACCCTGAGATTTTAATATTGTCTATGATGTTGAGTTTATCATGTTCAATCTCACCTTTATATAACTGACCCACATGTTACACAGGAAATAAAATACTAATCAAACCTCAGAATATAAACAGCTTCATGAAAAAAGACCTGTTAATAAGAATGACAAAAAAGAAAAAAAAGCTGGTCCCCAAAATAATCAAGACTACAAAAAGATGTAAAATTTGCATTATAAAAAAAAAAAAAAAAACCTGGTTATTTTACATTGTTAGTCTTACTGAAGGCTTTAAAATAGCATTATCATGCAAATTTTTCTTTGAAAAATAGAGCTTTTGTTTACATGTGTCAAGCCAAATATTTGGTTTAAAAAAAAAATTTTTTTTTTTTTTTCAAAAAAATCTTACTTTTTACAATGTGTAAAAAAGGTAGATTTTGATATGTAAGGGCAATTTACAGGTAAAAATTAATATAATTTCAGATTACCTGTTGATTAAAACTGAAACCTAAATGATAATAACCATTCCAGATTGAAATAAGACAGATACATTCATTCCTTTTTATATTACAAAGAGAGAGAGAAAGAGAGGAAATGTAACTCAAAGAAATTGTCACCTAACATTATGTGTGTACATACACACAACATACACACAGAGCAACTTGTAAATATTTGATATTGTTTTATCTTCTGTCAAGTGACATAAAACTGGTCTTCAAATCTTTATTATATATATATATATATATATATATATATATATATATAAAACAACTTTTTAATGCATCTTATGTGTACATAGACCAAAATGGTTATTGTTATTACAGAATTTACTTGAATTATCAGTGAAGATTTCATCTTCAGACTGCAATCAGAGGCAAGTTATCTAGTCATGTACAAGAGAAAAAAAAAAAACAAAAAAACACACAGCCATTTTGGCTCATTTTAAAGGATTGTATCTCAATGAAGATACACTTGAGTATTCAGTTTATCTGTTACTCTTTCTAGCAGGTGAAGCAAATAACAAAAAATTGATCAGATAACACACACATACACACACATGAATTAAAAAAAAGTGGTTGTTATAGTAGTGAATCTCTAAGCTAATTTTCAGGTTAAGGTAAAGATATGTGTACCTGACAAAGTGTATAATGGTTTGGCGCCTCTGAAATAAATAACACTTCAATGTAGAATAGAAGAACCTTCACAAAATTTTTTTATAAGCAGTTTGGATTTTACATCATCTGGCTCTTCTAATATTCTACCCTTTTAGCCATCTATAATAATAATAATAGCATCTTCAAGCTTTCACAATACAAAACATTCATAGAAAAGGCATCACTGTGTCAGGCATTTTGATCACAATTTTCTTATATATATATAATATATATATATATATATATATATCCCACTTTAGTTTTAGTGCATATTTAAAATGGTGTGAAAAAAAAAAAAAAAAAAAAAAAAAAAAATACAAAAACATTTTTGGTCCCCAACTATACCTAGTTAACTTCTCTTTTTTTTTTAATTTTTTTTTTTTTTAAATTTAAAATTTTACCATGCATTATATTGTAAATATTTAATAAGTTTTGATAGCATCAAATCTTATAGAAGCTGAAAGATATTTGAATATATTTCTGTCCAAATGCTCTTTTCTAGCAACACATAAAATAAATCTTATGTTCTTTGCTTCAAGCCAAGTAATCTAAAATCATATTTAGTAGAGATAAAAGATTTTGGTGTTTTTTCTGTGAAGTAATGGTTAACAAGCTACTCTTACAGAAGATTACTATGTTAATTCTTACAGAATGATTATGGTCAAGTCAGACTGAAAGCATCAGTTCCTGCTAGATCACTGAAGTTAAGAAGTGATGAGCCTGTTCAATATTTAATTTGGCGACCACTTAAGCAACAGCAGATACTGTAAGCAACCTGAATTCTTTGTTTATTAAAAATGACTGGATTCAGCATTAAATGACCTGAAAAGGGTTGATATGCTGTAAACAAAACAACCACTTTAGTGAATGTTTAATTAAAATTTACAAATATTTTTTTATTTTTTTATTTTTTTTAAAGATTTGATGCTGTTAAAAATTTTGAATTTGCATCATAATACATGGTTAAAAAAAAGTGTTAACCCTTAGGATATATATTTTTTAAATTCATTTTTGTTGTTGTTGTTGTTGACCACATTGCTAAACTGAATATCAAAAGCCATTATATGAAGCATACAAAGGAAAGTTCTCAACAGGGACCTTAAAATGTGATAAGTGTGTCAGTGAACAAAAGATTTGAAAACAAAACAAAAAATAACAGAAAAATTGGGGTTATGGATCTGACATTTCAACTCCTTGTTATTCAGAGGGTCAATTTTTTAAAAATTTATTTATTTATATTTTGCCAGTATCCTGGACCTGGTAGCTCATTTAAAAGATAGAAAAATTAAAATATAGAATACAGTGAGTTTTTAACAACACTGTATAATGTATGTGCGTATATACGGCTTATATGGGAGCAAGGGACTTGGCGTGGGGTAGTCATTTTCTACAGACAATGCATTACAAAAATAACTGGCAAAAACATCTATAAAAAAAAAAAAGGAAGGAGGCATGAGGCGTAATTTTATAAATACAAAGCAACCAATTATTTCTTGGTGAATGAAACCAGCACAAGAATAAAAGAAATGTTTCTATTTTACGTGCACTTAAGGAGTTGAAAGACTGATGGTAATGACGTTCTACAAAAAAGGTTGTAGATTTAAAAGGTGAATACTAGATTCATAGGAAATAGGAGGTTTGATTAATGATAATCATCTCCATTAAAAAATAATCGTTTCAGTTTTTCCCAAATTTAATGTCAATATCAATTTAGTACCATACTGTGACAAAAGAAAAGAAAAAACGAAAAAAAAAAAAAAAAAAAAAGAAAAAGGAACAAAAAAGCAAAAACAAAACAAACAAACCCATTTTAAATGTTGTAATAAAATTCAATATTGCTATACACTGCAAATTAGGAGCTTAATATATTCAGCCCATGACTATTTTATAATGCTTATCTTAAGAAAAAAAAAAAAAAAAAAAAAGAAAATTAAAGCTCTTTAGTGGTAGCTTGGTTCCTGTTCCACACGATTTACCTTAGGCCATAACAATAAACAAAGTACTACTAGTTGTAGTATTCTAGAAGTGTGATCAAGCATTTAAAATAAGTTTAAATTGTTAAAATTTCAGCTACTTAATAATAGCTTATAACATTAAAAACTAAATCTTAAAAAAAAGAAAAAAAAAAGAAAAAAAAAAAAAAAGGTCTTTTGACAATATAGTTAGAGTTAAGCACTTACCATTAGTAACAGAAGAAAATATAAACAAAATCCATTTGCTTTTCATTTATACCTTCCTAAAAATGGATATTCTATTAATTGATTCCTGCTAAATGTTGATAAAAATAAACTTAAAAAGTGCTGAATTATAACTTAGTATACTTTCATCTTTTTTATTATAGCTATAACTTATACTTTCAACTTTTTCAATTCTGTAAAACTTGGAATAATATTTTAGCAATAGATAAATCTAATGTTTGTAGAATATGTGAGTTAGAAAAAATCATCTAGAAGGATGAAAAAGAAGAGAGATAGAGAAAGAAAAGGGAGAAAGAAATGAATGATATTTGCCCACTAATCCAGTGTAATAAAAATGAATTTTAAAAACTTAATTAAAATTTAAATTAAACATGAAAAGATTAACAAAAAAAAAAAAAAAATTTAAATAAAAAAAAATGGGAAGAAAAAAAAGTAAAAATGGGAAGAAGATAAAGAAAAAAAAAAAAAAAAGAAAAAAAAAAAAAAAAAAAAAGGACTATTTGGTTTTGTAATTTGGATTGCAAAAATCCTGGAACGATCCAATGCGAACAAATAGTTACCACCAAGTTATTGTTGTCGTAATGATAAAAAAAAGTCAGTGATGCAGTGTATGTGGGTGTCAGCTGTAAATCCTGATGTATAAGACTATGGGTAGGTGCAGTGGAGTTCTACTGCACACTGTGCTGCACTGCACCTTACTGCAACTTAACCAGCCAGTGAGCACAGGGGGATGCAGTAGTGTGAGTGGTAGTAGTAGGAGCTAAATTTGGCACTAATGGCATTGGTAGTAGTTGTAGGTCAACCATCTCAATACCTCATCTTGCCACCTGTAAACAGAAATCAACAAATGTTTTGGGCAACATGATTGACTGATATATATGAAGGCAGACTGTCAGCAGTAACAAAGGTAGGGGAAGGGGGAGAGCACCACAGTATAGTCAGTAGTAGTAGTTATAGTAGTAGTAGTAGTAGTAGTAGTAGTAGGTGAATAAAAAAAAGAAAAAAAAAGGTTAAGAAGATGACAGCAATGGCAGTAGCAATGGTGGTGGTGGTGGTTAGATTATTGATGTTAGCAGGCAATTCGGCAGTAGGAGTCAGTGTTTTTTACCTCCCAGACTGGAGTATGAGCTTTCCGAACTGCTACGGACATGCCGCCGTTGGTATGGTGGTGGTTGTTGTTGTTGTTGTTGCTGTTGTTGTTGATGATGGTGGTGGTGGTGGTGGTGATGGGATGAGCCACGATGACCAGGAACATGCTTGGAGGTGGAGGAGCTCTTGCCTGCAAGATGGTCACCAAAAAGGTGCAAGTTGGGTATGGGTCATAAAGCAGAAATTTCATGGCTGGCCAAAAGATTTACAACTAGTCATCTTCCCCAAAAAATCTCCCACCCAAACCCAATCACTCTTACAACAAGATAGATAGGCAGATAGATAGATAGAGAGAGAAAAAAAAAAGAAAAATGCTGACCTCTTGTCTAGAATTTAGTTATCATTAATAGATACAAAACAGTTAAATAACATAAGTAGATAGAGCAAATTGGCACTAAAAGGAATACAAGACTAGGCATGACTGGGTAGGAAATGTGATCCACTGAGGATTGTGCAAGAGACTAAAATTTGACCATGCTGACAAATGGTATATGCACAAACCAGAATCTGTCATAGAAAATAAGACACATTAAATTCTCTAGGACTTTGAGATAAAACTGGATCACTGTAATCCTGACCAGAAGACCAAACCTAGTCTTAATTAAGAAAAGAGTTGTCAACTTGTAGATTTTGTCGTTACAGCAGACCATAGAGTGAAAATGAAAGAAAGTGACAAGTTAGACAAATACTTCGACCTTGCTAGAGAACTGAAAAAACCGTGGGATATGAAATGGATGATCAATCATAGTTAGTGCCCTTGGAACGGTTTCCCAAAGGGCTGGAAAAGAGACTGTGGGAACTCTGGAGGATCAGAGGAAGAATCAAAATCATCCAGATCACAGCACTTTTTAAATCAACTAGAGTCCTTTAGACCCAAGGAAACTTGCTGTCACACAGATTTTAAGTGAAAAACATACACAGAATGACAATAATAATTTTCCCTCCAATTTAATGAGAAATATTGGCAGGTAGAACACGCCTATGCTTCAAAGACGTCTGCAAGAAAAATGTAAAGACATGCCACATTAACACCAACACATGGGAAGTCTCTGCAGACAACTGAGTGGTCTGGCACCTCACTGTCAAACAAGGCATGAAAAGGAGTAAAACGGAGATGAAATTAGTCTCCACAGCTAAGAGAGCCAAAAGGAAGGAGAGACAACAGCAGCCCCAGCAAGCATCACTTTGTGTGCAGTCAGTGCACAAGAGACTAGCATTCAAGAATTGGCCTGCTCAGCCACTTGCATGGATGCAGATAAAAACATTGTTTTTTTTGGGGGGGGGGGCAGTATGCCACTGTCTCTAGTAGACAGAAGGATGCCAATTAAAGAAGAATATAAGATCTAATATTTGAACTATAGGCTCCTTTTGCAAATCTACTAAAAAGTGAAGCTGCAATTGGAAAGTAGTTTTATTTTATTAACTTCCCATGGGAAGTTTTAAGCACAGTGTCAGGTTAATATGAAGGCCCACAAGCATATGCATAGGTAAGGGAAAAAATAGCCATGCAGGCTATGGGCTACACTGACCCTCACCATTTGGTGCAATGAAAAAAATGCTTGAACTGATATGTACTGCCTGAAGGCATGAACAGATACTACACTTTAATTAAATCTCAAAGGCTTGGAAAGTTGGTTGCTGATTGATTTCATTCAACAAAAATTGATAGAAATTTTTTAAATGTGTCTTACAATCTACCAAAATGTTGAATGATAAATAATAAAAAAAGATATGGGAAAATTGAAGAGCTATAAAACTTGTAACATTTACTTATTGGATCAGCTTTTTTTGTTTTTTTTAAACAATATCAAAGTAAATTTGACATCCGATAAAAAGAATCCATTATCACAAAAAAACATAGCCATTAAGATATTTTATAGCAATGTTTAAAAGAGGCCAGTTTAGCTCAATCGGTAAAGAATCAGCCTAGGAATCGCAAAGTTCCGGGTTCAATACCGGTCCTCGCCAACTCAGCAGATGAGTACCACAGCTTGGGTAATCTGATCTTTGCAGTAAAGCATCTGGGATGGGTGTGTCGCTACATGGCCTAGTACAACCAAAAAGGGGATACACTGATACTGACAATAGGCCACTTAAGGGCTGGGTTAGCTCAGTCGGTAGAGCGTTTGGCTAGAAATTACAAGGTTCCTAGTTCGATAACCACACTCGCCAACTCAGTGTATGAGTAGCACAGGGATCTGTGCGGTAAAGTAAGGAGCTGATGGTACGTGTGGTGCACCACCTCAGACGCTAAAATAATCTCCTTGGTCTAGCGCTAGCGAAAAGGGGATAGACTCCCTCGCTGCATGGCTGATACCAACATTAGGCCGCCCCGACCACTTTACTTTACTTTACTTACTTACTTACTATTTATCCAATGATTAATTCTAAACTGAGAAAAATTGTAGTGAATATAGTATATCAAAGAGAAAAAGTCAGCATTTTTTAAAATTTAATTACTTGAATGAAAATAAAAAGAACTTAAAAAAAAAAAAATAAAACGGAGAGAGGAGAGAGAGAGAGAGGAGAGAGGGAGGAAGAATGACATTTTTCTTTAGAGAAATTCCATGCAGTCTAGCATCATTCCACAAACAGTTAACTACACATACATTCAAGAATCAAGTTAGAGTGTTAGACATTTCAGAAGGGTCTTCACAAAATACATGCAAGAATAAAATATGGAGAGCAACAATGGTTTTGGAAGATTATAATCAAATTTTGTCTTTTTCTCTATCATTATTATGACTAATCTACATATTCCTTTCCCATTAAGTGTTCTACACACCAAAAACAAGGACAAAGGTATGTATACTGGTGGTAACAATGCTATTAATATAGAGATGTTCATTAAAAGAAATTCTAGATCAGTGATTCCCAAACTTTTTCAGGCTAACACCCCCTTGGCTTCCTAGCACCCCCCTCTCATACACCCTGTTGGTTGGTTGGATTTAACGGCATGTCAACCCTTGGGTTATTTTATGCTGAAGATGTTTTGTTTTATTCATTCTTGTTGGGTATTCAATTTTTTTTTTTTTTAAACACATTTTTCGAAAACTCATTTTTTATCTATTTAACCCATAGATGGGACCCTAACAGGTACTACCACTCTGAAGCTGGGAGTAATGGCAATGAAGGAGTACTCCCCACTCCCCAGTGTTCCTAAATTGTAACTTCACCACTAGATGCAGTTTAACGTCATACCTAGAACTTTTGTTTTGGTATGCTTCAAATTGAAAACAACAAGATTAAACACAAAGATGTTTTTTACAAATATAACCTAATTTATTAAAACAATTTATTTAGCAGTTTAGCTGTGTTAGCAATATGGAAGGGTAAATTAACATTTCACCAGTAACCATCTTCTATACATATATAAAGGGCAGTTGGTGTGTATGTGTCCGGACATAACTATGAAAATAAAACAATTAAAAACAAAGTAAATATAAATACACATTACTTATCACCAGTTCTTGCTTTTTGCACAAAAAGATTTGAGTTATATTCGAATATATCTAAAAATTAAAATATACTTAGAAATAGCATTGAAATTCTACTTAAAAATGTCCAGTATTTGTAAATCTTAAAAGTAAACAAATCAATACACCAGAGCCCCCCCTCCCCCAGCTGTTTTTAATAGTAACATATTTCATTATCTTCACACTTATTGTTAATTGGATGGATGTGCTTGGTGCAGGGATATCGGCTTCTCAACATCAGACTGGAACTCACTAAAAAAAAATTGTAGATCCCCATGTTCAGCAATTTTCAGTTTGTTTCTTTATTTGGAAAGAGGCAAGGTGACTGCACTGAAGCCCTGTTCAACTAAATATGATGTTGGGAAGGCAATAAAGTACATCTTCATCTTATTCCAAAATACCAGATAGCTGTCAGATATTTTTTGTAAAAAGCAAGTTATTTATTAACTGCTCCTAATGACAGTCTGTTGCCCCTCACCACTCCTCTAGATCTTTCCACTGCCTTCTTGGGGAGGTACTGCCACCATTGGGAATCACTGTTCTAGACCATGCTCTTATAGCTGCTTCACTTAACCTTGTCCTATCCATCAAAACATGGAGATTTTTAGAACATCAAAAGATACACAAAATTAAGACATCTTCATCAGTGGTAGACCTTACATTGGGGGGGGGGGGGCTGAAGATTGAACTGTTATGGAAGGTTTGCATCTTTAATAACTTTTTTCCTTATAAAAGAACTACAATAGTTGAATTACAAAAAATACTAATAGTCCTGAGTACTCGCTTGGTTACCTCATTTAGGACCCCCCCCCCGTATCAGGTACATTTTGCAATATCACAATTTTTCCTTAAGCCCCCCCCTTTTCGGCATACTTGTCTGGTACTTAAACTTTAGTTTTTGCAAAGTATAATTAAAACATCTGCAGCCATCAGGCTTTTGCATAATGGATCAATTGTATTGAATTGAAAAGGAGTTTATTTTTAAAATGTAAACATTACATTGAAGATAAAATTAGGGGGCAGTTTAAAATATTGAATTGCAAACATTTTTTGAATACTTTGTTAACTGATGGCATTTTTATTAACATAATCCACCTTAAAGATATTGCATTCTGACTTTGATTCTCTACTTCATCAAAAATGTTATTATCAATCCAGTTTTTAAATACATTTTCTTTTTGAGCCATCATGTTTACTGAGTTAAACAGCACTGGCATTTCCTCCTTATTTGGTACCACTCTCAATTCACTAAATTTACAGAAATTAATCCAAACAACGGTGCTGCTATCAGAATCATATTTAATATTGTAACAGTTTATATTTTCTAGTGGCTTTCACAGCTTGACTTAATATCATTAAGTCGTGCCAATAGCAAGGATCTCCATGACTCTTCCTCACCACCCGTCCCTATTGGTCACAGACCCTGGCAGGTCCTCTGCACAGCATCCAGTATTTGTGTAGAGCTAATCAATGCTGTTTTTTTGCTGGCTGACCCACACTGGTATGTCCATGTGTAGGTGCCCATAGGAAAATGTCACTTATGAGCTTATCTTTATTTGTACAGCATGTCCTGAGGAGATAAGTGGCCATACAGTTGCCCTTTTATCGGGTATTGTTTCCAGGATATGTTCAAGACCACATGCAACATCCTTGTGTAGGTACCAGCTGTCTTTTTCTCCAAGTGTTTTATTAAAGTCCAAGTGGTGCAGCCATACAGCAGCACTGACACAGCTACAGCTTAGAAAAATTCCTGCCTTGTCTTATCAGAGAGATCAGTCAGCGTTTTCTACAGCCACAGCGGACAGGGCAGACCAATATTAATGACTTTGAAGAAGTGTGTTTAAAGCTAAAGATATGGAATTATCATATCCTGCCAAGGCATTTATGTTGTTAACCTTGATGTCCATTTAGTTTATGTCTGCTATTCTCAGTTGGTAGAGTGTCCGGCTAGCAACCACAAGGTTCCTGGTTCGATACTGGCCCTCATCAACTCAGCGTATGAGTAGCACAGGGATCTGTGCGGTGAAGTGAAGAGCTGATAGTAGGTGTGGCGCTGCACCTCAGACGCCAAAACAATCTCCTAGGTTTATCGCTAGTGCAAAATGGGATAGACTCCCCTGTTGTCTGGTTGATACTGACTTTAGGTCAACCTGACGATTCTAGAAAAAAAACTTTTAAAAAATTAATAAAGTACGCTATGACAACATGGAATCAGCTCTAAAGCAGGTTTTTGGTTCAGCAATTAGTATACTAGCATTGTCACCTACCAATGTATTGATTGTGTAAATCTATTAATAATGGAGATTTGGTTTATTTGTCTGGGACATAAGCAGTGATGTAGTTTCGGTTACAGACAAATAAACCAAATCTACGTCACTGCTTATGTCACATTCCCGAAAATCATCAATACATAGAATAAAGAACAACCTTGTATTATAGACACTCAAAATTTGAGCATATAACCTTAGACAGTCTTTATTGTTTTTTAAAACAAGTTTTGATAAATACATGCCTGGTATTAGATATTTATATATAGTTTATTTTATTTTAATACATATTTAAAGTTATCAGAACTAAGTTTCCATTTCAAATTGTTTTATTTTTTTTTACTCCTTTAATAAATTTGATGATTTTACTAAATTATGGTACAAACTCTCTAGCATTGAATGTTTAACTCCCAACCCCTCAGGCAATATCTTTCAAAAATTAATTTTTACACCGCCCGGTGGGTGTTTTTTTTTTTTTTTGCTAGTATGAATAAAAAAAGTCCAATATGAGGTATATGGGGAGAATGAATTTATTCAATGACCTTCATTACCCACACGGTGAGATTGAATATGGTCACCTAACAATTTCTGGATATGATTGTCCTTTACCACCCAAGATAGTCAATGTGGAGAAAACAGATTGCATTGAATGTTGCAGTAAAAATGGGACCATTTTTTTATAATCTTCAGATTTCCACTTATTTACATGAAATAATTATCACAGTCATGGTTGCTTTGTTTAATGGCATATCAACATTTATAGGTTATTTAATTCCAAAGCCATCCTTGTAGAAGAACAGTAGTGGTACTATTTAACCCATAGCTGGGGGATAAGGTGGTTAACCTTTCCGAAGGGTTTTAGTTTGAAAGTGAACATAATAGCACAACTGAAGTTTGAACATGCTTACTGCATTGTTATAGTCCAGCACGTAAGCCACTACAATGCAGGACCCCCCCCTACACTGTGCAACAAAAAAAAAAAAAAAAACTCGATTATATGGTTTCAGGTATTCCTATAAATCCAAATAAAAAAATGGTAACCTGAAGCCGGAGTATTTAGACCTTATTTTTCCAATGCAGGTATCATTGGAGAACGAAAAAAGTAATCATTTACAGATGCAGGTTTAGTTCCTTTGTTTGATGTTATATCAACTTTCATGGGTTATTTAATGCCAAATCCATCCATGTATAAGAAACGTAGTGGTACTATTTAACCCATAGATGGGGGAAAAGGTGGTTCATATCCAGCAGTGTCAACCATGATTGTGTGTTAGGGTCACCTAACCTAAATAGACTTGAATTAAAATAGAGTTGCTTTCCTTTGTTTTGTTTACAGTCAAATGTTTGGAACGCAACGTTCTCACAGTTACTGGTTAATGTCATCTGCGAGTAGAAGCAATTTTCTACTCTATGTTTTAATAAATCCTTTGTTAATTTTCCAATAACCTTGCCTTGAATTTAACATTCCTATTTCATATAATTTCATCTGTATGTTAAAAACATAACACTGTGGGGGAGAGTTCTTATGGCATAGGGACTGTGTTCTATATATATATATATATATATATATATATATACAGAATTTCAAAAAGGCAAGAAGATCTGTTAATCTTAATTTGTTTTGAATTTTCAATTTCTTAATATTTTTTACACATATTTATTTCATGCTTCAAAAGGATGCAGTATAAATAATTTTTCCCCAAAGAAATTTATCCTGAAAATTTTTTTTCTTAGAGAGAAATTAAAAAAAAGAAAAGTTTTTAAAATAAATTCTTAATTGGATTTGAGGTCTCTAATGACTGTAATACATATATCTATGTATGTATTTATCAGTTTAAATGCTGCTTCTTACTGGTAGATCCTGACGGTTGAGGGGTTAAGGAATTAGACTGATGAAAAATCAGTTGGGTTTTGCTCCCGGATAGAAGTAGTTGCTAAGTTTAGCCACACTGAAGAGACGTGAAATGTCGAAACCCGGTGTCTGTGGATGACTGTGTGTGTATGTATATATGTGTATGTATATATATATATATATATATATAATGGATATGAAATCATTGAATTTCATTGGCATTTAGGAGGATGGGAGGATTGGTAGGGAGCAATTAGTATTTTGTGAAGACCACAACTGTGCATTTTAGTCATGCACAGAAGAATGAAAAAGTAGAAGAGAAACATGCAATGTTAACACTAAAGAAGCAGAAATTCTTTTTTTCTTTTTCTTCAGCTGACATGAAAATCAATAGAATTACTGCAATACTCAATCAATCAACTTTCATACTACTTAATAATTGGACATTTACTAAATACAAGATAAGTCCAAATAATGTCAGACATAAAAAAGAGAAACATGTCAACATTAATGGTCAAGATTTTGAATAGCAAAAAGAAATTGTTTTTAGCACTGAATTCGGATTTTTTATAGAATTAAATTTAGTTTATCAACTTTGATGGGATTATTGGGAGAGTAGGTTCAAATTTTACATAAGGTTTTAGCCAAATTCTTAGATTTATTTTATACATTACATTTATATATTTTCTTTTTAACAATATAGTGAAGTGCTAAAGACAATTGAACAACAAGAAAAAGAGGCACAAACAAAAAAACATCAAATAAAACAGAAGAAAAAAATTAACAGAAAAAAGACAATACAAAATTGACTAATATATTCATGCACAATACACAATAATAGTTTATATACATGCAAGTCAGTTTAAGAAGCAAATAAATAAAAAAATAAAAAATAAAATAAAAATAAAAATGCACACTTTAAGCCAGAAATCAATTTTAGATTAACTTTTTTGTTGAGTTTTTTTCTTCTTTTTACTCTAACCAGAATCTGTTTCTATTGGTAACAAACAAGTTATCTTAAAAGAAATGAATCTTAAAATGAATTGATATCTCTGTAGATCAAGAGGGTTATATCTAACATTTTTTCTTAGGCCTGTTTTAAACCAATGGGAAGATACACTGAGATCTTTGCACAAGTATTTTTTGATGGTCCCTTTTGTTGGCTTTTTTTTTGAATCTTCAGGATGAATAAATGCCAGGCTGTGTTTGGGATCATGTAGTGGATGCAAAGATGCAGACACAATCAAATCCAAGGTTAGATAGATGTTCGCAATTATTTCAGCAAGTCAATTACCAAGTTGCACAAAACAGCAGCAGAAAATTTGGTCAACTGCACTTTCGATCCTTACAAGATTGAGTTCATACTCTTTACTGGGTTCTTTAGCCTCGGTAAGGCAACCAGTCTTGGAGAAGGAAAACTCTCAATTCAAACCAGCTGTAGTCTGCTAAAAAACTTGACCTGGTGTTATGTCCTGTTCGTAACAGTGAGGGTTGGGTAAATACATACTGTTTACTGAAAATGTCTCACAGTTTATGAGTGTAAATGTTTAAAAAAAAAAAAAAAAAAAAAAAAAAAAAAAAAGAAGAAAAAGTCCTTGACAAACAGGAAAAGCTTACAGATTGTTATTTGTCTTATCTGAAAAGGATTGTAGAAATTGAAACTTCAGATCCCTTCTTTGTCTTTCAGAATGTAGATATGGAAAAGTTGAAGAGTTTAACAGAAATAAGTTGAAAGAGAAAAGAAAATCCTAAAAAAGCAGGGTTGGGGTGGGGGAAGGACAATGAAGTTTAGATATTCATACCATTTTTCTTCTAACAGATTTTTGAAACTTATCATGAAAGAAAAAATACCTTTAAACTTAAAGACTCTCTCTTACATATATGATTTACAGATAATAAATATACCTGACGGTTTCACTAATTTTTAACACCGAACCATTAAAGGACGCTAGGTAAGAAAAAATACATTTGATTTAACGACAAATCATTTACATGGGAATCACTTGTAGTAAAAATCCTTACCTACTTACTACCACATCTGAATATTGTTCAAAGATTCAAACATTAACTTCTATCAAAATGTCTTGTAACATCACTATCATCATAAGGTATATTTCAGTGAAAGCATGAAGATATCATTTTAATATTATTCTTACATTTTCCTTTCTTTTGTAATGGAATTGAGAAAGTTCATATTGTCAAGGATATAATACTAAAAATTGTAATAATAATAATTAAAAAAAATTCTAAAAGTTAAAAAGAAATCAAAAAAATCTAAAAATGTTAAATTCTTAAAAGAATTCTGAAAAAGTAAACTTAAAAAGAAATCTAAAAACTAAATAAAAAAAAAAAAAATCTAAAAAAAATTAAATTTAAAAAAATAAATTTTAAAAGCTAAATTTCAAATTCCAACCATCCCTATTGATCATCACTCCTGGTCGGTCCTCTGCACAGAACTAATTGATATAGGTTTTTGTTGGTCGGCCTACACGGGTGTGTCCATGTATAGGTGTCCACAGAAGAACATCACTAATGGATTAGTCCTGGCTTCTCCAGCAGTGTCCGGCATGACTTGTTCATTTTATTCAGATGATTTGCATAATAGGGGGCAAGTAGCCATACAGCCGCTTTCTTATGGGGTGCTGCTTCTAAGATTTGTTTAAGGCAGCATGCAGCATCCTTGTATAGCACCAATCTATCTTATTCTCTAAGAGTTTTGTTAGAGCTCAAGTGGTTCAACCATACAGTAGCACTGACATGGCTATAGCTTGGAAGAATTTTTGCTTTATCTTATCAGTGGTATCAGATTTCCATATGATCAATAATCTGTTTATAGTGGTTCATGCCTACTAGAAATTTTATACCAATAGTCAATCTCAGTTGCATTAGTATAAGTATATCCTTAAACTTAAAGCTCTGTTTTTGTTTACTTAAGTTATAAAAATTAATTAAAATATCAAAGCTTAAAAAATAAAACAAACTTTATGTTTAACATGTTAGCTTACCGGCAAAGATTCAAGAAGATGCATATTTGTAAACTTAAAGTAAACAAATTTTTGTATGGCAACAAAGACATAGGGACCTTACTAACCCAATTTAGCAGAATGGATAATAGATTTATATTTTTTTTAACCTAATTATATTAAGAATGCATATTTCTAATTAAATGAATTCTTTACAAAACTTAACACATTCTATATTTACTACTAATTAAATTCTTAAGCAATAAATTTGTTGGGTAGAGAAAAAAAAAAAAAAAAAAAAATTTACAAGCTGTATAATTTAAAGGTAATTAAGATGAAGCCATATCTGATAGTTTATATTTTAAAATGATAAAAAAGGATATTGATCAGATTACAACAGTCAGCAATTCCCATGGAAAGAACAAGGTTGATTATGGATAAATATTAACATAATAATTTCTTAAAAAAAAAAAAAAAAAAAAAAAATGGCTGCAATTTGAATCTAGATAATTAAAATGATAAAAAAAATTCTCTATCAAGTACAGTATAAGATTGGAAAAAAACAAAACTAACTTGAACCATTTTTAAAGATAATTTCCACATGTTTTAGTGAAACTTCAATGGCTTAGATGCACACAGGAAGTGATTATTTTTCCTTGAATATTGTTGTCAAAGTTCTCTTAAATATAGCGAGAAGTTATAATTTTCTAAAAAGAAAATTCTCAGAAATATCATAAAATTTCTTAGAATTTTATTTTCCTTGATTTGATATCCTAATCTGTGATTAGTCCTTTGCTAATGATTTTTGGTTACAACTAAGAGAACTTTGACAACAATAACCAAGGAAAATAATCACATCCTATGTGTGTCTAAGCTATTGAAGTTTCATTGAAATTTGTGACAAATAAAAAATGTTCCATTTTTTTTCACTTTTCGTTTTTTTTATTATCCAATACTGTTAGGTTTTATTTTTCCAAATGATATGCTAGATTAATCAGACAGAATATCAATGAAAAAGATGAACAGTAACATCCCCATAGAGTGGAGAAATAAATATGAAATTTCTATAGATAAAAATTTATATTCACAACAGAAAATCTATAAAGCTTTTAACAGAACTGCTAGGGGAGATGACTCTTAATGAACGATATCACTCATCAGTAAAAGGATAATGAAGGCAATATCAGAAAGAGCCTGAGGATTTGACTGGCACTTCTGGTTTTATAATTACATCTCGTGTCCCCTAACGTCATATAAGAGAACTGTGGCAAGTAAGGAATGTAATCTATGCAAGACCAAATACAGACAATAGATTCTCTTTTTCATTAAGAAAGCATTCTCCTGATTGGTGGGGAAAATTTTTTTCTTCTAAGTAGACACTTGTTAATTTTTCTCAGCATAAATTGTTGATTCTTCTCACCCCTCTAGGGTCTTTTAAAATAGTATAGATCAGAAAGAATAAGGGAGAGGAGTTTAAATCTTGTAGAAATCTGATTATTTCTAGTTCATGTTCTTTACTTAATGGTTATAGAATGTGAAATGCCCTGAGAGTTACTATAAAAAGTAACACGATAAAAAACTAATAAAAAAAATTAATCATGATAAGGCTTCATCTGAAAAAAAACCCAAAAAACAAAACATGTAGACAACTTAAAATTAATATATCTACTCTAACTAATTTCTATTAAAGACTTTATATTATTAGATGACATTAAAAATGTTTTCCTATATATATATATATATATATATATATATATATATTGAATACCATCTTGAAACTCGATTGGAAATAATCAGAATTATTCTATTAATACCACCTCTGTTCAAACTGACTATTTTTCAGCTGTATATGGCTGATAATGTTGTAGAATATTAATTAATAAACTAATAACCTTGTGATGAAACGTTATTGGAGTAAGAATATTTTCTCATTCTTTGAAATAAATAGATTGGCAAAAAGTATCTATATCTTGGAAGCATAGAAATTATGATAAGCACAACAAATAAACATATATACTAAGTAGATAGACCCAATACTCCAAAAAGTAGAAATTAAAAACAAATGAATTTGAAAATGAGAGTGGATTTGGGGGTAATGTGTTTAACAAGAAATGTGTTTTTCTCAAAAAAAAAAAAAAAAAAAAATTAATATATATAATATATATATATATATATATATATATATATATAAGTATTTCATTGTTGTTAAAACACAGTAGAAGATAAAAAAGTTGATGAGTTCCAGGTGTCCGAGAAGGAAAAAAGAAAAATCACATTGTTTTTAGCTTCTGAAGAAGGCCCAATGAAAACGACTAGTGGAAATATTATTAAAGTGAGTGAGTTTCTTGTGATGGGGTAAGTCTACAGAAACTCAAAGAAAGAAAGAAAAAAAAATGATATAGGTTGAGATTTAAAAAAAAAAGAAAAGAAAAATGTTAATAGTTGTAGCAGTTTGTTTGATGACTTCTGACAGAATTAGTTGTAATAACCAAAAAGAAACTAAAAAGGTCCTTTAAGAAATGAACCTCAAAATATCAATCAACAACATGGAGGGGCTGAATGTTAAGTCCAGCACAGAGTGACCTGAATATACAAAAGGTTTGTGCATTTTCATGGCAAACACATCTTCTTGTGGTCCTGAAATTGAATTTACTGACCAGTGGTCAGTGGATGAGATTTTGTCAAAACAAAAAAAATAACTACATCAGCACAGGAGAGAGATAGAGAGAGTGAGGGGGAAAAAAAAAAAAAAAAAAAAAACTTTAAAAAAAAAACAAACTATCCAATATCTCATTTGCTATTTAGGGTATTGTTATCATTATTATCATATGAATTTTATAAGAGTAATTTTTTTTGTGCGATTAAATCAAATTTCACTGTTGATTTTAATTTAGAAATCAGAATAAAAAATAATAAAAAGGCAAGGCACAGTCTAAGCAGTAGGGAAAAAAAAAAAAAAATGTCACATCTAATCAGCAAGAATACATACATTATTTCATAGCAACTTGATTTTATATTCATATGGTCATACAACCTGTCATCTAGAACTGTTGACTGTCTATGCTACACTTTGCATATATATATATATATATATATATACACATATATGTTAGGGTAACAGAGACATGAAGTAAATAGTATTTGGTAACTGACAGTTTTTTGCCTATGCAATTTATAAACCAATACATGCACTATTAATGATACTTTTTATGTATAGCCAACTATATGCTTATATATATATATATTATACATATATATTATATGCACGCACATACTCTACTTATAGCAAATTATATATTATACACACACCTATCTCTCTCTCATATATATATATAATATATATATATAATATATATATATATATACACACACACACACACACACACACACACACACAATACATATGCACGCAGTCTTTACTTATAGCAAATTATATATATTATACACGCACACACATAGGTTGCCAGTACTGGCCATTAAATTTAAGTGTCTTTTTAAAAAATTTTTATAACTGATTGCAAATGAATAATAATTCTAAAATCAGTATTTACTAGTTATCTCCCTTGGGTAATCATGCCGTGTGATGGTATCCTCAAACATCAGACCCCATATTCATCAACATGTTGGCCGTGATTGCTAATGCAATACTTATCCTTGCCCAGCAACATGTTTCATCAACTCCTATGACTTCAGTACCAAGCCAGATATTTGAGTGAAAAGTTGTGTGCAGCTATGCATAGGTAAGTCCGAAAGGACTTACCTCTGCACATCACGGTTTTGGATAGTTCTTTGTTTACAATATGTGGTGCATATCATGGTCAATGTGTTAACTATAAATCAAGATAGAAATTGCTTTATTCTCTAAGAACATTTTAATGTTATTGTGCTAACAAAAATCTTGTTACAGTGCACCATTTTTATTTTTCCTTGTTACAGTAACATACAAATGTTGGAACTTTATAATATGAATTATTAATTGCCACCCCCCAAAAAATATAAAGATGAGGAAAGGCTTTTTTGATGTTTATGAATTGTACAAGGTATTTTTAACTTTAGAATATACAGACACATCTGTTTCTCATTAGAGTTTAAAAGTGTCAAGTTGTGATATGAAAGTAGCAAATGCTTTTCAAAGAATGGTTGATGGCAAAGTCTTGAAAGAACTGTTTTGGAAAGAAAACAGTTTCAGAATTGAGATCTAATAAATTAGTTAAAAGTGGAATGGAAAACTATGTATCTGATATACAGAAATACATTTTTTTAAATCAGGACTATTTCCCCCTAAATTTAATTAAAAACAAAAAAATATTGGCCTGAAGATTATTATAAAACAATTTGTCCTCTTAGTGATTTAAAAAAAAAAAAAAAAAAAAAAAGGAAAATTTTAGAATATTAGTGGTATTAACACATGAGTTAATATTTTCTCTAATAATTTGCCAATGAAGTATAAAAGGTGTCATTAATTCCTTTTATATTCTTATAAATTATAATTAGAATTAAACATTAAAATAAAAAAGGTGACTTGAATATACAAAAAAGGTGTTGTGCATTTTATACAGTAAATACAGTGAATTATCAAACTTGATCAAAAGCAGATATGTGAAATTTTATCCTGGAGGTTTCTTGTTGGATTGATACTCCATGGTCAGGTAGACCAGTTGAGGTTGATAAGAATCAAATGAACACATTATACTAATTGTGAATAATCAACATTATATAATACACATAATCAAAATATTCAAATCAAGCATTGAAAATCATTTGCACCAACTTAATTATGTTGGTTGCTTTGATTTGTAGCTTTCAAAAGTTATTAAAAAAAATTTTTAAATTAAAAAAAATTAACAAAATACCAGACTATATTTCTGTGTGATTTGCTACTTAATGAAAATATTGAGGTTTTGAAACAAATTGTGATCGGAAAAGAAAGTGGATAGTTTAAAATGTGAAATGCAAACAATTATAGATTAAGTGAAATGAAACATCACTAATCATACTAAATGCTGGTCTTCATTCAAAGAAGACGATGCTGTGCATATAGTGGGATTAGAAATGAGTCTGCTACTATGAGCGCCTCATAGAGAACCAAATGATTGACTCAAACAAGTACTGTTCCTGATTAGACTAAATGATTGTAGTAATTGATGAAAAATATATGCCAAGAATTAGTTAAGTGAAGGAGCATAGTATTCCATCAGAATGATAAGTATTAGATCACATGTTTACTTTTGAATTATTATTATACCAATTTTAAGAGAATTGTTTTTTAGAAAAAAAAGTTTAATTGCTTAAAAGATGACAAAAAGGTATCTGTAAAAGTTCTTTTTTGAAGAAAAATAATAACGAACCCAACAACATCTTAAAATAAGATTTTAAAAATTGGGGAATAAGAAAAGTTTTGGTAAATGGGGCCATTGAAAAATAAGATCTAAAAAAGATTGGTTTCAAGTTACCATTACCGCACTTTTAACCTTGACTAAATATTGAATAAAAACATTTCATCAATTATATTTTATCACCTTTTATATTGAAGTGGATCTGACAAAGGTAAGTAATAATAATAACAACTTTAGAATTTACTTTAACTCCGGTAAATCCAGGTAACTTAAGATTAAAACCAAGTTGCCATGCTGTAATTAAATAAATATTATGCTATACAATCAAGAAATAAAAAGTCCACCACTACACATGTGATCAGTAATTCTGCACTATAAATAACCACACAGGCATGACTTAGCCATCAACACAGTCAACAAGAAAAAAAAAATACAGAAGAAAATAAATTACATAAAAATTTCAAAGCAACATTCATAATTGACAAGAGCACAATTAAACACTAGAAAAATAGCTTATTCATAAGAATCAATGGGAATGCGTGTTCGTGTTTGTACCTATTAAAAAGCCTGAATTGACAGAATCCAATCATTTTCATATAAATCTCTTTACTTTCACCATTATAAAATAAATGTTAATGTCCTCTTTTTAGAAATTTGCATGGTGTCTTCATTTTGCCTTCTGAACACTATTGTGACTTATATTCATCTTACAGTGATATTGGTTGTTTGGTTTAATGGTATATTAACCCTTGTAGGTTATCATGGTGAACATTCCCTCTCCCTTTCATTATAAAATAGACTGCTCAGGCTTATAAGTCAGTCCTGTTTCTACTCATATATGCTGAGTAAAGCCTAAATAAGGATTCTCTGCTTCGTATCTTTTATTCATTAGTTATTTAATGACAAATCTATATATATATATATATATATATATATGAATGATTTGTTTAAGGGATAAAAGTATGTATATATATATATATTATATATATATATATATATATATATATATATATTTGTTTAAGGGATAAAAGTAATATATATATATATATATATATATATATATATTTAAGGGATAAAAGTATATATATATATATATATATATATATATATATATATATGATTTGTTTAAGGGATAAAAGTATATATATATATATATATATATATATATATATATATATATGATTTGTTTAAGGGATAAAAGTATATATATATATATATATATATATATATATATATTGTTTAAGGGATAAAAGTATATATATATATATATATATGATTTGTTTAAGGGATAAAAGTATATATATATATATATATATATATGATTTGTTTAAGGGATAAAAGTATATATATATATATATATATATATGATTTGTTTAAGGGATAAAAGTATATATATATATATATATGATTGTTTAAGGGATAAAAGTATATATATATATATATATTGTTTAAGGATAAAAGTATATATATATATATATATGATTTGTTTAAGGATAAAAGTATATATATATATATATATATATATATATATATATATATATATATATATATATATATGATTTGTTTAAGGGATAAAAGTAAAAAGTCAGCAGGGCAGCCTAATGTCAGTATCAGCCAGACAGTGAAGGAGTCTATCCCCTCTTCACTAGCACTAGACCAAGGATAATATTTTAGCATCCGAGGTGGAAAGCCACACCTACCAGCAGCTCCTCACTTTACCACACAGATCCCTGTGCTACTCATATGCTGAGTTGGCGAGGGCCGGTATTGAACCTGGAATCTTGTGATTCCTAGGCTGATACTCTACCTACTGAGCTAAACATTAACTTTATCTGTATTAATAAATTGGTAGAAATAATTTTCATTAACTTTAATCAATATTGGTGGTTGACCCTCAGCTATTGCCTTCTAACACCTATATGATAAAAAGGGGTGGGTGTTTGTCATAAGAGCAATTTAAAGAATCTGGTTAGGACAAACATGTATTTTGCTAGGGCTTGACATGACCAGCCGATTGATTGGATGTAACCTCACTGACCACATGTAAGGACCAAAGTGGAGCGTTGGATGTTATGGGACCACTTAGCACTCAAGTCATAGACCACTCAGCCACAACAATCCTGTCCTCAGGCATTATGGGGCACCATCCACAGCTAACAGATCTTACCTCACAGCAGAGGTGCAGTCAGCACATTTTACAGCCCCAGCTGACAGGGCGGTCTAATGATATTGTTTACTTTCTAGAAAATTCCCATTGTTCTATTCTTTGCATACACATACTTATGCTAATTTATACACATTGGCACTGAAGATGTTGTCAGAAGTTTATAATAGATTGTAATAAAAGAAAACATGATGTTAAGAAATTTTACATCATTAAAAAAAAAAAAAAAACTATTAAAATTCTACTCTAACTCATTGCCAAACGAAAATTTGCCCACAGTTGTACCAAATTTTCTTAGTATTTTTTACCTGTATGATTGGATATTTCAAAGTTCATTATCTATTCACCCCACAACTCATTCTATTCCAATAAAATCCTATTTTCAGTGTAAATAAGTGACACATGTAAGAGCTGCCGCCAGTGCTTTACAGTAGGGTTGCAATTGTGGGAGAGCTGCTGTGAAGGGTTTAATGTAGGCTAAAACTCAAGCTTAGTCTTTCCAGTATTTCTAACCTTTCTGACACAATATGTAAAGGGGAGTCCCTGTCGCATAATAGCGAACATGGACTACGACATTGTAGCGAGCAAGTTCAAATGCCAGTTGTGTTATTATGTTCACTTTTGGACTAATACCTTTGAGAAAGGTATGAACCTCCCCACCCCAGCAGCTCTATTGCTTTTCTCCATGGACTGCTTTGGCATCAAATAACCCATAAAGGTTGATATGCCATTAAACAAAGAAACCAAAACAAACAATATTTAATTCTTCAAACATGATCAGACTAATCCATCAAAGAGCAAAATCTTATTATAATGGAGATTCAGTGCCTGTCTGTCTGTAACAAAATTATGTTACTGCTTACATCACAATACCCTCGGGAATTGCCTAAGTTTATCAAAGAGTATTTAATTTATAATCATAGTATAAAATCATCAATATATAGAATAAATCTTTTTTATTACCGATGTCTGCTATGAAAATTTCAGTTAGATTTGCCTCAAAACAGACCATATTATTAGAGCATTTTAAAATCCTGCAATGTGTCTTATATATCACTAAGAAATAAAGGTTTGCATAATATATGGTATGGTTAATTTGCATACTGGTTTTAACAAAAATGGGTTTAATAAATAGTTACATGGTGTTATTGACCTCTAATATTATTATTTTATTCTCCAACATATCAAAATCAATCCTATGAATGATTTTATGTAAAAAACGAATGAAAATATAATTAAAATAAGTAATCTTTTTATGTGTTTATATAATTTTGTGAGTCTTTTTAATTTAACATATTTCATTACATTAAAACTTAAATATTTACGCCTGGAGGGCATATTATACTCTTGCTAGTGTAGATAATGTTGGTAGCTTAAATCTGCTCAGGAATCTCAGAAGTCACACACTTTAAGTTTTTTGTTTTTATATAGCAGAAATATATAATATTGATACAGTAAATATTTCCTGTGTGGTATTTCTGATGAGTGTAGAAGACAATATTGAAATTAATCTATTGTATCCAGGAGAAAATAACATTGTGCTGGATCTTGTGAATAAGACAAAATCTTTACCCTAAATGATGGCTTTATACAGCAAAAAACCAAAGCTTGTACTCTTCATGTCCATTGGATAGAGATTTTGGTTCATTATAACTTCAATTGAAGATTAATCAAGGGAGACAACTAAGTAATATACCATATAAAAGTAAAGTAGGCAGAGTGGTCTATTGTTGGTACCAGCCAGGCAGTGAGGAGATCCCTTTTCACTAGTGCTAGACCAGGGAGATTGTTTTTTGCGTTATGTGGAGCGCCACACCTTCCATCAGTTCCCCAAATATACTATATAACATTATTTATCAGTTTGCGTTGTTATAGAAGTGGTGATTAAATGATGACTTTATTCAGCAAAAATTTGACATAAAACTATATAATAACCAAAGTTTGCACTTTTCACGTGCATTATAGATAAACTAAGGGAGATAACTCATTAATACTATTTAACAATTTGCCAAGGGAGATAACTGAGTAATCTACTATATGACACTATTTTGCGTTTTTTTTTAAATGGAAGTTGTGACCAGGAGAATATAGATATGCAAGAAAAGCAATTGAGGTGACACAAATGCTTTCCTCTGCATACTTTTTCTGCAATACTGTTGTAACCTAACAAAGGTTACTAAATGACAAATGACCAAACGGAGGTTGGAAATGAAATGGAATCTTTATAACATTAACAAAATACAATACTTGCCAGCGATGTGGAGAAGGTAAAGCACTGCTTGTAGTATAAGACTACCCAGTCAGCATAATACTCCCGTATTTATGAGGATTGGGACATACCCATTAATGTTCATAAGTAGAGTATATAACAAATACAAAGAAAGTTAGAAGACTTGTGCCTTGCAGCGAGGTAACAATGGATTATAATCAATTGAGATATTGGATTTTCTTAAGGTTTAGTGCTGGTAGTTGTATCTTTCACTCAATCATTTCCACCTTTGTGTGCTGATGTGTGTGAGTATGTGTACACGTGAATGTGTATATATGTGTGTGTGTGTGTGTGTTGGTGGGAAGGAAAAAAAGAAAAAAAAAAAAAAAAAAAAAGAAGGGTCTGAACAAGATGACCTGGACAAGTTGGCTCTCCAAGACAGATGGGAGGTATTGCTATGTGTAAGGTTCCAAGCACATTGCTGAAACAGTCACTGAGGAGAGAAGCATCATGCAATGATGATAAGGCGGCGGCAGTAGCAACAAATACACAAAGTGGTGGTGGTGGTGGTGGGAGTAAAAGAAAGAAGGAGGAGTTGGAGGAGGAGAATTCAAGTAGATCAAGCCACTTACCTGGTTTCTTGAAAGGTGCATTGGAGAAAGGATCTGAAGAATCCGAGCCAGACATGACCAAATCTTCTCTACTTTTCACATTGGATATACCTGTGGTACAAATAAAATGACATTTTTACTAGTCTCAGGTATAAAAAAAAAACAAAACAAATACAATGACATTTTTACTGGTTTTAGGACCCCCCCCCCAAAAAAAAACAAAAAACAAAAAACAAATACAATGACCTTTACTAGTCTCAGGACCCTCCCCCCAAAAAAAAACAAACAAAAAAAAAACAAAAAAAAACAAATAAACAAACAAAGCTAAGAACAAAATGTAAAACAATAATTCCCTAACTTTTGGCCTTTGATACTGATATCAGTTTCTCCTGATAAAATTTTGCAAACACTTGATATTTAACGCTTTTGTGGACAGCAACATTTTTGTCACAAATAGTACACAGGCATAGTAAAAAAAATTTTTTTGGTAGCTCAATGTATGGCATTTTCTATTGGCTGCTCATTGACCAATTAAATGTTAATGTATAGAAACATCTCTAGGAGGATTGTGTAAAGGTTGTTTTTCAAAATATAATTAAATGTGAGGCCTTTATTGTGTTCATTCTAATGCTGATCAAATTATCATGTTTTCATTGCTTTTTATATATGATTAATTGACTTGTTTGAACAAATTTTAAATATTCTATAAATGTTCATTTTACTTTGCAAAATGATTGAAATTCTAGGAATTAAAAAACCTCAAAACAGATGCTACTTACTACTATTGGAGCCTCTTCGAATTTTGTCAAATTCTTTTCCAAAGATGATATCTTCTGTATATGAACTAAAATTGTCTTCTCCAAACGGATTCCATTCTGACATATCCATAGATAATGGCCTCGATAGATTAGGGGACCTGGAAAAGAATTAAAAATAAAATGAATACAACATTTTTTTTTTACCAATAGCTGGTGGTGGAGATATGGATTCATGCCTTTTCCAAGTGAATGCAAATTGTTTAATCTGGAATTTGAACTCTGCTCCAATTCCAGATTAGACACTTCCCATACTGAAGTCTGTTCAAATTCCAAGTTAGACAATTCCCAGACTGAAGTCTGTTCCATTTCCAGATTAAACAGTTCCCAGACTGAAGTCTGTTCCATTTCCAGATTAAACAGTTCCCAGACTGAAGTCTGTTCCATTTCCAGATTAAACAATTCCCAGACTGAAGCGAGTCATACGCATGTAGACCCCAACATCCGGGCACCTGAATTGCACCTAGTGTCCATCCAGCGCCTAAATCTCATTTCTTTGCATTTTGGAGGGCGCGGGTTCGACTCCGGTAGGCAAGACACTCACTCTTTTTCCAAATGAGTACGGTGGTACTCGTTCTCCATCACAATTTCCAGATTAGACAATTCCCAGACTGAAGTATGTTCAAATTCCAGATTCAAATGCCTGATTCCATTTTTTATAGCATGAACCAATATGTCACCCACACCTCCTTATACAATATTCACCTGTTCAAAATTATTAATCCATCAGAAGATATGGCAAAGTCAAAAATGAGATAAAATTGCTGCAGGGGCAAAAACTCAAACTTTGATAAATATATTTTTTCATAATATCCCATGTGTGCTTTTTCCTTTATGTATGTGCATATTTACTTATTATGGTAGATATTCTGTATATTACAATTTGCTTTGTCTGTCAGTGATACCAAAACAATTTGTGAAATTTAATGAATATTGAATAAGTACTACTTGGAATAATAAATTGTTAATGTATGTAAAACAAGTAATAATATTTGAAAGTTTAATTTGAAGGATATCATATTATATTTGCATAGTACCCATAAAAAATGATGTGATTATTTATTTAAGTGAAGCACCCGATATTTGTGCTCACATTGAAGGAAAGTAAAGTGCTAACTTTTAAAACAACCTGAAAAGGAAAAAAAAAAAAAAAAAAAAAAAAAGGGCCAAAAGGAGTATTTTTGGTTAAAACAAAATTAGGAATCATCTGATCATCATCATCTCAAGTAGTGCTGACTGTATGGATCTCCATGGCCATCTCTCCTGAAAGATTCTCTGCACAGCATCCAGTATCTGTGCAGAGCTGATCAATGTAGGTTTTTGCTGGCCGACCCACATTAGTGCGTCCATGTGTAGGTGCCTATAGGAGAATGTCACTTATAAGCTCATCCTTTCTTCTCCAGCAATGTCCAGTAGTATCTTATTTGTCTTACCCAAATGTTTTGTGTGATAAGAGGCAAGTGGCTGTACAGCTGCTCCTTTGCAGAGTGCTGCTTCCAGGATGTGTTCAAGGCAGGCATCCTTGTACAGTTCACATCTAGCTTTTTCTCCAAGCTTTTTGTTAGAGTCTAAGTGGTGGAGCCATATAGTAGCAGTAACATGGCTACAGCTTGGAAGAATTTTCACTTTATCTTATCAGAGAGATCAGATAGAATTGTCTGTTAAATCCTATTAAAAATGGGATTGATATGATTAATGAGCATTCTTACTAAATTTAAAGAAAATAAATGAAAAAAGCATATCTGCTTCACTAAATTTTTTTTTTTAAATTCAACTAGTGCTAGTCATAACACCACCAGCAAACAGACATACAGAGCCTTGCTTTATACACTGGATTAGGGGCCCTTGGCCTATGAGCTGATGAGTGAGGTAAAATATTGTGTAGTTCCAGGCCATTCCCCAGGCAACACCACCCCTTAACCTAAAAGGGGTAAGGGTTGGGTAAATTGCTGGTGCCTGAGAATCTCCTCAAGGGGAATGCTGCCATGCATTTTTTGCATGCGCCATTGAATGAGCTTCAATTTGTGTGTGGCTCCCTATATAAAAATGACTATGTTAATCCAGTCAGGTGGGAGGTCTGGAAAATATATGCACACAAAAGAGAATGTGTGTGTATTCAAGTATCCCTTCTTTTCTTTGTTTGCTTCAGCATGACACTTTTGGATGAACAGACAAACCAATTTAGTGACAACAGCTTTTACATAAATAGAAGATTGTTGAATTTATTAGAAATTATTCTCCATTTACAAAAATAATTTTTTCAAAATTAAAATTGTATGAAAACTTTTCAAAATTTAAAACTGTATGTAAGCTTTTCAAATATTAGAATTGTATGTAAACTTCAGAATCAATGATGGATTGAAAATGTATTGACCTTATTAAGTTTATATTAAACATGGTTTCTATTATTTTATTATCAACATAACCTTAAAAATATCAAAAGTTTTATATAACTGATCATATTTTACAAAAATCAATATTGTTGAGACATGAAAAGTAAATTTTTAAAACCAAAGAAATTACTATAATTTGAAAAATCAAATTATTTCACCAAATCTTGGTACATTACAAGCCAAAACAGATTTTATTTTAAGAGAGAAAACAGATTTATTTTTGTTAACATGAGAATCCACAGAGGGATTAAAACACATATGTTTATTAATTCTTAGATTAATATCAATTTATTTAATATTTTTCAGAAAATGAGGAGTTTATTCAGTTTATTTGTGTATGCAAGCATGAATATAAGAATGGATTTTTCAAGCAATATTCAAAACAACATGCAAACACAAAGTATGAGAACATTTTTTTGCAAATGTACATAGCATGCCACAACAATACAAGTAGGAACAAATGCATGATATGTGCGCAAGAGCAGTATACAGTAGAAAAAAACAAAAACAATGTTCTACAAGAAACCAGTTATGGGTTATTATTAAAAACAAGTCAAATATTTAGGATTTCAGCATCATTAATCAAAACTTTTTATCTAATTTTTTTTAAAAACAGACAAACATGAAAACCAAAGTTATGAAAGTGACAAATAATGAAATATTATCAAAGTGCTGAAAAAAAAAAAAAAAAAAGATTAAAAAAAAGATAACTCTTTTATTCCCACTGGGACACCAGTGTCCAAGTTGAATTTCATTTTCATTTTACCCCTTAAAACGTTTTACACAAAATGGTAATTTTGCATATCCAAAACTTAAAAAAAAAACTTCATAATGAAAGGGTTAATTGAAAATTCCAACAGTAAATTATAAATAAGATTCTGTGGTAAAGGTAATTTTTAACGGTTTTCAAGAAGCTTAATATTCTAATCAAAATTGGATTGTCAATTGTCATTTATAATTATTTCTATTGTTTCACAGCAAGCAGATACATCTTATTGCTTAAGTTCATAGATCAATAAATTTAATAATACTCTACAAGTCTAACATTATAACAGATTTAGTAATTCTCAGTTATTCATTGAATTATTTACAAGGGTAGAAAAAAAAGCATAGTCTGTCCCATAATAGTTGTTATATCCAGTGTATGAAATATATATCAAATGTAGCAGCTATATAGAGATCGTATAAAAACAAAAAGTATAATTTTTCTAATTTTATATGGTTTTAAAGATTTCAATTCAAAATTTTGTTTTGTTTATATATTAAATAAAGTTATTTTTTTCAATCCTACAAATGTAATAGATTTTAATTTAAAAGATGTTAAAAAAAAATCACCTAGGAATACGGTTTTATTTTATACTTTCATAATTTTCTATAAAAATAGATTATTAATGAAATTATCATTACTAAAATTATTTTTGCTTCAGCAGTACAAATTATTTTGATTTTCTCGTCTGTTACAAAAATAATGAAATTGAAATCAGATATACATATTTGTTTTTAAACTGTACAGCAATAAATACAAAAACGTTTGTACCTGTTTAGTGAATAAACTATATAGACAAAAGTGCTTTGATAAAAAAAAAAATTTCACAAAATATTTCTACTGGTTTTATAAACTTTAAATAAATTTTAAACATGGCTGAAAATACCTGTCTGAATTTTTTTTTAGATGAGGCTTGATAATTTTTATCATTTTGATTGAGTCCTCATCTTTGTTATATACCCATATACACAATATTTTGGCCGATGTACCCTCCAGTATAATAAAATAATGGAGACAATTGTGGATTACAAGAAAAATGTTGTGTATGTGTATATAACAATAAGGATGAGGACAGCAGTCCAAAAAATCAAAATAATAAAAATGGCTGAAAGTTTGTGATAAAAAAAAAAAAATAAATAGGGAGAGAAGTTCTCATCAGGACTGTGGGGTTAGAAGCAATTCTTTGTTTACTAGAGACAGAATCCATGAAAATGTACAGATTTTGACTCCTTAATAAATTTAAATTGACATCAAAATATCAAAATTTCCTATTTCATAGATAATGATTTAACATTATTGGTTATATTTTCAGGATATATCTTACTTCAAGTTGTGGTCTTTTTAACAAGGTGTGCCATGTGAATATGCATGGGCAAGGCCAAAAATAGCTCCACCCTCAGCGACCAGTATCACACTGTTAGCTGACCCCTCCTTTGGTGTCATGGGGAACATGCTACTAGAAGGGTTGAAATCCTTGGGACCAGCCTTACCTTGAATTTTACAGTGTCCTGTCAGTATGAGAACATAGCTGAGGAAGAGGAACATTCTAGTTGTTAGTTTCTTCAACCGCAAAAAGTCCCCTCTCTCAGTATTTTGCCGGCAACGCCCACAGTAGTTTTTGCTCAATCCATCAAGAGTTCACTCACTGTAAAACATACGTCTCACTTCACTTTAAGAAGATCAAACCACGGCACCTCGTTCTGTGTTAAAGTAGGACTTAAATAATAAGTAAATACCCTGATCTTACATCCGGGCTTATCAGATCCATGTGGAATTTGCAGGAGTGACAGTAGTCTGCCTACGAGCTACTCCTTGTGATGAGGAAGCAGCGAGTTCAATATCTTGAGTCACTCGCTATCCCTACCATCTTTTGTTTTGTCTGAGGTGAATAGATAGTGAACTTTGAAATATCCCATCATATAGGTAAAAATCATACAGGTATTGAAATATTCCATCATACCCGCGCTGTCCAGACATATACGGACGCGCTTAGTTCTTGGGGGGTAGAGAATTCTAAATTCCACGGTCCCCACTCGCCTTGTGTTCTCTGTCACAAACATATCATGAAAAGAGGATAGACTCCTTTGCTATTTGGCTGATACTGATAACAGGCCACTCTGCTGATTTTACCTTTTTACTTTTACATGAAATTCATAAAAAGGTTTTGATTACAAATAATCAGAATCAGTTGTTGAAAGATATGATATTAAATCCTAATACAGAGAATAAACTTGTGAAAAGGTTAACTCACACCAAATCAATAAAGATTATTAAATCCAGAAAGGGTAAAGTTCTAAATAGATAAATCCAATGTTGGCAAGATGTCCCTTTCCCTTGCAGGAAATGTTGCATTGAAAGGTTTTCATGACTTAGATTTTTTGATAGTAAATAGAAGATTAATTTTACTCAGAATGCAATGTCAATGGCTATTTATATCAGACAGTTGTTTATGGCTTATACCCAAGAGAATCCAACAGTTGAAATCACAATGTCACTGTTTGATACTAATATAAAAATATCACATTAAAGATTTAAACATGATTATTATCAATAAATTAAAGAAAGTATTTTCACAAATGAAGAAGAAAAAAAAAAATTTGTTTTTATGAAGAGCAAATTTTAATTTTCTTTTCATAAAAACAAAAACATTTATTCCATGAGAGCAATATATATCCTTAAAAATATATTGCTGACTTGTTACCTAAGAAATTTGAGATGTAAAATAAAATATTTTTCAGTGTCAGATGCTGATAACTAAAAAAGAAAAAAAAAGTCAAGTGATAAAAATTGAATCGGAAAGAAACTTATATTAGGAATCCTGTGACGGTTTTTATTTATTTTTCGAATATATATACATATATATATATTATATATATATATATATATATATATATATATATATATATATAAAAGGAAGACAGAAATGTTAAAGAGGGAAAAGGAAAGGAAAACAGAATCAAATGGGGGAAAAAATGTAGATTTTCTGAAATGAGGTTTAAGTACAAAAAGAATGTAAAATTGTCAGAAAATAATCTACAATTTTAAAAGCTTTCTATTGAAGGAAATCAACTTCAATAAAGAGAAAATACAAAGCTAAATAAAAGTGGTGTAATGGGATATAGCTTTATTAAAGAAGTATAAGACACAAGCTTTAAAATCTTTCCTTTAAAACCTTATATAACAAATGGAGATTTGTAGCTTACACTGGAAACGATGTAACCTTCCCAAAATATTTTTTAATTGAAATTTCAACTTTGATATATCTAATGGATTGAAAGATGTGTTTTCACAAATGCAGGGGTTGTATAAATATGCAGATCATACAAAAATATGAAGAAGAAATATATCTCATTATCATTAAGTAAACTATAACTTTCCATTTAAAATTAAATTTGTACTTCTATAAAAGAAATCACTTGTTAGAAATTAAAATTAAAAAAAAAAAAAAAAAAAAAAAAAGCCCTAAAGCTTTAACTGTTAACTGTCTGTTAACTGTCTACTTTAAATGGCTCTCCACAACTGCAGTCCTACTGTCAGCTGCCGCCGGTGACTCTTGCATGTCACTTGTTTATACTGAAAAATCACTACCATCTTTTGTTTTGTCTGAGGTGAATAGATAGTGAACTTTGAAATATCCCATCATATAGGTAAAAATCATACAGGTATTGAAATATTCCATCATACAGGTAAAAAATACCAGCTGTGGGAGAAAATTGGTAGGCAAAGAGTTAAAGTAGAATTTTAATATTTCTCTGAATTTTTTTTTGTTGAGATTTTTTGTATTATATGGATTATTCAGACTATTGTCCTCATCTTTATTGTTATCTACCCAATGTTTCAGCTGATGTGCCAAGTGGCCTTCTTCAGGTCTTTCTTGTTGGACTTGGGAACTTTCTCCTCAAACTCGGGAACCTTCATGTCGTAATTGGGAGCTTTCATGGAACTTCGAACCTAACCCTTTATTCAATCCATGGGTACTGTTCTCATTCCATTAACCATGACTTGGTACAAGTGTTAAGCTGTGTTAATTATTATTGTTATTTTGTAAATTATTATGTTACTGTCACCCTTGACCAGGATTGAACCTGCAGCCTAGAGATAACTGTCACTAAGAACTGTATTAACTCAACAACTATATCCACTGTCCAATGTCTTTATGATGTATTATATTATAAGATTAATTATAAACAAAAACAAAATTAATTATAAACAAAACAAAAATCAACTAAACCACAACAAAAATACAGGATGAAGTGTTTGTTTTAAATGCAATAAACATTGATTGAGATATTTTGAATATAAATAATACATGAAATGTTAATAGATTCACCAGTTATGTTTTCTAGACAGGATTTTATTTCTTCAAGGTCAACTTATCCTATGTAGAATTAAATTCAACACTTTAAGATGGGTATCACTACTGCCATGATAGTAAAATTTACAACCTTCTCCCCACTTTAGATTTACATTTGGCAAGGGATAAGATTTTCTGATATACCGACACAATACAAAGTATCTTTTCTTTTAGCACCGGGGAAAGTTGGCAATTGTTTTGCTCCAGGGAATTAAAAGAAAAAAAAATTCTGTTTATTACTTTCTCTAATTTTGTAGTCTAGACAGGAACTAATTGAATTAATTCAAAAGATGTTAAAGGTATTTTTTTTTTTTTTGGTCATTTGTTTCCAGACTTACAGAATGTGATCAGCTGTCTATTATTGGCATAAAAAAAAATTGACCCCCCCCCCAAAAAAAAACCAACAAAAAACCTAACATTACTATTATTATAGATGTTTTTGTACAGACCAATTGTTCTCTCTCTCTCGTGTGTGTGTGTGTGTGTGTGTGTGTGTGTGTGTGTGTGTATATATATATATAACTGAAAAACTACTACGTCGTAAGGAAGATTTCTTCACTCAATCTCTGGATTATATATATATATCTCATATGATGATTATATTGTATTTTTAATTACATTAAACTGGTAGTAATGAGACTGCCATAAGGAGATGGTTAAATATTCATTTTAGGTTTCATCCTGCTCTGCTAGCCAGTATTGAGTACTTATCTGATTTATGAAGGAAACTGTTTATATATATATGTTCTAAAACGTTTCCTTCATATATATTTATATATATATATGGGGATGAGTAAAAAATTATCTGCGCTTTTGCCATAATATATCTTTATTATTGTCACATTGCATTCTGCACATGTGCTTATAGTTGTCACTGTTGTGGTCACTTGATTAAAGTTTGAGCCTGATCACACCATTTTGCTTGCTGCCTTTACAGTTTAAACATGGCCACTTCACTAGCAGTATGCTCCAAGGAAATGACTTGATTTCTCTGGTCAGAAGAAGTGCCAGAGGCTGAAATTCATCAGAGGCTTTTATCACAATACAGGGACAGTACACTACTGTGTGAAAGTGTGTTTGAGTGGATAGAGAAGTTTAAAAGTGGCTGGACAAACATGATGCATGAGGGAGTAGGATACCCATCAACCTCCACCACTGATGAGAAGATTCAGAAAGCTCAAGAGATACTAATGGTGAACTGGCGAGTTATAATTGGTGAGGTAGCATATCATCCATGACGAGCTCAGATTCCATAAAACAAAATTGCGGATAATTTTTGAATTTCTCTTGTATATAAAAATATAAGTAGGTGGAGTAGCCTATTGCTGGTATTAGCTGGACAGTGATGGAGTCTATCCCCTTTCCACAAGCACTAGACCATGGGGATTATTTGTGTCTACCATTAGCGCCCCACTTTACTGCACAGAACCAAGCTGTGCTACTTATGTGGTGTGTTGGCAAGGTCTGCTATCAAACCTGGAACTTTGTGGTTCAGAGGCAGATGCTCTACTGAGCTAAATCGACCATATATATATATATATATATATATATATATATATATACACACACACACACACACACACACACACAGGTTCGAAATTAAATTTTTACGAGTAGTATAGCAAAGATCAATACTCTCCTCTTTTTTGACCTTGTTCTCTATTCTAATTTGAATAGATATAAACCCAATAGGTGCCATCAACCAATTTATAGGATGTTTAAAAATTGTTTTAGTTTTCAACATTGTTTTTTTCATAATTGGGATGAAATTTCACAATAATAAATATTTGTACTAATCTTAAACTGCGCATACATTATTTTTGGAATAATTATTTAAGAAAAATTACAAATATTCCTCTCAAAAAATACCAGCAGGTATTGGGTATAAAAGTAGTAGCAATTATAAATGAAAATAAGAGAGAACGTAAGAAAGAAAAAAAAAGCAAAAAAAAAAAAGAAAGAAAAAAAAAAAAAAGCATATAAGACATTGCAGAGCAGCTATTACTTAAAGCAAAGCAGAAAAAAAGCAACCAAAAATTACCAATGGACAAGGGAGATAACTAACATTTTTTTTAATTTTTTATATCGGAATTCAGTTTTGGAATCATAAAAATATATACTAGCAGCAGGTTGATTAAGAATTAATGTCTCATTAAGACATTTGCCAGTCATTGCACTTTTACAGATACAAGAATCTGTTTTTTTTGTTTTTATTTTTGTAGATTGATCAATTGAAGCTAAAAATATATCTTTAAAAAAGAGGGGGGAAAAAAGAAGAAAAAAAAAAAAAAGAGAAAGAGAAAGAAAGCTATTAGATTTCTGCAAAGATCCGTTTGGTCTGTATATATGCAAGGGAGACTACTCAGAAATTCTATAGTTGCATTGCTTAACCTAATTAGTTTCTACTATTTTTGTAACTTACTTGCTGAGTATTATTAATGGAAATGTAAACTATTTCAAATCGAGTTCTATTTTGATAATCGGTAGCCAGTGCAAACATATTATGCAAATCTGTTATATCAGAGTGCACTGACCAATCTGTGTGTGTGTGTAAATAAAAAGGATAGAAGATATATATCTTGTCTAACATAGAAGACAAATCTTACTATTTTAAAAAGTATACACAAGGAATAACAGCATGGAATAAATATCAGTAAGGCAGATCATTTTTTCTCAGTCTTTAAGAAATCTTTTTGAATATTTGATTGCATGAAATTTTTTTATAAAAATGTATTATTTTCAGTATCAAAATAATTTTTTTATTTCAATACTACTACTGTCCCATAATAGTTATCATCATCAGGTCACCGACAGCACATATCCCTAAAACTTTCTCTTGCCACCTGTCCCTATCAGTCTGGCAGATCTTCCATACAGCATCTAGTATCTGTACAAAGCTGATTGATGTAGGTTTTTGCTGGTCAGCCTACACTGGTGTGTCTATGTGTAGGTGTCACTTCCTTGCTTCTCCATCAGTGTCCAGTATGTCTTGTTCGTTTTACTTTAATGGTTTGTATGATAGGAGGTAAGTGGTCGTACAGCTGCTTCTTTGTGGGGTGCTGCTTCCAGGATTTGTTCAAGGCAGGCATCCTTGTGTAGTTACCATCTAGCCTTTTCTCCAAGTTTTTCATGAGTTGTGGTGCAGCCACACAGTAGCACTGACACAACTAAAGCTTGGAAAAATTCTTGCTTTATCTTATCAAAGATCAGATTTCCAAATGATTGATAATCTGTCTATAGCAGCCCATATACCTTTCCTATGAGTATAGTGACATCGCTTTCTGTAGAGGAGATTTTGCTACCTAGGTATGTGGACTGGTCTATTAATTTGAGAGGCTTACCATCCAGTATTGAGAGGTCTCCATCTTGTTTAAAATACATGAACTGTTTTATCTGAGTTCACATATAGGGCAATGCTTCTTGCTGCTTTCTTTAGGCTATGCGGCAGTAATTCGGCTGGTTGGTTGTTTGGTTTTACGGTATATCAACCCGTTTTGAGTTCAAATCATTTTGACAACCAAAGGATTCAGGTTGTTTACAGTACCTATTGTTGCTTAAGTGGTCACCCAATTATGTATTGAACAGGCTCATTGCTGCTTAATTTTGGTGATCTAGCAGGAACTGGTGCTTTCAGCGTGACTGGGTTGGTTGTTTTGTTATAAGGCATATCAACCCACTTTCGGGTCATTTAATATTGAATCAAGTTATCTTAATAAACAAAGGACTCAGGTTGCTTACAGTACCTATTGTTGCTTAATTGATCACCCAATTAAGTATTGAACAAGCTCATCATTGCTTAACTTTGGTGATCTAGCAGGAACTGGTGCTAGTGATTGGGCTTGTGCAGGTGTAAATCTAATACAAATTATAAGACAGAAACAGTATTTTATATGCTTCAAAAGATGAACAGCTTTTGAAAGTTTAAAAAAGTTTGAAATGAGAAATTAAAAATACAAGATTGAAATAAATTTACTGTATACTTCATTGTTCCTAATAAATCCTTAAATGTAATGTTCAAATTGACAAGATTATTTAACAGATATTCTCTAAGATGTTTTTGAACTGGGAATTTCTATAAATTTAACTTTTAATCATTTTTTACAACCCCTCCCCCCCGGCAAACAACTTGCTTTATTTTAGACAATTTTTACAATAACACTATATTCTACTGTGAAAAATATGTAAAAAAAATTAAAAAAAAAATTAAATTGGTAATTTCACCAGTCACACTATTTAGTATATTATATTTATTATTATACAGATATTATTCTCTAAGATGATTTTGAAATGTGAATTTGAATGATAAATTAAAGATTTTAAAATTATTTTATGAAAGTATTACCCCCTTGGAAAAACAAAAACAACCTGCTTTGATTAAGTTAATTCTTACGATAACACTTTAGTCTATTGTGAAAAATATGTAAAAAAAATATAAATCATTTTATCAAACAATCACATTATTTCTAAACATTTAAATCTTTTGAAGCTTTTCCTATATATTCAACATTTTTAATACAATATTATTAAAGGTATTATAAAACAGATAAAAAATTAAAGAGAAATAAAAAGTAGAACAGCAAGCAATCATTCCACACGTGGAAAAAAATGCTCAAGAAAAATTTTAGAAGCATATTCAAAATAAAAGAGAAAATTAATCATGCTAAGTTTTATGGAATTTATAAAGTAGCTGTCTTAGTTTTCACATGCAGAAATTTGATTACCAAGATATAGACCAGTGCAAGTTTAATCTTGGACTGCATAACAAGGAGGAGGAGGACAGAATGTAGCCTCAATCCAAGGAGGAGGACAGAATGTAGCCTCAATCCAAGTGCCAGACAAAGTGAAGCCTCTAACACAGACCATAGTATCTTGAAATAATACAAGACTTGAAATAATTTTATTTATTGACTATTTTTTTTGTGTTATAGCACATGGAGGATTTTTGCAAGAACATTCTTTTTATCATAATATAAAACTTACAAAAACCAAATAACTTACAACCTAAAATTTAGGAAAAGTTAAAATAATAGCATTGAGGAGCAATGAAATGTGTGTAGTGGAAAAGAAAAATATTGTATTGAAGATGACTTGATTATATACACACACACACATTATATATATATATATATATATATATATATATATATAATATATATATATACACATACACACACATGCATACATACATACATACACAGACACACACACAACTCCTCCAAATAATAGTATTGAGGAGCAGTAGGGTTAATTGTGTGTAGTGGAAAAGAAAAATATTGTATTGGGTTGGCTAGTGTGTGTGTGTGTATATATATATATATATATATATATATATATATATATATATATATATCCCTCCTTTCAGAGGAAAGTATTAAGATTATTTCAACTATTTCAATCAGTTATTTGAATTCTGCAATGAAGCACTTTCATTATTAATTCTTGACTGATCTTTTCTTCTCTTAGAAAGTTGTGGAGGAAGATTAAAAAAAAGCAACAAAAAATAAAATAAAAGTCTAGCAAAGAATTAATAATAAAAGGACTTCATCTTAGAATTCAGATGGTTTAAGATGATAGTATTAAACCCAAAAAACAATATGGTGTGAAAGGCTTTAAATAGAGAGAGAGAGAGAGAGATAAATATACCTAGATTTATACCTAGGCGTTTTTTTCTCTTCTGTGATGGCATTCACTGTGGGTCAGTTGAGCTGGCCCCATCCAACGAATTCACCTGTAGCGAATTCATAGGAGTAACAAGGGAATACGAAATTTACACAGTCCTCAAACCACTCATGCATATCCTAGTCAGGGGAAGAAGATGTGCTTGTTTTTTTTGCAGATTTTCCACAGATGCAATGACAAGTACGGCAAAAGCTGTTAATTCCTGATGATGATAGAGATGCCCTTTGGATTTTCACCATAGTCCGTTTGGCCAGTGCCAGACCTGTCTGCCTTGGATGACCCTACTAAAAACTTAAATTTGTGATGGCATGGCTCTGACACGATCAAGTTTACACGGCCCTGCCATGATGAGGAATAGATTGGACTTTAGAAATAATGTGCTAGATGGATGTTGAGCAAAGAGCTTTCTCTGCTCTTTTACAGGTCTTGTTTTTCATACTGCAGGGTGTCTAGCCATTCTCCTCACCAGATAAAATCTGTGAGGTTACTGGCTTAGTTGCTGATGATCCAATTATGAAACAGGTAGTACATAGGCCTCTCTGGACAAATTGGTTAAGGTGTTGATAAAAAATGAGTTTCTGGGATATGAGAAGTCTTTTCGCTCTTATTTTATACTACTTACTTTGTTACAGGGTATTGGTTGGTTGTTTTTTTAAACAGCATATAAACCTTTTTCGGCTCATTTAATGCCTAAATGAATCCTTTTGATATCAGGTTGCTTACAGTACCTGCTGGTGCTTAAATGGTCACCCATCTAAGCATTGAACAGGCTAATTGCTGCTTAACTTTGATGATCTAGTGGGAACTGGTAGATGATATTTTGTATAGAGAAGCAATGGTAAAATGATAAAAAATATAGTCAAGAATGATATTCCATTTAGATGCTTTTGGTTTGGTTTATTTATTTAATGGCATATCAACCTTCAAGGGTTATCTAATGCCAAAACCATTCTTGTAAAAGAACAGTAGTGAAGGTGAATAAGGAGGCTTATACCTTTCACAAGGATATTAATTTGAAAATAGACATAATAGTGCAACTGAAGTTCAAACTTGCTTACTACGATGTCATGATCCAGCATGTTAAACACTATGCCATGGGGGACACTCCCATTTAACAGTTTTGTTGAAGGGGATTGTGTCATAAGGAAGTAGTGGTGAATTTAATCTTTAAGATTCAAATTTTGCTGAATCACTTTAATAACTGAAATTGATTAACTGCTAAAAAACAAACAAACTTAGTTTTCAGTATTAGGTGTAGTATTTATTTGATACTTATTAAAAGATGTGTGTGTGTGTGTGTGTGGGGGGTAACATTTAAGATATAGACTTTGATTTTTAAGTCCAAACAGAAAAGCAATTTAAGTGTAAATTGTGTTTGTGTCTTTTCAGTAAGTGAACCCCTTCTTGATCACTCCACAAGGGTAGATTGTTCTTATTTTATTTTCTATCCCAGAGAATATAAAATTTTCTTGCTCCACAGAACCAGAGTATAGGAATTCTTATCACCTGATCATTTTAAACCCATTAGTTCAGAGATTGAACTCATGACCACTAAAACTAGATACATTAACCAATGGTTATATCCTATAGGATAATCAGGCGGTAAAATGATGAAGCTTAAAGGCTAAGATTTGTTTATTTCTAATACCATGGGATATAATAGCCTAGTAGATATAAGTGTTGGTTAAGTATCTAGTTTTCTTGGGTTAAGGAGTGAAATTCCCATACTCTGATTGAATAGAAGGATCAAAAGTAGCATCATTAGTACAAACTAAATAATATGATATTCCTTAGCAGGGACAACAGGATGAGAACAATATACCAAAATGGATTGAATAAAAGGGTTCTATTCAAAATTCCCAGACTGAATATAACAGGCACCTGAATAAGGTTGGAAGATATGGCATGAACAATATTGTGACTATAATAACCAAGATGAGAATGCAGATTGAATAAATAATAATTCCTCATTTAGAATTTCTGACAAAAGTGCACTATATTTACCAACCCCTCCGCACGAGAAGGATGTGACACAAGGTCAATTTCTTAAGCGGAGTTCAACAGGTTTGAATTCAGAGTTTTCCTTCTCCTAGACTGGTTACCTAACCAAGGTTAAAGAGCCCAGTCTGCCCTACTATTTATCCATAGCTGGAGGGAGAGTAGGATTCATACCTTTCCCAAATGTAATAGCGCAAAGTTAAATGCAATTATCACATCTAGGATTTGAACTCGGGGCGACGAGTCCATTTCCCATGACTTTAACCATCGCACCACGCGCTTCCTACATATATATATATATATATATATATATATATATATAGGTGAATACTATCAAATATTTCAGTGATAGGTTTCAACCAGAAAAGATAAGAGCTCAACATATGCATATATATTCACACACACACATATATATATATATGGGACAATATATATATATCAGAATTATGCTGATGATCCATCCTAGGTAGATATTCTCTGACTCATTAGGCTTACTTTATATATATATATATATATATATATATATATACCAAGCGTGTTGATAAATCCTTGTGGGAGTCAGATCTTAGCCCTGAAGAGCATTAAGAGAAACTAATAGTAGGTTCGTCTGACTCATTAGATTTATCTTCATATATATATATATATATATATATATATATATATATATATATATATCTTTTCTGGTTGAATCCTATCACTGAAATATTTGATACTATTCTCACACACACACACATTATTATATATATATATATATATATATATATATATATATATATATATACATACATACATACATACATACATATTAGTCAATATTGAATATTAAAAAACTAATAAATTTCATTCAACCATGATGTGAGTTTTTTTTTTATTTTTTAAAACATGGACTTCATACAGCTCTACCTAAAAGAGCATTGAACATTTTTCTTAGTTTATTCTGAGGTAGTCAATACAGTGTAATTTTATTCATTATTAAAAAAAATCTTCACAATATTTATGTATTTATTTATTATAGGTGGGGTAGGATTAGTATTGAAAAAAATTATTAGTCACTCAAGGTCTAATGAAGGCAATGTAAAAAAATATTAATACGCCAAAAAAGAAAATCTGTATCACTTATACAGGGGTGGGGGAAGAGAGGATGTTGGTTGTACATTGAATTGGTGCAGGGGGTGGGGGGCTGAGCAAAGAGGGAGTATAAAGTTGGAATAACAACAAAAGACAGGCAGACAAACAGACAGACAGCATGCTTGTCAATAATGCAACAGTGGCCAAAATTAAAACACTGGTTTTCTATCAATAATAAAATGTCGAAGGACAAGTTGAAACTTATGTGTATTAAATGACCGAATGGCTAAAACTAAAGAGTGTAAACACTAATAAAATAGTACAAGAATCTAATTCTACAAAACCATATACAGACAGAAATAGTCATCTTAATACCATAACTGGAGAAGAAGAAGAAAAAAAAAGTAAAAGCTACTCCCCACAAAAATATATAAGCAAGTGTGCACAAATTTGCATGAGATACTGTTTCATATTTAGGAATTTTTTTCTCATAAAAGGAAATTTGGCAAAATTAGTTTTATGCCAATGAAATGGATTATTTCCTGTAGGTAATAATTATCAATAATTGAGAAAATTTTAAGTAATAATTCACAAAAAAAAAAAAAAAGAAAAAAAGAAAAAGAAATCCTCAAATTGATTTTCCTCAAAATTTCCCTTTTAATATTAAACTGTATTCTTCACTTGAAATAAGTTTTGGTGTTGATTATTTATAATCATAGAATGGTGCATGTGTTGAGCAATTACAATTATGTAGCATATATCAAAATCATATCATAATTAGAAACTATGATAACTTAAGTTCATTACCGCAATATTTTTGTCTGAATCTTAATTTTTATATTCTTTATCAACTGAAATATTTGTAACACTGTGTGCATTGCATATATATATATATATATATATATATATATATATATATATATAGTATCCAATTGCTGCTTTAACTTTTCTGTCGCAGTGGCATCAGTAAATAATCCAAAAGTGCTCAAATATATATATATATTATATATATATATATATATACATACACATACATATACATACATACATATATATTAGTAATGGACTTCTCAAATCGAATAATTTAGGTTTTATACTTGCCCCCTAAAATAGCATTGAGCACTTTTTATGCATATATATATATATATATATATATATAAAAAGTTGAGTTAGAGAAGACAAAGTCAACAGCGTTTGGTAACTGTCAGTTTCTCACTTATATGATTTTCTAACCAAGTTCATGTTTGAAAATCACATATGCATGAAATGACAGTTACGAAGCACCAATGACTTTATGTCTTTCCTAGCTTAACTTAGATACATATATTCTATCAATGATATTGAGCACTCTTTAGTCATAAGTATAGCAAACTTATATATATATATATATATATATATATATATATATATATATATATATATATATATATACACATACACACACACACACAAATTGAAAGTAAAATATTGATTTGTCTTATTTACAGAAATCAAAACTTTTCATGTCCCAAAATTTCATTACAGTATGAATTATTGAAATTGAACATTGTCTTGACTTTCCAGTCAAATCTGACATTGTCATCTCACATCAGTTAATTCCAATTTATCATTGAATTATTACATTAAGCTTTTGTACATTGAATTTTCACAGAAATTTCATATTCAGTGCTTTGATAAGGTCATCTTATCAGTTGATTCAAATCTTACATTATAGAATTCATGCTTCATTGAACAACAACAAATATATAGAGGATGCATTTATTTATGAACGATAGCATGCCAATATTAGAACGTTTTGGTTTTTTATTCGACCATCATTAGGGCAATGTTATGATGCTTTATCCATTTTCTGGAGGAAATGGCATTAAATTGCCCTAAAGATGGTTGAACAAAAACCCTGAAAGGCTTGAACATTGGCATACTGCCATTCATAAACAAATACATCCTTTGTATATTTGTTTTTTTTCATATTTTGATACTTACATATGGTTTATTTTTCTTGATATATATATATATATATATATATATATATATATATATATATATATATATATCTCATGTTAAAAGCCTAGAATTTTGCATAATATAGAGAGCTAATAAATACATCAAAGTTCTCTAATTTGAGAGGAGAGGGCCTGAAGATGCATTTGATTGGAGGTTTTGTTGGCTCTACACATTGTAAAAATACCTCAAGGTCAGCCATCATAGTTTTGTTTGCTGTTTGAGATCTCGTTACTTGACAATAAGGTTGTGCTTGATCAACACCTGCTAGGTCACCTAGGTGAAGGTGTATGATGTAAGATCTGAAACACCTAATGATCCTTGGATAACATTACTGACTATATATATGTGTATTTGGGCAGAATCTTAACAAATTTCATTAAACACAACAGAATCCAGATTATTTTGTAATTTCTTATTTTCAATTTTTCTAAAGATTTTTTTGATATCATCATGAAAAAAATTTATGAAAAATCTGAAACAATTCTTCCAAGTACTTTTTGGTTGTACTTTCTTAAAAATTGTAACCCCCCCCCCCTCAAAAAAATATTCTATCATCAACAATGATAACTTCAAACCTCTTTAAAATATCCTTGATAATGGTTCAAAGTAGAACTGAAAGTACTTGGAATAATTCATTCCGATTTTTTATAAATTCTTTTTGTGATGATAATATTAAAAAAAATAATAATAATTAAAACTGGATTCTATTGTGTTCAACAAAATTTGTTTGAATATATGTAAAAATGTAAATAAGAAAAAACAAAGTATTCCAAAAGATAAATTTATTTGTAGATGGTAAAGTCAATGTTAAAACATTTTGGTTTGTTTTAAAACCTTCATCAGGACAATTAGATGGGTTAAAATTCTTTTGAAAATACCAATCACATCACATCTTTTAACTAGTTGTTGAGGAGGGGGGAAGATTTTCTCTAATATTTTCTCATCTTTCATTTTGAAAAGAATTCTCATTTTAGACAATACCATACTCATCCAATTGTTCTGATGAAGGTTTTATAAAAAAACAAAATATTTTAACATCAACAACTTCACCATCTACAAATAAATTTAATTTTTGGAATAATTTGTTTTTTCTTATTTACATTTCTACATACCGCCAGATTTATATATATATATATATATATATATATATATATATATATATATATATCTTCTTTATAGAAAAATTTCTTCCCCCTCCCAGCATTTTTTTTCGTTTTACACATCCTTTCAACCATCCACTTCAAGAAGAATTAAATTATTAAATGCTTGGATGCAACAGCCAATAGGGGGAATGGGGGAGAAGTAAGATAAAGAATAAAAGATGGGGAGTAGCAGTAGGTGGTGATTGTGGGTGGATGGAAGGGGGAAGTTGTTGGACAGGTGAACAGCCAAACTATGAAGCTAGCTAAGTCTGCCTACCTGGGAGGTGAGTGCACAGGAGAAGTACTTGCAGATTTGGACTTGTTCACATCGTGTCCAGGTGCATCCAAAAGGTTACCAGTGCCACTGCTGCCGCTGTATGCCCTGAAATCAAATTCACAGCGATGCTGATCATGGCGATCAGAGGAGGGGCCGGGAAGTGTAATCCTAGTCAGGAGTGGGGTGGGGACCAAATGTGAGTGCATGGCGGAAGAAGAGTGCATGTTGGATCATTTTATTGATGAAGTTGTATGGCAATGCCTAAATTGAAAATAAAATAAAATAGCATATGCATTTGTATATATATATATCAAATATCTAATCTGATATATCTTATGTAATGTTGAAGAATAATAAGTGAGAGTAAAAAATAAGAAATTTGAGGATGATTTGATATTTGAAAAAATATACATTTGTTGACACTTAGTGTTTTGACTGATAATTTACAAATAAAATTTAACACACACCTATATATATGTTTATTATATGCTCCCAAAGCCCGGTAGAGCTCTCTATTTTAATTGACTTTCACTGGCAGCGTAATAAAGCAATGATCGTCTGTTGCTTACAGACTTGATCTGTCTGGTGATTGTAAAATATATATGTATGTATTTATCAGTTAAAACACAGCTACTTAATGACAACTGTCGACGGACGAAAGGTTAAGAAACCAGGCTGATGAAAAGTCATTCGGGTTTCGCTCCTGGTCAGAAGTAGTTGCTGTGTCTAGCCACACTGATGAGACATGAAACATCGAAAAACTGTCTGTGGATGACTATATATATTATATATATATATATATATATATATAACCAACCCCTTTGCATGACACAAGGTCAATTTCTTAAGCAGAGTTTAATAGGTATGAATTCAGAGTTTTCCTTCTCCTAGACTGGTTAAAAAGCCCAGTTTGTCCTACTATTTTACCCATAGCTGGAGGGAGAGTAGTTAGATGCATACCTTTTCCAAGGGTATTAGCGCTATGTGAAATGCAAAGAGCCTTGTCCAGGATTTGAACTCGGGTTGGTGAGTCCATTTACTATGACTAACCATTCCACTATGTGTCTCCATATATATCAGATATATATAGTTATTTTAAAAATGTGTTTGATACTGTAAATTACTAATCAAAACACTAAGTGTTAACAAATATATTTTTTAAAGTATCAATAAATCATATTTCCTATTTTTCATTCTCCCTTATTATTCTTCAACATACTGTTGGATTCATTTCCATTTTTCTCACCTACACCTTATATAATGTATCATATAATTAGGCTTATAAAGGGTTTCCATAAAGTCTGTGTGCATTTTAAAGGTTTAATAACTTGTATCATTACATTAGTTAACAGAAAGAGTTCAAATATAATTTATTCTGGTGTCAACATTAAATTTTATAATTGAGCATCGCATTTATAATATTAAGAATACTGACTGATTTAAAAATGGGTCGAATGGTAGGCTTGTTTTAATAACCAAATTCTGTGATATAATTAAGTGAAACTGATATATTAGATCTGCTAAAGCTAAACAATATTATATATATATATATATATATATATATATATATAACCACTCTGCATGAGTAGGATGTGACACATGGTCAATTCTTTAAGCAGGTTAGAAATTTCCTTCTCCTAGACTGGTCCAGTCTGCCCTACCATTTATCCATAGCTGGAGAGAGAATAGTTGGATTCATACCCTTCTCAAGGATATTAGTGCTATGTTGAAAAGTATAAAAATCTAAAATATTTGAAAGCAGACCATTTAATTTTAGATATCATTGGTTGAAAATATTTAAATTGTAAAAAAAATCAAATTAAATTCTTGGATGTTGAAGTGAGAAATGAGATTTTTTGTGATTACTAAATAACTGTGAATTTTAACCATTTACATATCTGATGAGTAAATATAAGAGTTGAATAAAAAAAAATGCACAAAGAATCTATGAAAACCAAATATTTTATTTGGTTGCTTTTAGCGTTGTTATGTAAGTGCATTTAGCTTCTATGAGCAAAATAAAATATAGGCAAAGCAATAGTGAGGAAGTGAAAGCATAGAAATACTTTTGAATGAGGGAAAACTCAAGTTTCTAAAGAGGAATTTTACACTTTAAAATTTATCTCTTTGAGCCACAGGCTGCAAAAAAAAAACATTATCCTGAAACTGTAATAGGCATTTTAATTAAAAAGCTGAAAAAATGAGAAAAAAGAAAAACACCCAAAACTGTAATTGTTTCTGGACTAATATACCCATTTTTGTAGTTTGATATGTAAATCTAATTTTAGCCATTTTCTCCACATTAGGCTATATTATAATGGAGTAAAATTATAATGGTAGTATAATGGAGAAAGTAAAATACATTTTTATACTTATTTTTGTTTTATCAGGAAAAAAAGAAAAAAGTGATATTCATTTTTACTTCAGTTCCATAATATTTTCAAAGGTAATCAATATTCAAGTATTCGATTTGGTTAACATTTTAAAACTCATTCCCATGACTTTAATGTGAAACTCGGCTAAATCCACAATTTAGCTAGAAAATTGAATATCGGTAAGAAGATTTATGAGAAATACCATATTTTGTGACATATAAAATACACTCTAAATTTAGCATGAGATATGATGGAAAAAAATATATACCATATTTAGAATATTCCTTTCAAAGTTGTCTAGATTGTTTAACTTGGGCAATTTGTACAAGCTTATCCTTGACCTTTACTTTGTAAGATGCAGAAAAAGTGCTTTATATGTCACAAAATAGGGTTAATTTTATCTTCAATTAACTTTTTAGCAACATTCTATCCCACAATCGCTTCCAAATTTCAACCAATAGAGTGATAAGAATTGGTAAGAATTGACAGATGGAACTTTCAGTTTCTTGCATAAAGAACTGTTTTTTTCCTCTCCTATTTTTATAGAAGATATAACATTGCATATCATCCCCTTTAGAGCTTCTTGTTAACCTGTAGGGAAAAAAAGGTACCTTGGTTTGGTTTTCATACCAAGCAAAAAAAAAAGAAAAAGAAAAAAAAAAAAAAAAGGAAACAAAGGAATTATGCTTGAAATTGGTTTGAATTCAGTTTTTCTTCTCTTAGGCTGGTTGCCTAACCAAAGATAAAAATCCAATTGATACACAGATAAGGACACCACAAAATTAGAAACCAATAACTAGTGGTTTATTTCTCTGAATTCTTTATATGAGGCTTGATAATTTGTATTATATACAATATTCAGACTGTTGTCCTCATCTTCATTCTTATATACAGAATGATTTGGCTGACAAGAAATACCTGAAGAGGGCACATGACTGAAACGTTATGTATATAACAATAAAGATGAGGACAACAGTCAGAAAATCTAAATAATACAAACTGGTATCAGTTTAAAAATCATGAAAAAAAATGAATAAAAAGGTAAAATTACCCCCTACCAAAAAAAACAAACAAAATGACAACAAAAAACAACAAAAAAAGCAACTATATATTATTCAATAAGAGAGTGTGGGGGGAGGGGAGAGAAAAAATAAATAAAGGGGGAGCAAATAATCTAAGAAGTAACCAGCTAAATTTAAGAAATTTAGTACAATTATCTTATGAACATATTACTCAGTTTCAATTCAATAGTGCAACCTCTTTAATTTTCATTGCCTTATGAACTGCAGTCATCCATATAAAACTGAATGTCTTATTCTTAATAAAACCTGTCAAAACTATTCCAGATTTTGATTGATTTATTGATTGTAATGGCATGTAGATGGGTGGTTGATTGGTTTTATGGCATGTCAACTCCTGTGAGATTATTTAATGTTAAAGATAATCTTTTTTTTTGCAAGCAACTATATGATTTCAAGTAGCTATTCCTATCTAATAATAATAATAATTAACACACTGTTTTATGGTTTCAAGTATTCCCATCTAATATTTATGATTTTCAAACAGATCCATTTGACCTATAGATGGTGTTGTTCTATGTCAAAAGGTTAGGGAATTGTGTACATTCTACATTTATATTTTTTGTGAAGTTTCTTAATTTTTTTGTACATGATATCATTATAAGTATTGTTATCTCATACAAATAATTTACCAGCCATTTTATATTGAGGCAACACTTATTTTATGAAGAATTTGTAATACAAAGTATCAAAACTTGGAAGAGAAAATTCCAATTTGGTTGTATACAGTTTTTTCTTCGAATTATAGCCTTACACAACTTAACATGTTCTTTAAATGAACTCATTCTTAAGAAAAAAAGTTTTTCACCAGTAATGATTTTCAAATTAAAATTTTTTTTTTAACTTAACTTTTTGATAACTAATCAAATTCAAAGTTATAAACAAGAATGACGACTTCTAATTAAAAAGTCTTAATTTACTGAAACAATGACAATATGTATTCACCATGGGCAGGATGTGACACAAGGTCAAGTTTTAAGCAAGGTAAACTTAAGTATATTTGGGTGGCATGAGTTGGTCTCTGCACCAAAAGAGTTAAAAATGAAGAACATTCAATAAGTTTACATACACAAACGCATATTTGATCAAATGTAAGTATTTACCCAACCACTCCACCATGGGCAGGATGTGATACAAGGTAAATTTTTTAAGCAGAGTAAAGTTGGTTTGAATTCAGAGTTTTCCTTCTCCAAGGTAAAAGCTAAAGAATCCAGTCTGCCCTACTATTTACTCATAGCTGAAGGGAGAACATAGTGATTCATGCTTTTCACAAGGGTATTAGCACAAACTGAAACCATGACAGTATGCATCAATTTGGTACAAGTTAACATATTTCCTGACAAGTTTGAAGTTAAGTTTTCAAATATTCAAAAATTAATCTAATTTAAAAAAAAAAAAAAAATTTTTATTGTTCATGAAATGATCCTGAAAAGTTAAAATATTATTTTCTTTATATTCATGTATAGAACTTTATAAGGTATTTATTTTAATGAATATCATGAATAAATTTACTAAGAAACAAATTGAAACATGTTAGAGTTAAAAGTAGTAATTCTAAATTATTTCCAGTTAAAAAAGAGAAAAAGAAAATGAAAGTAATCTTTTTCTTTTAATGTTTTTTTGTTTTTTGTTTTTCAAACAAACTGCAGTGAAAATAAAGAGAATTTCTGAAGCAGTAACAAGTTGTGGCATGTTATTTCATAAGAATGATGAATAATGAAACAATATCAATTTCCTAGGTACATTCTCCACCTTATATGTCACAACAAATACTTTAGACATTTGACTTAGCAATACTAACATTGAATCAATTTTGCAATTCATTTGCAACAACGTAAACAATCTAAAAGCAGGAATTAAAATCAACAGGACTTTGAATACTAAGCTGGAAATACAGGAATTTTTCTCCCCTCAAATAAAAAAATGCATAAAAAAAGAAAGAAAGAAAAAAAAAACATTTCTTTCCAGAATTGGTTAAAAATAAATAAATAAAAGCAGCAAATAGGCAGTTTTAAGCATCTATGGACAAAGGCAATATTTTATAAAGAGGGAGAGAGAAAAAAAGAAAAAGAAAAAAAAAAGAACACATGAACATAGACACATACACATCATGCATAAGCATGAATTCAAGGAATTTATTATTCAGAATATTAGATTCTTTTGTAATTATTTTAAAATTCTAAATCTAAAACATTTTTTAAATATTGAAGAATCCAAGATTTATTTTGAAGGGAATAGAAATCAAAAAATGTTTCAAAGTTGAAAAGATCTAAACAAGTCTAATAATAAATCAGAAAAAGTAGACAGCAAGTACAGGGTGATTGAAAAGTAACTCTCTATTTTAATCTATTTATAATTTTTTTATATGCTGTTACATTTTTCTCAATTCTTTAATGTATGTTTCTTAATATATGGCAATTAAATCCGTGTTATTGTTGCTGGTGCTATTGTTGTTCATGAATGGCTGATCACCAATTTTTAGGGAGATGGATAAGTAAACGTGGTCCGCATGAGTGGCTGGCCAGAAGCCCTGATATAACACCCTGCAATCTTTTTCCTTGGGGTTGGTTGAAGGAGCAAGTCTACTCTACAAAACCAACGACTTCGGAAGAACTCGAAGGACAAATACAAGAATTAATTTCTGCCATTCCACAAGAGTTCCTGGGAAGATCAGTTGATGCAATTCCCGAGCTGATGCGATACTTTACAATCACCCTGTATATTTCAATATTATTTTAGGGCACAATGATGTCTATATGGGTCCTGAAAAACCAACCTTTCTTTTGATTTTTGATGGAGTAATATTGAATTTAATCACCAACAAATATTGCCCTTTATAAAACTGGGTTAAATTGAAAGATACATATTCACACAATATAAACTTTTAACAAATTTCAATAAGGTTGTTTTGATTAAAATATTCTTTAAAAAGTTTTTTTAAATATAAATATATATAAATATCAATTGGATGATGCTATAAGAAAATGACCGCTTCATCAATTTTCTGTATAGATAACATTTTTCTACAAATAAATGGATTTCAAATATAGTTATCATCTCAAGTTTGTAATCAGAAATGAATGTCATTTCCAAAATAAGTTGCAATTAATGAAGTTTCATTCTTACAGTATTGGATATTTGAAGAGATATAGTTATCTCAATCTAGAATTGAACAAGAACAATATTATTTTAGTTCAATAATTGAGAACAAGTTTGAATAATCTATAAGCCCATTGCACCTAAAAAGCCATTTAAAGCATCAAGTAAGCTGAATAATACATTTTCAAGACAAAAATTATGAAAGTATTGTTTTTGTCATTTTAATGATAAAACTTATAAAAAATTTGATTTTGATTGTATCATGACAGCAGGCATTAAAAAATAGGAAAAATCAAAATCGACAATTTTGTTGATTAACGGCTGAAGGAATTAAGTAAAATTTTTGTCATTATGTTTAAAAAAAAACCAAAAAACGAAAAGTGACTCCCTCTGCCACCAAAAGATTTTTGCAGTTTATAAGATAGTCCTGCATCAGCGGTTTTAGGCATTCAAGACTAAAACTGCAAATCTATATACGGTTTCCCAGCAGTAATCTTTCTATAAGGCAAAATACTAATTTTCAACTCCAATACACAAAATGACTGAACTTGTGTCATTGATGTAACACTGGATTAACAAACTTGTTTTATATACTACTTGAATGTTCAATCAGTTTGGTATCATGAAGTGTTGGTTTGGTTTCTTTGTTAAATGACATATCAACCTTCATGGGTTATTTAATGCCAAGCCATCCTAGTAGAAATACAGCAGTGGTACTATTTAATCCATAGCTGGGGTAATGAGTGGGTTCATATCTTTCCCATGGGTATTAGTCCAAAAGTGAACATAAAAGCGCGACTGGAGTTTGAATTCAATTGCTACAATGTCGCAGTGCAGCATGTTAGCCCCTACGCCACAGGGAACCCTCACACCACCTCTAAAAGTGTTGTTAGAACAACACTGAAATTATCACTGTATTAACCACACCAGATCTTAGGTTTTTAATTTGATTCTGGGTGTGGTAGGGATAAATTTGGTAGTAAATGACGTTTAATAAGTGTTTGAGAGAATTTAAATCTGAAGGTTGAAAAATACTTATGTATTGATTAACTGTAGAGAGAGATAATAAACAAAATCTTCCTCTTTGTGTCTCTGTAAAAATAATTCTTTAAAATACAAGACTGACAGTTATACATATTTTAAAAAATTGCACTGATATATATATATATATATATATATATATATATCACATACACACACAAATAAGATGCAAAGTATTTTTTCTTTGGTGGCTGAACATTCAAGTGTCATAAAACATACCATTACTAGACTAACTTAATTGTAATGGTAACTTAATAATAATAATAATATCCATCCACAACAGATTGGCCAGACAGTTAAGTAAATCTCTAAAAGAACCAAACATACTGGAATGGATGACAAAAGGAAAAAGGACCCATCCATATCAAATATAGGCCAATAACATGTCTACCTATGATGAGAAAAATCTTAACCAGAAAGATAAAAGAAATCTATTACTTACTTCATTGCCATTGACTATTTCCAGAAAAACAGAAAGGATGCCACAAGGGAACAAATGACCTACTCTATATAGATAAAAGGTTATATATACTCTATATAGATAACATCCTTAAAGAGGTTTAAACAAGGCAGAAAAATCTAGCCATGGTATGGATTGACTATAGAAAGGCTTATGATATGGTCCCCCAAACTTGGATTCTTGAATGTTTAAAGATGTACAAAATTCTTGGAATAGAGCCTAGATGAATTGAAAATCAGAGGGAAAAATCGAGACCATCCAAACAACAGCACTGTTAAGATCGGCTAAAATACTCAGAAGACTTGAGGAGACTTTCAGCCTCCAGCAAACCACCGGCTAAGATGGTGTGAAAAACTCTCATAGAGTCATATATATATATACATATCTAATATAAAAGAACCAATTTATACTTTAGTAATCAATCAATGATAATGAAATAAAAAATTACTGTCATGCTAAGTCATTGAAAGAACAAGTATATTTTCTCTTAGAACCCCATGGCAATTAAATGGTAAAATAGAACTGTGCAAATAATTCTTGTTAGCCTGATATAAAGTTAGTTCAGAATTTGGAAATATGAATAAGCCATCATACCCCTGACCAGATGTTAACTTAATCAAGTTTGTGTTCAAGAGAAGCAAATAGTATCAATTCATATACATACATAAATAAAAAGATTTATATATGTTCTATCATGGATACTGAGCACTATTTTTAAGTATAGCCAATTACATTGTTAATATTACATATGTTAAGAAGAAATGTAGATTATTAGACAAATGATATTATGATGCAATTCAGATGTATGAATATTCTCCAACCTCCCTTTTTCTCATATCACTTAATAGACAAACACGCCAACATCACCATGCGATATTTGAATATCCTGATGAAGATTATTATAGATATATAATTAATAATTAAAACGTTTTAAACATTGACAATAATTTTCAAATATTAATATATCATCCTCATGTCTCATATTTTTCACACTTATTTATTACTTTTATATATATATATATATATATATATATATATATATATACTATTATAAAAAAAGAAGAACCATTCTTCTTAATTTGTACTTCAAGATATTTGAGACCAATGGTTTAAACTGAAAAATTAAGATGAGAGAATTAGTTACCCGATATATTGGCAGGTAAAAATGATAAAATGCTTACCTGAATGCACTTCCTTTGCCACCCATTGTAATATAGGATGTGTCACTAACATTACGCCGATGACCTTTCACTGAAGCGCGGGTTGGAGGTGGAGGAGAATGAGGTGGTGTGATTGAGATCAACGGTTGGCTGTCATTCTGTCGAGAAAGAAAAAACAAGAAATTTGAATTTATTTGCAAAAAAAAAAAAAAAAATCACCTCTATTAATAATTAGAAAGACCATTGGTCTGTCTTCTATAGTAAAGTAAAAAAACCTTGTGATTCCTAAGCAGATGCTCTACCGACTGAGCTAAACCTATCTTCTATAGACAGACAAAATTGGTATGCATAGATATTAGACTCTGGAAGGTTTTAATATAATTTTTGTTTTTGTTCCTCATAAGGGGAAATTTAAATTTCAAAAGAAAAAAAAAAAATTAACAGATAATTTGTCTTAATAAATGAATTATTCACATTTATTGAAACATTACTAATTAGGTTGATCAACAAGTTGGAGATATAAAATAATTACATAGCATTATTATTCATTATTATCAAGGGGTCAGTTTAGTCAAGTCGGTAGAGCATTTGCCTAAGAACCACTAACTTAAGAAAAGCAAAGAAAAACAGGTGACGTAGCACTTCGATTTATAGAAATGAAAAATATTTTCTGGTATCCAAGGGTCTTCAACTGACCATTATATATCTGCTGTTAGGACACCTGGCTATCAGCTCTTCATTTGGGAGGTGTGTGTGTGTGTGTATATATATATATATATATATATATATATATTCAAAGATGTGCAGTTTAACCAAAAAACAGCGTCTTTTGGGTTTGGTTTGGGTTTTACAGCCTATCAACCTCGGTGGGTCATTTAATGCCAATAAAGTTTTGAAATAAAATCATTTTTAATGGATACTCAATTTTTTTAATAAATACATTTTTCTATTTAACCCATAGATGGGACCCTAACAGGTACTACCACTCCGGGTCAGAGTAGACCAGGGAGCAATGGTGATGAAGGGGTGCTCAACATTCTCCAGAACTGGAATCTCACCATCAGATAAAGTTTGACGTCATTCCCAGGACATGAAGACCCTCAGTCACCACCTTCAAGTACATATATGATAAAAAGGGTTGGGGCTTGCTATAAGAGCAATAGGGTTGGGGCAATCATATAGGTGCTAGGGATTGACATGACCAGCCGATTAATCGGAGGGGGCCTCTCCAACCACCCATCTACCCTAAGTAATGGCTTAAGTGGAGAGTTGCATGTCATGGATTGCTCATCCACTAGGATTCCATCCTTAAGCATCATGGGTTGCTACCCGTGGCCAACAGGCGGCCCCATTGTTTTTTTTTGGGGGGGGAGGGGGGTATTACCCCTCTTCAGAGGTGCAGTCGATGTATTCTAAAGCCCCAGAAAAATACTAAATTAAAAACGGAAACTGAACCGAAAAAATGTGGTATCAAAAGGAGAAAAAAATACTGAAATCAAAACTGCCAGACCACACAACTATATATATATATATATATATATATATATATATATAGTGTGTGTGTATGTTAGATAAATTCTAGCCAGTTGGATTATTTTTTAAACAAGAAATTCTCTAATGCAGTTTATTATGTTTTTTTGTATTACATGTAAACAATTTTTATGCCATTTTTTTTTTAATCTTTTTAATTTTTTTTAACAAATTTCTGTAGTTCTAGAGTTTACTAAGTTTTTATATAAGATTTTTTCAAATCTTTCTTTATACAAAGGTTACAAATTCCCAATATCAATTTTCTACTCAGAACTTTTGTTTATACCTATTATAATCATACAGAACCATAAATGTATATGTAGTAGGATGTTCAGTATACCTGTATATAACTTATAAAATATAGATATAACTGTAATCTAGAGCATTTTATCAAAAGAATGAGAGCTTATTGAAGTGTGTATAAATGAAACGATTAGGTTAAAAAGAAATATTTGACCTGTGTAATCGAGTATTAATAAAAAGGTAGAGATATTTTTTTGTAGGAAAATAAAACTGAAGCAGAAGACTTGGTTGAATATGGATTTATTCATTAGCAAAATTCATTGAGAAAAGCTTGCTATAAATACACACCACATCTACAGAATTATCAATATTAGAAGATGTTCAAAGAGATGCACAAATAGATAAAGAAAAGAAAAAAAGAGATTGCTTAATAAGATGAAAGGGTTAACTTTAAAACAGCTGCATCAGGTTCTTACTTCATTTCTCAAAAATTCATTTTTTTTTGCTTATTCAATCTTTCATGTAATACTCTAAAAGTTAAAAGTCTAGTAAGAATCAAGATCTTTACTTATCAATATTATTTTATAACAAAGGATGAAAATTACTTAAAAAAAACAACAAAAAAACAAAAAAAAAACACCACCACCAAAAACCAACAAACAAATCAATAGACAACAGATAATCATTATTTCATCAATGAACAGAAAAGTTTTAATTTTGTTAAATTTCAATTTATTGATATCCCCCTCAAAATCAGACAGCCAAAACCTTAGGGATGGTTGGTTGGTTGGATTTTACGGCGATTGGTTTATTTTATGCTGAAGACAATGTTTTGTTTGTTCTTTATGGGTACTCAATTTTTTAAAACTAATATTTTTCTATTTAACCCATACATGGGACCCTAACTCAGTCAGAGTGGACCTGGGAGTAATTGTGATGAAGGGGTACTCCACATTCTTAAGGCAGAGATCACAATATGGTGTCTGTGTCTCAGCCATGTTCTTGTCTTTGAGTGGGATGTAGCAAAAGGCAAAGCATGTCTGGGGGTTCTGATCCCAAAGCTGCATTTTGATTTTTCAGACTGTTGTCCTCGTCTTTATTGTCAAACACAATGTCTTGGCCAATGAACCCTCTGGCCTTCTTCAGGTGTTCCTTGGGATCCATTAGGGCAGACTGCTCTCACTCTGCTACAAGTGTCAAGACTTTGTCTATCTGAGCATAGCAATGATAGAACTTTGGAAATCATTTTGAATAGTTTTAACTGTTGTGCAAACAAAGAGTAGAATAATTTATTATGATCTCATTTAAATAATGACATTATTGTATTTGCATGCTATTAATTTGAGAAGTGTCATGAACATTAAAAAAAAAATGTGGATGTATATTTCACAATAAAGATGAAGACAATAGTTCAAAAAATCAAAATAATATATATCAAGACTCATCTTAAAAATTCAGACAGAATATATAATGAATCAAAATTTTTATTCTGGACTCAGAAGGAAAGATTACATTATTTTCCCAGAAGCAGAATTTTTTTTTTATTACTATGCCACTGGCTATAGTTGTCTTTGAAGTTAGGCAATGGCAGACAGATTGACAAAAGAAAGAAAGAAAAAAAAAAAAAAAAAAAAAAAAAAAAAAAAAAAAAAAAGGAAATATAGTTTACTATGACATTTTTCTTCTTCTAAAAAACGTTTTTAATCCAATATAAAATAAATCCTTAACTCTTATCATCCTGTTGGCTGGGTCTGTAGCATACAGGGTGGTGGAGTTGGAAGCATTTAAGAGGTCACTAGAGTCTGTAAAAATTTAGACTCCGACTCCAGTAGAATTTATATGGCTCTGGTTTAGTCTGTAAAGTTATACAGTGCACATTCCTTATAAATAGAATATTTTTAAAAAATCATGGTTTTGTATGTACTATGAATTGTAATCACTTGATTACATAAAGAGGAGTTGGAGTTGAAAGTTTTGTAGTCTGACTCCGCAACTGCACCTCTGTAGAAGGGGAAGACCCCCTCTCCCCAATGGGGGCCAGCTGTTGGCTGTGGGTGGTAACCTGTAATTCCTGAGGACAGGATTGTTGTGGCTGAGCAGTCTGTGGCCTGGGTATTAAATTGTCCCATGACATGCATCATACCATTTTGGCCCTTACTCGGGCTAGACAGGTGGTTAGAGAGGCCCCAGCTGGTCAAGCCCTAGCAACTATATGATTCTCCTGATTGTATTCTTCAAATTGCTCTTAAGGCAAACATCCAACTCTTTATCATATAGGTGCTAGAAGGCGGTAGCTGAGGGTCAACTGCCACTATTTATTAATACACATGAAGTTGATGAAAATTATTTCTTATATATATATATATATATATATATATATATATATATATATATATAAATAACCAAATAAAACAAGATTTGCTATTGATTAACCCACAAAGGTTGATATGCCATTAAACCAAACAACCAACCAACTTAACCTGTATCTTACTAATTCTGGCTTCTTTCAACTTTTTGGTTTTTGGGACAAAATTGTCACTTGTATTTAATTTTTTGCATCATAATTACAATTGATCATATCCAGAACTTGAAATGTTACAGCCTTTTGAGTGCATGTGTCATATGGTAGTCAAAAAATCCTAAATTTCCATGGTAGAATAAGGTTTAAAATCCTAAACTTAGCATAAAGCCAAGTAATGGATATTCTGAAGCAATCAAATTTAGCAGACATAAATATGAATAACAAACATGGAAGTTGACAGCAGCAAATTTTCTTCACAGTATTTGCTAAACAAAATCAGCAGGAAACACATTTATTAAAGAAAGTTAATTAATCAGCACATACCAACCTAGAAGATTTATGAGAATACACCTGACAGTGGATATCTTTTCTCAACAAAGCAATGAATAGACATTGAGCAAAGCTTAAACAAATTGTAGGAATTTAAATCACTATACCTGATATCCCCCCTCCATACACACATACATGTATATTATGACTGTATGCTATTCATTTGCCTGGCATTAGTACATTATTCTATGTACTATACTGGAGCCTTTGATGAGTTGTGGTGCACCTGAGCACTGTATGCAATATTACTATAATTATTATTATTAGCAAAAAAAAAAAAAAAAAAAAAAAAAAAAGAAGCCCTCCCGGCGGTGTAAAAATTAATTTTTGAAGATATTGCCTGAGGGGATAGGAATTAAACATTCAATGTCAGAGAGTTTGTACCATAAGTAAGTAAAATCATCAAATTAAGGAGTAAAAAAACAAAAAACAATTTGAAATGGAACCTTAATTCTGATAGCTTTAAATATATATTAAAATAAAACAAACTATATATAAATATATAATACTGGGCATGTATTTCTTAAAAATTGTTTTTAAAAAACAATGAGGACTGACTAAAGTTGCATGCTCAAATTTTGAGTATTTATTCTATGTTATAATGATTTTGGGTAATGTGACATAAGCAGTGACATAGTTTCGGTTACAGACAAATAGCGATTGAATCTCTATTATTGATAGAATATTATTAAACTTATAGCAGCTAATTTTTTTATTTTGGCTCACTATACCTGATATATAAACTCGGTTTGGTTAGGTTGTTTGGTTTAGTGGCAACCTCTCTGCACAAGTGGGATGTAACATAAGTTAAATTCTTAAGTGGAGTTTAACAGGTTTGAAATCAGAATTTTCCTTCACTGTGACTGGTTGCCATACTAAGGTTAAAGAGTCCAGTAGGCAATACTATGTATCCATAGCTAGAGGGAGAATAGTTGTATTTATAACTTTCCCAAGGGTACTAGTGTTATATGAAATGCACATAGACTCGTCCAGGATTCGAACTCAATTCACCATGTCTATATCCTACGATGATAACCATTACACCATGAGCGCCTTCTTGTTCATATATGTTGTTGCGCCAAATTCCATAAATGTATGCAAAAACAAAATATACATAGGTCACCTATGCACAATCACAACAAATTTTTGTAAATTAAAAATCTCTTGCTAAAAACTTAGTTTTGAAAATTATAAATTATTAAAAAAATGTTTTGTTTGCTTTTTGGCATATGAACCCTTTTTGGGTCATTTAGTGCCAAAACAAGTCATTTTGATAAAAGTTTTTATGTTTCAACTTCTTAATATCTTAAAATTGGTGTAAATAATTTTCATTAACTTCATTTGGTTTGGTTAGTTTAATGGAATATCAACCCTGTGGGTTATTCAGTTTCAAAAACTGTTAGAGTGTGAGATAAAAATTGGTACTCAAGTTTCCTTTACAGGTGTATTTTTGTAGATGTATTTCATGGATGTAATTTATATCTGATTCATAATTTTTGGTATATTCTCATTACTCTCAAGAAGGATAAAATGTCATCTATGGATTATTCCATGTCAAATCATCCAGAAAAAAAGTAAAATTGTCACCTTCAATCTTTCTGAAATTTTGTACAGCTATGGACTATGTTAAAGTTAGACAATCCCCAAAACTTGAGCTTCCAATTCCAAAAGTTGGCAGAATTATGTCGAGTTTTAGCTCTCTAAATTTTAGAGGAGGGAGGGGGATTGTGAAAGATGGCGACTTTTTGAAACCTATTTTTGTCTGTAAAATGAGTTCTAGTGCTTCCCTACTCCTAAAAATTGGTTTATAAAAGCATTTTTGACCAAGGAATCCAAAAGTGATATCAAAACAGTCTTAAAGTCAACCAATTTTAAATTATTGATGATTTCTGAATTTTTCATAGCAAAATCAATACCCCAATGTGGCCCTGCATCTATGACAAATTTTGTTCTATTATTACTTCACATATATTGAACATTATTTGTACCAAAAAGTTTGTTTTTTGCTCAGTTTTTGACTTAATTGCAAATTACGACTAATTAGAACCAATTAAAATGGAATTTTTTCAAACATAAGTCAACCATAAAAGTAAAGAATAATTTAGTATAACTTACGTGTAATTATACTAAACAGTAAAAAAGCCTTTAGGAGACAAATGTTGATTCGCTCAGCTTTAGATTAATAATAGATTTCAGAAAAAAAAGAAAAGAAAAAAAGAGAATATATAACTTCTATTAGTAAAGAAAAGTTTATAAATTATTTATAAAGCCTCACAACTGAGATAAATTGACAAACTACTGCCAGACAGTTTTAGATTTATGTCACCACACTGCAGGACTAACAGATCCAAGTTCAGATCCATCAGATCCGTGAGAGTCTGATGGATGTCACAACAAAACCTGTAGACATGTGGAGATAGAAAGACAGATACGAACCTTAGCAGTTGTTTGTTTTCCAGCATTTCTAACAGGATGTTCAGCTGCCTGATGGGATTCCTTGGCCTGGTGTGTCAATGTAAGAGGGAGTTCCACAGCCTTAGGTTTGCTGGCACCACCACCTCCTCCTCCTCCTCCTCCACCTGCATCCAGTGGCAGCAGGTGTGTCACTGGACGGTTGATCACAGGAGACTTATCGGAAAGTAGCAGATCAGTAGGGGGCGAGGTGTAAGCACCACCATCAGCGTTCACCATACTAGACTGAGACTGGCCCCTAGTCATTGTCACCGGGGGAAGGCCAGAGGCACAGAATTGATTTTGCATTGAGGTTGGAGGGGTCACTTGCTTGCTTGGTAGTTGGTTATTTTTTTGTTGCTGTTGTTGTTGTTGTTGTGGTGGAAGAGATGCAGGCGCAGCAAACTGGGCCTGTCCCCCAGGGGGTCCAACAGCTGGAATTATTTGCTGCGGGTGAGGCAATACCTGGGAGACGGGCGTCATTTGCGGCTGTTGTAGATTGTACACGGTTTGCATCTGTTGTTGCTGCTGCTGCTGCATGTATATGGATTGGCTTTGTAAGGGGTTCATGCTGGCTGTATTAGCAGAACTTGAAATTTGGGATGTCGATGTGGGCTGTGATAATGGCTGGGGTTGGGGCGGTGCCTGTTGTTGTTGTTGTTGCTGCTGCTGCTGCTGCTGCACTGGTGGTCCTTGGCTTTGGTTATAAGACGAGGAAGTTGGCTGTCCAGCTGCATGTTGCCGGGGATCAAACTGATGTACTACGGATGCTGTGTGTGAGGTTGTTATGGAAGATGGCGTTGGAGGTGCAGCCCCTTGTTGAGGAAATGGTTGCATTGGGGACACAGCGTTTGATGCTGGAGATGTCTGTGGCAACTCTGGTTAAGAAAAAAGAAAAGAATTCTAAATTGAATAATAATACAACAAAGATTTAAAAAACAAAAAAAAAATCCAAATTTATAAAGTAAAGTCAGCAGAGTGGCCTATAGTCGGCATCAACTAGTACTAAACTAGGTAGATTTTGTTCTTGATTTAATGATTAATTAGTCAGGGGCCTCCAACCTTTTCAGCCCGAGAGCTATAAAACTTAAATTAGGAGGACCCGAGTTTACAATCTTAAAAAAAAACAAAACAAAAAAAAAACAAAAAAACAGCAAAATTCATAAGGTAACAATCATAATTTAATAATATGAAAAAAGTAATGATTTATCAGTTGTGAACGCAGTATGGTATGCTTCATTTTGGAGAACAACTGTTTACCAAGGTATATAGTGCATAAACATGCTCAATACTTGTCGGATGTGGATAATAGCATTGGGAAATTGTTCAGATAGTAACCTTTGGTTCTTACAGAAGTCGAGGATGTAACAAGCAAGAAACTTGGATTTTAAATCTTCTGAACAGTAAAGATCAATGAATTCCATCTGCAGTTGTTTGAGTTTTGTTTAACGGTATATCAACCTCTGTGGGTTAATGCCAGAAAAGGTTATATAGAATGATTTTACATATGAATTTCAGTCTTTTAAGTAGTGGTTTTATGGAGGTATTCGGTTATGTTTTGCTAGATCTTGTTGAAAAGGTTGCTTTTAAAAATTTTTTTTTTTAGAAAATTTAAAATATCTTCTGGGTTTGTATTTTTAAAGAGGTCTTTTAGGTTTTGTCTGATAATATTTGGTGCGGGCTTGTCTGAGACTGTTACAGTTTAAGAGGATGTGTTTGATAGTGAGCTGTACTTTGTATATTGGGCATACTGTGGTATCCTCCCTTTTTAAAAGGTGAGAATGGGTGATGTGGGTGTGCCCAATACGCAGTCTGGAGAGTATCATTTCTTCTTTTCTGTGTTTTCTGTGGATCTGCAGTTGTAATGGTACTTCTTCACACTCAACATCAAAAGGCAAAGAAAATTTTGAAAGTTGGGTCAAGGACTGCACAGATGGGTCTTGAGATCCACAGGTTGGGTAATCTTGGATTAGGCTACCCATGAAGCCAAAAGCATTGTATGTATTTACTAACCCCATTGCCCCTGAATAGGATGTGACACAAGGTCAATTTTTAAGTGGAGTTTAACAGGTTTGAATTCAGGGTTTTCATTCCCCTAGACCAATTGCCTAAGGTTAAAGGGCACAGTCTGCCTTACTATTTATCCATAACTGGATGGAAAATAGTTGAATTTATACCTTTCCCAAGAGTATTAGCACTATGTGAAATGCAAACAGACTTGTCCAGGATTTGAACTCGGGCTGCCAAGTCCATTTCCTATGACAATAACCATTACACCACATGCCTCCATTCTGCTTCTGATTATACTAATACTAATTCATGTTGGATGTTTTATGTTATGTAAAAGAGTTTAATAAATAAGATGTATATTGAAGATGGATTGGATATTTTGTGATGGAAATTTAAAAGACAAACAATTTTATAATATATACAAATGTAATAAATCACAAGACAATGTGAAGAGGAGATATAAAAAAAGTTTTAAAAATTGAACATTCAAAAACAATAAAATTAGATATAAAAGGTTTTGAAATCAATTCATTATTCTTTAAAATCAAATAGGGTAAGAAGTAAATTTTTAATAGGCAAAATTATTCACATATATAAAACACAATTTTCTATATTAGTAAAAGATACAACAATGTAATTTATAAAATACAAAATTTCTAAATTCATATATATATATATATATTATTCATTTTTCTAAAGAAAAAAATGTCTAAATTCATATTTTTCACAGGTATTGAACTAGTGTGTGTGTATATACATATATATATAAAAATATATTGATAAAATAGTTTGCTATATTTATAAGTAAAGTGTGTTCAATATCATTCAATAAACCATGTATATCCTAGTTAGGGTCGTGAAGACGAAGTCAACAGCGCTTGGTAATTGACAGTTTCTTGCTTATGCAATTTTCAAACCAACCTGGATTAAAAATTACATAAGTGAGTAACTGTCAGTTACCAGGTGGCATTAACTCCATATATTCACAACCTTAACTTGTGTGTGTGTGTGTGTGAGTAAAATATGGAAATAAATCCGACAGTAAGGAGAAAATAAAAAAACAAAGTACTCCAACAAGAATAAATTCATCTTTATTGTAGTACTTTGTTTTTCTATTGTGTGTGTGTATATATATATATATATATATATATATATATATATATACACACACACACACACTTTGTTTTTCTATTGTGTATGTGTATACATATACATACACAATAGAAAAACAAAGTACTCCAATAAAGAAGAATTATATATATATATATATATATATATATATATATATATATATATATATATATATATATATATATAGCTTGCATTTTACATATATTCCCAGATATAAAGAAAACATGAGATTTATAAGATCTTGTAGTTTTTAATATCATTTCTAGTTGGTTGTTTACAACACAATAAAATGCATGCATACATGCATGACTTAAGAATTTCTATTCCTATATTTTTGGTCTACAACTTACAAAATGAGAAATCTACTATTTTGTATAAGGAAGGTTCAAAATGCAAAATCCTCTTCCCACTGCAGAGTCAGAATAACAAATGAGCTTTTTTTTATTTTTTTAAACCAAAAAAGGAAAATTTTTTAATTTGCATTCAGTCAAGATAAACTAAAAAAAAAAAAGTAAAAAGAAAAAAAGTTGTCACATGAGAAAATATACCAAAATAGACAACTGTTAACTCCTTTGAAAATATCAACATATTTCACTATCTTTTTTCTTCTTCAGTTTTTGAAGAATCCAAATTGAAGAGAATTTGGAATACTAGCATAACACAAACTCATGCATATAGCATCTCAATTTTAATAGTGAAGATATACTACCTCTGTTTCTTTATATCTGCTACATTTGCATATAAATATCACACACTAAATGTAACAACTACTAGGGTGAGTCTAAAGTTTTGCAATATTTTGGTACATGCTAGTTTGCGACATGTATATCATGTGATTGAAGTAGTTGAAGGCGCATGGTGTAATGGTTTCCATCATAGGAAATAAACACGGTGAGATGAGTTCAAATCCTGGATGAGGCTGTTTGCATTTCACATAGCGCTAATACCCTTGGGAAAGTTATGAATCTTATTGCAAAAGTTTTGACTCACCTTAGTATTATGGGACAGAGATGGTATTTTTTAAAAATTATAATAATCTCAAATAAGATTCAGGTATGAATAACAAAAGGAGAGTAGAAATTATTTTAGATTTTATAGAAAGAAAGTTGGAGATACTTTATAGAATCAAGGATAAGTGGAACATGTTTGTCAAGATGGAGCATTCAGTGAGTTTAAAAAAAAATGTTTTTTTAAATATCTCGGGAGGGATTTCTTGTAGGATGGTAGAAGGGAATAGACAATATAGAACATGCCATCAACAATAATTAAGAAAAAGATAAATATACATAGTGAAAAGACTGAACTATGGGTGAATTCAACATTTACTTAAAAAAAAAAAAAAAAATGCACCTGTATCTATTGTGAGCACAATGCTTTATAGTGAAGCCTATTCTTTCCCCAAATTATAGTGTTCTTTCAAAAAGAATGTTGAATTGCATATATTTAAATAGACACAAAAAGAAATGAAAGGGACAAAAAAAAAATTATGTATTTATCCAATTCCTCCTCCATGGGTAGGATGTGACATAAGTTAAATTTTTAAGTAGTGCATAAAAAAAAAAAAATTCTGACCGCCTACCGAATTAATACAAGGTCTTTTTAATGTGGGGATTTTTTTTTATATAATGGGGCATCCAGCGAGGAATAACTTTACATATACAAATGCATACTTGATCAAATGTAAGTATTTACCCAAACCCTCTGCCATAGGTAGGATGTGACATAAGGTCAATTTTTAAGCAGAGTAAAGCTGGTTTGAATTTAGGGTTTTCCTTCTATGCTGGTTACTTAACTAAAGCTAAAGAATACAGTCTGCCAAACATAGCTGGGGGGTAGAACATATGAATTCATACCTTTCTCAGGAGTATTAGGACAAAGTAAAACAGAAACAGCCTTGTCCAAATTTGAAAGGTAACAGCCTAGAAAAAATGGGAATATCTAGGGAAAAAAAAAGCAAACCCTAAATGGGTTAAATTGAACGGACCTAAATTCCACCATCGTATGTCAACTTTTTAATATATTATCATATGTGAAAAATATAAATGGAAAAGGTAGATAAACCAATACAAATAATTAATTCAATTAATATTTTGACTTTATTTATCAAAAGACTTCATCAGAATGAATTTAACAATCTTCAACCTCCCCTCTGTTCTTTTCCCCCCCACACCCTTTTTTATCTGTTATGATGTATCAATTTGTATATATTGTTTTCCTCTTCTGAGGAGGCTCAGCCCACCATGTCATCTGCTTTGACATCTAGACAATTTTTTTTTCCTTCTTCTCTTTCCCCTTTTTCTTTCACTATTTTTTTTTCTCACACACTTTTTAAACAAAAAATCTTTTCCTTGTTGTGTATACTCAAAAAAGTTGTAGATTGTTAAAATTCATTCTGATGAAATCTTTTAATATATAAAACGAAATATTAATTGAATTGTTTGTGTTGCTTTATCTACCTTTTCCATTTATATTTTTCACATTTTGTCAGATGTTTTTTCTAAGCTGTTGTTTCTTCAATACATTGTATTCAAAAAAGAAAAAGTTGCTTTCCGAGCAATCCTGGGTCAAAACAAAAAGCCTGAAACACCTTTGTATTGTTCTTTTGCTTGTTTAATAAATCCATTTGTACTTGTGTGCTGAAGTCACGGTAAGAATACACAAAATATGCATCCTCTTCCCTTGGTAATCCATTCTTTTATGTACTAGCAGGAGGAGCTGAAATATACATTCGTCTCATTCTCAAGATTCACTTCTTAATAAGAGTCCAGTTCTTTATAAAATAAAATATGACTTTAGGAGCAGCCAAGTTTTTCACTCACAGATATCTTACATGCAAAAGACATGTGCGTACAAGCTTTACCTGATGAGGTAAGTTTCTCCTCTAACTACATTCTCCGGCACATATATTAACTTTAATATTTTGTTAATAATTTGAGTACAACCCTGTACAATATAAAAATAATTCAAATCTTAATTCTCAGCATTCTTTCAAAATGCATTCTCTAAAAGTAATATATTAATGTTATTTACATAACACATTTTATTTTGAATGATAGAAAAATATCCTAACTAAACTTTGTAATTGGTTGCTTAATTTCTAACAAACCAAACTTTTTATTTATACAAAGAACTGATGGTTGTTATTTGTAAGATTAAAAAACATACTTAAAGAATTAAGAAACAGAATGTACCATACTTTTCAGAATAAGCTATATAAAATTTAAAGGTCATTTTGTTTCCTAATGGTAGTGATAGTAAATAATATCTAATAAATTAATACAAGGACTATCTTCCAGCTTACATAAGTTATGCAAAAAAAAAAAAAAAAAAAAAAAAAAAAAAAAAAAAAAAAAAAATATATATATATATATACACACACACACACAATATAAACATACATAGATACATATATACACATACATACATACACATATATAGTGAATGAAGAAATCATCATAAAATCATTTTTCTTAAATAAAAAAAGTGCTCAAATACTGGCCAGCAGAGCAGGATAAAACCTAAAATGAATTGTTTTCTCACTTCATGTTAAAAAAAAAAAAAAAAAAAAAAAAAAAAAAAAAAAAAAAAGAAAATACAATCTTCAGATCAAAAATGTGCATATTTCATTTGAAGATTGAATTTAAGTTTAAATATATAATATTAGGGATTATCTTCATAAATAATTAGTGAATCAATTTAACTTTGTAATATCTAGTGAACGTTAGAAATCTCAACAGATATTTTTTTAAAAAGTTAAGCCATAGCAAAATACAAATGTACATTTAAAAAAATGTAATATCAATTTTATACACCCTTGTGCAAATTAATTGAAACACCACTTTCTTCCACCATACGGTCAGTTTTAGAACCACTAGAGTAACAGGATGTAATTGATTTCTATTTTTTCCCTCAGATTAGGTCATTTGCAGGGGTGGGCAGTAATATGAATCTCTTTTTGGGGGGTATATAATGAAATTTGTTTAGCCTGGAAAAATATTGCGTCATCCGTGATTGCATCAAATTTTTATCATGCTCAGACACTATTGTCTCGATGGTCAATTAGTTGTCCTACTGTCATTGTCTGTGATGGACATTACTCCAAGGAAGCGTACTAAAATTGTAATGCTGCACAAATATACTGGCAAACCTTACAGAGAGATTGCAGATATTATAATAATGGAATTATTTGTTTTGTTTCAATTAATTTGGTGGTTAGAGTTGATATATACTCAGGTTGCACTTTTAGATAGTTTGTACAAAGATTCATACCAACTCATTACTTTAAACTGACCTGGTATTGAGTTGACAGTTACACTTTTTTTTTTTTTTACTCAGGCTCATTTATAATTATAGTACTAAGAAATGCAACCCATATTCCTATATATTTGCATTATGCATCCAAGTCTATGGCAAAGTATTCTAGATCTAATATTTGTAAGTCTTGAAACAAAGGTGAATATCTGATAGGTCACATTATAATCTAGCTAGTTACTCAACCTAGATTATAATGTGACCTATCTGCATGTCAACCGCAAATACCCACTTTGATGATCATAAATTACCTATCCACTGGTGCAACCTATCTGCAAATATATATGGTAATACTTTAAGAAATCTGCTTGTAGTCTTTTCTGTTGCATTTATGTTACTACTTGGGTGACTATGATTGACTTGGTTTGATAGCATGCCAACTTGTCTGGGGCTATTTTATGCCAAGAGGTAGTCAGATTTATTTATTTTATTTTATTTTTTCAAGGATCTTTCTTGATTTTTATTTTTAGTGGTCAGTTCAAGTAGATAAAATAAAAGTTTTAAGAAATTACTAAAATAACTTAAGAAATGAATATCCTTTTTCTTTTCTGATATCCCCACTCCCTACACACGCACACATGTATATCATGACTATACACTGTTCATTTTCCAGACATTTGTACATTATTCTATGTACTATACATGCACCTTTGATGAATTGTAATGCACCTGTGCACTGTACACAATTTTAATATTATCGTTATCATTAAATATACAAAGATTCACGATGAATATATTAAATCATTTGATGAGATTTTAACATTGGTTGGAATTAAAGAAATTACTTTTTTTCCCCTTTTATCAAACTAATAATTTCCGTGCAGAAATAATCCCAGAATTATGTGGAACATTTAAGTGCACTAGTTGCAAAGTAGTGATATTTAATTGTTTATATACAAATATCATTTCCATTCAACTTGCAAAGTCAAAGTGACAAAAAAAAAAAAAAAAAAAAAATCATCTAATTTGACACCAATCATAGTTTCATCCCATGCTCAAATTGTGTTCAGAAACTATTATCAAAATTAGTTTGTAGCTTACTATTTTTAGTTAAATACCCGCCTAGTCAATCTTGAATTTCTGTGGTAAAAGAGGAAGAGAATAAAAAAAAATGAGGAAAAATTCCTAATATTTATCAGCATTAAAATTGAATCTTACCAAAAATTTCTATTGGCTCAATATGCTGGAAAATAATCTAAGAAAGTTTTAGTTTTATGTTAAATGTAGTAAGCAATGGACAATAATAACCAAAAACTGACTGAATTCATCACTTACATTTTCAACAGTTGTTTTTGAAAAAATATCCAACAGATTTAACAGGGGAGGATTTACCTAATTGTAGGCTCTAAGCCAAACTCATCAGTGGCCCCATGGCCCACCAGTTGAAGACTTCGAGCCTTATACTTATTGTACAGGAGCCCTTATGTTTTTAATATATTATATAATGAAATAACTGGTGTACACTTAAAACAAGGTTATAATCTGACACGCTGCATGACATTAGTTTCAGTGGGACTCCAGGCCAATGGCCTACTATGTCTATTGGTAAATCCAGCCCTGAGGTTTAAGGTCTTTACTATTATTTTGCATTGACAGAAAACTTCTCTAGAAGTTTTCTTTAAAATAATTTCAACTATGCAACACATACAATTTTCATATTATAAAGTTTTAAGCTACTCTTTGTTTCCAAGAGAAAAAAAATCATAGAATTTCAATACTTTTCAAGTTTTCTCATTAGTGAATAAAGTAAATATAAAATATTTAATTCCTTATTTGCATAGAATTTTGAAAAAAAAAAAAAAAAAAGAAGATTCCTTCTATGGTAAAGTGGGAAGTGAAAGTCTATTTGCTTGGTTGGTTATTTTATTTGATAACATATCAATCCTTGTGGACTATTCAATGCAAATCTTGTTTTTTTTTTGTATATATAATTTTAAAATGAATAGTTTGTAGGTAAATACTGATTTAGTTTTATAAACTGGTAGAAATAATTAATGTCATGTGTATTAATAAATTGGGAGAATTAATAAACTGGTAATTGACCCTCAGCGACCGCCTTCTAGCACCCATATGATAAAAAGAGTTGGGTGTTTGCTATAAGAGCAATTTGAAGAATCCAATTGGGACAATCATATAGGTGCTAGGGCTTAACATGACCAGCCGATTGATTGAATGGGGCCTCACTGAGTGCCATTTAGCCCAAGTAAAGGTCAAAGGGTACTGTTGCATATCATGCGACCACTTAGTACCCGGCTCAGACTGCTGCACAATTTCTTCATTCACTATATATGTGTATGTATGTATGTATTTATTACGATACTGTCTTTGACCATTATGGGTCAGCACTCATGGCCAACAGGTAGCTCCCATGGGTGGGGTCTTACCCCTTAGCAGAGGTGCAGTTAGCATATTCTACAGCACCAGCTGATATGGTGGAATTTGCTCGGTACTTCCAATAAATTATAGTTTTATTTATATTATACTCTGTATATGCACATACACTGATATTTATATGTATATATGCAAAATGTTTATATTTATGTTGGATTGGAGTTCTCAAATTTGAATGTATCCTATCATGGAAATATTTGATACATATATATATATATATATATATATATATATATATATATAAAAAAGCAGGTTTTGTTAAAGACCACAGAATATTTATTCTTGATGATCTTTATTTGTCAACATTCAAGTCTTCTTGTTTTGAATATATCAGGGCCCAGAAGGTAGAGAAGTGATTGGGCACAACATATCTTCTCTACCATATAGACCCTCATATATGCAAAACAAGAAGTCTTGAACATTTAAACTCCTCAAGAAGATATATTCCATGGTCATTAACAAAAGCTGCTTAAATAATAACCTGCTTTCAAAATATACAATATATATTTTCATATCTTGCCGATCCCAAAAGATACCTTTGTGATAAATATTGTAAGAGTGGCATTTTTTTATGAGGTGCAGTTATAATTAGCTCACCTCCTTGTGGTGTAGTTAGTTGATTAGTAGTACCTGGACGTTTCCTAGATGTGACTGAGGTGTGGACAGGCAGACCGAGGGCACCGCTTTGTGGCATAGCTTGTCCTTTGGGTCTTTGTCGAGGTGTAACAGTTGTCGTCTCAATGGTTGGAGTTGTGACGGTTCTGAAGTTGAAAACATTTTTAGCAACAATTAATAATGTAATGAAAAAAAAAAAGAAAAAAAAATCATGAAGAGAAATGAATTAAACAAATATCAATATTGTATCAGGGATAGAGGGCTAAGAAATTTATATTCAAAAATGAATTTTTTTTTTTTCAAAATAAGTTTTTGTTTTTAATTTGCCTGAAATTTTGTTCAATTTTTGGTGCCTGTATCTTGAAACTGAAGTCTTCAAATAAGTTACAACAGTTCCTGAATTCTAATGAAATCTTTTCTTTCCCCATTAAGATTTTCTTTTCGGTTAAATATAAACAGACTAAAATACATATCTACATACATATGAACACACTCAGGTAGAGGATAGATACGATTTTTTAATTATAATAAAATCTTCATTTTTCCCCCTTTAGAATTTTCTTTATGGTTAAATACAAAATATCAAATTTGAGGAAATAATCATTTCTTAAACACAAAAAGGATTTGTATAAAAAAGATAAAATGAATAGTTACTTGAAGGTTGTTGTCTTCACTTGCTTGAATTCTTGTTCAGTTAATGGACAAGGTAATTTCGCTATGTCAGGATTTGGGGAACACTAAAAAAAAAAAAAAAAAAAAAAAAATAATTAAAACATTACACACAGCATGTTTAAAAAGTTCAGGTTTGATTTGGTATTCATATATATTTACCAACACCCCAGCATAAGATGCGACACATGGTCAATTTCTTAAGCAGTGTTTTCCTTCTCCTAGACTGGTTGCCTAGTAGTAAAGTAAATTTGGCAGAGTGGCCTATTGTTCATATCAGCTGGACAGCGAATAAGTCTATCCCCCTTTCACTAGCACTAGAACAAGGAGATTGTTTTTGTATCTGTGGTGGAGCGCCACATCTACCATCAACTCCCACTTTACTGCACAGACCTAAGCCAGTATCGGACCCAGTACCTTGTGGTCCTGAGGTGGATACTCTACTGACTAAATTGAGAGCCCAGTCTGTCCTATTATTTATCCATAGTTGGATGTATACCTTCTCCAAGGTATTAGCACAATGGGAAATGCAAACAGCCTTGTCCAGGATTTGAACTTGGGTCACCATATCCATTTCCTATGGTGATAACGATTTCACCATGCACCTGATTTGGTATTTATAGAGCAAATAAGCCAATACCTAAAGGTTTTTAATTTAAACCAGATTTTAGAGCAGATTCAGTTCAGTGATAATCATAACAAAGAGGAAAAACATAAAAGCTAAACATCTTTATAAAACTGACCACAAAACATTCAAATTATGCTCCAGGGCAAAGGTATCTTTTTTTAAAAGCCATCTAATCATTCCATTAACAGAAAAGCTGTGGTTACTATATTAAGACTTATTATTAGTATCTGATGTCACCATCAAGTTGTGCCAGCAGCATGGATTTCCATGACACTTCCTCACCATCTGTTCCTATTGCCCATTGCTCTTGGAAAGACCTCTGCACAGCATTCCGTATATACACAGAGCTGATTGATGTAGGTTTTTGTTGGCCGACCTACATTGGTGTGTTCATGTTCAGGTGCCCACAGGATATCACTTATGAGCTTGTCCTTACTTCTTCCAGCAGTGCCCAGTATTGTCTTGTTCATTTTACCTGGTTGTTTTATGTGATAGGAGGTAAGTGGCCATCCTCATGTGTACCTTGTACGACTGAGCATAGTAATGATTCAACATTGGTTAATCATTTTGAATAGTTTATCTGTTGAGCAAAGTGATGAAGAACTTACAAAAATCTCATGACGTCTTTATTTTTTTTTGAATGAGTTCTTCAACACCTTTTTTGCTCAATAGATAAACTATTTGAAATGATTAAGCCATGTTGAATCATTGTTATGCTCAGATGCACAAGGTCCACCTAAAGAAGGCCGGAGGGTGCAACTAAAGATGAGGACAACAGTCCGAAAAATCAAAATAATACATATCAAGTCTCATCTTAAAAATTCAGACAAAGAATATTTTATAATTTAAATTATATAATTGTTTTTCTTCTATACTGATTTTAAAGTAAGTATTAGAGGCTCCATCTCTCCAAGAATAAAGTGAAATTGACCTATAAAATCAAAAAATACCTCCAATGCTTGTTTAGGAAAGGAAAAAACTTACATTCATGTTGGGCACTGGAGTATCCTTGCCCTGAATCAAGAAGGCAACATAGGAAACTTGGTAAATATCAGGGCGCTTTTCAGGATCCACCTCCAGCATAAATGCTAAAACAAATTTAATGAATATATTAAAAACAAAAAAATATCCAACAAAACAACACATTACTAGAATAAAAAACAAAAAAAACAGAGTTATTAAAATAATAATAGCTGATTAATCGCAAAATTAAATACATGAAAATACAACATTTTTTTTAATCAGTTGAAAAGGTAAATTTTTTTCAAAAGAATTTTATGTTGAAAGTTTAATTTATTTTTTACTAAGTTTAATAGTTTCAGGAAAACCAGCATAAGTTGTACATTACAAATAGAAAAGAAGGTTAAGAAAACTAATTTCTGAAAACACATTTTACTAATATAAACACATTTTATATATATATATATATATATATATATTATATATATATATATATATATATATATATAACTTACTACTAATATACATCCAGTAGTAAAAATAAAAATACAATAGATAAGAAGGAAAATGTCTGGTTCAGGTAGTAGTTGTAAGGGCAGTTAACTCTGACAGGAGCTAACTAATCAAGAAAAGATAACTCCCAAAACATGCCTGAAAGAACGCAGAACTAAGACTTTTTTGATTTTAAAATCTATTTTTTGCAAATACTACTAAAACGACTATCTATTGGATGTGGCGCATGGAGGGAGACAAAACGTTTATTCTATGCAATATTTGTTGATTTTGACAATAGTACCTCTAAAAGTAGAATTTTTTTTGTACCCCCCCCCTAAAAAAAAAACCCCAACAAAACAAAAACGTACTAGTACAATATATTTTTCTGGGCTTTCGTTTACTGATCTATAAAAAATGTTTTTTTTCTTTCTTTAACTAAGAAAAAAAGGTTGCTTTTACCATAACACATTAGCTCATATATCTTTAATTATAATCTCATTGATATCAACAACACTTCTAAATTAATGTGTAATGATGTAAATAATGATGTAAATAATTTGTAAGCTACAACATATTTCAATAAAGATTTACATAATAGTTGAAATATAATATGTAACTAAATATCCAATATAACATTTACATAAATCCAATTTAACTGAATTAGGTTGAAAGTTATTGGACTTCTCTCAGTCGGTAGAGTGTCCAACTAGGAACCACAAGGTTTCTAGTTCAATACTGGCCCTCACCAACTCTGCGTATGAGTAGCACAGGGATCTTTGAGGTAAAGTAAGGAGCTGATGGTAGGTGTGGCGCTCCACTTCAGACACAAAAATAATTTTCTTGGTCTAGCGATAGTGAAAAGGGGATAGACTCCATCGCTGTCTGGCTGATACCGACTTTAGGCCACCTCGACGACTATTATATATATATATATATATATATATATATATATATAATAAATAAATAAATAAATAAATAATGGCAAAGAAAATGCTAAATACTATTATTAAAAGTTACAAATTCATTTCCACCGATATTAATAACTGTTAAAATGACTAGTATTTAAGCCTTTACTTTGCCAAATGTATTGCTCTATATATATTTCCCCTATTATTGTGCATTGAGGTCTCAACACAGACTATGCTAATTTTAATATTTCAATATTAAAAAATTCCCTGCTTAGAATAATTTTTAACACCAACTAACTTGGTTGGTAGGTTGCATTTCATGGTATGTCAACCCTTGTTGGGTTATTTTATGCTGAAGACATTGTTTTATTCATTCATGTTGGGTATTCAATGTTTTTTTAAACACATTTTTTTAATCTATTCAGCCTATAGATAGGACCCTAACAGGTACTACCACTCCAAGTCAGAGTGGACCTGGGAGTAATGGTGATGAAGTAGTACTCCACAAGAGCTCCAAAATTGGAACTTCACTAAATGCAATTTAACATCAGACACACAACACTAAGACCTTCAGCTACCGCCTTCTAGCACATATGATAAAAGGGCTTAGTGGTTGCCAAATAGAACAATAGGGTTGGGACAATCATATAGGTGTTAAGGCTTGACGTGACCAGCCATTTGATTAGAGGGGGCCTTCTCTGACTGCCAGTCTAACCTAAGTAAGGGCCAAAGTGGAGTGTTGCATGTCATGGACTGCTCAGCCACCAAGATTGTGTCCTTAAGCATCATGGATCACCACCCAGGGATACATCAGGGGAATTTTACACCTCTACTGAGGTGCAATCAATGTATTCTACAGCCACAGCCAACCCGGTGGGCATTTAACCTGTTTATATATATATATATATATCATAACCCCCTATTCATCCCAAGAGAAACTTATTCATACCCAAAATCTTTTACAGCATAATCTCATATTGCTTTATAACATTAATATCTTCACATATCAACTTGGAATTCAGAAAAATTTGATCAATAATTTTTTCTTCAATTTAATAAAAAAAATCTTAATTTTTTTCTCTTTAGAATCTAATCAATTGCTGAATAAAATAATTTTTGGTAAAAGTTTAATTTTTTTCAACATGAATCATTGCTGAAGTGGAAAAACAGCTATTGCTGACAATTATATCATTCAACAATAATTCTTATGATGTTATATTTACAGTATTGCGTTTTTTTTCAAAAGAAAATTAGTAATATCTAGTAAATACAATTCTTCCTTATAAAAGGGTTAAAATAGTAATTCATAGAGCATTAATATCAACTAAAAGTCATGTAAGAATGCATATATAAACTAAAAGGTCAGGTCATCATCATATCATGTTGACAGCACAGATTCCTATGACTGTCTTGTCACCTGTCCCTATCAGTCATCACTCCTGGCACGTAATCCTCATGATATCCAATATCTGCAGAGAGCTGATCAATGTAAATCTTTACTGGTTAGCCCTCTCTGGTATGTCCATGTGTAGGTGTCCACAGAAGAATGTCACTTTGTAATTATTTCTCCACCAGTGTCCAGTCTGTCTTGTTCATCTTGGAGAGTTTGTGAGTAGTGGCAGTACAGCTGCTCTTTTGAGGGGTGCTACTTCCAGGATTAATTTAGGACAGCACACAGCATCCTTGTGTAGTTTCCGTGTAGCCTTTTTTTCCAATTGTTTAGTTAAAGTCCAAGTGGTTCCACCTTTCTTATGTAATTATTTACATCACTTTCAGTGGATAAGATATTACTTCCTAGGTATGTGAACAAGTCTACTTATTTTAGTGTCTCACCATCCAGTGTAAAGATGTTTCCATCTCATTTAAAACATTTCCAATGCCTCTTGCTGCCTTCTCTAGGTTATGCAGCAGTGATTCGCCTTGTGCAGGTCTATTTGCAAGAAGCGCTAGATCATCTGCTTAGTCTGTTTTATGTAAGAATTCATATATCAACTAAAAGTCATTTAAAAAGTGCCAAGAAACAGGACAGAACAAACTTACCGATTAGGGAATGGAGTTCTTTTGAATACCTTGAGTTGTCTGGGATTGTAAAGTTTCCACTTTGGATTGCTAAAGCACTTTCTCCAAAAGGCAATGAGAAAAAACACAGCCGATATAGTAGACATCCCATAGCCTAGAGGAAAAACAATAACAAAAAATACAACATCAATAGTTATCAGTTAAATAAATGCAAACAGGTTGCTCTTAACTATCTGTTAAATAAATGTTTCTTATTTCTCTGAATTTTTGAGTGAGGCGTTGATAATTTGTATTATTTAGATTTTTTGGACTGTTGTCCTCATCTTTATTGTTATATAAACAATATGTCCTCTGGCCTTCTTCAGGTGTCAAATTTTTGAGATAAGACTTGATAATTTGTATCATTTAGATTTTTCAGACTGTTGTCCTTATCTTTATTGTTATATACATAATGTTTCAGCTGATGTGCCCTATGGCCTTCTTCAGGTATTTCTTGTCGAACTCAGGAGACTTCATGTTGTAATCGGGAGTTTTCATGGAACTTCGAACTGAACCCATTATTTAATCCATTGGGGTAGATTGTTTTCATCCCAGTTAGACACTGTTGCGGCAACAGATATAAAGGTTAAGTAAATACAGTTCTGACAATCATCTGTAGGTTGTAGGTTCAATCCTGAATACAGGCAAAAATAACAGAATACTTAACATAGGTTAACACTTGTACCCGGTCATGGTTAACAGAATGAGAACAATCTACACCAATGGATTAAATAAAGGGTTCGGTTTGAAGTTCCATGAAGGTTCTTGAGTTTGACGAGAAGGTTCCCGAGTTCGACAAGAAATACTTAAAGTCGGAGGGCACATTGTCTGAAACTTTGTGTATATATAACAAAGATGAGGACAACAGTCTGAAAAATCTAAACAATACAAATGTTTCTTAGTTTGTACTCATATTTTCTTTAAGACACACAGAGAAAACAGTATGTAATGGCTACTTTGAATGTTTTATTAATAAACATTACAGAAAAAAAAATGTAATAAATCTTATAATTAGAAAGGAATAAATAGACTTATGTTTTCTTAAATCTAGAGGGCAAATTAGGTTGGCAATTTATTATGACAGCTTAAATGGTTGGTTGTATGTTGATACTTTTTTAATTAATTATTACATATGCACAGAAACTTGCATTGTAGTAAGAATATTTAAAGTTGTTGTTTTTTGAAAAAAGAAAAAAAGAAAAGAGAAAATAAAGCATTCAGAGTTTGAAATGTTTCTGCATGTATATATTTACCCAACCCCTCTACCACAAGCAGGATGTAACACTCTTAAAATACTATAACAGTCTAGTCATAAGAAACAATGAGTCAATATGCTAATTCTGAAATCTATTAAAACATTCATGTATTTACCAACCCCTCTGTATGAGCAAAATGCAACACACGGTTAATTTCTTAGGCAGAGTTTAACAGGTTTGAATTCAGAGTTTTCCGTCTAACCAAGGTTAAAGAGCCCAGTCTGTCTTACTATTTACCTATAGCTGGAGGAAGAATAGTTGGATTCGTGTCTTTCCCAAGGAATTAGTGATATGTGAAATTCAACCAGCCTCGTACAGGATTTAGATTCATGTCACTGCATCCATTTTCTATGATGATAACCATTACACTATGGGCATATGTATGTAAATACATTTTAATTATTACAACTGCACAGAACTTGGAATGATAGTAATTTCACAAGCACATTTGAAAATGTTCAATTCTCAAGTCTGTTATTGTTAGAGATTAGTTTAAAAATCTAATCATTAAGCAATTTCCAACAAAAAAAAAAAAAAAAAAAAAAAAAAAAAACTTATAAACTGATGAGAAAATGTGTTTGAAATATAAAAACTTATTTAGATTATTTAGTTTTTTCGGACTGCTGTTGGTCAATGTGCCTTCTGGCCTTTTTGTTGTACGTCTATATTTACACTTTCGTAGACAACGTTTTTAACAATATGTTAGCATCATCAGGGATTGTGTTTAGGAGTTACTTTTGTATGGTTTTTACATTTTTGGGGGCGGTATAATCTTATATCTCTCAAAAAGGATTGAATGTCATTTATGCTGAAATTTTCAAATAGATTTTTCAAGTTATTTGCGTTAAAAATGAGTTTTCTGATGAGAGTGAAAGCTCCATATTCTATGACAGTGCAGGGTATTTGATATGTTTCACACTGTGGTTGTAGATACAAACTAGGTTTGATTTATTTGTTTAACAGCATATCAAACCCTAATGGGTTATTTAACTCTGCCTACTTTAAGCCTCTCAAAGCAGTTCTCCCACTACCGCCAAGCAAAGTACAAAAATTGAATGTTAGTTCATTATAATTGAGCAGAAGGACAGATTATAATAATCCTATTTGGAAGTTAGACTTTATACTTACCCAAATGTCTGATTTTGTTGTTATAGTTTTGCCACCATAGAGGTCAACCATTTCAGGGGCTCGATATGGAAGTGTAGTGTACCTGGAAAAGAGAGAAACAAAATTAAAAAAAATGAAAATCATGAATATACGTTTTGGCATATAGCCTTAATTTCATGGTTGGTTGGTCGGTTGCTGTTTAACAGCATATCAATTCTTGTTTTATTTAAGTCCTAGTGGTGCAGCCATACAGTAGCACTGATATGGCTACAGCATGAAAGAATTTTCATTTTATCTCAGAGAGATCAGATTTCCAAATAATAGATAATCTATCAATTGCACTCCATGCCTTTCTTATGTGCATATTGACATTGCTTTCTGTAGATGAGATATTACTGCATAGGTATGTGGACGGATCTCTTAATTTCAGAGGCTTACCATCCGGTGTGAAAATGTCTCCATCTTGTTCAAAAAAAAAAAAAAAAAAAAAATCCATATTATCTTAGTTCACATAGAAGACAATGTCTCTTGCTGCCTTCTCTAAGTTTGCAAATACCTTAAGATCATTTATTCATTCAAGAGTCATAAGCAACTGTCTCACCTGAACTATTAACTCCAGGTAATATTAGTAATAAAATTATGTTGTCCCTAGTGGAAACTATTTAAATGTTTTACATTCTTTACAGATTATAGCTCTACAGAATGTCCACTGATAGACACAAGACTTCACTTCATTATATATATATATATATATATATATATATATATATATATATATATATATATATATATATATATATAGATAGATATATATATATATATATATATATATATATATATATATATAGAGAGAGAGAGAGAGAGAGAGAGAGAGAGAGAGAGAGAGAGAGAGAGAGAGAGAGAGAGAGAGTTCTGGATTAGTTGGTTAAGAATATATAAAAAATTTTCTGTTTTTTTTTTTTGAAACAGATCAAAATATAAACATAAAAAGTATGAGAAATTAAAAATTAAAATAATCTAAGAGTAATGATATCGTTTGTTTCTCTTTGATTTCCTATTTAGAAGTGACATTAACATTCTGTATTTAATTTTTATCATTGTTTGGCTTCCTGTCTAAGAAAAATATGTAAGTTTTGAAGTAATTTAAGTTATATATAAATTAAAGATGATTCAAAAAGATTAAGAACTTATAGAATTACAAAATAAAAGAATTATTATTAATTAAAGAAAATTTTGGTTATATATTTAAATTCAAACTAATAAGTGATTAGAAAAATATAGTAAGTTATATAGCACCTATATGATAAAAATGGCCAGGCGTTTGCCATAAGAGTAATTTGAAGAATATGGTTGGGACAATCATATAGTTGCTAGGGCTTGATATGACTGGAAAACTGATTGGATTGGGCCTCTCTGACAGCCCGTCTAACCAAAATTAAGGGCTGAAGTGGATAATTGCCAGTCACGGGACCACTAAGTATACTGTTCAGAGACTGCTCAGCCACCACAATCCTGTCTTTAAGCATTATGGGTTGCCACCCATGACCAACATGTGGTTCCACTGGATGAGAGGGTCTTACCCCTCTGCAGAAGTGCATTTGGTGTATCTACAGCTCAAGCCTAAAGGCCAGTGCTTTGAAAAATTTAGAAAAACATTCTACTTAACAATACCAAGCAATATCAAACCTTTAGGCTGGTTTGGTTTGTTGGATTTTATGGCATGTCAACCCTTGTTGGGTCATTTTATGCTGAAGACATTTTGTTTTATTCATTCTTGTTAGGTATTAATTTAAAAAAAAAAACAACATTTTTAAAAATCTATTTAACCCATAGATCAGATCCTAACAGGTATTACCATTCCGGGTCAGAGTGGACTGAGAGTAATGGCAATGAACTCAGAGCTCAAGAATTGGAACTTCACCACTAAATGCAATTTAATGTCATACCCATGATCACTAATACCCTCAGCCAGTGCCTTCTAGCACATATATGATAAGGGTTAGAGATTTATCATAAGGGCAATAGGATTAGGGCATTCATATGACCAGTTGATTGATCGGAGGGGTCCTGTCTATAAGTAAGGGCCAAAGTGGAGTGTTGCATGTCATGGACTACCCACCCACCAGGTGGCCCCATTAGAAGGATTTTACCCCTCTGCAGAGGTGCAGTCATTAGTCCCAGATGACAGGGCAATCAAATCTCAGTTATATACACACATCACGGCTCACCACCCACAGCCAATAGGTGGCCCCATTGGAGGGATTTTAACCCTCCACAGAGGTGCAGTTGATATAGCCAACTGCCCTAGCCGACAGGGCAATCATACACACACACAGAGTTAGTGAGTATAAGAGAGACTTAAAATAAAAAAGAATGCATTTATATATCTGTATTGTCAAGAGAATTACCTCAAACAAAACTATAGGCTATAAAAAAAGTAATTTTTAAAATAGTACTTCCTAAATTTCAACCATTTGCCTAATGTATTAATAATTAATACACTTTTTATTACAAACTCAAAAGAGAGGAATGTGATCAGTTACTAGTTAATGAGTCCGGCTTTATTTCTATTTTGTTTGTTGTTGCAACCACATACAAAATACATTTTTTTATTTCTTTTCAGATGTATAGCCAATAAAGAGTTAAAGTTAGAATTAAGTTCAAACTAAAGCTAAACAAAGATAGAGAGAGAGAGAGAGAGGGGGGGGAGAGAGAGAGAGAGAGAGAGAGAGAGAGAGAGAGAGAGAGAGAGAGGGGGAGAGGAGAGAGAGAGAGAGAGAGAAGAGAGAGAGAGAGAGAGAGGAAAGAGAGAGAGAGAGAGGGAAAGAGAGAGAGAGAGAGAAGAGAGAGAGGGGGAGAGAGGGAGGAGAGGGAGAGAGGAGAGAGAGAGGAGAGAGAGAGGAGGGAAAGAGAGAGGGAGAGGGAAGAGAGGGAGGGAAAGAGAGAGAGAGGGGGAGAGAGAGAGAGAGAGAGAGAGAGGGAGAGAGAGAGAGAGAGAGAGAGGAAAGAGAGAGAGAGAGAAAGAGAGAGGGGAAAGAGAGAGGAGAGAGGGGAGAGAGAGAGAGAGAGAAGAGAGAGAGAAGAGAGGGGGAGGAAGGAGGGAAAGAGAGAGGGGAGGAGAGGGGAGGGAAGAGAGAGAGAGAGAGAGGGAGGGAGAAAGAGAGAGGGGAGGAAGAGAGAGAGAGAGAGAGGGAAAGAGGGAGAGAGAGGGAGGGAAAGAGAGAGAGAGAGGGGAGGGAGAAAGAGAGAGAAGAGAGAGAGAGAGAGGGAAGGAGAGAGAGAGAGAGAGAGAGGGAGAGAGAGAGAGAGGGAGAGAGAGAGGGGAGGGAAAGAGAGGAGAGAGAGGGGGAGGGAAAGAGAGAGAGAGAGAGAGAGAGAGAGAGAGAGAGAGAGAAGAGAGAGGGGAGAGAGAGAGGGGAGAGGGGAGAGAGAAGAAGAAAGATAACCTGTTCTTTTCTAGTTAGCCTTTGCAACCTGTACCTTAGTGGCCATAAAGGGAGGTAATGATTGAAGCCTGGTATATTTTTGCCACTGAGAAAATAACCAGTAATTAGGACTTCCTTAGGAAGTGCTAACAAATATTTAACCCAAAACCAATTGAAATAGTTTTTTTTTATCATCCATTAAGTAAAGACATAATTTGAAATGAATAAAACAAAAGGTTACAGTAATCCACATAATTTGTGCATACTTAAATTACAGTTCATACTCATCATATAGCTAGTTATTAACAAACAGAAAATATTACAACACCTGGGATGGTGATTTAGTTCATCTTATTAAGATGTTAATTCTTGAATGAATTAACAAGGACTACAATTTAAGAATACATATTCCCTAGGATAAAGTGGTATAAATATGGGGGGGGGGGAGTCCCCGTGGCGTAGTGGCTAATGTGCTGGACTGCAATATTGTAGTGAGTATAAATTCCAGTTGTGCTATTACATTCAATTTTGGATTAATACTCTTAGGAAAGGTATGAACCCCTTCACCCCACCACCAGTTATAGATTAGATAGTATTACTACTATTCTTCTACAAGGGTGGTTTTGGTATTAAATAACCCACGAAGCTTAATATTAAGCAAAGAAACCAAGCCAAACCCTATAAATATTTGCAATTTTCTTTTTAATACGCTTGATTGATTTTGATGTCTTGTCATGCCAAGAGGTTAGGGAATCATGTTCATTGTACATCCATATTCATTTTTTTGTCGACAGGGCGATTTAAACTTTTTGAGCCTGATATTTCAGGTTGAGCACTATTTTAGTATATAGTATAAATCCAATATTTCCCAAGGATCAAATCAGATATTAATAAAAAAAAAGTTTAATGCAGTGAAGGTGTTTTTATTTTAATGGACTACTTGTATAGTTGAACCCTGGAGTGAGGTTTGAATAGGCTTTGTGTGTGTGTGTGTGTGTGTGTGTGTGTTGTTTTGGTGAGTTTCACAATGGAAAAAAAAATCACCAAAATACTCCTCGTACTAATGGAGGAAAGTGTAGTATCTATTTACCAACCGTTCTGCAGGATGTGACACAAGGTCAATTTTTAAGTGGAAGTTTTGATTTCAGAGTTTTCCTTCAACCAATTAACCAACCAAACAACAGTAAACAGTTGCCATACCAAGGTTAAAGAGCCCAGTCTGCCCTACTATTTACCCATAGCTGGATGGAGAATAGTTGATGTATACCTTTTCTAAGAGTATTAATGCTATTTGAAATAAAACAGCCTTGTTTAGGATTTGAACTTGGGTTGCCAAATCCATTTTCTATGACAATAACCATTATACCATGCACCTCCATTTGGCTTATGTAGCACACCAACTCTTTCCTCCATTAAAATATAAATATCCATATAGACATAATAACCTATACTGAACATATTACAATATGTATAATATATATTTGTATTTTGAAAAATTTCTGCCACACTAGAATTTCAGTAGACTATTGTATTGCAGCATGCAGATTAAGAACCACTTTTCAAGGCAGTGAACCAAATTTGTAGGTCATTTTTTAGAACGAAATTAGCCACAAGCCCTACAAAATTTATATCAAATGACCCTCACTAATCTAAAAGTGACTCTAAAGAAATGTATGCATGAAATGCTTTTAAAAATGCCTGAAATTTGAGTTGACTCAAAAAACCAACAAAATTAATAGATTCCTTCATATGAAATGGCAACAATGCTGGAATAACAACATCCACAATAAACTCTTCCTAATCAAATCCACTTTGGGAGGCTGGAGACCAAATTTAAGAAGTCTAGAAAGGAACAAGTCATTGTGTCCCAATTACACATTGGTCACACAAGAATAACGCAGTCCTATATACTCAAACAAGAACAACAACTACAGTTAACTGTAAAACACTTATTCATAGAATGCAGATTTTTTGCTCACATCAGAAACCGTTATTTTAATGCAAACAATATGAAAGATCTATTTGAAAATGTCAACATGGAGGACATTCTGTCCTTTTTGAAGGAAATAAAATGAATATAGACACATAGAATATAGACATGAATCTAATCAATACTATACAACATGATCCCCGATTGTGCTAACACATTGTTAAAACCAATTACTACAAAAGTATAAATATAAATACACAACTTATATTACTTCCTAACCGTTAAGCTTGACATAACCCTAAACGAGTTGACATGCTGTTAAAATCAATCAACCAACACTATTAACAGATAACTCTAGGCATGAAACACAAAACAGGGAAAGGATTTTTTTATTACTTGATAAGTACTAATTTTACAAACAGAATAAAAAAGGCCATAGGGTACAAGAGGCATAACAGATGATCTACAATCTATAAATTGATTGGTTGATTTTAATGGCATGTCAACCTGTCAGGGGTTAGTTTATGCCTACAGGTTAGGCAATTACATTGCACATTTATATTTACATTGTGTAGTTTCTTAAGAGTCTTTTTTTCACAGTTATATATATCAAATAATCATAGCTAATACAAAATAAATTTGCACACAGTTGTATGGTTTAAAGTATTCCACTCCAATACTACTAATAATATGTTTATAAGTAATAATTACTATTTAATAATAGTCATTTGTTTGCAGTTACATAGTTTCAAATATTCCTATCTAATACAAATAATTTGCAAACATCTATTCGACCCATAGTTGAGACCCTAACAGGTAATACCACTGCAGGTCAGACTGGATCTGAGAGTAATTGCAATGAAAGGGTACTCCACAGTCCCCAGAGCTCTACAACTGGAGCCTCACCACCAGAAGCAGTTTAGAGTCATAACACATTTTTCTAAAGGTGTGTGGGGTCTTGTCTTACCTCTCTGCAGAGGATACAGTCAATGTATTCTAAGCTCCAGTTGACAAAATGGGACAATCCATAAAGATATTTACAAACAGTTAACAGATTAACAACCTAAATGACTCCCTTTAAAAAAAAAAAAAAAAATGTGGGGATTTTTTAAATAATTAGTTATTGTTATTTGAGCTCTGGGAATGTGTGGTACCTTTTCATTGACATTACTCCCAGGTCCACTCTGACCCGAAGTGGTAGAAGAACTGGTTTCAGTCAGTAGAGCATTCCCCTAAAAAACACAAGGTTCAGAGTTCGATACTGGCCCTCACCAACTCAGCACATGAGTAGCACAGCTTTGATTTGTGCAGTAAAATGGGGAGCTGATGGTAGGTGTGACAGTCGACCTCAGATGCAAATACAATCTCCTAGGTCTAATGATAGTGAAAAGAGAGACTCTCTTGCTGTCCTGCTGATACCAATAATAGGCCAGGATTTATAGTAGTTAAGGCTTAAAAAAAAAACAAAAAACAAAAAACTTTCAGGTTTATGCCTGATAAAATTGCTTGAAGAATGATATATTTTGATAGCTGAACCAAGATATTAATCCCAAGTAATTCCACAAAGACAAAGGAATAAATGTTCTCATAGGTTCATATATGCTTAAATGGAGTGGCAAGAGAGTGAGTGGGTGGTTGTATGAAGTAGTAGTAGTAGTAGTAGTATTTTCTAACAGAGGAAGAAGAAAAATGAAGAGTACACAGTCACAGCACACTTGTCTTAAGATGTGTCAAGCTGAAGGTGATCTGTTTATTATTCTATGCCACTTTCCTAAGTCAGAATAAACGTTCCCCACCCTGTAGTACCAGATCATGTAATGACGAGAGAGAGTGAGAATGAGTTAAGCAGAGAGAGTGAGTGTGTGTGCATGATAGTTAACCAGAGAGAGAGAGAGTGAGAGTGAAAGAAAATACTGACTGTCCAATTAGATCAGCATTAAATATAGAAGTTAGTTCCTTTTGTTAATGACGCAATCTCTGATAGAAGATAGACAAGGAGCTACTTATTGAAAAAGAAAGAAATTAAGAAAAATACCACGGAATATTTATAACAATTTTAAGCAACAAAAGATCATACATTGTTATGATCACTTTTCTTGTATATCTTTTTAATAAAACCAGGTAGAAAATCAGGGAATTCTTCCATCCTGATACAAATTCTTTTAAATTCTTAATGAGTTTAAAAAATTTGAATACCCAACATGAATGAATAAAACAAAGCATCTTAAAATAACCCAAGGGTTGACATGCTGTAAAATCCAACCAACCCAAACTAGTTGCCATACCAAGGTTAAAGAGCTCATTCTACCCGAACATCTACTTATAGCTGAAGGGAGAATAGTTGAATGTATACCTTTCCCAAGGGTATTAGTAATATGTGAAATGCAACCATCATCATCCAGAATTTGAACTTGTCACTGTGTCCATTTTCTACAACAGACGCCCACTATAATGCCATCAATCTTTTTCATTGATGTCTGTTCATATATTTACTCAACTCCACAGCCACAAGCAGGATGTGTCACAAGATTAATTTTAAGCAGAATAGGGATTTACCCAAACCGTTTGCCATGGGTAGGATGTGACACAAGTATGAGATATCTAGTGAAGATCAAACATGCTATTCATAAGTAATGGATCTTGTGAGATGAGCTTGCTAACCATTACACCATAATCGGATGCCATAATAACCAACCCATTCACTACGGGTAGGAGGTGACACAAGGTTGCAATTATGAGGTATCTAGCAAGGATCGAACTTGCTATTCATTAGTAATAAACCTGCAAGACTAGCTTGCTAACCATATAACCACAATGGGATGCCTAAATATGTTGGTTTGAATTCCAAGTTTATCCTATACTGGTTGCCTAGGAAACCAATTTGCCCTACTATTTATCCATAGCTTGGGGAAGAACAAATGGATTCTTGCCTTTTCCAAGGACATTAATGCAAATTGAAACACAAACCAGGATTTGAACTCAGGTCACCAATTCCATTTCTTATAACAATAACTGTTACACTAAGTGCTCCTCTGTGTCTATATGTACAGATCATTTTAAACTCCATCAATTTTCCTTTATAAAAAGGACATGTGCTTGGTTTGTTGTACAAACAAACATACATACACACATATATATATATATATATATATATATATGTGTGTGTGTGGGTGCATGAGTTCTTTGACACCCAGATAATTTTTTTTTCTCCCTTTACTTTTTTTTTTCTCCCTTTACCGCCCTTTTCCTTTTGCTTTGTCTTCCTTTTTCTTTCTACCCCCCCCCACATCTTATCTTTTCTCCTTTACTATAGTTTTGTAGATTTTTAAAGTAATTCTGATGAAGTTTTTTGATGAATAAAGATGAAATATTAATCAAATCATTTGTTTGTGTCAGTTTATCTACTTTTCCATTTATATTTTTCACATTTTATCGGATTTTCCAATCTGCTGTTTACACACACACACACACACACACACACACACACACACAGTAAAATGAGGTAAGTAAAATTATTGTATGGGACAAACTTATAAGATAAAAATAGAGCTAATTTGAATTTCAATTTGAACAGTGTTCTGTATTTTTACTTGGCAAATTTTAGCAACCCTCCACCTCCCCCTCATCAGTGATGGCTCATCTTGTGAGTCAATTTGGGTTGTGGCCTGTATTTATGAAGAATTATACTGTACACAAGATTGTGACATTCAGTATTAGGTAGAGAATGGTAGTGCCAAGTGGGCAGGGACACTACAGCAGTGTTGAACAGCTTATTTGTAACAGTAGAGAAGCTTGGCCTATATCTTACAAATAAGATAGAGTTGAAAGATTTTAAGAAAATAATATTAATTGGTGATTATTTAATGATAATTTTTCTTTTATTAAGGGTTTTCAATAAGAAAAAAAAAAAAAAAAAAAAAAAAGGAAAGTTTTCAACAGTGCGCCGAGTCTCTAGTTTTCAAAATATAAAAAATAATAAAAAAAGAACAGTTCTTTTTCACATACCTAACGGTATTTTCTTACATGAAATATTTTTGTGTTGTAGAAATTCCATAGTGTAATTAGAAACAACCACCAAAGATTAAAGATCAATATGGCTTTTTTTAATACTTATATATATATATATATATATATATATATTATATATATATATATATATATATATATATATATATTATATATACACACACACACACACACACACACACACACACACACACAGGGTGCCCACAAAGTCCTTGTGCATTAAAAAAAGAAAAAAGTTCTTTAAGATGCACATGGACACCTCACAGACACACACACATATATATGTGATAAAGATGACTTACCGGGAAATAAAATATCGAGTTAATTGTAACATTAACGGTCGATACAAATATTAACTGAATAAGTCAGGATTATAAAGAATATGAAGTGCTCAATACACTAGTAGAGCAGATTTAGTAGAAAGGTATTAGATAACCTACTTAATTTTCACCACAAAAGGATCATCAGGGTTAGTTGTAATGAATTAATCAAGAAATTGATTAATTAAAGACAATTGTGGAAGTGAATAATACAATTATATATATATATATATATTTTTGGAGGATATGTGCTTAATTGAAGTCATACCTAATTTTGAAAATTAATTAGTTAATAATTAATGAATTTAGGCAGGCATATATGTTCAAATGTAAGGCTAAACAAATCGAGAAAATGTCAATCCCTGAATGTACATTTTCTCGATTTGTTTAGCCTTGCATTTGAACATATATGCCTGCCTAAATTCATTAATTATTAACTAATTAATTTTCAAAATTAGGTATGACTTCAATTAAGCACATATCCTCCAAAAATTGTCGGCTTAAAGCCATATAAAAATAAACACATTTGTTTGTTTACTTAACCTCATATGTATATATATATATATACATATATGTATGTATATATATGCAAATAAGTTTTTGCTACAAAGCAAGGATAAAACGATTTTTAAAAGGCGAATCATATCTTAATATAAAGTAGACTTTTGACCGACTCATTTTCAAAAGGGACCATTGGTAAATAAACAATTAAAAAGTTGTATGATGGTAAGAGGGAATAATCAGGAGCCTTCACAGAACTTTAAACTGAACCCTTTATTTAATTCATTGGGATAGATTGTTCTCATTCCATTAACCATGACCGGGTACAAGTGTTAAACTATGTTAAGTATTATTCATTATTTTCGCCTGTATTCAGGATTGAATCTGCAGCTTCCAAATGATTGTTACTTAGAACTGTATTAACTCAACCCTTATATCCGTGGTGCCATGTGGCCAAATTCAAACAAATAAAATCAATCAGTTTCTGAAAAAGTCCAGTCAAAATATATTCCTCTTGATAGATATAGATCTTGGCATCTTTATCTAATTGCAGATACAAAGTTCTTTTTTTCTTTTTCTTTTTTTACTCTCATAATCCTCAGCTTGCTAACCATTTTCACCATGCCGGAACTAAGTGCTAAGCTTAGTACATAACTAATATTAATCCTTGCCATAAAAAAAGCAATCATCTTCACCTGCGAATCTCTTCTTCCACTTGACTGACTCCATGTTGGACAGGGTTCAAGAACTTTGCTGTGGCACTGCCAAAATCACAGAGGACATAATTTCCACTATCTTCTCGCAAAATGTTCTCCACCTGGAACAATAGAAAACAATTCAGTTATTAACTTTGTCATTTATTCCTCTAGTTTGAAATTATCGGAGGAGGAGGATGAAATATTGTAGGGGAAAGGGGAATATATAACTCTTTCTAAAGACACATTTAAAACTATACTTTACCAATTAGTAAAAAATATAACATCAAACACACAGAAATATCTAGAACCTGTAAAGATGATGGGGGGGGGGATCCTCCTTCAAAAAATAAGTCAGAATCAACATTAATAAACATTATTCATGCACATAATAGAGTGGGAAAAATTTGTGATGAATGTTTAAAAAAAAAAAAAAAAGATGAGATAAACCTTGGTATAAAAAACCCCAAAAAGAGACCCCCCAACCCCCTACTTCAGATGAGTGGGATGCTGAATCATACATCAGACATTATAACGTTAAGATTTTCTAGGCTTATAAAAAAGTATATAATAAGAGTTGGACAAATTATGGCTTTATAGCATTAAAGAATTATCTAAAGAATATTAATCAAACTAGCTTAAAAGCTGCCTTATTGGATGGCAATTATGTTAGCTGCTGCAGAGGGCTCTTGATTTTGCCTTGAGCCCAACGATGCCCTTCATGCATTAAGTAGAATTTTAATAAACTTGAACAATATTTTTAAATTTCCAAGTTATGTAAAAAAAAGACGAAAACAATTGTAGTAATTAAAACTTGGGAAGCCAAAATTTTAGGATTGCAGGGCTGGATGAAGCCAGGGATGTTTTTGATTTTTTGATCACAATTCCAAAAAGATTTGTTTTGTTTTACGGCATATCAACCTCAGTGGGTCATTTAATGCCGATAAAGTTTTGAAATAAATCAATTCTTAATGGATAATACAATTTTTTTATAAATACATTTTTCTATTTAACCCATAGATGGGACCCTAACAGGTACTACCACTCCGGGTCAGAGTGGACCAGGGAGCAATGGTGATGAAGGGGTGCTCCACATTCCCCAAACCGCCAAAACTGGATCCTCACCATCAGATAGAGTTTAACGTCATTCCCAGGACATGTAGACCCGCAGCCACCACCTTCTAGCATCCATATGATAAAAAGGGGTTGGGGCTTGCCATAAGGGCAATAGGGTTGGGAAAATCATATCAGTGCTAGGGCTTGACGTGACCAGCCGATTGATCGGAGGGGGCCTCTCCGACCGCCCGTCTAGCCCAAGATAGGGCCAAAGTGGAGTATTGCATGTCATGAACTGCTCATCCACCTGGGCTCTATCCTTAAGCATCATGGGTCGCCACCTACGGCCAACAGGTGGCCACATCTGCAGAGGTGAAGTCGGTGCATTCTAACGCCCCAACCGACAGGGCGGTAGGATATGTTGGGCTACAGCCTCTAGTAGTTAAGTTGGAAAAAAAAATTGACACATTGACATTGACATTTATTGTTAGAGAAGAGAAAATCTTGTTGAGGAGAAGAAAGTGTAATTTATTCTTCATGGACCAAGAAGCAGAAAACAATTTGAAACATGTATTTACCCAACCCCTCTGACAGGATGTGACAAGATCAAATTTAAAGCTGGTTTGAATTCAGTGTTTTTCTTGTATTAACCAATCAGTCTGCTCTAATATTTACCCATAGATTGAGTTGGGTGGGAGAATTTAGTTTTATTTGTTATTGCTATAATAATCATTTATTTTTACTTTGTGTCTATATTATTATAGAACCAATTTTTAAAAAATCATACTGATAGTCACAAAATACACCATTACAATTTTTTGAATCAACAAACAGATGAAACTTGTTTATGGTTACTTCACAGGGAGAAGAGAGAAGAGGAAAGAAAGGGGGAAGTAAAGAGGAGAAAAAAAGGAAAGAGGGGGAAAAGGAAAGGGGAAATGGGGAAAGGGAAAAAATGAAAGGTATGGAAGAAAAGGAAATAAAGAAAAAGGAAGAAAAGGAAAAAGACAAACGGAAAAAAAGAAAAGGGAAAAAGAAAAAGAAAAAAGAAGACTAATATATCATTAAATCATATTGTTAAGTGAATCCATACTAAATCTCAAGGAACTTTACAAGTATTCTACAGATTAATACAAGAAGGATTCCTTTGTTTAGGCTTTAAATCATTTTTTGATAATGTTAATTTCTGATAATGGGCTTCATTTGCCTTTAAAGTAAGATATCAAATTTAACTGAATTGTTCAAGTGAATAAATATTTGAAATTTTATATGTTCATTAAATCAAAAAATATTGGAATTAGATTGCTTTGTATTGTTTTACTCAACTTTCACTTTGGTTTGGTTTCTTTGTTTAATAGTATATCAACATTTGTGGGTTATTTAATGCCAAAGTCATCCTTGTAGAAGAACAGTATGGGTACTATTTTACCCATAGCTGGTGGTATGAAAAGGTTCATACCTTTCCCAAGGGAATTAGTCCAAAAGGGAATGTATTAGAACAACTGGAGTTCAAACTTGCTTACTACAATGTCACAGTCTATATTTAGCCATGATGCCACAGGGATTCCTCCCAACTTTGCTAGAAGGCAGTGGCTGACAGTCAACCTCCAGTATTAATTAATACACTGGAAGTTAATGAAAATTATTTCTACCAGTCTGGTAATACACATGAAGTTGATGAAAATTATTTCTTAAATCATATATAAAAACAAAAAGGTTGATAATGCTAATAAACCAAACTAAACTTAGATGGCATAACGTTTTTTGAGACCATTTTAAACTAATGTACACTCCATGCCAAATAATATATTCAGTTAATCTATTATTTAACATAGTGGCCAATCAGTCACACTATGATTGATGGAGTACTGTAATTAGCAGTTAATAAACTTGGAGTTATCTTTCTTTGACAGATCACCTCCCCCCCCCCAATCTTTTTTCAATCATACTTTGAAACTGGTGGCTTGACTGAAAAATATGGTCACTATTGTCAGTAATAAATTACAAAAATCAAACTTCTACTGTAAATATAGTATGAATAAATATTTTTTCTCGACCCTTTTTATAAAAAAAAAAAAAATCTAGTTAACATTTGTCTGGTCTGCATTATTCGAAGAAATACATAATGCAGTTCAGAGATTACCGATTTGAAATATTTTTACTCATAGATTAAAAAGAAAAGAAAAAAATTGAATATTAATAAACCTTCACCTTAAAAGTACAGGACTGGTTTAGAATCTATTTTTACACTCACTAGATATTGTATTCAAGTTGGGTTAAATTGCTTGTTATACATCAGGTAAGTGATTTGTAAAAATTGAGTCAGCCACTTGACTCAATAAGTAGTGTGTTAGATTTCCTTCCTCTGGAGATGTTCATAAAGTACATTTAAAAACACAAAAAAACAAAAAACAAAACAAATTTCAATCTTTAATAGATTTCAGCATAGGACTCAGATAATTTATATTAACACAATGAGGGGAGTCACCATGGCGTAGTTGTTAACATGCTGTACTGCAACATCATAGTAAGCAGTTTGAACTCCAGTTGTGCCATTACGTTCACTTTAAGCCTAATATCCTTGGGAAAGGTATGAACTTCCTTATCCCACCAGCAATAGGTTGAATAGTACCACTACTGTTCTACAAGGATGGCATTAAATAACACATGAAACTTGATATGCCATTAAACAAAGAAACCAAACCAATTTTAGGAAGATTTAAACCACCTGTCTCAATCTGACATTTTCATATAGATTTAACTTTTATAATGATTTGCACTTTTTTTAAATAGTCATTTGTATTTTCTTAAAAATTTTCTCTCTCTCTCTCTCTATATATATATATATATACTTTGGCTTTTTGAGAAAAAAGCCATGTAATTTAATTCTCCTAAATAGACAGATGTAGTTGTGCAAACAATCAAATCAAACCATCAATATAATGAAGTCCTCTTCTACTTGCTTAAAATTGTAATTATATAATTTTTGTGAAGATAAAGTACACAAGTTGGCCAACAATTTGAAACATGCTTTGACCTCTCACATATAGGGATCAGGTGGGATCTTGCAAGTAATGGATTAGATTTGGGCTTCTCAAAGCTGTCCATATAGACCTCCAAGGTGGGTGAATAGAATGTTGGCAGTGTGAATAAAAGCAAAGAGGTCCACAGGGGGTGAATTTACTAGTTTGCATTAATAAATCCCTTTGTAACAGGAGAATCAAAATTACTGGTTCATGTAGACAAATTGCCAGATATTGTACACCTAACAAAAGACCAGATTGGGTGTGATACCAACTAGTGATGTGTTTATTTCTCTGAATTTTTCAGATGAGGCTTGATGATTTGTACTATTCGGACTATTGTCCTCATCTTTATTGTTATCTTCAGTTCGAAGTTCCGTGAAGGCTCCCGATTACATGAAGGTTCCCGAGTTCGACAAGTAGGTTCCTGAGTTTGAAGAGAAGGTTCTCGAGTCCGACAAGAAATACATGGAGAAGGCTGAAATGTTATACAGATAACAATAAAGATGAGGACAATAATCCAAGTAATCCAAATAGTGATGTGTTATTCACATATAACACGTTCAAAACAAACAGGTCATTTAAATGAATGAACCATGCTGAAGTGGAAAGTGTAATTTTGGGTACCTATCTTAAAGAATTTATTGTAGTGACTTTTGATTTTGGTGCAAAGTCTATGTTCATATTTTAAAAATTGAATATTATTGGATGAATGAAAACACTGTAGCTTTGTGAAACTGCTGAACCCATTTTACAAGCTTTTCCAAGTTTGTACATGGTAGAATCAGGGTTTAGCCATGTAAATTATTTACTAAGCAAAGAGAGAAGCACTTTGAACACAGAATGTGGTGATTTGCAAATCAAACTTCCGGGTCATGGTGGTCATAATATGTAATATAGGGTCAATTAAATGGGGTTGAGGTGGTGTGGTGTGCACACATAGAAAAGGTCCAAAATAAAATGTGGTTCCTACAACTAGCATCACAAAGCTGATGCTAATGTTTCTTTTATTTTTCACAATATCCTGGCTGCACACAAAAATGCAGCTGTAGTAGATGAACAGATACCACACCCTGATCCCAGTCTTCAGGACGAGACAAAATTGTAGAAGAAGAAACTTTAGGAGCAGGATCCACCACATACTAGTTGCTTGTGGCAAAATTATCTTTCAGAATTAAAAAAAAAAAAAAAATTTACATAGACTATATATCGGAACAGAACTCTCAACATATTGAAATTCTTTTTTTTTTGTAAATAACCTGAGAAACCAGATAGAATCAGGTGAGCCGATTCAAGCAATTATCAAGTCTTTTAATAGACAGAATGTTTTTTTATCTTCATGAAGCCTTGTGGCTTGTAACTAAAAAAGAAAACAGTGGAATAGTAAAGTGAGGGAGGCGAGAGTGGGGATGGGGGTGGGTGCAATACAAAACACTATTTAAGCATAAAGCAGCCTTATCAGTCAAATGGCTGATACTTATTCTGTTGGTAGAGAACTAGTGGCGGATTTTGAAGATTTAAAACTCTCAGAAATGGCAGAATTAGATATGGTTTAGTCTGCATCATTTCTGATAAATAGTGGGTTACTTACTCTGAGATAACTTAAGTGTTACAAAAGAGAAGATTACAAATTTTCTCAGGGTCTCCCTCTGGCCCCTAAGGATTTTATTTTGGTTAGGGCAGAATGTAAATAATCTTAAAAAAATAGAAAAGTGGGTGAAATAATTTTCTGGCACATAAGTTTTGTTTGCATTAAAAAAAAAAAAAAAAAAGCTATAAAAAGAGCTGTCCATTTTTGAGTTGGTTGGTTGGCCAACCTGTATCAAACCTGGAACCTTGTGGTTCAGAGGTGGATGCTCTACTGACTGAGCTAAACTGGCCCATTTATGAGAGGAGTTTAGATGTATAAAACAAAAATATATAAGTAATGAAAAAAAGAGCATTGCCCTGTCGGCTGGAACAAAATATACCAACTGAATCTCTTTAGAGCGGTAAAATCCCCCCCAAATGGGGCCACCTGTTGGCTGTGGGTGGCGACCCATGATCCTTGAGGACGGAATCATATTGGATAAGCAGTCCATTACATGAAACACTCCACTTTGATCCTTCTTTAGACCACCTGCCTAATCTAAATAAGGATCAAAGTGGAGTGTTGCACGAAAGAAAGAGTCAGAGAAAAATAGATAACGCTAATCTGTTTCAATCAAACATAATGAAAGAAAGAAAAAAAAAGTGAGAAAGTTAAATCATGATTATTATACTTTTTACATATTGAACTATTAAGCAATAGCTCTTAAGTAAACATATCAAATGTAATAATTAAATTATCATACTGTAGTATATCCACAGGTCCTAATAGTATTCTATAATAACTAAAAAAAGAAATGGGATGAAGAGAACCAGCCTATCTCTGTGATACTTAAACAATCAACCCCTGAGGAGAGAAGTATTAAAACTGGAAAAATTGACCTTGTGACATATCCTGCCTGTAGCGAAGGAGTGAGCTAAATACATATACATTTAAGCCTATGAAATTATGGGAAACTTCCTTTATAATTGGTAAATTTTAGTTGTCGTCTTTATACGTACAGGAGATGAAAAAATTTTGACAAAAAACAAGATTAGCTTTTCAAGATCTTTTATCATAATAAATAAATTGAAATAATAAAAAAAGAAAAAAAGCCCCCCCCCCAAAAAAAAAAACACTAATTTCTCCGACTGAGCTAAACTAAATGTCATTTTTTATTAAAAAAAAACTAAAAAAATAAAACAAACTAATTTCTCTCTTCAAAGCAGATATTTAGTTAAAAAAGAAAAGAAAAGAAAAGAAAAAAAAACAAACAAAACAACAAAAACTACAAAAAAACAAACTATTTAATAACCCAGACTATGAGAAAATGATAATTAATGATTAAAACCAAATAAAAATTTTCACTGAATTATAATCATTCTCTAACTAGATCAAAGAGAAAGAAAGAACAATATAGTAAGTAGTATTTGTCTGTCAAGGTTGTAAGAATAAATCAGCAATAAAAGCCGGTAGAGATAGCATTTTTGTGTTGTTCCAAAGAGGATATTGGGTAAATAGGTTAGGGATAAACTAGAGAGGTGGATATTTGCCAATGGTATATTTACATTACAAAGCAAAGTTATACATAAGACTGATCAAATCTTAATTTACAAAGCCTCATCAGAAAAATAAAAAGTATAACAGATAGGTTATATCATAAATAAATGAATAACTAGTAAACAGGAGCTATTGTAAAATAGACTGGAAAAAATACTGAAAAAAATTTGCTGCTGTATAAGATGCATAACTTATGGGAGGGTTGTAGCGAGTACTGCCCACTGAAACCTAACCAAGTTTTAAAAGAGTCCATTTCAAACTTTGCTAGATGCCACCTAGTCATAACCATTCCAGGTAGTGTAATATATGTACAATTTTGTTTATTGTATATATATATTGCTTTGTATATAATTATCAAAATATCAAACATTGAGCTCTCCAAGCAGAGTAAGAAATTTTTTTCAAATGTATTTATATATATATATATATATATATAATCTTTAGCATTCTTTTTATATATATCTAAACATGAAAAAATAAAAGGGTCCTGAATAGAATCCCTCCCACTACCAACTTACCTGGTTATTTGTGTGTATGTGTATATATATTTCATTGAGCACTTTTAGAAAAGTATGCTAGCCCCCTATTATAGAAGTGGCTACTTCCAACTATTCTACCAAAAACATTCAGGAATCAGATAAACACAATTACAAAATAATACTATTAGATAAAATTAAAAGTCTAATTGAATGAATGAGATGGAAATTACATTATTCTACATGCAATGATCATCAACAAATCAACCATCACCTATGGTTTTAAAACAAAAAAACAACATCCAGATTTAGTCCCTTTTGAAAAAGTCATGTTTGATGTTGTTAATAGGTTGAAATTTGTTAAACTCAATGACAATTTTCAAAAGAAAATACAAGGTGCAAGGAAAATCAGGAACTCTAAAAACATTTTTGTGAAAGGGGATAAACAATACTATGAAAAACTGATGAAAGAATCAATAATGAAACTACAAAAAATTACCAAACACTTGGGAAAATCACTTAAATACAGAAGCAAGCAAGATCGCAGCAAAAATGAAAATTGATAATCGTATTAACAAAGTAATTAAAAAAAAAAAAAAAAAAACCCCAAGCTTTCATCACCATCAAAAGATCATAAGGAGAATTTTCGAACCAACCCAGATTGTAGACTACTTAACCCAATGAAAAACCAAATTGGAAAAATCAGCAAAACAACCTCATCTAATATTTTTAACTGAGGATGATTTAAAATCTGAACCAATAGAAAAACACTAAACATACCATTAATTGGTTCTATGGGATTCAAAATAAAAGTAAGTCTGTATTCATTCAGTTTGATATAAACCACTTAATAAAGCTTTAAATTTAGCTCAACAGTTTATTAATATCGATAACAATAATATTAAAATAATCAAACATTGTCAGCAGACTTTCCTATTTTACGAAAACTATTTGGGCTAAGAAAAACATCAATAATTCATTTGATATTAGTATGGGGAGTTTTTACAGTGCTGAAACTTGTGTAATTGTAGGAATATTTCTACTATGGAAAATGGCCCATGATTTCAATAAAGAAAATTTCAGATTTACCATGATGAGTTTTATTATTTGAATAATACTAATGGCCATAAGGTAGATTGTGCTAGGAAAAAATTAATACAAATTTTCAATCCCGACAATTTAAAATTAAATGTAGAGTCTAATTTAAAAACTGGTAATTTTCTTGATGTAACTTTTGATTTGAACAATGGCACATAGCAACCATATAGAAAAGTAAACAATATACCAAATTATATCAACATAAAATCAGACCATCCTCCTACCATTACAAAAACACATTTGTATAGAACAGACTTGCCACTAATTCCACAATGCCGACATATTTAATAAAAAAATTTTTTTTATGAAAGTGCCCTAAAAAAACTGGATTATACTCTAAACTAGAATACAAAGATATAATAATATAACAATGATAATAATAAAAAGTCAAGAAAGAGAAATGTCATTGAATAAGCCACCATTTTAATATTTCAATATTTGACTGTTTGAATATTGTATAATATGCATAAAACTGTAGTTACGGAAAATTAACACTATAATATTACTAAAACTTTGCAAATTCATTCTCAATTATATATATATATATATATATATATATATATATATACACACACACACACACACACACACACACACACACACACAGTAACATATGCTCCCAAAACCTGGTAGAGCTCTCTGGAAGGGACTTTAACTGACTTTCACTGTTAGCGTAAAGCAAGGCTCTCTGTTATTTACGGATTTGAGCTCCCTAGTGATCGTAACATATATACCTATAAATGTATTTATCAGCTAAAACTCTGCTTATCACTGGTAGCTACTGACACCTGAGGGGTTAAGGAATTGGATTGATGAAAAATCAGTTGGGTTTCATTTCTGGCTAGAAGTAGTTGCTAAGTCTGGCCACACTGAAAAGACGTGAAATGTCAAAACACAGTGTCTGTGGATGACTGGTGTGTGTGTGTGTATATATATATATACGTATGTATACACACACACACACATAACTACATTATAAGTTTAGAATTTGAGTATTTTAAAGTTTATAGTAAAAATAATAGTCTAAAGAATATTTAAAGTAAAGTGAAAAGGATTCATCTTAAACCACATTTTTATTCTCTAGCTGAAATTAAACTGTATTTGTATTAAATATATCTACCTTTTCTAGTGTTACTGTAATGAATAGCTAAAGTTATATAAATAATCAATATTAACATCCCCCAACAACATTGAAGCCGTTTTTTTTAACACAATACTTTGATGTTATTAGGAGATAAATATAGCATTGACGAGTGGAAGAAGAGAAAAATATATTTCAGGTGCAAAATAAATATTTCAATGAGCTCTCTTCAACATCAATTTGGTTTAAACCAGCAGTAAAAGAAATTACTAAGTAAAACACAAAATAGGCCTCAATTGTGTTATGGAGTCTTAAAAAAATTAAAAAATAAATAAATAAAATTATTCAAAGTAGCACCCCCCCAACCTGACTTCAATATGGCGCTGCAGACAGGATGGGATTGTATTAAGTTACAACCGCTTGTTGCTGTGTCTTACCAATTCAACGGTAATTGGAACTTAGCTTGATTATTCTTCAGGGCGCTATAATAGGACATTTTAAAAAAATATTGGCTGAGGGTGTGGGAAAAATTAAATAAATAAAATAAAATGTTTAATATTTAAAAAAATAATTACTTATTCAAAAATCATCATATTCACTCCACTCCACTGAGATATTTGTTTTATTTTACAACAGTAAGGACCTCTAAAATGTTTCTAAAAATTCCTGATTTAATTATTCAATCTATTATCATTATAGAAAATTTTTAAAATAGTATGAGTAAAATATATTTTGTTTGAATTTCACAAAATGAAATATGGGGGGAGGTTGACCTAGTAAAAAAAATATTTCCCCTAATATATTTTAGGAAAAAACTATTTCAAACATAAATTCATCTAATGGTGAATAAGTATCAAAATTTTTGTGAAAATTTGACTCTTAATTGATTTATATAGAACTTTTTAAAAAAATGAGTGTGACGTAAACAATGATGTAGTTTCGGTTACAGACAAAAAGAGACTGAATCTCCATTATTGATAGATAAATGTTTCAATTTTCAAATTAGGATTTTAAAAAGCTATTTCTAGTCAAATTTCAACCTAACATGAGACAATACATTTCTATGAACTGATAAATACAATCAATCCATGATGTTTCATTCTGTATAGCCTTCAATCATAAGTATATCTAATTCTTTTTCCAACATTTTCTTTTATTTGCATTAGTTATATATATATATATATATATATATATATATATATATATATATATATAGATAGAGAGTGTGTGTGTGTGTGTGTGTGTGTGTGTGTGTGTGGAGGTGCAATGTTTACCATTGTAGGAAATGGGCACAGTGAGATAAGTTCAAATACTGGACGAAACTGTTTGTATTTCACATAGTGCTAATACTCTTGGGAAAGGGGTGTATCCAATTATTCTCCCTCCAGCTATGGGTAAATAGTAGGGCAGAGTGGGCTATGTAAGCTTGGTTAGGCTATCAGTCCTGAAGAAAAACTTCAAATTTAAACCTGTTAAATTCTGCTTAAAAAAATTGACCTTGTGTTGGTAAATATATCACACATATACACTCTCTAGCCATTTTCCCCATCTTGACAAGATTATCTAGATATGGATTAACATTTAATCCCTCTTTTACTATAATTTTCAATAAATTAGTCTTCTTCATTCTCTGTGTTACCTAGTATTCCTTCTGTTTATTTTAGTAATATCTCAGATTATCATAACAATTGAATTGCTCAAGTTGCTTACAGTACCTGCTGTTGTTTAAGTGCTCACCCAATCAAGTTTTGAACATGTTCATTGCTGTTTAAATTTGGTGATCTAGCGGGAATCAGTGCTTTCAGCAGATCATGTTGGAGAAGTAAGGACAAACACATAAGTGATGTTCTTCTGTGGACTCCTACATATGAATACACCAGCGGGAGCCAAACAGCGAAAATTTACATTCATCAGCTCTGTGCAGACACTGGATGCTGGTTAGAATACTTGCCAAGAGCAACGACTGAGAGGGATGGATGACGAGAGAGAGAGAGAGAGAGAGAGAGAGAGAGAGAGAGAGAGAGAGAGTCAAGGGAATCTATGCTGTTGGCCTGCCTCAATGATGATCTTCCAATCAGAATGTCAACCCTTGTTGGGTTATTTTATGTCAAAGACAATTTGTTTTATTCATTCTTGTTGGGTATTCAAATTTTCTTTTCAAACTCAATTTTCTTTAAACACATTTTTAATACTCATTTTTTAATCTATTTAACACATAGATAGGACCCAGACAGGTACTACCAATCCAAGTCAGGGTGGACCTGGAAGTAATGGTGATAAAGGGGTACTTCACATTGCCCTTAGTTCCAGAATTGGAACTTCACTAGATGCAGTTTAACATTGTACTCAAGACACTAAAACCCTCAGCCAATGCCTTCCAGTACATATATGATAAAAAGGGTTACGGAGATTACCAGAAGCGCAATAGGGTTGGGACAATCATATAATTGCTAGAGCTTGACGTGACCAGCTGATTGATCGGAGGGGGCCTCTCTGACCACCTGTTTAGCTTAAGTAAGGGCCAAAGTGGAGAGTTGCATGTCATGGACTGCTCAGCCTCCAGGATTCCGTACTTAAGCATCATGGGTTGCCACCCACAGTCAACAGGTGATCCCATTGGGTGGATTTTATGCCTCTGTAGAGGTGCAGTTGGTGTATTTTATAACCCCAGCAGACAGGAAAGCCAATAAGAGTAGAAACAGCAAAATCTTGCCTTCAGTAGCAAGAAACTAGCTTTACAGGTCAACCAACAGAAGGCACAGTTATTTCATGACAAAAAAAAAAAAAAATGTTCAGTTATGCTCAGTCTTTATATTGCTATAGAAATTAAGAGTTAACTAGTTGAACGATAATACTGATACGCTTGAGTGGTGCTATGTAATCTTTTTAGCAAATTTGGATAAAGCTTTGATAGTATAATACAAAATTAAGGATGTGGTGTTGAAACGGGTCCCCATTATGAAAAGCTAGTAAATAATCAATTCTAATTTTAAGGTATTTTATTTTTTATTATACTCAGAGATAGTCATTGATACTCACAAATTGTATTTTTTCTTTTATCCAGAACTAGAATAGTAGTACAAAAAAAAAAGTGTGCTTGTAATGGCAGTTGTAATAGTAATAATTATAATTTCTGATTTTTGTATGTACCTTAAAATGTTTTTGTTTTTTAAAAATTATGAACTTTATTATTAGTAGAAAAGTTAAATTCTATCATTAAGACCAGACTTAACATTTTTTAAATTTGTGTGTAAGTAATGAGTGGCCTATGGTTGGTAACAGCTGAACAGTGAAGGAGTCTATCCCCCCTTTTGCTAACGCTAGACCAGGGAGAGTGTTTTTTGCTGAAATGAAGCACCACACCTACCATCAGCTTACAGGAGCTTGACCACACAGATCAGGTTATTCCCACTGTGCTACTCATACATTGAGTTGGTGGGTCCTAGGTGAATGCTCTTCTGACTGAGATGTTTATAAAAAGCATTATAATTCTAGATTTTTCAGCCTAAACATATAGGTCATATAGAACATAAAACCTGCAAGCAAAGGTTCCTGCTAGATCACCAAAGTTAAGCAACAATGAGTCTGTTCAATATTTAGATGGGTTATCAATGAATCAACAGGAAGAATTGAAAGCAACATGAGGCCTGTGTGTCATATCTGAGCAAAGCTTAGTAAATAACAACATATAGGTCATATAGAACATTAAACATTAATAAGTTATTATCTCGTTAAATTACCCTTGTTTGAATCTTGTTTTTATCTAAAACTATGAACAGGTATTTTGGTATGACAATATTTTTTCTTAGCACTGATACTTTTAAGTGGTTGGTTGGTTGGGCTTTACGGCATGTCAACCCATTGGGTCATTTTATGCTGAAGATGTTTTTGTTTTATTAATTCTTGATAGGTATTCAATTTTTTTTTCTAAACATTTTTTTAAACTCATGTTTTTATATTTAACCCATTAGATGGGACCCAAATAGGGTCAGAGTGGACCTGGGAGTAATGGCGATGAAGGGTTATTGCACACTCACCAGGGCTCCAGAATTGGAACTTCACTATCAGATAAAGTTTAACGTCATACCCAAGACACTAAGACCCTCAGCCACTGCCTTCTAGCACATATATGATAAAAAAGGTTGGGGCTTGCCATAAGGTTGGGAAAATCATATAGGTGCTAGGGTTTGACGTGACCAGCCGATTGATTGAAGTGGGCCTCTCCGACCGCTCGTCTAGCCTAAGCAAAAGCCAAAGTGTTGCATGTCATGGACTGCTCAGCCACCAGGGTTCCATCCTTAAGCATCACTTTTAAGTAGGATTAGATTTTCTTGTGTTAATCAGCATACAGTAACTAAAACTTTGTCCTTGTTTATAATATCCCCCCCCCAAACCTGTATACTTGGATACGTCATCTTAGAAACCCAATATACAATGTAAACAACTGCGTTCATTAAAACTGAATAATGTAAATCATCCTTTTCTTACCTTGAGATCTCTGTGTATAATTGGAGTCTGGCAGTGGTGTAACCGAGAAACGGCCTCACATACATCAGAGAAAATATTTAGGACTTCTTTCTCACTGAAACCTGTCCCAATTCTATCAGACATCATCTGCATCACATGACCTAAAAGAACAAAAAAAAGATGAGACAAAATGGCTCTATTATTTCCACATTAGAATAGTTTAAATACAGTTTTTTTTCTTCTTCCAAACATAGCAAAAGTATTTTCTAGTCTAAATAATGACTAGATGAAAATAAGGAAATAAGAGACGAAGGAAAAGAGAAGAGAGAAAAAAAAGAAAAAAAAAAAACCAAGTTAATGAGGAAAAGATTAAAAGTTACAGAAATTCAGGTCATATATACAAGCAACAAGTTATATAATAAATACATTCGGTAGGTATTTACCAAACCTATTTACTACGAGTAGGATGTTACATAAGGTCAAAAGTATGAGGCATCCAGTGAGGTTCAAATTCACTATTCATTTAGTAATGGATCTGCAAGACTAGCTTGCAAAACCATTATTGGAAAATTGGATGCCCACTCCACCCAACCCGTTCACCGCAAGTAGGATGTGACACAAGATCGCAAGTATAAGGCATACAGCAAGGATCAAACTCGCTAGTCATTAGTAATGGATCTGCGAGACTAGCTTGCTATCCATTACATAATGATTAGATGACCTAATAAATACAAATAGTATATCTCAATCTTATGATTCACCAAATGTCCATTTGTACCACTAAAATAACCATTTATAACCAACTTTTGGTAGGGTTATCTCTGAAACAATTCTTAACAGTAATTGATCGCGATTATTTATTTATTTATTTTTTTTACTCATGATAAGTCTATGCAGCAGTGATAAGGCAACCAGAAGCATTGGCCTCTAAATTTGACTATCTTAAACAACATGGAAACATCTTCACACTGGGTGGTAAGCCACTCAAATTAGTAGACCAGTTCACATACATAGAAAGTGATATCAATACACACATAGGAAAGGCATGGCCTGCTATAGACAGATTATTGATGTGATACAGTTAAATACTGCTAGTATAATATTTAGTATGACTTGTAAAATACAAAAGATATCAACTGCATTAACATCTGCTCTATCTTTCAGTTCCTTGACTTAACACAGTAAACAATTCTGAAAGAATATCCATATTAATTTTGATCTTTACAAGTGGAAGAGTAGATCAAATTATAAAGGCAAAAAGTAGATGAGGCTACAGAATCAACTTGGGTTGAGTTTTTTTATGGCTTTACTGTTAAGATGTTGCTTCTTGAACCAGTTGATATAAGCTTAATGATATAAGTAGACATTGAGACTGTAGGTAAGTGCTTTCTATTACATACTGTGATTACAAAAATAATTTTCAGTCTTCATACTCAAATGTCATTTAAGGATGAAATCATGGAGCAAAATATACCAGTGTTTGTGTTATAAACTTTAGTGAAAGCCGCAAATGGAAAAGATTCAAGATTAACTGCTATACATGGAGGTGTGTGCTATAATAGTTGGAGTTGTGGGAAATGGACTTGTTGACCGGAGTTCAAATCCTGAATAAGGCTGTTTGCATTTCCCATAGCACTGATATCATTGGGAAAAGTATGAATCTAACTACTTTCTCTCCAGCTATGGGTAAAAGAAATATTGCCTACAAAAAGGCTCTCAGAATTCTTAAGACTCCTTGTATTTGTATCATGTTCATATTTATGTATCCATAAAATTGTGTGTGTATATATATATTATATATATAAATTATCTCATCAAAACATTTTATATCTCAGCTTTATTTCCTGAACAATGATAGGTATCCTTGCTAGTCAATGTAGATTTATAATAATCCTTATCAACTACCATAATGTCAGTTAAAAGCGTTCTTGAACTGGGGGTGGGGGGTGGTGGTGAAAAAAGAGGCACAATGCAAAGTAATAATATCACACATCAGTGAATTGAAGAATAAATGTAATCAATAATTTCATGAGAAATTCACATCAGTAGTTTTATGAATTTAGAGGGTTTTTCACTGAAAAACAAAGAAATCTTTCATTTGTTTTGATAACTTAATTCATCAATGTGTGTGTGTGTGTGTGTGTGTGTGTGTGCGTGCGTGCGTGTGTGTGTGTGCGTGCGTGTGTGTATACATACATAGTGATTGCAATGTCTTGTCAGACGACTGCCACTCCTTCATTCAGTGTCCGTTTGTGGGCTCGTTCATAGCTTTTTAATCGCGCTAAAGTCCTGCATATCCTTGAACATATTTGGCAGACATAACGATTGGTGTTGACTATGTCAACAGATGTTGTATACTTATCATTGTCCTTATGTTGGGGATCATGCTGGGTCTTAGAGTGTGGCATGGTAGAGACAACAATTGCAGTCATGTAGCTCTCATGTGATTGACCAAGCCTGCCTTTGACAATAGGGTCCCGGTCACACTCCTCACAGATCCACACATCAACAGAATTGTCTGGCAGAGTTTCTCGATTTTGGCACGCTCTCCCGAGATTTCCTTGGTCCACTCCTGCAGCTTCAAACAGTTCTGCACTCCTGTATATCGCAGCCCTCCATTGCCCACGATCAGATGTCAGGAACTCTCAATTATCGACGGGAATACCAAAGCACACTAGACACTCCTTCACACTATCACGAAACTGTTTTTTTTTTGGCTTGTGTTGTGGTCTTTTGCCAAAAAGGAGCTCACCATAAAAAAGCTGTTTTGGTAGTCTAGAGTCATCAAGCTGAACAAGATGACCCGACCAACATGTCTGATTCCTCATCACAATTGCAGCAATGCTAGTTGTTTTGGCTTTGGTCAAGACAGCCGTATCTGGAACATGGCTTTCCCCACTTCAAACCAAGGATATGTCTAAGACAGTGCTGATGGAATCTTTCAAGCTGCCTCATATGAGATTGATACAACGTCCAGGTTTCAAAAGCATAGAGCAAGGATAACAACACACATGCTTGATACACAGACACTTTAGTTGCAAGAGTTAGATCACCATTGGACCAGACTGTCTTCTAGCTTACCAAAGGACCCAGATGTCCTGCTTATTCTGTTTGATTTCCGCATCAAGAGAACCGTCACTAGATAAAGAACTACCAAGGTAGACAAACTCTTGGACAACTTCAAGATGCTTCCCATAGACAAAGATGTCAGGTTCCACGTAAGGATCACCAGTAACCGGAGTGTACATGACTTTGCTTTTCTTAATGCTAACCGTCAGACCAAAGCAGGTACAAGCATTAGTAAAGCGGTCCATGTCCGACTGCATTTCTTCCGGAAAATGTGCAACCAGGTCAGCATCATCGGCATATAAAAGTTCCTTGACAAATCCATTTCTAACAATACATACATACATACATACACACTCAAACTTTTATAATTGTGTTCAATCAGTTTGAATTTGCACCATATTTGTGTTGATTTAATTTGTATCTATTTTAATCTTTAGAATTTGTTTTGTAAACTAAATGCATTAGTATGTGTGTGTGTACATTATATATCAAAATTTTGTATATCTTTCTTCACATTATATATATATATATATATATATATTACAGAGATGCTGATACGTATGCGTCCCTGACACACAAAAATCTAAAAGGACACAGTAAAATCGAATCCATGCATCCCAGTGTTTTTCTTTTTCTTCCCTCAACATTTCAAGCTAACTGTAAATACATTTCAATAGTTTCTTAAAAACAAATTACACAGGATAGGTTACAAGGTAGGAGTTAGATGGCTTTAGTTGTTTCCTCAGACCATAAATAAAAACCACACACACACACACACACACACACAAACTCTTTTATAATTGTTTTCAATTAGCTTGAATAAGCACCAAATTTGGTAGATATAAATTTTAAATTTAAAAAAATTAATATAAATCAAAATATCATGTGGGTGGGGAAAATATTAAATCATAAATCCATAACAATCTGTAAAAAGTTTAAAAACAAGTTCATATTTTAAACCATTTTTCAAAAGATTACAAATTTACAGATGTAGTTCAAGTACCTCTTCCCATTGAATCACAGAGTTTAAGAAATAGTCTGACTTCTCAGCACAAGAATTTCAGGTAATTCAAGTAAAAAGCCAAGAATAAATGACCATACAATTATCTGAGACAATAATGGTGGTCATATCCACCTCTTTTTATTTTGAAAAACTAGAATGATAAGCAAATTCCTGATATAAATAGAATGATGTTAATATAACATCATTAGTAATGGTTTAAGGAAAGTGTTAGAAATTCTTCTAAGCTGTAGCTACTGTATGGCTGTACCCCTTTGACTAACAAAACATTAGAGAAAAAGTTAGATGGGAACTACACAAAGATGCTGTATGCTGTCTTGAACAAATATTAGAAGCAGCACCCCACAAAAGAGCAGCTGCATAGCCACTTGCCTCCTATCACACAAACATAAGATGAACAAGACATGCTGGTCACTGCGGGAGATGCAAGAACAAACTCATAAGAGACATTCTCCTGTGGACAACTACACATGAAATTACCAGTGTAGGCCAACCAGCAAGACACAACATCAATCTGTACATTCTGGATGCTGCATGGTGGACCTGCCACTAGGGTTGGTTGGCGAGAAAGAGTCATTGGTATCAATGCTGCCAGTGTGACCTAATAATGCAAGTAGGGTTATAGTAAGTGGTGTAGAAAATGGAATATGTGTGCTCAAATTTCAGCTCAAGCTGTTTGTATACTCAAATTAATTCCATTCCATGAGGAAGTCATCAATCAATGTTTGCTTTTAGAATCAATGAGTAAAATAGTAGGGCAGACTGACTTCTCCCAAGAACTGGGGCCTCATCATCAGATCCAGTTTAATGTCATATTCAGGAAACCTATTTTTGTTGAGGGTCTTACTCCCTCTGCAGAGGATACAGTCAGCAACATGACTAACAATTCTTTTTAAGAAAAATGCCTATTAAAAACTTTGTAAATAGGAAATGTGAATAAGATAATGTTATCTTTTCCTCTTTTAGAAAATGTTAAAATGTTTAGAATTTGTCCATTGTTTTAATTCTGAAAGTTGTGAGAAATTTTCTTAAAAGAACTTAAAAATGCAAAATGATGTGCACCCCCCCCCAAAAAAAAAACAAACAAAAACAAAAAAAACCCAAACAAACAAACAACAGCAGCAACAAAAAGACAAAAACAAAAGCAGCAGCAGCTTTGTCAAGTTTTGTTTTCCCATATTAAATAAAATTGTAGGACTTGATGATATTTGACATAAGAAGCTCAAAGTAAACAATGCTGTGCATCTGTTGTTGAGAGAGAGAGACAATAACGTTTCTTAGTGAAGTCAGTGCATTCACATGCCAATGTACTTGTCAGCTGACACTATAAAATTACATTGTCTCTCAAACTAAACAATAAGGAAACAGTCAGGGTTTAGTAGAGATAAATAGGTAGAAAAAATATATATGAAAAAACAAAACAATAGTAAATGTAGTGTGCGTTATTGTATATAACTATTGATATTTAGAGCAGAAATTAAAGAAAAAAGAATTTAGTAGTAATGGACATGCGAGATTAGCTTGTCAACCATTAAACTATGATGGGTGTAATGGTTATTGTTGTTGGAAATGGACATGGTGACCCGAGTTCAAATCCTGGATGAGGCTTTCACATGGCTCTAATAAAAACCTTGGGAAAGGTATGAATCCAATTATTCTCCCTCAATGGGTAAATAGTAAGGCAGACTGTGCTCTTTAACATAGGTATGGCAACCGGTCTAGGGGAAAGAAAACTCTAAATTCAAATGAAAGAGATTCTCTTCTTGTTAGATAAAACTACCTTGTGAGATCCTCCCACCCTCTCCTCCTCAGTGAGAAACTTGACATTTTTATATTTAAATAGGAGTGCATTCATATTGTTAGTGAATGATAGTTACCCAAGAATATCCTTTTGTCATGTCCTGTGCATAAAAGATGTTCCTGCCTTTGTGACCATAATAAAATCGAGATTTAAAAGGGAATATCTATTTCATATCTGAAATATTCAAACCTTTGAATTTGTGAGGTCATTTAAAGCAATTATTTTCTGCTGAATGAACTGTAAAGTGGATAAGTTCAAATTCAATTATCTTCTCTCTATTGTGTGCATTTAGCGGAAAATTACTTCATTGATTTGTTAGAGCTTGATTGAAAATTCCATCTAAGTTTATTTTTCACCAACTAAGATTTGTATTACAACACTTGTCATCATCAAAGGGTGTTGACAGTACGGATTCACTTGACTCATTCTTGGCCATTGATCTTGCTAAATCCACCATCCACTGTCTGCACAAAGCTGATGAATGTAAGTTTTTGCTGGTCGGCCAACACTGGTGTGTCCATGTGTAGGAGTGCTGAGGACTAGGCTAACTTACCTTTTCTTAGAGAGTAAATGGATTGGTCCAAGACTACTTGTGTACTGCTGTTTAGAGCAGTGGCAGAACATTACGAGAACCTCAATTATTAGCACTCAGTTGCAAAGTACTTTATTGTTCGTGCAAACCCATAGCTAGATATATAAAAATGTTTTGGCTGCTATATTACAATAAAGATAAGGACAACAGTCTGATAAATCAAAATAATTTGTTCTTCAGTTCTTATTTCATGTCTGCTTAAACTTGCGTGCACATCTGTATGCAAGGGAAAAGCCTAGATATTAACGTTCATTGCAAATTGTAACTCTTCATTAAAAACTTAAAAATCAAAATAATCTTTTAGCTTTCTTCTAAAAGTAAGACACAAAAACTATTACTGATCATATATATATATATATATTATATATATATATGAAAATGAAGCAATACCATTGCAAATGAGTAACTCAGGACAGTTATTGAACAAAACTGGTTTTTAAAACTCATTATCAAAATTAGATATCCATAACTGTCAAACTCTTGCATAAGTTGAATTTTAAAGACCTAATTTTTAAGCAATAATAATAATGAAAAAAACAAAAAACAAAACCAAACAAACCCAAAAACCCAGAAAACCACCAATACATTGTTTTATAACCCCCCCCCTCCAGCATATCAAGCTTTTTCAAGTCATTAAATACTGAATCAGGTAATTTTGATAAACAAAGGTCTCAGGTTGCTTAGAGTGGCTGCTGTTGCTTAAGTGGTCACCCAATTAAGTATTAACCAACTCAATGTTGCTTAACTTCAGTCATCAAGGGGACACTGGTGCCTTCATCAATTTGTAAAAGTAAAATCTGCGGAGTGGTCTATTGTCGGTATCAGCCAAACAGCAAGGGAATATTCCATTTTTGCTAGCGCTAGATCCTGGAGATTATTATTTTTGCTGAGGTGGAATGCCAGTTCCTCACATTACTACATAGACCAGAAGATTCAAGCTGTACTACTCATATGCTGAGTTGAACTTAGTATCGAACAAGTATTGAACTTAGAAACTTGCAATTGCTGCGCCAATGCTATAACAGCTATATATATTCATATTTGCTCTTCTAGCAACATAGCACTTTACAAAAATATAAAATAAATTTAAAAATTGTTTTGGAATTTATTTTCTAGAGTATAGCAAACCAGCTTATGTCAGATTTAATGAGTTACATCTTACAAATTCTATTAAGCAAAAATGCAAATAATAAATAAATAAATAAATAAAGTAGTAATTTGTACAGGAAAAAGTTACATATACAAATAGTATGGACTTAAAAGGTATTTGCTATTAAAACAAAGAAATCAATAATGATAAATCAATAATAAAACATAATACAAACAGTTTGGGAGTTAACAAAATACTTTTGATAACATGCCAAATAAGTTTGATGCTTTTAGTTATTTATCTATTTTTTTTTTAAAGCTTGTCAATTATCACCCTCATTAATTTTGACTAGTATTCAGCAACATAGTGCTAACCAATCAGTGATGAGTGTATTGGATGGATTTATAGGTGTTATTTGCACATTTGTGATACCATTGTTCTTGTAGCTTAGATGGTAAAGCAGTTGATATCAAGAATCAGGCTTTCCTGAGGAAAAAAAAAAAAAAAAAGAAAAAAAGAACATGAGTCCCACCAAGAGCTTTCTATTTATTATTGTTTCTGATGTGCACAGTTCTTTGTGGAAATAATGACCCAAGTGAGATACGATAAAAAGTAACTAAGTTGAAAAATGAAAGATAATACTAGTTAATACTAATAATGATGTCTAATGCCATTATTATACACTAATATACTCAAACTAGTGGCCTCATATGTGTCCTTAATACAGTCACAATAGGCAATGGTACTAGATAAGTGCTGGTTAAAGTAACTAGCTACCTAGCAGGCTCAAGTTCAATCTCCAGTTAAGGTTGGTTGGTGTTTAATGGCATATCAACCCTAGTGGGGTATTTATTGCTAAATCTATATATATATATATATATATATATATATATATATGAATTATTTGTTAAACTTCATGTATATTAATGAATTGGTAGAAATAATTTTCATTAACTTCATGTGTATAAATAAATAATGGTGGCTGACTTTCATCCACCGCCTTCTAGCACCTAATAAGAGGTGGGTGTTTGTCATGAGAGCAATTTCAAGAATTACAGTCAGGACAACCATAGTTGCTAGGGCTTGACATGGCCTCACTGACCACCTGTCTAGTCTAAATAAGGGCCAAAGTGGAATGTTGCATGTCACAGGACCATTTAGTACTCGAGTCACAAATCGCTCAACCACCACAATCCTGTCATCAGGTATTACGGGTGTCACCCACAGCCAACAGGTGGCCCCATTTATCTTACAATTCTTCAGAGGAGCAGTTGGCGTATTCTATAGCCAACAGGCAGAGGTAAGGTAGATCATACACACTGGTTCAGTGGAAGAGACATACAAATGACATTTTAAAGACAAATTAACTCAGAACAGTTAATTGATATGAAATATCCTTTAAGCATGAACAGTGGAATAAGAACTATCTACTCTCACAGAATGAATAAAGGTTTTGCTTTGAAATTCCAGGTTACCAACTGTGATAGATAGTGATGTACTGAATATAAATTTTGATATCTGCCTAGATACTGGATATTGCGAGGCAAGAAAAGGGCACTAGTCAGTGTAGATAAGTGAATCATGATAATTGCTCATCTCAGAGATTCAGACCAAAAAAAAATCAAATGTCCTAATGAAAATAAAGTAGAATATAATGTCGGAAATTGGTCAGTTATTTCTGAAGATTACTTGATAAGCTATTAAACAACCCAGTGATTAATTATTACTTTCTCAGCACATAAATCAAAAACTTTTTTTTTTTTTTTTTTTTAAAACTAAAAAGTTATTTTCATTCTGATCAGTGAATTCTAGCATCAATAGTATGCAAACTGAAATACTGATTGAATGAACTGTTCTATATTATTATTACATCAATTTTCTCTACATTTACAATTTAAAGCAAATGCTGTGTGTAGAATGACATGGGGCAGCATAGTCATAATTTTAATATAGTGCTAATACCCTTAGGAAAGATAAGCATCCAACTATATGGTAAATAGTATGGCAGACTGGGACGTTATTGCAACAGCCAACAGCCAATCAGAACCCAGAGAATAAGCTGACCTAAACTGCATAATGGAACGTCTCAACCTGCTATATAAAGCACTTACCAACTCAATCCTTTAGTTGATTTTCAGAGCAGACTCAACTCGCAATGTTTCTCTGTGTCCAACTAAATAGTACACTGGCCTAGGAGAAGGAAAACTGAATTCAAAACAGTTAAACTCCCTTTCGGCTGATATGCCCTCCGGCCTTCTTCAGGTATTTCTTTTCAGGACTCGGGAAGATGACAACAGTCCAAATAATACAGATAATACTAATCATCAAGCTTTCATCTCAAACTTTCAGAGAAATAGTTAAACTCCCCTTAAAAACTGACCTTGTGTTGCATCCTGCTTGTGTGAAGGGGTTGAGTATATACATACAAGCTTGGTGCAATAATTTATCAATGATAGTGGGTATAGATCTTAAGTCCTAATGCAATACAAAAAATTTGTATTAAGCCAAAGATTTTAGCAAAACAATGAAAAGATTTCACCTTGCTTTATTTTTGGTAGATTTGCTGATAAAAACAGTAAAAATTTTGAGTTAATGAAAATTTGTTTTTCTTTTTTTCTCTTCTTTTGTTATTGTTTATAATTTAGGCTATTATCTCTCAAGCAAAACAAGGAATTTAAAAAAGAATTGCAACTCCCAGAATGTCATTCCATAATTGTTAGTAAGCAACATTGATTAGAAATAAAGAATAAGATTCTGTTGAGATTTGAAGTCACATTCCTTATCCCCAGGTGTCTGTCTTACCCTCACAGTTGGTTAAACTATTGGGTAATAAAACACACCCAAATAAGTCATTCTATTTGAAAATTATGACTTTAATTAAAAAGAAAAAGAATTTCAATTTCTTCAATAGACTCAAATTGATTTGTTCTATAATTACAAGCTGTTTGCATTTCACATAGCACTAATACCCCTGGGAAAGGTATGCATCCAATTATTCTCCCTCCAGGTAAATAGTAAGTTACCCTGTTGGCTGAGGTAGAAGAATACACTGATTGCACCTCTGCAGAGGACTAAAATCCCCTAATGGAGCCACCTGTTGGCTATGGGTGGTTAAGTCTGTCCATGACATGCAACATCCCACTTTGAACCTTACTTAGGCTAGACGGGGCAATCAGAGAGTGCCCCTCCAATTAGTCGGCTGGTCACACCAATCTCTAGCACCTATATGATTGTCCCAGCCCAACTGCCCTCAAATCCCAAAGCTCCAGAATTCATCATATATGTGCTAGAAGGTGGTGGCTGAGTGTTCCTTGTATGATAAACTGCATCAAATGGTAAAGTTCTAATCCTGGAGTTCTGTAGAGTGTGGAGTACCCCTTCATCACCATTATTCTCAGTTCCACTCTTCCCAAACCTCCAGAACTAGAACCTTACCACTAGATGCAGTATAACATCATACCCAAGACACTAAGACTCTCAGCCATCACCTAGCACATATATGAAAAAGGGTTGGGTGTTTGCCATAAGAGCAATAGGGTTGGGACAATCATATAGGTGGTAGGGCTTGATGTGATCAGCCGCCATCTAGCCCTCAGTAAGGGTCAAAGTGGAGTTGCATATAATGGACTGCTCAGCCACCAGTATCCTAACGAGGCACCACTCACGGCCAATAGGAGGTCCCATGGGTATGTGTGTGTGTTGGTCTTAATCCTTATGCTGACTGCACCTCAGCATATTCTACAGCCCCAGCTGACAGGGTTGCAACCGGCCCAGAAGGAAAACTCTGAATTCAAACCTGTTAAACTCCACTTAAAAATAGATCTTGTATCACATCCGGTTCATGTAGAGGAATTGGGTAAATACACACAAGCTTGGTGTAATAAAATATCAATGAAAGGAGGTGCAGATTCTAAGTTGAAAATCCAGAGACATAAGTGTCAGAAAATGGTATTGCAGATCCAAAGTAAAAATTCGAGGGTGCATGAATTCAGATGTCAAAACCAGCAGCCAAGTCCAACAAATCCAATCTGTAACAGCAAAGCACTTTTTCAATACCCCCTCCCTCAAATGAGCCATGTTCTGAAACTGACTTTGTCAAAAAGCAACAGTTTTTTTTATAATTGAAGGCAGACTGTAATGAGTCATGACTAACAGAGGGAAAGGCAAGAATTAACATATTTGAATGTCTATATTAAATTTGCCTAATTTTTAGTAGAGTTTTTTTTTTTTGACAGACAAACACAAATTCTTTTTTCGAGGTAAATCATTCCTCTTCGCCACACATGGCTTATTTGAATTTATTGCTGAAAATGTTGTCAGTATTATTAAATTTTGACTAGTATTTGTTCCATCTTAATTTCAGTTGCTTTCTATTACAACTCCCAAATTGTCATTCTCTGATCATTAGTAAAGCATGGTAGTAAAATCTGTCCGACATCAGACTAGTTTAGTTTTTAAAATCATTTTCCCAGTGTAATTTTTGGCAACTTGAATAGGACTAAAATTTGACAATAAATTGAATCTCCTAACCATTTTCAAAACTATAAATTCAAATAAGATGCTATGGGCGAAGAAGCGGAATGATTTACTCGAAAAAAATCAGGTTCTGTCAAAAAAAAAAAAAAACTTCTACTTAAAAAAGGCAAATTTAATATAGAACATTCAAAATATGTTAATTCTTGCCTTTCCCTCTGCTTAGCATGACTCATTACAGTCTGCTTCAATTATAAAAAAAAACTGTTGCTTTTGCACAAAAGTCAGTTTCAGAACATTGGCTCATTTGAGGGATGGGGGTATGTGAAAAAGTGCTTGTGCTGCTTACAGATTGGGCATATTGTTGGACTGGGCTGCTGGTTTGACATCTGAATTCATGCCACCCTTCGAATTTTTACTTTGGATCTGCCAATACCATTTTCTGACACTTATGTCTCTGGATTTTCAAACTTAGAATCTGCACCTCCTTCATTGATATTTTATTCACACCAAGCTGCTGTGTATTTACCCAATTCCTACTACATGAACCGGATGTGATACAAGATCTTTTTTAAGTGGAGTTTTAACAGGTTTGAAATGCAGAGTTTTCCTTTCTGGGCCGGTTAGCAACCTGTCAGCTGGGCTGTAGAATATGCTGAGGTGCAGTCAGCATAAGGATTAAGACCAACACACAACACATACCCATGGGACCTCCTATTGGCCGGAGTGGTGCCTCGTTTAGGATACTGGTGGCTGAGAGTCCATTATATGCAACTCCACTTTGACCCTTACTGAGGCGCTAGATGGCGGCTGATCACATCAAGCCCTAACCACCTATATGATTGTCCCAACCCTATTGCTCTTATGGCAAACACCCAACCCTTCATATATGTGCTAAGGTGATGGCCTAGAGTCTTAGTGTCTTGCGGTATGATGTTTATACTGCATCTAGTGGTAAGGTTCTAGTTCTGGAGGTTTGGGAAGAGTGCGTGGAACTGAGAATAATGGTGATGAAGGGGTACTCCACACTCACAGAAACTCCAGATTAGAAACTTTACCATTTGATGCAGTTTATCATACAAGGAAAACACTCAGCCACCACCTTCTAGCACATATATGATGAAATTCTGGAGCTTTGGGATTTGAGGGCAGTGGGGCTGGGACAATCATATAGGTGCTAGAGATTGCGTGTGACCAGCCGACTAATTGGAGGGGCACTCTCTGATTGCCCCGGTCTAAGCCTAAGTAAGGTTCAAAGTGGGATGTTGCATGTCATGGACAGAACTTAACCACCCATAGCCAACAGGTGGCTCCATTAGGGGATTTTAGTCCTCTGCAGAGGTGCAATCAGTATTCTTTCTACCTCAGCCAACAGGGGTAACTTACTATTTTACCTGGAGGGAGAATAATGGATGCATACCTCCCAGGGTATTAGTGCTATGTGAAATGCAAACAGCTTGTAATTATAGAACAAATCAATTTGAGTCTATGAAGAAATTGAAATTCTTTTTCTTTTTAATAAAGTCATAATTTCAAATAGAATGACTTATTTGGGTATGTGTTTATTACCAATAGTTTTAACCAACTGTGAGGTAAGACAGACACCTGGGGATAAGGAATGGACTTCAAATCTCAACAGAATCTTATCTTTATTTCTAATCAATGTTGCTTACTAAAACAATTTATGGAATGACATTCTGGAGTTGCAATTCTTTTTTAAATTTCCTTGTTTTGCTTGAGAGATAATAGCCTAAATTATAAACAATAACAAAAGAAGAGAAAAAAGAAAAACAAAATTTTCATTAACTCAAAATTTTTACTGTTTTTATCAGCAAATCTACCAAAAATAAAGCAAGGTGAAATCTTTCATTGTTTTGCTAAAAATCTTTGGCTTAATACAAATTTTTTGTATTGCATTAGGACTAAGATCTATACCCACTATCATTGATAAATTATTGCAACCAAGCTTGTATGTTATATACTCAACCCCTTCACACAAGCCAGGATGCAAACACAAGGTCAGTTTTTAAGGGGAGTTTAAACTATTTCTCTGAAAGTTTGAGATGAAGCTGATGATTAGTATTATCTGTATTATTTGGACTGTTGTCCTCATCTTCCGAGTCTTGAAAAAGAAATTACCTGAAGAAGGCCGGAGGGCATATCAGCCGAAAGGGAGTTTAATGTTGAATTCAGTTTTCCTTCTCCTAGGCCAGTGCTACTATTTAGTTGGACACAGAGAAACATTGCGAGTTGAGTCTGCTCTGAAAATCAACTAAAAGGATTGAGTGGTAATGCTTTATATAGCAGGTTTGAGACGTTCCATTATGCAGTTTAGGTCAGCTTATTCTCTGGGTTCTGATTGGCTGTTGGCTGTTGCAATAACGTCCCAGTCTGCCATACTATTTACATATAGTTGGATGCTTATCTTTCCTAAGGGTATTAGCACTATATTAAAATTATGACTATGCTGCCCCATGTCATCTACACACAGCATTTGCTTTAAATTGTAAATGTAGAAAAAAATTGATGTAATAATAATATAGAACAGTTCATTCAATCAGTATTTCAGTTTGCATACTATTGATGCTAGAATTCACTGATCAGAATGAAAATAACTTTTAGTTTAAAAAAAAAAAAAAAAAAAAAAAAAAGTTTTTGATTTATGTGCTGAGAAAGTAATAATTAATATCACTGGTTGTTAATAGCTTATCAAGTAATCTTCAGAAATAACTGACCAATTTCCGACATTATATTCTACTTATTTTCATTAGGACATTTGATTTTTTTGGTCTGAATCTCTGAGATGAGCAATTATCATGATTCACTTATCTACACTGACTAGTGCCCTTTTCTTGCTCGCAATATCCAGTATCTAGGCAGATATCAAAATTATATTCAGTACATCACTATCTATCACAGTTCGGTAACCTGGAATTTCAAAGCAAAACCTTTATTCATTCTGTGAGAGTAGATAGTTCTTATTCCACTGTTCATGCTTAAAGGATATTTCATATCAATTAACTGTTCTGAGTTAATTTGTCTTTAAAATGTCATTTGTATGTCTCTTCCACTGAACCAGTGTGTATGATCTACCTTACCTCTGCCCTGTTGGCTATAGAATACGCCAACTGCTCCTCTGAAGAATTGTAAGATAAATGGGGCCACCTGTTGGCTGTGGGTGACCACCCGTAATACCTGATGACAGGATTGTGGTGGTTGAGCGATTTGTGACTCGAGTACTAAAATGTCCTGTGACATGCAACATTCCACTTTGGCCCTTATTTAGACTAGACAGGTGGTCAGTGAGGCCATGTCAAGCCCTAGCAACTATGGTTGTCCTGACTGTATTCTTGAAATTGCTCTCATGGACAAACACCCACCTCTTATTAGGTGCTAGAAGCGGTGGATGAAATCAGCCACCATTATTATTTATACACATGAAGTTAATGAAAATTATTTCTACCAATTCATTAATATACATGAAGTTTAAACAAATAAATTCATATATATATATATATATATATATATATAATATAGATTTAGCATAAATACCCCACTAGGTTGATATGCCATTAAAACACCAACCAACCTTAACTGGAGGATTGAACTTGAGCCTGCTAGGTAGCTAGTTACTTAACCAGCACTTATCTAGTACACCATTGACCTATTGTGACTGTATTAAGGACACATATGAGGCACTAGTTGAGTATATTAGTGTATAATAATGGCATTAGACATCATTATTAGTATTAACTATATTATCTTTCATTTTTCTCAACTTAGTTACTTTTTATCGTATCTCACTTGGGTCATTATTTCCACAAAAAAACTGTGCACATCAGAAACAATAATAAATTAGAAAGCTCTTGGTGGGACTCATGTTCTTTTTTTTTTTTTTTTTTTTTCCTCAGGAAAGCCTGATTCTTGATATCAACTGCTTTACCATCTAAGCACAAGAACAATGGTATCACAAAGTGCAAATAACACCTATAAATCCATCCAATACACTCATCACTGATTGGTTAGCACTATGTTGCTGAATACTAGTCAAAATTAATGAGGGTGATAATTGACAAGCTTTAAAAAAAAATAGATAAATAACTAAAAGCATCAAACTTATTTGGCATGTTATCAAAGTATTTGTTAACTCCCAAAACTGTTTGTATTATGTTTTATTATTGATTTATTATTATTGATTTCTTTGTTTTAATAGCAAATACCTTTTAAGTCCATACTATTTGTATAATGTAACTTTTCCTGTACAAATTACTACTTTATTTATTTATTTATTTATTATTATTTGCATTTTTGCTCAATAGAATTTGTAAGATGTAACTCATTAAATCTGACATAAGCTGGTTTGCTATACTCTAGAAAATAAATTCCAAACAATTTTTTAAATTTATTTTTATATTTTGTAAAGTGCTATGTTGCTAGAAGAGCAAATATGAATTATAATATAGCTGTTATAGCATTGCGCAGGCAATTGCAAGTTTCTAAGTTCGATACTTTTCGATACTAAGTTCAACTCAGCATATGAGTAGTACAGCTTGAATCTTCTGGTCTATGTAGTAATGTGAGGAACTGCATTCCACCTCAGTAAAAATAATAATCTCCAGGATCTAGCGCTAGCAAAAATGGAATATTCCCTTGCGTTTGGCTGATACCGACAATAGACCAATCCGCAGACTTTACTTTTACAAATTGATGAAGGCACCAGTGTCCCCTTGATGACTGAAGTTAAGCAACATTGAGTTTGGTTAATACTTAATGGGTGACCACTTAAGCAACAGCAGCCACTCTAAGCAACCTGAGACCTTTGTTTTATCAAAATTACCTGATTCAGTATTTAATGACTTGAAAAAGCTTGATATGCTGAGAGGGGGGGGGGTTTATAAACAATGTATTGGTGTTTTCTGGGTTTTTGGTTATGTTTGTTTTGTTTTTGTTTTTTTCATTATTATTATTGCTTAAAAATTATGTCTTTAAAATTCAACTTATGCCAAGAGTTTGACAGTTATGATATCTAAATTTTGATAATGAGTTTTAAAAACCAGTTTTGTTCAATAACTGTCCTGAGTTACTCATTTGCAATGTATTGCTTCATTTTCATATATATATATATATATATATATATATATGATCAGTAATAGTTTTGTGTCTTACTTTTAGAAGAAAGCTAAAAGATTATTTTGATTTTATTTTTAATGAAGAGTTACAATTTGCAATGAACGTTAATATCTAGCTTTTCCCTTGCATACAGATGTGCACGCAAGTTTAAGCAGACATGAAATAAGAACTGAAGAACAAATTATTTTGATTTATCAGACTGTTGTCCTTATCTTTATTGTAATATAGCAGCCGAAACATTTATATATCTAGCTATGGGTTTGCACGAACAATAAAGTACTTTGCAACTGAGTGCTAATAATTGAGGTTCTCGTAATGTTCTGCCACTGCTCTAAACAGCAGTATACAAGTAGTCTTGGACCAGTTCCATTTACTCTCTAAGAAAAGGTAGTTAGCCTAGTCCTCAGCACTCCTGCACATGACACACCAGTGTTGGCCGACCAGCAAAAACTTACATTCATCAGCTTTGCAGACAGTTGATGGTGGATTTAGCAAGATCAATGGCCAAGAATGAGTCAAGTGAATCCGTACTGTCAACACCCTTTGATGATGACAAGTGTTGTAATACAAATCTTAGTTGTGAAAAATAAACTTAGATGGAATTTTCAATTCAAGCTCTAACAAATCAATGAAGTAATTTTCCGCTAAATGCACACAATAGAGAAAGAAGATAATTGAATTTGAACTTATCCACTTTACAGTTCATTCAGCAGAAAATAATTGCTTTAAAATGAACCTCACAAATTCAAAGGTTTGAATATTTTCAGATATGAATAGATATTCCCTTTTAAATCTCGATTTTATTATGGTCACAAAGGCAGGATCATCTTTTATGCACAGGACATGACAAAAGGATATTCTTGGGTAACTATCATTCACTAACAATATGAATGCACTCCTATTTAAATATAAAAATGTCAAGTTTCTCACTGAGGAGAGAGGGTGGAGGATCTCACAAGGTAGTTTTATCTAACAAGAAGAGAATCTCTTTCATTTGAATTTAGAGTTTTCTTCCCCTAGACCGGTTGCCATACCTATGTTAAAGAGCACAGTCTGCCTTACTATTTACCCATTGAGGGAGAATAATTGGATTCATACCTTTCCAAGGTTTTTATTAGAGCCATGTGAAAGCCTCATCCAGGATTTGAACTCGGGTCACCATGTCCATTTCCAACAACAATAACCATTACACCCATCATAGTTTAATGGTTGACAAGCTAATCTCGCATGTCCATTACTACTAAATTCTTTTTTTCTTTAATTTCTGCTCTAAATATCAATAGTTATATACAATAACGCACACTACATTACTATTGTTTTGTTTTTTCATATATATTTTTTCTACCTATTTATCTCTACTAAACCCTGACTGTTTCCTTATTGTTTAGTTGAGAGACAATGTAATTTTATAGTGTCAGCTGACAAGTACATTGCATGTGAATGCCACTGACTTCACTAAGAAACGTATTGTCTCTCTCTCTCAACAACAGATGCACAGCATTGTTTACTTTGAGCTTCTTATGTCAAATATCATCAAGTCCTACAATTTTATTTAATATGGGAAAACAAAACTTGACAAAGCTGCTGCTGCTTTTGTTTTTGTCTTTTTGGCTGCTGTTGTTTGTTTGTTTGGTTTTTTTGTTT
>CM042148.1:55254241-55261741 GCA_023376005.1 Doryteuthis pealeii | reverse complement strand
GATGCAGATGATGTCTGATAGAATTGGGACAGGTTTCAGTGAGAAAGAAGTCCTAAATATTTTCTCTGATGTATGTGAGGCCGTTTTCTCGGTTACACCACTGCCAGACTCCAATTATACACAGAGATCTCAAGGTAAGAAAAGGATGATTTACATTATTCAGTTTTAATGAACGCAGTTGTTTACATTGTATATTGGGTTTCTAAGATGACGTATCCAAGTATACAGGTTTGGGGGGGGGGATATTATAAACAAGGACAAAGTTTTAGTTACTGTATGCTGATTAACACAAGAAAATCTAATCCTATTTAAAAGTGATGCTTAAGGATGGAACCCTGGTGGCTGAGCAGTCCATGACATGCAACACTTTGGCTTTTTGCTTAGGCTAGACGAGCGGTCGGAGAGGCCCACTTCAATCAATCGGCTGGTCACGTCAAACCCTAGCACCTATATGATTTTCCCAACCTTATGGCAAGCCCCAACCTTTTTTATCATATATGTGCTAGAAGGCAGTGGCTGAGTGTCTTAGTGTCTTGGGTATGACGTTAAACTTTATCTGATAGTGAAGTTCCAATTCTGGAGCCCTGGTGAGTGTGCAATAACCCTTGATCGCCATTACTCCCAGGTCCACTCTGACCCTATTTGGGTCCCATCTAATGGTTAAATATAAAAAACATGAGTTTAAAAAAAATGTTTAGAAAAAAAAATTGAATACCTATCAAGAATTAATAAAACAAAAAACATCTTCAGCATAAAATGACCCAATGGGTTGACATGCCGTAAAGCCCAACCAACCAACCACTTAAAAGTATCAGTGCTAAGAAAAAATATTGTCATACCAAAATACCTGTTCATAGTTTTAGATAAAACAAGATTCAAACAAGGGTAATTTAACGAGATAATAACTTATTAACTTATTAATGTTCTATATGACCTATATGTTGTTATTTACTAAGCTTTGCTCAGATATGACACACAGGCCTCATGTTGCTTTCAATTCTTCCTGTTGATTCATTGATAACCCATCTAAATATTGAACAGACTCATTGTTGCTTAACTTTGGTGATCTAGCAGGAACCTTTGCTTGCAGGTTTTATGTTCTATATGACCTATATGTTTGGGCTGAAAAATCTAGAATTATAATGCTTTTTTATAAACATCTCAGTCAGAAGAGCATTCACCTAGGACCACCAACTCAATGTATGAGTAGCACAGTGGAATAACCTGATCTGTGTGGTCAAGCTCCTGTAAGCTGATGGTAGGTGTGGTGCTTCATTTCAGCAAAAAAACACTCTCCCTGGTCTAGCGTTAGCAAAAGGGGGGATAGACTCCTTCACTGTTCAGCTGTTACCAACCATAGGCCACTCATTACTTACACACAAATTTAAAAAAATGTTAAGTCTGGTCTTAATGATAAATTTAACTTTTCTACTAATAATAAAGTTCATAATTTTTAAAAAAACAAAAAAACATTTTAAGGTACATACAAAAATCAGAAATTTATATTATTACTATTACAACTGCCATTACAAGCACACTTTTTTTTTTTTGTACTACTATTCTAGTTCTGGATAAAAGAAAAAATACAATTTGTGAGTATCAATGACTATCTCTGAGTATAATAAAAAATAAAATACCTTAAAATTAGAATTGATTATTTACTAGCTTTTCATAATGGGGACCCGTTTCAACACCACATCCTTAATTTTGTATTATACTATCAAAGCTGTATCCAAATTTGCTAAAAAGATTACATAGCACCACTCAAGCGTATCAGTATTATCGTTCAACTAGTTAACTCTTAATTTCTATAGCAATATAAAGACTGAGCATAACTGAACATTTTTTTTTTTTTTTTTTTTTTTTTTTTGTGATGAAATAACTGTGCCTTCTGTTGGTTGACCTGTAAAGCTAGTTTCTTGCTACTGAAGGCAAGATTTTGCTGTTTCTACTCTTATTGGCTTTCCTGTCTGCTGGGTTATAAAATACACCAACTGCACCTCTACAGAGGCATAAAATCCACCCAATGGGATCACCTGTTGACTGTGGGTGGCAACCCATGATGCTTAAGTACGTAATCCTGGAGGCTGAGCAGTCCATGACATGCAACTCTCCCACTTTGGCCCTTACTTAAGCTAAACAGGTGGTCAGAGAGGCCCCCTCCGATCAATCAGCTGGTCACGTCAAGCTCTAGCAATTATATGATTGTCCCAACCCTATTGCGCTTCTGGTAATCTCTGTAACCCTTTTTATTATATATGTACTGGAAGCATTGGCTGAGGGTTTTAGTGTCTTGAGTACAATGTTAAACTGCATCTAGTGAAGTTCCAATTCTGGAACTAAGGGCAATGTGAAGAGTACCCCTTTATCACCATACTTCCAGGTCCACCCTGACTTGGATTGGTAGTACCTGTCTGGGCCTATCTATGTGTTAAATAGATTAAAAAATGAGTATTAAAAATGTGTTTAAAGAAAATTGAGTTTGAAAAGAAAATTTGAATACCCAACAAGAATGAATAAAACAAATTGTCTTTGACATAAAATAAACCCAACAAGGGTTGACATTCTGATTGGAAGATCATCATTGAGGCAGGCCAACAGCATAGATTCCCTTGACTCTCTCTCTTTCTCTTTCTCTCTCTCTCTCTCTCTCTCTCTCTCTCTCTCTCTCGTATCATCCATCCCTCTCAGTCGTTGCTCTTGGCAAGTATTTCTAACCAGCATCCAGTGTCTGCACAGAGCTGATGAATGTAAATTTTCGCTGTTTGGCTCACCGCTGGTAATCATCATTGTAGGAGTCCACAGAAGAACATCACTTATGTGTTTGTCCTTACTTCTCCAACATGATCTGCTGAAAGCACTGATTCCCGCTAGATCACCAAATTTAAACAGCAATGAACATGTTCAAAAACTTGATTGGGTGAGCACTTAAACAACAGCAGGTACTGTAAGCAAAACTTGAGCAATTCAATTGTTATGATAATCTGAGATATTACTAAAGTAAACAGAAGGAATACTAGGTAAACACAGAGAATGAAGAAGACTAATTTATTGAAAATTATAGTAAAAGAGGATTAAATGTTAATCCATATCTAGATAATCTTGTCAAGATGGGGAAAAATGGCTAGATAGTGTATATGTGTGATATATTTACCAACACAAGGTCAATTTTTTTTAAGCAGAATTTAACAGGTTTAAATTTGAAGTTTTTCTTCAGGACTGATAGCCTAACCAAGCTTACATAGCCCACTCTGCCCTACTATTTACCCATAGCTGGAGGGAGAATAATTGGATACACCCCTTTCCCAAGAGTATTAGCACTATGTGAAATACAAACAGTTTCGTCCAGTATTTGAACTTATCTCACTGTGCCCATTTCTACAATGGTAAACATTGCACCTCCACACACCACACACACACACACACACACACACACACACACCTCTCTATCTATATATATATTATATATATATTATATATATATATATATATATATATATATAACTAATGCAAATAAAAGAAAATGTTGGAAAAAGAATTAGATATACTTATGATGAAGGCTATACAGAATGAAACATCATGGGTTGATTGTATTTATCAGTTCATAGAAATGTATTGTCTCATGTTAGGTTGAAATTTGACTAGAAAATAGCTTTTTAAAATCCTAATTTGAAATTGAAACATTATATCTATCAATAATGGAGATTCAGTCTCTTTTTGTCTGTAACCGAAACTACATCATTGTTTACGTCACACTCATTTTTTTAAAAAGTTCTATATAAATCAATTAAGAGTCAAATTTTCACAAAAATTTTGATACTTATTCACCATTAGATGAATTTATGTTTGAAATAGTTTTTTCCTAAAATATATTAGGGGAAATATTTTTTTTTACTAGGTCAACCTCCCCCCATATTTCATTTTGTGAAATTCAAACAAAATATATTTTACTCATACTATTTTAAAAATTTTCTATAATGATAATAGATTGAATAATTAAATCAGGAATTTTAGAAACATTTTAGAGGTCCTTACTGTTGTAAAATAAAAAAATATCTCAGTGGAGTGGAGTGAATATGATGATTTTGAATAAGTAATTATTTTTTTAAATATTAACATTTTATTTTATTTTATTAATTTTTCCCACACCCTCAGCCAATATTTTTTTAAAATGTCCTATTATAGCGCCCTGAAGAATAATCAAGGCTAAGTTCCAATTACCGTTGAATTGGTAAGACACGGCAACAAGCGGTTGTAACTTAATTACAATCCCATCCTGTCTGCAGCGCCATATTGAAGTCAGGTTGGGGGGTGCTACTTTGAATAATTTTATTTATTATTTTTTAATTTTTTTAAGACTCCATAACACAATTGAGGCCTATTTTGTGTTTTACTTAGTAATTTCTTTTACTGCTGGTTTAAACCAAATTGATGTTGAAGAGAGCTCATTGAAATATTTATTTTGCACCTGAAATATATTTTCTCTTCTTCCACTCGTCAATGCTATATTTATCTCCTAATAACATCAAAGTATTGTGTTAAAAAAAACGGCTTTCAATGTTGTTGGGGATGTTAATATTGATTATTTATATAACTTTAGCTATTCATTACAGTAACACTAGAAAAGTAGATATATTTAATACAAATACAGTTTAATTTCAGCTAGAGAATAAAAATGTGGTTTAAGATGAATCCTTTTCACTTTACTTTAAATATTCTTTAGACTATTATTTTTACTATAAACTTTAAAATACTCAAATTCTAAACTTATAATGTAGTTATGTGTGTGTGTGTGTGTTATACATACCGTATATATATATATATACACACACACACACACACCAGTCAATCCACAGACACTGTGTTTTGACATTTCACGTCTTTTCAGTGTGGCCAGACTTAGCAACTACTTCTAGCCAGAAATGAAACCCAACTGATTTTTCATCAATCCAATTCCTTAACCCTCGGTGTCAGTAGCTACCAGTGATAAGCAGAGTTTTAGCTGATAAATACATTTATAGGTATATATGGTTACGATCACTAGGGAGCTCAAATCCATAAATAACAGAGAGCCTTGCTTTACGCTAACAGTGAAAGTCAGTTAAAGTCCCTTCCAGAGAGCTCTACCAGGTTTTGGGAGCATATGTTACTGTGTGTGTGTGTGTGTGTGTGTGTGTGTGTGTGTGTATATATATATATATATATAATGGAGAATGAATTTGCAAAGTTTTAGTAATATTATAGTGTTAATTTTCCGTAACTACAGTTTTATGCATATTATACAATATTTCAAACAGTCAAATATTGAAATATTAAAATGGTGGCTTATTCAATGACATTTCTCTTTCTTGACTTTTTGATTATTATTATTATCTTTGTATTCTAGTTTAGAGTATAATCCAGTTTTTTAGGGCACTTTCATAAAAAAAATTTTTTATTAAATATGTCGGCATTGTGGAATTAGTGGCAAGTCTGTTCTATAAAATGTGTTTTGTAATGGTAGGAGGATGGTCTGATTTTATGTTGATTGATTAATTTGGTAATATTGTTTACTTTTCTATATGGTTGCTATGTGCCGTTGTTCAAATCAAAAGTTACATCAAGAAAATTTACCAGTTTTTAAATTAGACTCTACATTTTAATTTTAAATTGTCGGGATGAAAATTTGTATTAATTTTTTCCTAGCACAATCTACCTTTATGGCCATTAGTATTATTCAAATAATAAAAACTCATCATGGTAAATCTGAAATTTTCTTTATTGAAAATCATGGGCCATTTTCCATAGTAGAAATATTCCTACAATTACACAAGTTTCAGCACTGTAAAAAACTCCCCATACTAATATCAAATGAATTATTGATGTTTTTCTTAGCCCAAAATAGTTTTCGTAAAATAGGAAAGTCTGCTGACAATGTTTGATTATTTTAATATTATTGTTATCGATATTAAAATAAACTGTTGAGCTAAATTTAAAGCTTTATTAAGTGGTTTATATCAAACTGAATGGAATACAGACTTACTTTTTATTTTGAACTCCATAGAACCAATTAATGGCATGTTTAGAATGTTTTTCTAATTGGTTCAGATTTTAAATCACCTCAGTTTAAAAATATTAGATGAGGTGTTTTGCTGATTTTTCCAATTTGGTTCATTGGGTTAAGTAGTCTACAAATCTGGGTTGGTTCGAAAATTCTCCTTATGATCTTTTGATGGTGATGAAAGCTTGCGGTTTTTTTTAGGGGGTTTTTTTTTAATTACTTTGTATAAATACGATTTTTTTTATCAATTTTCATTGCTGCGTCTGCTTGCTTCTGTATTTAAGTGATTTTCCCAAGTGTTTGTAATTTTTTGTAGTTTCATTATTGATTTCTTTCATTCAGTTTTCATAGTATTGTTTATCCCCTTCACAAAAATGTTTTTAGAGTTCTGATTTTCCTTGCACCTGTATTTTCTTATGAAAATTGTCATTGAGTTTAACAAATTTCAACCTATTAAACAACAGTCAAACATGCACTTTTTTCAAAAGGGACCTAAATCTGGATGTTGTTTTTTGGTTTTTAAAAACCATTAGTGATGGCTTGATTGTTGATGCATCATTGCATAGTAGCATATAATGTAATTTTCCATCTCATTCATTCAATTAGACTTTAAATTTTATCTAATAGTATTATTTTGTAATTGTGTTTATCTGATTCCTGAATGTTTTAAGTAGAATAGTTGGAAGTAGCCACTTCATAATAGGGGTCTAGCATAACTTTTCTAAAAGTGCTCAATGCAATATATATAACACATACCACACAAAATAACCCAAGGAAGTTCGGTAAGTGCGGACGGATTTACTATTCAGGACCCTTTTAGTTTTATCATGTTTAGATATATATAAAAAGAATACTAGATTAAATAATAAAATATTAATAATATAATATAATCATTTAGAAATATTAACTTTACCATATGATATTAAGAGAAGAAAAAGGAGCTACAGTTGAAATATATATTGAAATAATATAAACAAAAAAAGATATTATATACAAAAACAAAAAATTAGAACATATATTACACTACCTGGAATGGTTATGACTATGTGGCATCTAGCAAAGTTTGAATGGACTCTTTAAAACTTGGTTAGCGTTTCAGTGGGGCAGTACTCGGCCCTACAAACCCTCCCATAAAGTTATGCATCTTATTACACAGCAAATTTTTTTTCAGTATTTTTTCCAGTTCTATTTTTAACAAATAAGGCTCCTGTTACTAGTTATTCATTTATTTATGATATTAAACTTATCTGTTATACTTTTATTTTCTTGATTGAGGCTTTAGTAAATTAAGATTTTTGATTCAGTCTTATGCTATAAAAACCTTTTTGCTTGCTAATGTTAAAAATATAACCCAATGGGCAAAAAATATCCAAAAACCTTCTCTAGTTTATCCCCTAAAAAACCCTAATTTTTTAAATTCCCCCTTTTTCCTCCCCCTTTTTTTTTTTTTTTTTGGGTTT
>CM042148.1:55190532-55254141 GCA_023376005.1 Doryteuthis pealeii | reverse complement strand
CATTTATGTATTCCATAAATGTGTGGTATATATATATTATATATATAAATATCTCATCAAAACATTTTATATCTCAGCTTTATTCCTGGAACAATGATTAGGTATTCCTTGCTAGTCATGTAGATTTATAATTAATCCTTATCAACTACATAATGTCAGATTAAAAAGCGTTCTTGAACTGGGGGTGGGGGTGGTGGTGAAAAAAAGAGGCACAATGCAAAGTAATTAATATCACACATCAGTGAATTGAGGAATAAATGTAATCAATAATTTTCATGAGTAAATTCACATCAGTAGTTTTTATGAATTTAGAGGGTTTTTCACTGAAAAAAACAAAGATATCTTTCATTTGTTTTGATAAACTTAATTCATCATGGTGTGTGTGATGTGTGTGTGTGCTGTGCGTGCGTGCGTGTGTGTGTGTGCGTGCGTGTGTGTATACATACATAGTGATTGCAATGTCTTGTCAGACGACTGCCACTCCTTCATTCAGTGTCCGTTTGTGGGCTCGTTCATAGCTTTTAATCGCGCTAAAGTCCTGCATATCCTGAACATATTTGGCAGACATAACGATTTGGTGTTGACTATGTCAACAGATGTTTGTATACTTATCATTGTCCTTATGTTGGGGATCATGCTGGGTCTTTAGAGTGTGGCATGGTAGAGACAACAATTTGCAGTCATGTAGCTCTCATGTGATTGACCAAGCCTGCCTTTGACAATAGGGTCCCGGTCACACTCCTCACAGATCCACATCAACAGAATTGTCTGCAGAGTTTTCTCGATTTTGGCACGCTCTCCCGAGATTCCTTGGCCACTCCTGCAGCTTCAAACAGTTTCTGCACTCCTGTATATTCGCAGCCCTCCATTGCCACGATCAGATGTCAGGAACTCTCATTATCGAATGGAATACCAAAGCACACTAGACACTCCTTCACACTATCACGAAACTGTTTTTTTTTGGCTTGTGTTGTGGTCTTTTGCCAAAAAGGAGCTCACCATAAAAAAGCTGGCTTTTGGTAGTCTTAGTCATCAAGCTGAACAAGATGACCGACCAACAGTCTGATTCTCATCACAATTGCAGCAATGCTAGTTGTTTGGCTTTGGTCAAGACAGCCGTATCTGGAACATGGCTTTCCCCACTTCAAACCAAGGATATGTCTAAGACAGTGCTGATGGAATCTTTCAAGCTGCCTCATATGAGATTGATACAACGTCCAGGTTTCAAAAGCATAGAGCAAGGATAACAACACACATGCTTGATACACAGACACTTTAGTTGCAAGAGTTAGATCACCATTGGACCAGACTGTCTTCTAGCTTACCAAAGGACCCAGATGTCCTGCTTATTCTGTTTGATTTCCGCCATTCAAGAGAAACGTCACTAGATAAAGAACTACCAAGGTAGACAAACTCTTGGACAACTTCAAGATGCTTCCCATAGACAAAGATGTCAGGTTCCACGTAAGGATCACAGTAACCGGAGTGTACATGACTTTGCTTTTCTTAATGCTAACCGTCAGACCAAAGCAGGTACAGCATTAGTAAAGCGGTCCATGTCCGACTGCATTTCTTCCGGAAAATGTGCAACCAGGTCAGCATCATCGGCATATAAAAGTTCCTTGACAAATCCATTTCTTAACAATACATACATACATACATACACACTCAAACTTTTATAATTGTGTTCAATCAGTTTGAATTTGCACCATATTTGTGTTGATTTAATTTGTATCTATTTTAATCTTTAGAATTTGTTTTGTAAACTAAATGCATTAGTATGTGTGTGTTGTACATTATATTATATCACATTATAGAGATGCTGATACGTATGCGTCCCTGACACACAAAATCTAAAAGGACACAGTAAAATCGAATCCATGCATCCCAGTGTTTTTTTTCTTCCTCAACATTTCAAGCTAACTATAAATACATTTCAATAGTTTCTTAAAAACAAATTACACAGGATAGGTTACAAGGTAGGAGTTAGATGGCTTTAGTTGTTTCCTCAGACCATAAATAAAAACCACACACACAAACACACACACAAAACTCTTTTATAATTGTTTCAATTAGCTTGAATAAGCACCAAATTTGGTAGATATAAATTTTTAAATTTAAAAAAATTAATATAAATCAAAATATCATGGGGTGGGGAAAATATTAAATCATAAATCCATAACAATCTGTAAAAAGTTTATAAACAAGTTCATATTTTAAACCATTTTTCAAAAGATTACAAATTTACTGATGTAGTTCAAGTACCTCTTCCCATTGAATCACAGAGTTTAAGAAATAGTCTCACTTCTCAGCACAAGAATTTCAGGTAATTCAAGTAAAAAGCCAAGAATAAATGACCATATAATTATCTGAGAATATAATGGTGGTCATATCCACCTCTTTTATTTTTATTTAGAATGATAAGCAAATTCCTGATATAAATAGAATGATGTTAATATAACATCATTAGTAATGATTTAAGGAAAGTGTCAGAAATTCTTCTAAGCTGCTAGCTACTGTATGGCTGTACCCTTTGACTAACAAAATTAGAGAAAAAGTTAGATGGGAACTACACAAGATTGCTGTATGCTGTCTTGAACAAATTTTAGAAGCAGCACCCACAAAAAGAGCAGCTGCACAGCCACTTGCCTCCTATCACACAAACATAAGATGAACAAGACATGCTAGCACTGCGGGAGATGCAAGAACCAACTCATAAGAAGACATTCTCCTGTGGACAACTACACATGAACATTACCAGTGTAGGCCAACCAGCAAGACACAACATCAATCTGTACATTCTGGATGCTACATGGTGGACCTGCCACTAGGGTTGGTTGGCGAGAAAGAGTCATTGGTATCAATGCTGCCAGTGTGACCTAATAATGCAAGTAGGGTTATAGTAAGTGGTGTAGAAAATAGAATATGTGTGCTCAAATTTCAGCTCAAGCTGTTTGTATACTCAAATTAATTCCATTTCCATGGGAAGTCATCAATCAATGTTTGCTTTAGAATCAATGAGTAAAATAGTAGGGCAGACTGACTTCTCCAGAACTGGGGGCCTCATCATCAGATCCAGTTCAATGTCATATCAGGAAACCTATTTTGTTGAGGGTCTTACTCCCTCTGCAGAGGATACAGTCAGCCAACATGGCTAACAATTCTTTTTAAGAAAAATGCCTATTAAAAACTTTGTGAATAGGAAATGTGAATAAGATAATGTTATCTTTTCCTCTTTTAGAAAATGTTAAAATGTTTAGAATTTGTCCATTGTTTTAATTCTGAAAGTTGTGAGAAATTTTCTTAAAAGAGAACTTAAAAATGCAAAATGATGTGCACCCCCCCCAAAAAAAACAAAACAAACAAAAAACAAAAAAAACCAAACAAACAAACAACAGCAGCAACAAAAAGACAAAAACAAAGCAGCAGCAGCTTTGTCAAGTTTTGTTTTCCCATATTAATAAAATTGTAGGACTTGATGATATTTGACATAAGAAAGCTCAAGTAAACAATGCTGTGCATCTGTTGTTGAGAGAGAGAGACAATAACGTTTCTTAGTGAAGTCAGTGCATTCACATGCCAATGTACTGTCAGCTGACACTATAAAATTACATTGTCTCTCAAACTAAAAATAAGGAAACAGTCAGGGTTTAGTAGAGATAAATAGGTAGAAAAAATTATATGAAAAAACAAAACAATAGTAAATGTAGTGTGCGTTATTGTATATAACTATTGATATTTAGAGCAGAAATTAAAGAAAAAAGAATTTAGTAGTAATGGACATGCGAGATTAGCTTGTCAACCATTAAACTATGATGGGTGTAATGGTTATTGTTGTTGGAAATGGACATGGTGACCCGAGTTCAAATCCTGGATGAGGCTTTCACATGGCTCTAATAAAAACCTTGGGAAAGGTATGAATCCAATTATTCTCCCTCAATGGGTAAATGTAAGGCAGACTGTGCTCTTTAACATAGGTATGGCAACCGGTCTAGGGGAAAGAAAACTCTAAATTCAAATGAAAGAGATTCTCTTCTTGTTAGATAAACTACCTTGTGAGATCCCCACCCTCTCCTCCTCAGTGAGAAACTTGACATTTTTATATTTAAATAGGAGTGCATTCATATTGTTAGTGAATGATAGTTACCAAGAATATCCTTTTGTCATGTCCTGTGCATAAAAGATGATCCTGCCTTTGTGACCATAATAAAAAATCGAGATTTAAAAGGGAATATCTATTTCATATCTGAAATATTCAAACCTTTGAATTTGTGAGGTCATTTAAAGCAATTATTTTCTGCTGAATGAACTGTAAAGTGGATAAGTTCAAATTCAATTATCTTCTCTCTATTGTGTGCATTTAGCGGAAAATTACTTCATTGATTTGTTAGAGCTTGATTGAAAATTCCATCTAAGTTTATTTTTCACCAACTAAGATTTGTATTACAACACTTGTCATCATCAAAGGGTGTTGACAGTACGGATTCACTTGACTCATTCTTGGCCATTGATCTTGCTAAATCCACCATCAACTGTCTGCACAAAGCTGATGAATGTAAGTTTTTGCTGGTCGGCCAACACTGGTGTGTCCATGTGCAGGAGTGCTGAGGACTAGGCTAACTTACCTTTTCTTAGAGAGTAAATGAACTGGTCCAAGACTACTTGTATACTGCTGTTTAGAGCAGTGGCAGAACATTACGAGAACCTCAATTATTAGCACTCAGTTGCAAAGTACTTTATTGTTCGTGCAAACCCATAGCTAGATATATAAAAATGTTTCGGCTGCTATATTACAATAAAGATAAGGACAACAGTCTGATAAATCAAAATAATTTGTTCTTCAGTTCTTATTTCATGTCTGCTTAAACTTGCGTGCACATCTGTATGCAAGGGAAAAGCCTAGATATTAACGTTCATTGCAAATTGTAACTCTTCATTAAAAACTTAAAATCAAAATAATCTTTTAGCTTTCTTCTAAAAGTAAGACACAAAACTATTACTGATCATATATATATATATATATATATATATATATGAAAATGAAGCAATACCATTGCAAATGAGTAACTCAGGACAGTTATTGAACAAAACTGGTTTTTAAAACTCATTATCAAAATTAGATATCCATAACTGTCAAACTCTTGCATAAGTTGAATTTTAAAGACATAATTTTTAAGCAATAATAATAATGAAAAAAACAAAAACAAACCAACCCCAAAAAACCCAGAAAACCACCAATACATTGTTTTATAACCCCCCCCTCCAGCATATCAAGCTTTTTCAAGTCATTAAATACTGAATCAGGTAATTTTGATAAACAAAGGTCTCAGGTTGCTTAGAGTGGCTGCTGTTGCTTAAGTGGTCACCCAATTAAGTATTAACCAACTCAATGTTGCTTAACTTCAGTCATCAAGGGGACACTGGTGCCTTCATCAATTTGTAAAAGTAAAGTCTGCGGATTGGTCTATTGTCGGTATCAGCCAAACAGCAAGGGAATATTCCATTTTTGCTAGCGCTAGATCCTGGAGATTATTATTTTTGCTGAGGTGGAGTGCCAGTTCCTCACATTACTACATAGACCAGAAGATTCAAGCTGTACTACTCATATGCTGAGTTGAACTTAGTATCGAACAAGTATTGAACTTAGAAACTTGCAATTGCTGCGCCAATGCTATAACAGCTATATATATTCATATTTGCTCTTCTAGCAACATAGCACTTTACAAAAATATAAAATAAATTTAAAAATTGTTTTGGAATTTATTTTCTAGAGTATAGCAAACCAGCTTATGTCAGATTTAATGAGTTACATCTTACAAATTCTATTAAGCAAAAATGCAAATAATAAATAAATAAATAAATAAATAAAAGTAGTAATTTGTACAGGAAAAAGTTACATATACAAATAGTATGGACTTAAAAGGTATTTGCTATTAAAACAAAGAAATCAATAATATAAATCAATATAAAAACATAATACAAACAGTTTGGGAGTTAACAAAATACTTTTGATAACATGCCAAATAAGTTTGATGCTTTTAGTTATTTATCTATTTTTTTTTTAAAGCTTGTCAATTATCACCCTCATTAATTTTGACTAGTATTCAGCAACATAGTGCTAACCAATCAGTGATGAGTGTATTGGATGGATTTATAGGTGTTATTGCACATTTGTGATACCATTGTTTGTAGCTTAGATGGTAAAGCAGTTGATATCAAGAATCAGGCTTTCCTGAGGAAAAAAAAAAGAAAAAAAGAACATGAGTCCCACCAAGAGCTTTCTATTTATTATTGTTTCTGATGTGCACAGTTCTTTGTGGAAATAATGACCCAAGTGAGATACGATAAAAAGTAACTAAGTTGAAAAATGAAAGATAATACTAGTTAATACTAATAATGATGTCTAATGCCATTATTATACACTAATATACTCAAACTAGTGGCCTCATATGTGTCCTTAATACAGTCACAATAGGCCAATGGTGTACTAGATAAGTGCTGGTTAAAGTAACTAGCTACCTAGCAGGCTCAAGTTCAATCCCAGTTAAGGTTGGTTGGTGTTTAATGGCATATCAACCCTAGTGGGGTATTTATTGCTAAATCTTATATATATATATATATATATATATATATATGAATTATTTGTTAAACTTCATGTATATTAATGAATTGGTAGAAATAATTTTCATTAACTTCATGTGTATAAATAAATAATGGTGGCTGACTTTCATCCACCGCCTTCTAGCACCTAATAAGAGGTGGGTGTTTGTCATGAGAGCAATTTCAAGAATACAGTCAGGACAACCATAGTTGCTAGGGCTTGACATGGCCTCACTGACCACCTGTCTAGTCTAAATAAGGGCCAAAGTGGAATGTTGCATGTCACAGGACCATTTAGTACTCGAGTCACAAATCGCTCAACCACCACAATCCTGTCATCAGGTATTACGGGTGGTCACCCACAGCCAACAGGTGGCCCCATTTATCTTACAATTCTTCAGAGGAGCAGTTGGCGTATTCTATAGCCAACAGGGCAGAGGTAAGGTAGATCATACACACTGGTTCAGTGGAAGAGACATACAAATGACATTTTAAAGACAAATTAACTCAGAACAGTTAATTGATATGAAATATCCTTTAAGCATGAACAGTGGAATAAGAACTATCTACTCTCACAGAATGAATAAAGGTTTTGCTTTGAAATTCCCAGGTTACCAACTGTGATAGATAGTGATGTACTGAATATAAATTTTGATATCTGCCTAGATACTGGATATTGCGAGGCAAGAAAAGGGCACTAGTCAGTGTAGATAAGTGAATCATGATAATTGCTCATCTCAGAGATTCAGACCAAAAAAATCAAATGTCCTAATGAAAATAAAGTAGAATATAATGTCGGAAATTGGTCAGTTATTTCTGAAGATTACTTGATAAGCTATTAAACAACCCAGTGATTAATTATTACTTTCTCAGCACATAAATCAAAAACTTTTTTTTTTTTTTTTTTTTTAAACTAAAAAGTTATTTTCATTCTGATCAGTGAATTCTAGCATCAATAGTATGCAAACTGAAATACTGATTGAATGAACTGTTCTATATTATTATTACATCAATTTTCTCTACATTTACAATTTAAAGCAAATGCTGTGTGTAGAATGACATGGGGCAGCATAGTCATAATTTTAATATAGTGCTAATACCCTTAGGAAAGATAAGCATCCAACTATATGCTAAATAGTATGGCAGACTGGGACGTTATTGCAACAGCCAACAGCCAATCAGAACCCAGAGAATAAGCTGACCTAAACTGCATAATGGAACGTCTCAACCTGCTATATAAAGCACTTACCAACTCAATCCTTTAGTTGATTTTCAGAGCAGACTCAACTCGCAATGTTCTCTGTGTCCAACTAAATAGTACACTGGCCTAGGAGAAGGAAAACTGAATTCAAAACAGTTAAACTCCCTTTCGGCTGATATGCCCTCCGGCCTTCTTCAGGTATTTCTTTTCAGACTCGGGAAGATGAGGACAACAGTCCAAATAATACAGATAATACTAATCATCAAGCTTCATCTCAAACTTTCAGAGAAATAGTTAAACTCCCCTTAAAAACTGACCTTGTGTTGCATCCTGCTTGTGTGAAGGGGTTGAGTATATACATACAAGCTTGGTGCAATAATTTATCAATGATAGTGGGTATAGATCTTAAGTCCTAATGCAATACAAAAAATTTGTATTAAGCCAAAGATTTTAGCAAAACAATGAAAAGATTTCACCTTGCTTTATTTTTGGTAGATTTGCTGATAAAAACAGTAAAAATTTTGAGTTAATGAAAATTTGTTTTTCTTTTTTTCTCTTCTTTTGTTATTGTTTATAATTTAGGCTATTATCTCTCAAGCAAAACAAGGAATTTAAAAAAGAATTGCAACTCCCAGAATGTCATTCCATAATTGTTAGTAAGCAACATTGATTAGAAATAAAGAATAAGATTCTGTTGAGATTTGAAGTCACATTCCTTATCCCCAGGTGTCTGTCTTTTGGGTTAAACTATTGGTAATAAAACACACCCAAATAAGTCATTCTATTTGAAAATTATGACTTTAATTAAAAAGAAAAAGAATTTCAATTTCTTCAATAGACTCAAATTGATTTGTTCTATAATTACAAGCTGTTTGCATTTCACATAGCACTAATACCCCTGGGAAAGGTATGCATCCAATTATTCTCCCTCCAGGTAAATAGTAAGTTACCCTGTTGGCTGAGGTAGAAGAATACACTGATTGCACCTCTGCAGAGGACTAAAATCCCCTAATGGAGCCACCTGTTGGCTATGGGTGGTTAAGTCTGTCCATGACATGCAACATCCCACTTTGAACCTTACTTAGGCTAGACGGGGCAATCAGAGAGTGCCCCCTCCAATTAGTCGGCTGGTCACACCAATCTCTAGCACCTATATGATTGTCCCAGCCCAACTGCCCTCAAATCCCAAAGCTCCAGAATTCATCATATATGTGCTAGAAGGTGGTGGCTGAGTGTTCCTTGTATGATAAACTGCATCAAATGGTAAAGTTCTAATCCTGGAGTTCTGTAGAGTGTGGAGTACCCCTTCATCACCATTATTCTCAGTTCCACTCTTCCCAAACCTCCAGAACTAGAACCTTACCACTAGATGCAGTATAACATCATACCCAAGACACTAAGACTCTCAGCCATCACCTAGCACATATATGAAAAGGGTTGGGTGTTTGCCATAAGAGCAATAGGGTTGGGACAATCATATAGGTGGTAGGGCTTGATGTGATCAGCCGCCATCTAGCCCTCAGTAAGGGTCAAAAGTGGAGTTGCATATAATGGACTGCTCAGCCACCAGTATCCTAACGAGGCACCACTCACGGCCAATAGGAGGTCCCATGGGTATGTGTGTGTGTTGGTCTTAATCCTTATGCTGACTGCACCTCAGCATATTCTACAGCCCCAGCTGACAGGGTTGCAACCGGCCCAGAAGGAAAACTCTGAATTCAAACCTGTTAAACTCCACTTAAAAATAGATCTTGTATCACATCCGGTTCATGTAGAGGAATTGGGTAAATACACACAAGCTTGGTGTAATAAAATATCAATGAAAGGAGGTGCAGATTCTAAGTTGAAAATCCAGAGACATAAGTGTCAGAAAATGGTATTGCAGATCCAAAGTAAAAATTCGAGGGTGCATGAATTCAGATGTCAAAACCAGCAGCCCAAGTCCAACAAATCCAATCTGTAACAGCAAAGCACTTTTTCAATACCCCCTCCCTCAAATGAGCCATGTTCTGAAACTGACTTTGTCAAAAAGCAACAGTTTTTTTTATAATTGAAGGCAGACTGTAATGAGTCATGACTAACAGAGGGAAAGGCAAGAATTAACATATTTGAATGTCTATATTAAATTTGCCTAATTTTTAGTAGAGTTTTTTTTTTTTGACAGACAACACAAATTCTTTTTCGAGGTAAATCATTCCCTCTTCGCCACACATGGCTTATTTGAATTTATTGCTGAAATGTTGTCAGTTATTATTAAATTTTGACTAGTATTTGTTCCATCTTAATTTCAGTTGCTTTCTATTACAACTCCCAAATTGTCATTCTCTGATCATTAGTAAAGCATGGTAGTAAAATCTGTCCGACATCAGACTAGTTTAGTTTTTAAAATCATTTTCCCAGTGTAATTTTTGGCAACTTGAATAGGACTAAAATTTGACATTTTCTTTTTTTGAATCTCCTCTAACCATTGAATTAAATCTAAAAGTTCTGTAAGAGTAGGGCTATTCAGAATAAGCCACAGACACTAATTTGGTAAAAAAAAAAATCAGGGAACTAAAAAAAAAAAAAAAAAAAAATGAAACTAGAGCAATTTTTTAATAACATCACTAGAGTCTACTTGTAGTCAACCACAATTGTCTGGTAGGCCAAGATAGGAGAGAAAAAAAAAAAAAAGGGAAAAAAAAAGAAAAAAAAAGAAAAGAAAAAAGAATATAATTAGATCCAAAAAGGAAGCCAAGTATCTCATCTCAGAAGAATTTTAGTAGCAAATAATGTTTTTGAAGATGTTAGGTAGATGGTAAAAGAGTCTAGTGAGAACAACAAAGACTCAATAAAGATAACCAAAACAACTAATAATAGACTTATGTATATATATATATATATATATATATATATATATATATATATATATAAAAGTTTTCTTCTAGTGTGAGGTATATTAGACAATCTGATATCCATGATTTGCATTAGTTTATTAAAAGAAAAAAAAAGAAAAAAATAATGATTTTTTTCCAAGATCATAGTTATTTACTAAGTGTAACTTAGTTGTGGCACAAGGCCCAAAATATGGGACACACAGTGAGAATCAAACTCACTAACAATGGTTTGCTAATCTAGCTTGCTAACCATTACACCACATGAGATTATCTATAATCATTTATTAAGCTTAGTTGTGGTACAAGGCTGGAAGTATAGGGTACTCAGTGAAATAAAGAATTTTTTCCAAGATACTATATAGCTATTTACTAACCTTAGCTTGGAAATTTTTCATATATTACAATTTGTCTTAAAAGGGCCGGTTTAGCTCAGTTGGTAGAGTATCCACCAAGGAACCACAAGATTGTGGGTTTGATACTGGCTCTTGCTAACTCAGATGAGTAGCAGGGCTTGGATCTGTGTGGTAATGTGGGGAGCTGGTGTGGCACTTCACCTCAGTCTCCCTGGTCTAGTGCTAATGAAAAGAGGATAGACTTCCTCACTGATACTGATAATAGGCCACTTTGCTGACTTTTCTTGCTTACCCCACCTCCTCAATTAAAAACATTAAAATAAAAATGAATTAAGAGAAACTTCATATTCAGTTTATACAAATGGATCCTTTTTTAAAATCACAATATACATAATGCGACATTTATCAGATATTAAGGGGCCTGTTTAGCTCAGTTGATAGAGCATCTGCCTTGGAACCACAAGGTTCCCAATTAAATACTGGCCCTCACCACCTCAGTACATGAGTAGCATAGCTTGGATCTATGTGGTAAAGAGGGGTAGTGGATGGTAGGTGTGGGGCTCCACCTCAGATGCAAAAATAATCTCCCTGGTCTAGCGCAATTGAAAGGGGCATAGACTCCCCCGCTAATATATGACTGATACCGACCATAGGCCATCTGCCTACTTAACTTATTTATATAACTCTTGCCACTTTTGTAATTGATAAAATTTAAGCTCCCCTTTTAATGTATTAAAATCTATATGAATCCAACAATCATGTAGTCCCAAACAGTTTCTTTAGAATTGATATTTATTTTTTTAGCTAACAATAAAAGGCTATTATTTTTTTGTCACTGCTTATATAACAGCAGACATAATCAACTTTATGTAACTCTCAATGCTATAAAATAAGAAAAAAAATATTGGAAAATAGCTCAGTAACTAAGGCAGTGCTAGTAAACAATGATAATTCATGCTGAGGGTGATGCTTTTTAAGAGTGAGCAATAACTTGAAACATACGCAGTAGAACAACAATTATTTGAATTAATTCTAATTTTAAAACCTAGAGCTAAGTAGGCATTTACCCGATCTATTCACTATAGGTAAGATGTGACAAGGTCGCAAGTATGGGGCATCCAGCAAGGATCAAACTTGCTATTCAGTAGTAATGGATCTTTGAGTCTAGATTGCAAACCATTACTCAATGATTTTAGAGCTAAATATATCCAAAGTAGGGACCGGTTTAACTCAGTCGGTAGAGTACCTGTCTAGGAATCACAAGATTCTGTGTTTGGTAACAGTCCCTGCCAACTCAGTGCATGAGTAGCGCAGTTTGAGTAATCTGATCTGCGCAGTACAGTGGGAAGCTGATGGTAGGTCTAGCGCTAGTGAAAAGGGGATAGACTCCTTCGCTGTCCAGGTGTTACCGACAATATCCACTAACTTTACTTACTTATATCCCAAACAAAAATAAATATATCACTCAATGGTCCCATAATCTAGTTTGGTCAGTGCAGTCATGTAGTGGGTTTTGGCAGGAATAGCCAGGTGGAGCCCACCCCGCTCTAGGTCTAAAACTGGTTTGAATTCAGAGTTTTCTTTGTAGACTGGTTAACATACCAAGGTTATAAGAGACCAGTCTGACTATCCCTAGCTGGAGGGATTTAAATCTGAGTAGCTGAGTCTACTACCTACTATGATAATAGTTACACCAAAAGCACACACACACACACACACATTGGATTTTACGGCATGTCAACCCTTGTGTTATTTTATGCTGAAGACATTGTTTTATTCATTCTTTTTTAACCATTTTTTAATACTCATTTTTGGATCTATTTAACCCATAGATGGACCCTAACCGGTACTACCACCTGGTTATGGGTGGACCTGAGAGTAATGGCAATAAAGGGGTACTCCACATTCTCAAGAATTCCAACAAGTGGTCAAGTTCCAACAGAGTTGCAACTTCACCACTAGAGGCAGTGTAACGTCATACCTAGGATGGCCCAGCTATAGGTTAAATAGTACCACTACTGTTCTTCTACAAAGATAGTTTTCGCATTGAATAACCCACAAGGTTGAGATACCATTAAATAAATAAACAAACAAAACCAATTGGTGAGTAGTGATTATTTCAAAAAGCTTTCTGATCTGTTAAAAAATTTAACAACATGACTGATTTTAGCAGGTCTGGTAAATGAAAGATTGAGCCATGTATTGAATGCATACTTCTAGAGTCAATTCTAAGTTAGCTGGTTCCAGAGCCAAGTCCACTATGGTAGGCAATCATAGAAACAATGTATTTGGAAAAATTCCCAAATCTATCCTGGCAGTAGAATTTATTAATGGCACCAAATTACAAGCAAGAATGTGTCTACAAGTTCAAAAGTATCTTTTCTAAAGAAGAGTTGTTTGGAAAACAAAACCAAAATAATTATTGAATTTAGCTTCAACAAAAGATAAAAACAAAAGTCATTACCCAACATGCAACAAAAAAATGCCTATTTACAAACAGTTTTACAGGAGTTTACATTCTATAATGATAGAAACATTTTCCTTCCTCTACCTTATGTTATCGTAAGGCTGTCTCGTTTACTTTTACGAATTAATTTTGTATTAAGCAAGTAGCTATATTCACTATCATCAACTGGTATAAAAGAAGGAAAACTTTGAATTGAAACCTGTTACACTCTACTTTGAAAATGTATATTTACTAAATAGGCACTCATGTAATATTTATTGTTGTAGGAAATGGACACAGCAAACAGAGTTCAAATTCTGGATGAGACTGTTTGCATTTCACATAGCGCTAGTACCCTTGGGAAAGGTATGAAACCAACTATTCTCTGTTAAGCTATGGGTTAAGCAACTTAAGTCCTTGGTTAATCAAAAATTACTTGATTCAGCATTAAATAACTCGAAAAGGTTTGATATGCCGTAAAAACAAATCAACCAAATCAAGCTATGGGTTAATAGTAGGGCAGACTGGGCTCTTTAATTTTGGAATGGCAACTGGTCTTGGAGAAGTGAAACTAGTTGGAGTGGTGTGTTCTCTGCTAAGTTGTTGAGAGAGAGAGAGAGAGAGAGAGAGAGAGAGAGAGAGAGAGAGATTACTGTAAACCCACATACTGAAATTTGTTTGTGCAATAGCATTAAAATAACAATCAAGAAATATCTGACACTGATATCAGACAAGTCATGTTTCCAGCTCTTCTAGGTAGATGATCAAGTTTATGTATAGAGGAGGCCGCATGAGGCTACGGATCCAGCCTGTCAAGTCAGGTGTTGTGCAAGCTGGTGGAGGCTCTGTAATGATACAAGGCGTGTTCTATAGGACCCCCTAGTGAAACTTAGAGTGCCTTGACAGGTGTGATCTTGTTGTTGCAGACTATTTGCAACCCTTTTAAGCACACTGTTTCTTGGGGATGATTTATTCCAGCAAGATAATGTAACTACCCATTGTGCATGGGAAACACAAAATTAGTTTAAAAACACTCAGCTGATTTCCAGTATTCCACTGCACCCCCCTATTTGCCAGATCCAACCCCCCCATTGAGCATCTATGGATATGTGTCAGAACTCACTGAATTTCCTGCAGCCAAACAAACAACTCCGTCATTGATATCCCTGGAACATGTTTGGATAGGTATCCCCATTCAACAACTCTAGCACCTTGTAGATGCAACATTACATAGTTGCCATTATTTAAAAGATTACCAGCACCCATGAAAACGTTTTCATGTGGGATTTTTATTATTATTAAACCGTTTAGCAACAAATATAACTGAAGGTTGCTTCAGGCAGCCATTAAGCTTGTTGTAGTCATATACAATTTGTAGAATTCCGGTTAGTTGGTTATTTTGTTTAATGGCATATCAACCCTTGTGGTTTATCTAATGCTAAATCTTGTGTTTTTTTTAATATATGATTTTCAAGCCAAACGTTTGTAGGTAAATATTGGTTTAGTTTTATAAACTGGTAGAAATAATTTTCATTAGTTTTGTGTATCAATAAATTGGTAGAATAAAACTGGTGGCCGATCTTTAGCCACTGCCTTCTAACACTCACATGATAAAAAGTTGTTGCCATGAGAGCAATTTGAAGAATATGGTCGTGAAAATCATATGTTCTAGGGCTTGACATGATCAGCCGATTGATCCCTGATTGCCTGTCTAACTCAAGTAATGGCCAAAGTAGAGTATTGCATGTCACAGGACCACTTTATACCTGGGTCACGGACTGCTCAGCCACCAAAATCCTCAGGCATTACGAGTTACGACTCACTGCCATCAGGTGGCCCCATTGGGGGTGGGGTGGGTGTGCTTACCCCTAGGCAGAGGTACAGTTGGTGTATCCTACAACCCCAGCCTATTGAGCAGTAGAATTCCAGGCATCCCACCGTGGTGCAATGGTTAACAAGCTAGTCTCACAGATCCATCACTACTGAGTAGCGAGTTTGATCCTTGCGGCATACCCCATACTTGTGACATGTCACATCTTATCCGTGACAAACAGGTTCTACTGTTTGTAGAATTCTTATTACAATTAATTGCAAATGAATAAGGAGAAGTACTTTATAATTAGTATTTAATAGTTAAATGATTTGGGTAATCATAACATAAACCCTGAACTATTAAGTTGGAAATTTCTTTATTCTCTAACTAGAAGTGGCTACCCGGCGTCACCTGGATTGAGGGGGAGGGAAAAAGGTTAGTCTTGCAGATCCATTATTACTGAATCTTGAGTTTGATCCTTGTTGGATGCCCCATTAAAATACCTACATAAAAATGACCTTGTGTTGATCCAGCCAGATAGGGTGTCAGAAAAAAAAAAAAAAAAAATAAGTGCACAGACACCCTGAAAAAGAAAATCAGTATCTCCTATTCAAAATATTAAATGCAAAAATCATCTATGCTGTTACTATTTAAATTTTATTTTTTAATTATCTTTACGAATATAAATCAAATCTTCTTGCTTTTTGAGCAAAAATAATGATCTGGTGATAGTGAACGTGTATATATATTTATTCTGTTGTTAATTGTTTTATTTTCATAGTTTCCTCCAGACATGGCACAATACATAATCACAGATCATTGCACAATACATTGAATGGAGATCTTTTATGACATTTTAACAGATGAATTGAGTCAGATATAACTATGATATGTCAATATTTTCATAGTTTTACAAGTTTTTACAAAGAACATTAATCAACCGTACAATCTAGTTTCAAATGATGAGAATAAAGATTGTTCAAGGATGAATAGGAAGCATTCCACTTAAGCAAGTACCTATTTTTAAGGAGTGTTGGACTCCCCATTGAACCACATTGCTCAGCACATTACAATAGACATAGATCATCATGTTTGACTTAATTGATTATACTTGGCATTATATTGATAAGCTGAGTGTTTTGTGCTATCATTGCTCATAATTGCATTCCATTGTAGAGAGGCATTTTAGGGAGAGATAATGGATTAATACAAGGGTTGCCAATCAATAATACAAGATTACCAATGTCCCCATGAAAACGTTTTCATGTATAATTTAACATAGAAATATCATTAGGTTTATTAAACTTTTTAGGAATTTAATAAAAAAAGAATTAGGTAAAAATATGTATTGCATGGATTTTTCTGTATTTTGTATATATAAGAGATATCATCATGATGTTGTAAACTGTCCCTATCAGTCATCACCCTAGGTAGGTCCTTTGCACGGCATTCAGAATACACACAGTAATGATTGATGTAGGTTTTTGCTGGTTGGCCTTCACGGGTGTGTCCATGTGTTGGTGTCCACAGGAGAATGTTACTTATGAATTCATCTTGCTTCTCCAGCAGTGTCTTGTTCATCTTACTTGGATGGTTTGTGTGATAGGAGGTAAGTGGCTGTACAGCTGCTTTTTTGTGAAGTGCTGCTTCCAGGATTTGTTCAGGACAGCACACAGCATCCTTGTGTAGTTACCATCTAGCTTTTTTCAAAAAATTTGATTCTCATCAAGAGCCCTATAATTCTGGCCTTGTGTCACAACTAAACTAAGCTTAGTACATAACTATAGGCTGGTGCAGTTGTTATTTAAGGGTTTTGTTTTTTGGGTGAGCGGCAAATCAACTACTTCTAATAGAACAACTTAATAAAAGTTAGAAATGTCAACAGGTAGCATCTAATCAATATAGATAATCAGGCAAAAGGTAATTTTTCAAAAAAGATTCATGCTTTAAATTGATGAATGAGGAAAGATAAAAAAGAATGGATGAAATGCACTTTTGATAATTGATTTATATGCTGTGAGCAATTGAAAATGATCAGATGAAAGATGAAGAGGTGTTCAGGTTCAGTAAGTGATACAAAGATTAAGTGCCTGTAAAAATGCTGATAAGAAAGCAGTTAAGTGATAACCGCTAAATGTTGGCTAAGATAAGGAAACTGATATTATTGGGCAATCCTAGTCAGCCATGGCCAAACAGTTCTGTGGTAAATGAGAGTTAGCTAAATGTTTAGCATGGTTTCATTGATACACCATACATCCTACGCCATATTTTAATCTGAATTAAACCAGGTTGTTGTACAAAGATAAAAGGTGCCATATGTGTAATGGATAAGATGGAATATTTATTTAATCAAATTCTGGGGTCAAAATTCTTCAGCCATTTTTCTTGTAGGCATATGGTGTTTTTTTTTGTAGGCATAAATTCTATTGGGATTCATTTTTTTTATGCATAAATTCTACAATGATTTTTTTTGTAGGCATAAATTCTATGACCAATTTTCTTGTAGGCATAAATTCCATAAATTCCATGGTCAATTTTCTTGTAGGCATAAATTCCATGGCCATTTTTTCTTGTAGACATATGTACTATGGTAATTTTTTATAGTAATTTCTACAACCACTTTTTTTATAGGCATAATTTCTACAACCACTTTTTTTATAGGCATAATTTCTACAACCACTTTTTTTATAGGCATAATTTCTACAAACCACTTTTTTTATAGGCATAATTTCTACAACCACTTTTTTTTAGGCATAATTTCTACAACCACTTCATAAATTCTACAACCACTTTTTTTTTATGCATAAATTCTACAACCACTTTTTTTATATGCATAAATTCTACAACCACTTTTTTTGTATGCATAAATTCTACAACCACTTTTTTTTTGTATGCATAAATTCTACAACCACTTTTTTTTGTATGCATAAATTCTACAACCCTTTTTTTTGTTGCATAAATTCTACAACCCTTTTTTTTGTATGCATAAATTCTACTGACGTTTTTGTTGGCATAAATTTTATGGCTATTTTTTAATGCATAAATTCTATGGCTATTTTTTAATGCATAATTCTATGGCTATTTTTTAATGGATAAATTGCATAGATTTTTTTTGTAGCATAAATTTTATGGGCATTTTTCTTGTATACATACATTTTACTGCCATTTTTCTATTAAACAAATTCTACAGACATTTCTATTTAAGGCATGAATTCTACGGACATTTTTTAGTCAAATTCTATGACCAATTTCTTGTATGCATAAATTCTAAATACAGAGGAACAAAGAATTTTCAGTAAATCTTTTTTTTTTAAGACAGCACAAAGTGTAATAAGGATTTGTAATGTAGGACAGAGTAAATAATTATTCAGTGAGAACCTTTACTTTCCAGTGTTCAAAGTAAGCAATCTTATATAACATACATATGTTTTGGCACTAGGTGGTCTGGTGAGAAGCATCACAGCCACTGAGACCAAGGATGAAAAACAGCAGGTAAGTAAAGTGATAAAAACAGAGTTGACAAGAGAATTGAAAATTTATAGACAGTCTGTCTTTTCCCCCATAAATAGCACATTGCCACAGGGGGAAGCAATCAGAGAGGAGTTCATGGCAGCTCCTTTGCTATTATTTACTTCCATTCTGTTATACTGAATATTGCCTTGATGTATATTAGTCCATTCACTGTAAATCAAACAACACAGATGTTTCAGTGGTTTGAATACTAAGGTGTAGATCACAAGGTCAATGGTTCAATCTCTTGGGAATTCGTTTGGATTGGTAAATCATTTAATAGAATAGCAATCTGATTTTGAAGTATGGTACTACATCTAACACCATATATCTTATTATAATGGAGATTGTGTGTTTTTCTGTCTGTAACCGAAACTATATTACTTCTCAAGTCACAATTCCCTTTCTTATTTACATCACATTCTCCATGATTTTATTTTTATTCAAACCTCAATTATTAATAAAATTGTTTTATATTATTAATACTGTTAACCATATCTACATACTAACAACATGCAATTATATTTATATATACAACAAAATAGCGGTTTACAGTGTGAACGGGAAGGCTAATTTGCATATTGATATTAAAAATGTGATTTTAATAAATATGTGCTTAATATATTGATTACTAACTGTTTGGTTTTATTTTAATGAATATAAGCAAAAATCTCTTCAATGAATCTTAAATGAAATCCATTAACAAGAAAAAATAACTGTCATTTTATTCTTTACTTCCTCTTTTAACTAAATACTTAAATTAGAAAAAAATAAAAATGAAAGACGGAGTGATGGAAGAGTAAGTTTCAGTTGTTCTATTTTTTCGATTATACTCCCTCTGTTCCAAATCTTTTTATCTGCATTCTTATTCATTTTCATTGGCCTTTCTAATTTAATATGATTTTTATTATATTAAAACTTAAATACTTGCACCCGGAGGGTGCATATATTTGCTTGTATTAATAAACAAGGATTGTGGTAAGGTCATTACAGATTGAATTATTGATTTTTCTGGCATGTCAACACATTTAGGGTTATTTTATACCTAGAGGTTTAGAAATTGTGTTTATTGTACATTTATATTTTTTGTATAGTAGTTTAAGGTTTTTTTTTCACAGTTATTTGATATCAAGTATTCCTAATAAAAATAATTTGCACAGTTTTAGGGTTTCAAGTATTCTTATCTAATACTAATAATTATATGGTTTCAAGTAATTCTATTGAGTCATAGCCATTTGTTAGCACACAGTTATATGATTTCAAGTAACTAATAATAATCCTAGTAAACAATTATAGCTTCAAGTAACTATTCTTAATACAAATAATTTACAATTATATGGCATCAAGTATTCCTATCAAATACAAATAATATTTAACCACATCTATTTGATCCATGGATGGGACCCTAATAGGTACTACCAGTTTGGGTCAGGGTGGACATGGGAGTAATGGCAATGAAGGAGTAACTTTACACTCCCCAGATCTCTAGAACTGGAGCCTAACCATCAAATGTAGGTTAGTGTCATATCTAAGACACTAGGGGATACAGTCAACATATTCTAAACCCCGCCGACAGGGCATCTGATTTTGAAGCTATGGTACAGCATCTAACAGCATACATTGAAGGAGAATGAGCAAAGAGAAAGTGCAACAATGCCAAAGTGTACAAATATCCATACATTTTAATAAGCAAGAACTGATGTTAGGTCATTACACAGTGGTATTAATTGCTTCATTATGTTCATAAGATCTGGCCTTAACTAAACTAACACCATCATCTAACATTTATGCTGGAATGCCAAACTATAAACACAGTAATCCAGCTTGAAAAAAGGCATAACATTTAAACTCTTAAGAGTTTTTTTTGGGTGTAGTTGTTTCTTAAGAGTTTAAGGTGAAGGAAGGGCCTCGGAGCAACAAGGTTCTGGGTTTGATACTGGCCTTCACCAACTCAGTGCATGAGTAGCACAGCTTGGATCAGTGCGGTAAAGTGAGGAGCTGATGGTAGGTGTGGCACCCCACCTCAGATGCAAAGACAATCTCCCTGGTCTAGTGCTAATGAAAAGAGGATAGACTCTCTCGCTGTCTGGTTGATACAGGCACTAGGCCACTCCACCTACTTACATATATTCACAGCCAGTAGAATTCTGCATCACAAATATAAAATCTATAAGATTACCTGAACATTTTTGTAAAGCAACTATGATGACTGGTTTCAAATATTTATATTTATGTGGCAATCTTTTGTAGTGGCCTGCCCAATTTCACTTGCTTGCTAAGCAATTCAACCACACATTGTTTTGTTGTTAAGTAAAGATTAATCAGTTGCAGGTTTGGGTCAAAACTATACAAGCTATGTGTCAGCTCCACAAAGACCCCCCCCCAAAAAAAAAAGTTTTTTTCCCAGTCCTATTAAATATAAATAATTTTTATACAGATCTATTTGACACATAGATGAAAGTCTAACATATTACCAATCTGGGTCAGGATGGACCTGGAAGTAATAGCAATGAAGTGGGTATTCCACACTCACAAAATCTCCTGGAACCTCATTGCAGTTTAGTGTCATACACAGGACATCATTTTTTGGGGGTGGTAGGTATTATCCTTTTGCAGGGGGATACAGTCAGCGTATTCTAAACCCTGCTGATAGGGTGATTACTACTTGATGTGATCTTCTTGATCTCAAAATCTTGTATTTATATAAGCCGTAAACACTTGTCGTAAGCAGCTCTTTGATACATGTTGACTTAAAAATGTTTAATAAATGTGATAAACATCTTGTAGTAAGCATTTCAATGAGTTATGACATGATTTATCCACACCTTGTTTAATGCTAATATAAATAAAGTGGATTTCAATCATAACGAATTTCTTTTTTTTTTTTTTAAATTATTTTCATTTTTTTTTTACTCACATCCTCATAATTTTCCCCAAGGGAAATAAGTTTTTTTTTGTTGCTTTTTTACACATCAAAGGACATTGGAAAAAAAAGAATCTGTTTTGCATTAAGAAAGCATTCCAAGAGAGGAACCATTTTAAGCCACAATTCTGCACCATAATTCCATTAGTTGTATCTGCTAATCCTTTAATGAAAAGTTATTCATGAAACAATATTTGAAAGGAAAAGACGGAGAGACAGAAGAAGAGAGGAAAAGACGGAGAGACAGAAGAAGAGAGGAAAAGACGGAGAGACAGAAGAAGAGAGGGCAAGAAAAGGATACAGAATTTATAATAAATTGCCAATAAAATAAATAAGGGGAAGTTTTCTATAAATAGAACTATTTTTCTATAAATAAGAATTATCTCCCTTGATAAAATCATATTGATTAGGGTGAGCACAAATGCAGGTTCTCAGTGCATTATACACTAAATTGAATTAAAAATTGCTTTAATCTCTAAGAGTATTTTAACACCATTGCACAAGCAAAAATCTAGCTACGATGTGCCATTTATTGCCGTTTTAAAAATGGTCTTAGTAAAATAGAATTATTATGATTATTTATTCTCCTCTCCCATCAATAAAATATTTTCTCTTTTAGTGCAGCAAATGACTAATGCTATGAAGGGGAATAGAGTGATGGAGTAGAGATACAAATCAATTTTTTTTGGTAGAGTAGAGCTGGTTTTGAATTCAGAGTTTTCCTTCTGAGATTGGTTGTCTTACCAAGGCTAAAGAACCAAGTCTGTTCTTCTATTTACCCATAGCTGGGAGGAGAACACCTTGATTAATGCCATTCCCAAAGGCATTATTACAAAGTGAAACACAAACAGCCTCATCCAGGAATTTTAACTAGGGTTGCCAATTCCATTTCCTATGACGATAACTGTTTCACTATGCAGGGTTGTGAGGGTATAGTCTTATTACCGAACCCATTCTAAGAAAATATATTGGTGAAATTAGGAAAAAGAAAAAAGAATAGGGCCGGTTTAGCTGAGTCAGTAGAGCATTCGACTAGGAACCACAAGGTTCCAGGTTCAATACCAGCCCTTGCCAACTCAGCGTATGAGGAGCACAGGGATCTCTGCGGTAAAGTAAGGAGCTGATGGTAGGTGTGGCACTCCACCTTAGATGCCAAAACAATCTCCTTGATCTAGCGCTAGTGAAAAGGGGATAGACTCCCTCAGTCTGACTGATATCGACTTTAGGCCACCCCGATGACTTAAGACTGGAAGAGAGAGACAGAGAGAGAGAGAGAGAGAGAGAGAGACACACACACACAAGGGGTGAGGGAAGGGAAACATAAGGTTGAAAACAGTGAGAAAATATGCCGCTTATATATGCAAGTTTACAATCATATTGACTGGGCTGAAAAAAGCTGACATAGAAATAAGAGAAAATAAAAAAAAACTTACCACGACAATACTGTAATAATATTAAGACCTCATAGACTTTGTTTGGGGTGACAGTAATACTGGATTCTACATATTTGATGATGTTCTTGTGCCCACTCAGTGTTTTCTGGAAAAAATTAAAATAATAAATGAATTGTAAGAGTAAAAAAAACACAAAAAACGAACAAAAGAACAAAAAAAAACAACAAATCCCCTCCTCACTTAGACCCCCCCCCCGCCAAAAAAACAAAAACAAAACAAAGCATAAGAAAAAAACAACTGTGATTTTATGTTCCCTGTTGGCCAGACAATTTGTCTTAGAATTACCAGGTTAAATCAACAAATCATGAATAACTATTCAACATTATCAATGTTGCATTAAATTGTTCTAAGTATAGAATTTGAATAAAAGTGTTATAGTTTCAATTCTACAAAAAAAAAAAAAAAAAAAAAAAAAAAAAAAGGTGCACATATAGCATCTCCAAAGTGTAAAGAAAAAAACAAACAACAAAAATGTATAGAGAGCCTTAAAAATATCAAGTTACTTCAACTATTTTTAACAATGAATATTCATTTATTAAAAAATTACAGTACGTTTTTATGCTTAATCTCCTACTAAGAACAATAATAAAAGATTTGAATTTGTTTCATAGGCTAAATTACTGGGAAGATAATGTAAGTTTTAATATCACACAAAAACGTGAAAAGAGCATTTATTATTGGAATTAAGTAAATATTACAAATAATTAGTTAATACCCCCCCCCAAACAAAACAAAAACAAAAATAAAACAATGCACCATCTTATCAATGTTTATTTAACAAATTTGTTTTGGCTGATTTAATTTAACAACTAGCAGAGCTACCCACCATTATCCGGGATTTAAAAAGTTAAAAATAAATCTCTTATCTATCTATCTATCTATATATATATAGATTGATAAAAAAACATTTTTTATATAGTTGTTTTATCTTTTATTCTTATATATTCTTATTTTAAGTTGTTTATCTTTATTATTATTATTGTTTGCATTTTTTCTTTTGTCTTTTTGGTTTTTATTATATTTTATCCTTTAATCATTAAAAAAAAAAAAAAATGTAATATCATTGATCTATATCCTTATTACATTTTTTATATAGCTTTTCTTATGGAAAATGAGGAGTAAAAAAGTCGTTTTTAATCCTGGCCCCTCTTGGACAAAATGAGAACATGAATTTTATTGAAATTTGGTCTTTGCTGGTCTCTCGCAATCTTCCTTTATAAAAGAACAAGAACTGCATTGTACAAACAAACATACAGACATAAAAATAGAAGAAAAAATACAAACAATAATAATAATAATACTAACTTAAAAACAAGAATATATAAAGAAAAAAACAAAAAAATATAAAAAAGAATTTATTTTTAACTTTTTAAATGCCAGGCAATGCTGGGTAGCTCTAATAGTGTTTAATAAACATCTAAATCCATTCAGTAAAAGCTATAAATACTGGTCAAATAGGAAATATATGGACAGGATGTGACATAAGATAAATCTTTAAGCATAATACTGATGGTTTAAATTATTTTTTTCTTCTCCTAGGTTAGTTGCTGTACCTAAGTTAAATAACCCAATCTGCCCTACTATTTATTCATAGCTGACAGGAGAACAGATAAATTCATGCCTTTTCCAAAGGCCTTGACACAAAGTGAAATGTAAACAACCTCATTCAGGATTTGAATTCTGTTCGCCGATTCCATTACCTACCACAATAACCATTATGCTAAGTATGTCTCCAAATGGGGAAACATTTTCTGTGGAAATCTAACTTTGCTACTTTATAAAATCCCAAGAAGGCACTCAGCAAAAATATATTTCTGTTCGATATTAGTGACATGATAGAAACAATGTTGAAGTGAATAAAAATTGACATAGTAAGAAGGCAGGGAAAAAGGAAAGAAATATGCCCCCCTCCAATAATAATTACCCCCCCCCCCACACACTCTCTCTCAAGATTGCTTTGTTGATAGGTCAAACCTAAATTGTGCCAATAAAGAATTATTACCACAGCTATTAACTTTGGCAACATGAATTGAGCTGGTCTTTCAATTCACTACTGTTTTTCCATGTTTATATGACCTATAAGAATATAATTTACATAAAAAGAGTGTAACTGAATCTCAAACCAAACAAGGTCTAGTGAAGAAAAAGATGAAGTAGAGAAGAGAAAGAGAAAGAAAGAAAGAGAAGAGAAAAAGAAAGAAAGAGAAGAGAAAGAGAAAGAGAGAAAGAGAAGAGAAAGAGAAAGAGAAAGAAAGAGAGAAAGAGAAAGAAAGAGAAAAAGAGAAAGAGAAAGAAAGAGAAAAAGAGAAAAAGAGAAAGAAGAGAAAAAGAAAGAGAGAAAAAGAGAAAAAGAGAAAAAGAAAAAGAGAAAGAGAGAGAAAAAGAAAGAGAAAAAAGAGAAGAGAAAAAGAGAAAAAGAGAAGAGAGAGAAAAAGAGAGAGAAAAAGAAGAGAAAAAGAGAAAAAGAGAAGAGAAAAAGAAAGAGAAGAGAGAGAAAGAAAAAAGAAAGAAGAGAAAAAAAAGAAGAAAAAAGAGAAGAAAAAAGAAAGAGAAAAAGAGAGAAAAAGAGAAGAAAAAGAGAGAAAAGAGAGAAGAGAGAAGAGAGAAAAAAGAAAGAGAAGAGAGAAAAAAGAGAAGAGAAGAGGAAGAGAAGAGAAGAGAGAAGAAGAGAAGAGAGAAGAGAGAGAGAAGAAGAAAAGAAGAAAGAGAGAAAAGAAAGAGAAAGAGAAGAGAAGAGAAAGAAAGAGAAGAGAAGAGAGAGAGAAGAGAAAGAAAGAGAAGAGAGAAGAGAAAAGAAAGAGAGAGAAGAGAAGAGAAAAGAAAGAGAAGAGAGAAGAGAAGAAGAAAGAGAAGAGAGAAGAGAAAAGAAAGAGAAGAGAAGAGAAAAGAAAGAGAAAAGAGAAGAGAAAGAAGAGAGAGAGAAGAGAGAAAGAGAGAGAAGAGAGAGAGAAAGAGAAGAGAGAGAGAGAGAGAAGAGAAGAGAAGAAAGAGAAGAGAGAAGAGAAGAGAGAAGAGAGAAGAAAGAAAAGAAAGAGAAAGAGAAAAGAAAGAGAAAGAAAGAAAGAAAGAGTGTCACTTTGTATTGAAACTTTACAGGAAGATCATATGAAAGGTTCCCCCCCCAAGAAGTCTTAATGCCACTGTGGGAAAACAACATGGTCACTGGTAACTTATGTTTATATTTTAACATTTAATATATAAAAGGTAATGAATCCAAAATGGTCATTTATCTGCAGAAAACAATATTACACATTACATGCAAGTTGGCATGTTGAAACAAATCTCTGAAGGAAGTATAGTAGGTCACAAAGTACAAGTAGGTGTGTGTGTGTGTTGGTAAGGGGGTGGGGCTTTTAGTCACAACTACATATGTTCAATTAGGTAGGGAGCATCATTTTCTTACTGAACCTAAGGGAAAGAAAATGCTAATTGAAAAACCTTCCTTAATGCCTAATAAATCTGTTTTTATTTTGCTTTTTATACTACTTTTAATGCTCTAAAACACAGATTTAAAACTGGCTTTGATAAACTTGGTTCAGGCCCTTTATCTTCTCCACACTTATAATGAACATTCAACTTTTTTTAAACTGCTCGTTAAGCATAGGATGTAACACAAGGTCACAAATATGGGGCATCCAGTGAGGATTGAACTTGCTATTCAGTAGTAAAGACTAGCCTGCTAACCATTACACCATGATGAATTCTATTTTGGATTCATATGGTTATATATATTACACATATATACAGATAAAAAAAAACCCCAAAAAACAAGTCTTATTGAATACGATGAACCAGAAATATCTTATCAATTTTTTTAAAACAAGACATTTCTTGCCGGTCATATTTAACAAGATTTGTTTGCATGTGTGTGTATATATATATATATATATATATATATATATACATATATACACACACACACACACACGTGTGTGTATGTGTGCAACACTTTATAGTTCACCAAAATATTTCATTACAATGAGATAGGCAGATTGAGTAATGAGAAAACCTTATGGTAACATGAAGTATATGTAAACAGGTTATTTTGTTTCTTTCCATACCCCCCCCAAAAAAAAAAAACTCAGGGAGAGGGGGGTGCTTGTCTCAAATGTGCTGGACTGTGACATTGTAGTAATTTAGTTTGAACTCCAGTAGCCTTATTATGTTCACTAATACCCTTGGGAAATGTATGGCCCCCAGCTACAGATTAAATAGTGTTCTTCTACAAGAATGGCTTTGGAGTTATATAACCCATGAAGGTCAATATGCCATTTAACAAAATAAATAAATAAATAAAACGCTATCGCCATGGGTTGAATAAAGGGTTCAGTTTGTAACACATCGAAAGACATCAACTGCAAAAGCCATCTGAAGAAAGAAGGATGATACAATGGTTGAAATAATGTGGCCATAATAATAATAATAATAATAATAATAATAATAACATTATTATTAGTAATAGCAACAATAATAGTCATCATCAAAATGAAGACATAAATCTGGGTACATAAGTGAATAGTAATACTCTTCTTTTTGTTACCTTTTTAGGAGCTTGTTGACAAAATATAGAAGTTTTAGTTCTGCATTCTCCTTGTGGGCATTATTCTTTGATAGATTATTTTGAATGAAAATGATAGCAATTATATAAAGTGTTAAGATTCCAGATGAAATGTCATTAGTAAGGTTTATTACTATACATTTAAATCAATGGAATGTAAGATTTAAACCTAACAATGGTTTCCTCATGAATTTATGACCCCCACCATCACCCCTTCTACTTTATTTACAAGTAAGGTTATCTGCCATTGCCAGACAAAATTAGACATATTTACCATTAATAATTCTCATTAGCTAATTCATCCTCACTATATATATATTTATTAAATATATAAAAAGAAAGCAAATAAAGGAACAACCAACAAGTTTCTTAAAGTGTATTATCTAAACAGATATAAAATGCTTTCCCTGACTTTTCCTCTAACTGTTCAATGTAATTGATGTAATGATTTTCTTCTCTCTACTCAAAACATTAGTTCAAAATTATCAGCTAATAATTAATCCAATATGTTGTTGATTGATTTTAATGGTATGCCAACCTTTTAGAGTTATTTTATGCCTAGAAGTTAGTTATTCATTGTTTGTTCATATTTCCATTTTTTGTACATGATTCTACTGAATAAAAAAAATGCTCAACAGTAGAAAGAAAAAAAAAAAAAAAAAAAAAAAAAAAAAAAAGGAAAAAAGTATACGCACTTCCTGTTATTCATAGAAATATAACTATTTATTAGAAAAAAAATGTTGCAGACATAACTATTACCTGAGAGGAAGAGGAAAAAAATAGTGCTGATTATATATATATATATATATATATATATATATATATATATATACACACCCACATAAAGCAAGAGTATAGTCTAAAATGCCTGTTGTCTTTAACAGTTAAAACTAGATCTGACAATCCCCCACCCCTGAAAAGAAAAAAAAAGAAATATATTCAGCAGATAAAATTCACTTTTTTTCCTTTTTTCCTGTTACCTATTTATTTTTCTCCCAGTATCAAGCCATAAATATCAACTGTAACCTACTATTTCAGATAAAAATCAATTCAAACAAGAAGTGATCAATAGCATCAAATTTTTATGACACAAAAATAAGGCCAAGTTCAACTTCTATTTTACAGCTCCCAAATAAGCCAGCAATTATTTTAATAAAATACATATTCATTTCTTTGTGATTTCTGAAAAATGCAACCATGGCAAATTATTAACAGATAAATTAAGGCTTTTTAAATTTTTTATTTCAAGCATTAAAATACAACTGAAATGCCAATTATGCAAGGATATTAAAAAGAGTAAATTGGCAAGGTTACTTATCTTAAAGTAGGTTCTTTTCATTGATTCATTTTTAGTTTATCAAAGCCAGATTTAAAATAGCTTTAAATATGAGATAGAAATGAATAGATAAAACTATTAAAAGATAAAAAGAGGACACATGCTCATAATGTAGTGTAATATTATCCTTCTCTAAATTCTCTTTGACATAAATTAGTCTGAACGAATCACTTCTCTCTAGCGCTTTACCCGCCAATATCTCAAATCAAAGTTTAATATGTGTTCGAAGTGAAATCAAGATGTTAGACTCCTATTAAGGCACTCTTGGGGATTTAAGAATTTGTTATAATGAATTTGCCATTACAATGGGTGGATGTTATACTAAGATGTATTAACAATTATTTCAAACATTAATTGATGAAACTATTGTTTAAGATTTCTGTGTTACTTTTGGTGGGGATTCTTTCAAAGGTACTGTTGGATTTTGTGTCAAGTATTCAACTCTGTTACAAGATGAATGCAAGACTTAAAATCCAGCATGGCGCTGCAGACAGGATCTAAAACTGAAGATTGGGAAGAATATTTTGTCCAAGCAGGGATCTCTCCCGACTCAGCCAGGAGATATGCTACAACATTCGCAAGCGAGAAGCTGACAAGAGAAAACCTCAAGATGATGGATCGGCCATGCTTAAAGAGTTGTGAATCACGGCAATGGGAGAAGCCCTGTCTATCCTTAAGCAGGCTAAGGAGACCTCTACCCAGACAGCTTATGCTAAGGTACCGCCAGCCAAGCTTCCCCAACTTCACTTTGAGATGACCCCCCAACAATTCAGGAAATTCCGAATTGATTGGGAAGTGTTCAGGAAGATGACAGATATGCCGACATCTCAGACCAGCATCCAGTTGTACAATTGTGTGGACGAGTCTGTCCAGAATGCTATAATCAACACCCACCCCAAATTCTTCACCACCAACCCAGACCAGCTGCTAGAGATAGTAGAGACATTGGTCACACAAAGAGCGAATCCTATGGTGCACAGAATATCATTCTCAACCATTCTGCAGAATGAAGACGAATCCATACAGGATTATTTGATCCGGCTACGGTCAGGAGCACAGGACTGCAACTTCATATGCCCCAACTACGATCATGACCTATCCAGTACATACATCAAGGATCAGTTTATCCGGGGTATAGCCAATGATGTGCTACAAACGGACATGCTGGCTAAGGATCACTGAAGACATTAGACGATAATGTGAGCCATGCAAGAGCATTTGAAATGGCCATGCGAGACCAGAATAAAATGTCCGGTGTCACGGATGTAGCAAGACTGCGAACATCAGCTTATCGCCGTCAGAGGCAGGCTCAAAATACAGCCTGTTCGGATGCCAGCTGCAATCAAGGCGGAAAGACCATAGGGATGCAACGTAATGCGTGCCAGGTTGTGGTAGCTACCAGCATGGTGGAGCTGGAATAGGTGACCGACCGCAAAGATGTGCTGCATGAGGTCAAACATGTAATGCATGTGGCAAGCAAAACCACTTCGCAAAGGTTTGCCAGTCAAAGGGTGAAAATGAACGAGGCGCCGTAAGGTGTTTCAATGATGAAGGAGCCACTATGGACGCTCTCATTGCACATGTGATGTTTGACCCAGCTAATGACACCTATGAGCTTGCAACAATAACGACCGCAAAATTTTAGTCATCAAAATAATATACAGAAATCTTCACATGCTGTTGTACAAGCCAGCATTTAGCACTACTCTATGGAAAATATAACATCAAATAAACCATTACAATTGATGTGCCATTAAATAATGCCATTACAATTGATGAGCCATTAAATAATGCCATTACAATTGATGAGCCATTAAATAATGCCATTACAATTGAGCCATTAAATAATGCCATTACAACTGATGTGCCATTAAATAATGCCCTTACAACTGATGTGCCATTAAATAATGCCATTACAACTGATGTGCCATTAAATAATGCCATTACAACAAGAGTTTTACAAAATATCTATTTAAATACATCTAAACATTAAAGAAAAACAAACCCAATTGCTTGCAAAAACTTACAACTAAAATTGCATGAAAAATGATCAAAGTTTCTCAAGTTACCCTTGAGCATACCAAACTACATATTGATACTGCATTTATACCTCTTCCTTATATGTGATAGCTATGAGGACCAGCTATTACAGGCCCACTTAAAATTATATGAATGTGTATAAAAGCTGAGATTGTGGTGAAAGACTCTTCTGGTCAGTTTTGCAAAATTACCCAAAACAAAACGATTTCTTGTGAAGAATTTCAAATCAATCAATCAATCAATAACAAAGGTAATAAATTGAGCTGAAGATTTGAAAGGAAATCAAAAGGCACAGATAAAGATCTATGTCAAATAAGTCCACATTTGTTGTTGATAGAAAAATGGGTCTTCAGATAATACAAAACTCTGAAATGTAAATTTCATTAACTTCTTCCTGCACCAAAAATTACAATAAGTCGTTGGAATATAAACTATTATCATAACAAATAATCTTAATTAACTCTAGTTTCTCAAAGCAAATATGAATAGATTTAGAAAAGGTACAAGTTCTATGCTGTTTGTTTTTTTATCTCCTTTTCTATTTCATGTGTGCAAGCACTGCTTATTATTGAAGATAAGAAGAGTGATAGGAGATTTAACACTTAGTAAGTGTGAAAGTATGTATTTAAGTGTATGTTGAGAGAGAGAGAGAGAGAGAGAGAGAGAGAGAGAGAGAGAGAGAGAGAGAGAGAGAGAACAAGTGGGTGGATGTAATTTGAATGAAGAGGAAAGATGAATTATGTGTCATAAAAGAAAAATACAAGTAAAAAATATCACTAAGGATTTTTCATATCATTTGTTATTCTATATTAAACTATTTTTTCTCCCTCCTCCCCTGAGATGGACTGGCCACTTAAACAGACTTTGGGATGACAGACTGCCAAAGCAGATTCTGTACTCTCAACTGAGAGAGGGATCATGTGGAATCGGTAGACCGACCAAAGCTAAGGTACAAAGACAACATCAAGAGAAACCTTGAGGACTTTAACATCCCCATAGGCAGTTGGCAAGAAGCAACCAGAAATCAAATCAATTGGAGAAATGGATTTGCATTGTGTCATCATTGGATACGAAGAACAGCAAGTAGTATCCTGTTAAAATAGTCACTGAAAGCAATAGACACAAAAGGAACAAAATTTGTATCAATTTAGAAATACAAATACAGTTCTATTTAGCTTTTCACTTATATTTTGTATTACAGCAATGTTTATTACTTCATCTTATTCTCTATCATCTTCTGTAACTAGTGTTTACACACACACACACACACACACACACACACACACACAAGAAGGTACATGTAGTGCAGCAGTTATCATACTAAATAGAATTTGGCCCCCCTGAGTTCTAATTCTGAATGTGACTGTTTCACTTTGTGCTAATACTTTTTGGAAAGGCATGAATCCTTCTGTTCTACCTCCATCTATGGGTAAATAATAGGGCGGACTAGATTCTTTATTCTTAGTTAAGCAACCAGTCTAAGAGAAGGAAAACTCTGAATTCAAACCTCTTAAACTCTGCTTAAGAAATTGACCTTATGTCACATCCTACTTGTGTGGATGGGTTGGTAAATTTATAGGACACTATTTATATGATGAATTCAAACCAGTTTTGCTCTGCTTAAACCCCCCCCCCAAAAAAAAAAACTGACCTTGTATCACATCCTGCCTATGGTGGAGGAGTTGGGTAAATACATACATAGATACACACTTCCTAGTATAATGAACCAGTAGTTAGGGGGGGGAACAGTTGCCTCTCCATAAGCACATTCTTGACACCATTTTAATAAAAAAAAAAAATTCAATGAAGCATCATAACCTTCTTATTAACGTCTCATCTTGTTCGTGACACAAGTCACCAGCCCAGATAAGTAAATTTGAATTATCATTGATAAAGTGAAATATAAGCACCTCAGTACACCGTTTGACAAGTTGACAAGTTTTAATAAAAATCCTTGTAAGAAGTAATTTCATTCTAACAATTATCTACTTCCTTTAAAGCTGCAATTCTCTAGTGTTTTATATACAAAATAAAAAATGTAGAATAAATTTGAAATTATTTGGTAGGCGTCCTAAAGCTTTCTTTAATTTTTTGCTTTTTTTTTTTTTTTACATATTTGTTCTATTCTAATTTTAGAATCTAGCACTTTCCTGATACTTGCCTTTTGTTTTGCTACTTGATCATCATCATCTAGGCATGTTGACAGCACAGATCCCCTTGGCTTTCAGTAGATGAGATATACCTATTGAAGTATGTGGTTGGGAGGAGGTTTCTTTGTTTAAGGGCATATCAACCTTTTTGGGTTATCTAATGTCAAAGCTATCCTTTAAAAGAAGAGTGGGGAATGAGGGGGTTCATGCCTTTCCTAAGAGTGTTTTTAACCTGAAAGTGAATGTAATAGCATAACTGCAGTTCAAACCCTTACTACAATAGTGAAGTCCAGAAACTAATAAAACGAGAAAATTTCTATATTTGAACCCAGACCTTGTTAGACTCAATTGACCCCTTAAAAATCAAATTGCCACATGTTGGGAACCACTGCTATAGACAGATTATGGCTTTCAGTAGATAAGATATAGCAACCAAGGTATGTGAATAGATCTTCTAATTTTCAGAGGCTAGCTATTTAAAGAGGAGATGGCACAATCTTAGTTGGTTGGATGGATTTTATGGCATGACAATCTTTGTTGGGTCATTTTATCCCAAAGACATTTTGTTTTGTTCATTCTTGATGGGTATTCAAATTTTTTTTTTAAAACTCAATTTAAAAAAATCTATTTAACCCATAGATGGGACCCTGACAGGTATTACCACTCTGAACCAGGATGGAACCGAGAATAAATGGCAATAAAGAATACTCCCACATTACCCCCAGAGTTCCAGAATTGAAACTTCACCATCAGATGCAATTTAATGTCATACCCAGGACACAGTACCATTTTGATTAAAACAAATGCACACACACACACACACACAACACATATATATATATAACAAAAAAACCAAAAAAAAAAACCTTCCTTGTGAAACAGAATGATGTCTGACTAAAAGTGAGAGATATGTAGATCATTAATAATTAAGATTTTTCAAAACATTTTCTCTATTAAATATTCATAACATTTGCATTGTCTGTCATTTTGATTCTTTTTAAATTTTTATTTGAACTCCACAATTATACTTTTTTCTTTTGTTTTCACGCAACGATTAGTAAACAGTGAAACCCACATCTCATTAAAACACTAATAAATTCTTCTGTTGTCTTTTAATACCTACATAGATGACAGGAATATATTCTAGACTTAATTCCCATGAATACAATAGATTTTTAAACTGTCTTGTTAAAATTCTTTCTATTTCAAATCTTCAAATTCTTTCCATATACCAGCTGTTCATATGAACTGGATAATTTTTATAAAATGAAAAAAAAAAAAACCCCAAAAACAAAAAAAAACAAAACAAAAAAAACAATCTATGATTGATTGATTTTAATGGCACATCAAACTGTCTAGGTTATTAAATGCCTAGATGTTAGGGACTTTCATTAATTACATGTTAATCGATATTTACCCAGCCGATGTAACACAAGTAAGGGGCATCCAGCATAATGGAACTTTGAGACTAGCTTGCTAACCCTAATACCACAATTTTATGCCAATAATTTGGGAGTTGTATTCATTGTATGTTCATATCTACATTTCTTTTGTAGTTGTTTCTTAAGAGGGTTTTTTGCACATGGTCCTATCAAATACAAATGATTTTCAAAAAAAAAAAAAAAAAATCATTTGACCCATAGTTGGTACCCTAACATGTACTACTACTCAGGGTATATCTAATAATTATTTGTTTACAGTTATATGGTTTTAAGTAAGTAATAATAATAATCCTTAGTAAACAATTATAACATCAAGTAACAATTCTTAATACCAATAATTTCCATTTATATGGTATCAAGTATTTCTAATACAAATATTTTACCCATAGATGGGACCCTAACAAGTACTGTTACTCTGGGTCAGAGTGGATCTTGGTGCAATGGCAATGAAGGGGTACTCCACACTCTCCAGAGCTTCAAAATTTGAGTCTCACCATCAGATGCAGTTTAGTGTCATACCCAGGACACCCCTGAACATCCCATTGTATTGTAATGGTTAGCAAGCTAGTCTCACAGATCCATTACTACTGAATAGTAAGTTTGATCCTTACTGGATGCCCTATACTTTTGATCTTCTGTCACATTCTACCTGCGATGAACAGGTGGGATAAAATACCTTTTCAGGCCATCACTTGGGGAAGGGGGTCTTACTCCTCTACAGTGTATATAGTACACATATTTTAAGCCTGAATGTTTAAACCTTAGAGTTAAAATTCTTTCTATCCCAAACCTTCAAATACCACCCACCAACATTCCAGCTGTTCTTCTGAATTGGATAATCTTCAAAAAACAAACACATTACTCTCAATAGAAAAATCACTTTATTGGGATTTGCTGTTCAGAATAACAACCCCTCCACATAAGTAGGATGTGACACAAGGTCAATTTCTTAAGTGGAATTTAACAGGTTTGAATTCAGAGTTTTCATTGTCCTAGACTGGTCAGACAGGTGGTCGGAAAGGCCCCCTCCAATCAATCAGCTGGTCACGTCAAGCCTAGTACCTATATGACCGTCCCAACTCTATTACTCTTATGGCAAGTCCCAACCTGTTTTATCATATATGTGCCAGAAGGCGGTGGCTGAGGGTCTTATTGTCCTGGGTATGACATTAAACTGATGGTGAGGTTCCAGTTCTGGAGGCTGGGAATGGGAGTATCCCTTCATCGCCATTACTCCTAGGTCCACTCTGACCCGGAGTGGTAGTACCTGTTAGGGTTCCATCTATGGGTTTAAATAGAAAAAAATGAGTTTAAAAATGTCTTCAGCATAAAATGACCCCAATGGGTTGACATACTGTAAACCGAATCAACCAACCAAAAAAAAATCCTAGACTGGTTGCCTAACCAAGGTTAAAGAGCCCAGTCTGTCCTACTATTTACCTACAGCTGGAGGGAGAATAGTTGTGCATACCTTTCCCAGGGGTAATGCCATGTAAATACAACAGCCTCATCCAGGATTTGAACTCGTCTCGCCATGTCCATTTTCTATGATGATAACCCATAACCACACCGCACTTCCATAGAATATCAAAGTATATCTTTTAAAAATCTACTGATGATGACTTTTAATTAAGCATCAATACAATAAGCAATTATATTAAATTCAGTCTTTTCTATTCAATGTAATAATTGTATACCTGTTCATATTATAATTTTGTTGCACCAAATTCCATATATGTATGTTTTTTTTTGTCTGTTTAATGTATATATCAACCTTTGTAGGTTATTCAATGCCGAAACCACCCTTGTAGAAGGACAGTAGTGTACTGTACAACCCATAGCTGGGGAATAGGAGAGTTTTACCTTTCCTAAAGGTATTAGTCTGAAAGTGAACATAATAGTGTAAATGAAGTTCGAACTCACTATTATGTCGTAGTCCAGCAGGTTAGCCACTATGCTTCAGGGACTCCCCCCTCCATACAGGTATACAAAACAAGATATACACCTATGTACAATCATATCGAAGTAAAATATGAGGAAAGAAAAAAAAAATTTATAAGTACAATTATTTTGTAACAGCTTGATCAGTGTATGTGTGTGTGTTATATAAAATCAATAAGTAAGCAAGATATTAAATAGTTACAGGTAGGATTTTTTAAAAACCTAGTGCAAATAATTTGTTTGAAAACATCTGACATTTCTCAGTCTTCTGCAACTATACTTGAAGAAACTAATAAATAATGAAAGAAGTTAACGGTTATTGTAGGAAATGGAATCAACAATCCAAGTTCAAATCCTAGATTAGACTGTTTGCATTTCACTTGGTGTTATATACCCTTGTTCTGGGTATGTAAATGTCGAGAGAGTGTCTATTCTATCATGACTAGGATTATGAGATATGAGAGCATCTGTGTTATACACCTATACCTAATCCTTACTTACTTGAGTAGCTGGTACTTTACTTCTGTAGTCTGTTTCTTGCATAGCTGAAACATTTCTTCTAACTAGTCTGTCTGTCTTTTAAGACTTTGTGTCGCCAAGACTGCCATTAGTTCACATAAAGACAACCAAGGCTTGCATTCTGTGATCACATTTTTATTCCAGAACCAGAACTTTCTCAACCATTGGAGTCAAGAAGAGAGCCCATCTTATATATTAAGAAGTCTCTGGCTTAACTGACTAAGCTAATTCTGAGCCTTCTTTTCCACAGTCTGTGTAACTTGAAAGAAAGTCACCCAAAGGTTATTCATGCCAATCATCTAATCCTCCTCTGATTTTGAATTTTTTGAGCACCACACCAAACCATCAACCTCTCACTTTATCGCACAGATCTCTGTGCTACTTCATATCCCGAGTTAACGAGGGCCAGTATTGAAATTGGAACCTTGTTTCCTAAGCAGACACTCTACCAACTGAGTTAAACTGGCCCTACAAATGTTATTTCTCAAATATATGATATTGCCTGGTTTCAAAAATTAATTAAGTTTTTATTTTTCTGCTATAAGAGCAATTCTGGACTGAAATACACATGCATACAATTAAAATATACATAGTGACTTTAACATATAATTGAAACATCTCAAGTGTGTTAATGACGATTGAAGAACTTGTTTAATATTTGGTCTCAGAGTATCATGCAATCGTTACTTTAAATCAACACAATTAAAAAAAACAACAGATGAAACAGATTAACAATCTAAGTGATTAGTCTGAAACATTGGACAGAGTGTAAAGTAAATATATAAAATTGGACATTAATGATTTAAGAATAAACTTATTTTTATTCATAACTTTTCCAATGGTATTATGCTAATGAAAGCAGAGCACGGGCAAAAAAAAAAAACTAAAATAAATATTGGAATTAATAAAAAACTAAAAATTAATTAACCACAAGGCATATTCAATAGAATTGTATAGATTTTGGTATTGCAGAGCTTGTGAATGATTAATTTTTTATCTGCACAATCATTGTCTGTGGATCAGGACTGTTGTGGCTTATTGGTCTTTTCTTTTATGGTTAATATTATCTCAAGCATAAATATTTACCAACCTTTGCATGAGCAGGTGTAACACCAGTAAATTTTCTTAAGTGAGTATAACAGGTTTGAATTTCAAAGTTTCCTTCTCCCTAGACTGCCTAACAATGGTCAAAGAGCCCAGTCTGCCCTATTATATATTCATAGCCAAGGGGAGGAGATAGTTTTGTCTGGATACTTTTCTCAGGGTATGATAGTGCTATATCAATAAGCAATAGTCTTGTCTGAGGATTTGAACTCTGTTGCTGCGTCCATTTCAAAATGCCAACCATATACACTATGCACCTCCATCTCAAACATATTAACCAACTCTTGTCTAGGTTCGGGAGAAAATAGAAAACATTTTTTTATGAATATTCTTTTACGTCGCATTCAAAATATTTTTTTCTTTTACTCTAATTTTTTTCTTTTTCAGTATTAAAATAAGCCACTTGAACAAAATTTAAAATAAAAATTGTCTACTAAAATTTTCTCCCACTCAGGGATTTTTTCTGAAACGGCATTATCATTTTGGTTCAATGCTTATTCGAATACTGAGAGGAATAAAAAAGAATTGCAGGGAGTGGTGTGGCAAAATATTTCCAAACAGAGGAGGAGGAGGAAAATCCCTAATAGTAGGAGTGGGAAAAAAAATATAGGACGCAAGTTTCAATGACTAAGCACTATGTCAAAGTTGCCCATTTTGACAAATTAAAATAAGTAAAGATAAATTGTGTATATGTATATTATATATATATAGATCTTTTCAATATCGATTTGGTATATAAACTTGCAAAACTAATCAGTGTTGCTGGGATTTCAAAAAAAACAAAGTAAATCTCATCTCAGTATTACTATCTTTATTATTCTTGTTATTAAGTTGTTAATTTTTATTAATCATTCTGTGTTGTAATTTTTCTTTTGTCTTATCTGCTTTTTATTATGTTTTTTTCCCTCTATCAATTTGATTAGGGGCTGGTTTAGCTCAGTTGGTAAAGCACCTCTTAGGAATTGCAAGTTCTGCATTCAATACTGGTCCCCACTGACTCAACGTATGAATAGCATAGTTTGGGTCATCTGACTATACGGTAAAGTGGGGAGCTGACAGTATGTGTGGCGCTCCATCTCAGCCAAAAACATCTCCCTGGTCTAGAGCAAGCAAAAGGCAATAACTGGAGGAGAACCAATTTGCTACTGGATGTGCAGGTCTCCTTTGCACTCACCTCTATTTTTTATTAAGGGCTATAACTATTACAGGTATTTATTATAGAGTATTTTCCCCTACTATTTTGCAAGTGACTAAATTCTATAAATACAATATCGACCTCAAAAACAAAACTTAATGATCTTGAACGGACGGCCCCCCAAAAAAATGACGAAAAACAAACAAAAAACAATTATCAAGTCAAGCATAAAATATGGTGCATGGGCATTTAATAGATTGTATTAAAACATGCTTGCTTTTTTTTTTCAACTTCTTCTGATCATAAATAGAGGATATAAATAAGAGATGACAGAAATAGATTGCTGAAAGGACTCATTATACACACGAAGCTAATAGTATTCCCTTAACAAACGTAAATTTTAATGCAGGGTAGTTAACTGTAGAGTAGAATTAGGTTAACTTTAATGTAAATGGATTCACTATTATTGGCCTTAAATAACAAGAAAAACCTGAAAAAAAGTAGTAAAGTTTACCATCTACTGTCAGCTGTTTGGTTTGGTTTCTTGTTTAATGGTATCAACTTTTATGATTAATGGTAATGCCAAAGTCGTACTTGTAGAAAAACAGTAGTGGGTACTATTTAATCCCTAACTGAAGGATGAGAAGGTTCATATATTTCCCAAAGGTGTTAGTCTTCCGATGAGTCTTACCCATACGCTTGAGGGATAGATTTCTATTTAAGTTTTGCTTTCTTTGTTTAATGGGACATGCAACCTGATTTGGTGATTTAATGCCAAGCTATCCCTTGTACAACACAGTGTACATGATTTAATCCATTAGCTGGAATAAAAGGTTCATTATCCTCTTCCATGAGTATCACAGTCTAAAAGTGCAAAGAGCGGTGTTTGGAGTAACCAATAATCGCCAAATAAAGAAATCAACTGAGGGTATTCTTAGTTTTTATATTATTATTATGACTGGTTTCTGAATTTTGAAGTTGTGGCTATTAATAATTGAATTAGTGCGAGACTATTGTCATCATCTTTGTATATGTTAGTCTACATCACACATGTCACTCGATGTGCGCGCTACTTCTTCACGCGAGTCACATGAAGGCTTACCTTCAACAAGAATGCTCCAGAGTTTCGAATATAAAGTCATAACAACGAAATACATGAAGGAAAGCTGGAGGCACATCGGCCAAAACATTGTGTAGAAACAAAGATGAGGACAATAGTCTGATAATCTAAATAATACAGCAATGCATGGAGTTTGAACCCGCTTTCTATGAAACACAAATCCAAGAGCCATGCCGATTCAGTGCTAACACAGCAACTCTATGGTGACACACTAGACACTGCCCAAACTCTAAGGTTTCTTACCACTCCACCTTTGAGAGAGTAGTGGCAGTGTGGAGGGGAGGGATCCATGCTGCTTCGCACACCGATATCCCACTATCATAAACCTTAGCCCTTATTCTATGTAGTTAAAAAAAGAAAAAAAAAAAAAAAAAAAAGGAACACTCTCACACCATTGTCAGACAGAAAGATGCCACCCACTTATAATGTCACAGTCTAAGATCGTTAGCACAAGGACTACCCTTTTAAATTTGGCAATGCCAGTGCCCAAAGAATTAATTAAAGGATTATCATCAATGCTGTTCAAAGATTTATTAAATAATACATAAAAGGTGTCAAGGATTTTATTTAAAATATAATAAAGTGTCAACAAGATTTCATTTTGTGCCTTTTCAAAACTAAAAGAACTCATTACTCCAAAACTTGAAATTGATTTCTAGTCCAATGTTGTAACCATTGGGCTTTGTGGACAAGAGTTATCTGTAATGAATGAATAAAAGCTATGCCTTTAGAAATACATTTTTAAGTTCAGACAAGGGTAACCTTACACACTATGTATTGACGTTCAATTGTGGTGAAATGGTTACAAAGCTATTCTTGTAAATTCATAACAACTAAATAGTGCAGTTGGGATACTCACTCGCTGCCCCATACTTGTGACCTTGTGTCACATCCTATACATTAGGCGAACAGGTTGGGTAAATACCTACCTTACAAACTATGTTTTAAATCAAAAACAGTGTGTGCGTTTCTTTTTGATAAATATTTGTCCTTGAACTAGCTGTTTCTATATGAACATTTAGATTTGTGCAAATGTAAAATTCAATTTTTACAGTATGCACAGACATGTACATTTATTAACCCTTTATGCATTGAAAATTGAAATACTCACAAGTTACCGTTTCAGACTTTCTGACTTGGAAGCTCAATTTATTTTGCATAGAAGACAAGTCAGGCATTTCTCTAGCTATTAAATCCTATTATATAATCTAAAAAACTGAGAATAGAATCAGTTTTAATATAAACCTCTTTCTTTCAACTGCTTGTATTTAAGAGTTTCAAAGTTAGATTCCATGCTAGGAGAAATAGCTCAGCACACGTTTGACTTTTTAAAATGAATGCAGTTAGAATATATAGTCTAACAAAGCAGATCTACCATGTATGATTATCTGTATGTGTTTATCCAACTGCCCCCAGCCATGGGCAGGAATACAACATAAGGTCAATTTTTTTTTTTTTAAAGTTGGAGTACTACTTGTTTGAATTAAGAGTTTTCCTTCTCCTAGACTGATTGCCTTAGCAAGGCTAATGGATCTAATATGCTTTACTATTTACCCATAACTAGAGGCGGAGAATCAATAGATTCATATCTTCTCAAAAGAGCATTAATTACAAAGTGAAATGAAAATAAATTCATCCAGGATTTGAATTGGCCACTGATTCCATTGCCTACAATGGGACCAATTATGCATAAGCATACCTCCTAAATATGTCATAGTAACATTAGAACATTTCAAACAAACACTTTATTCAACCACGGGTTCAGATATCTCATACCATTGTCAATGATTAAGGCTATCTCTATCAGGTAATTCTTTCTAATTCATTTGTATATATACATATTTTTTTAAAAACTTTGGTTTAGTTACTGTTTAATGGCATTATTCAAACCATGTGGCTATTTAATGCCCAAATCTGTTTTTTTTTTAAATATATTATTTCATGAGTATTATTAAAACAGGTAGAAATATTATATATGATTATTGTAGATATTTGTTAGGTATGTGAGCCAATAATTCTGTGAGCTACAGCAATGGCCTAATAGATAAAAGTGTGGGTTATGAATCAGGTTACATGGCATTCATAAGTACAATCCCTGGGTCGAATAGTGCAGTTTACTCAGGTTCAGTCGAAGAAAAACAGACAAATGAATTTCAAGGACAAATTAATTAGAAGAATTAAATGATACAAGATAGCCTTTACATTCATATCAGTAAAATGAAAATAATCTAACTGACCAATGCATTGAATAAAGGTTTGGTTTGAAATTCCCAGAAACTACTGACACTTGAAGGCATATAAACAATCAAATCAGGATACTAGACAAATTCCTCAACCCATGGAAATTCATTACAGTCAAGTCACGCTGAAAGCACTAGATCCCACTAGATCACTAAGTTAAACACCAAATTTAATACTTAATTGGGTGACCACTAAGCAATAGCAGGTACTGTAAAGCAACCTGAGTCTTTGTTTTATCAAAATGACTGATTTGGTATTAAATGACCAGAAAAAGAGTTGATATGCCATACAACAAAAAAAACCCAAAAAACAATCAAAGCAAACATAAACCAATCATAAAATTATAAAATATGTCTAATTGTACACCTTATGTATTCAAAAAGAATAAAATATATAAATAACCTCTCTAAAAAACTAAACCAAAAAGATTGCACCATTGTTTTCTATACATCATTCTTAGTTTCTTCATTATCCTTTCCTTTCCATTTCCTTTTAAGCAATGCAGAGTCTGTTCAATACTTAATGGGTGACCACTTAAGAAACAGTAGGTACTGTAAGCAACCAGAGTCCTTGTTTATCAAAAATTGACTTGCATTTAAATGACCCAAAAGGGTTCTATATTGCCATAAAACAAAAACAAAAACAACCACAAACCAACCTATAAAAAAAAATTAAGATAAAAATTTGGCAGATGTACATTTTATAACAGAGACATTTATGTCGAAGACACTGCAGACAAATAGTCACGTTAGTTTTGGCTCAAAGTTTAATGTTCTATAATGTGTAAGTGGATGGGTAGCTAGACAAAATACCGTTTTTATATCCAAACATAACCATTATATTCTTTACAATGATAAACATAACAGGCAAAATTGTCTTTCTGTTCACAAAAGATATTTGCAATAATCAATATGTTAAAGACAAACTGCCTTTACAGTGTTACAAATGTAAAACATCTAACATTGTTATTGTTGTAGTAAATGGAATAAACAACCTGGGTTAAATCCAGAATAGGGCTGTTTGCATTTCACTTCATGCTAATGAGCTTCAGAAAAGCACTAGAAGCAGCTACCCGGCATCGCCTGGTTAGAAGAGGGGGAGGTAAAAAAGTTAGACTCGTAGATCCATTATTATTGAATTGCAAGTTGGATCTTCACAGGATACCCCATTAAAACCACCTACGTCAAAAACTAAAAAATTTGAGTTGATCTAGAGACTCGTAAAAGAAAATTAATGTCTCCTATTTAAAGTATTAAATGCAAAAAAAAAAAAAAAAAAAAAAATTCCATCTGTTATCTAAATTTCATTTCCAATATTCTTCACGAATATATATATACTGGCATTCAAAAAGCAAAATCTGATGATAGTGAATGTGTATATTTATTTGCTTTGTCATTAATTGTTTTATTTTCATAGTTTTCCTCCGGACAAACACATACATACATACACACCAATTCTCATATATATATATATATAATATATATATATATATATATATATATATATATATAAAAAAACCCAAAACAAAATAGGATGGAGATAAAAATAGGACAGGATATTGGTAGCAATAAAATAACAATAAAAATGCTAAATCTAAATTTCTAAAAATTCCAAGAAAATAACTTATTACTAGATAAAACAATTATGGTATTGAAAATAGAAGTGGAAGTAGAAACAGTAGAATGGCTAGAGAGTGCATTCACTCATACATTTTTAATGAATTCTCAATCTGGCAAGGTGATGTTCATGAAAGACAAGCTTTTAGTATGGGACGTGAGTTCAAGTTTTCAGTGGGAGCATTTCCTTTATTTCCAATTCCAAACTTTTTTTGTTACAGTGGTTGAAAAGGTTATCAATTCAGAGTTTTCGATAAGAAGTATGACGTAGACATATGCACTTCTCGCGTCTATTATGACAATGGATGTGTACTTTTTTGTAGGTGTAGGTGCACACAGCCCCAAGATTGGCACCACAAAAAAAAGATACAAGGCAAACGTGTGTGTGTGGTGGTGTTGTGTTGTGTGTGTGTGTGTGTGTGTGTGTGACACCGGCTAACTACTTGAGGTGTATACTTTTCGCAACATGTCCAGATAGCACCCATTCCCCATTTTCTTTGTCCTTCTTAGTTCTGCGACAATGGATAGTCCTCTGCTGAGGGCTAAGTCTCAGCTCTCAGCCGATCTAACACTGCAGTTTAGGTCCCAAACTGCCTAAAACTGCCTATCTTTCTGTTTTTAGCAAAACGCTGCCTCCTTTTTTGCAGCGTTGTTGATGAAACAAAGTGAATCCTTTTTTCATTCAAGGTCATTTAAACTTTTGACGGTCATCCAGTTTTCTGGACACTCACACTGCACACAAATAACATACATGCTACAAATGCTCACACAGATTATTCCTCCATTATCAATCCGAATTCTTTTTTTTGTGTGGTAGGGTAAAAAAAAGAAAATGATTGTTATATGATCATCTAGAGTTCTGAGTACTCAAACAAAAAAAAAAAAAAAAAAAAAAAAAAAGGATTAATAAACGGATAGACATTAGATCTCTCTCTCACATTATTTATCCTTTTTTTTTTTTTTTTTTTTTTTTTGTTATGAGTACTCAGAACTCTAGATGATCAATATAAACAAATCATTTTCTTTTTTAACCTACCACACAAAAAAAGAACATTGATAATGGAGAATAATCTGGTGAGCATTTGTAGCATGTATGTATTGTGTGCAGTGTGAAGTGTCAGAAAACTGGATGAACCAGTCAAAAGTTTTAAATGACCTTGAAGTGAAAAAAGGATTCACTTTGTTCAACAAACAACCTGCAAAAAAGGAGCAGCGTTTGCTAAAACAGAAAAGATAGCAGTTTAGGCAGTTGGGCCTAAACATGCTAGTGTTAAGATCTCGGCTGAGAGCTGAAGAACTTAGCCCTCAGCAGAGGACTATCCATTGTCGCAGAACTAAGAAGACAGAAAATGGGAATGGTGCTATCTGGACATGTTGCGAAAGTAACACCCAAAGTAGTTAGCCGGTGTCACACACACCACACACACACACACACACACACCACACCACACACACACACACGTTTGCCTTGTATCTTTTTTTGTGCCATCCTGGGGCTTGTGCAACCTACAACCCTACAAAGAAAAAGTCACACATCCATTGTCCATGATGCAGCGAGAAGTGCATATGTCTACGTCATACTTTCTTATCAGAAAACTCTGAATATAACCTTTTCAACCACTGTAACAAAAAAAAGTTTGAAATTGGAAATAAAAGGAAATGCTCCCACTGAAACTTGAACTCACGTCCCATACCTAAAAGCTTGTCTTTCATGAACATCACCTTGCCAGATTGAGAATTCATTAAAAATGTATGAGTAGAATGCACTCTCTAGCCATTCTACTGTTCTACTTCCCACTTCTATTTTCAATACCATAATTTGTTTATCTAGTAATAAGTTTATTTCTTGGAATTTTTTAGAATTTAGATTTAGCATTTTTATTGTTATTTTATTTGCTACAAATATCCTGTCCTATTTTTATCTCCATCCCTATTTGTTTTGGGTTTTTTAATATATATAATTATATATATATATATATATATATATTATATATATATATATTATGAGATTGGTGTGTATGTATGTATGTGTTTGTCCGGAGGAAACTATGAAATAAAACAATAATGACAAAGCAAATATATATAACATTCACTATCATCAGATTTTGCTTTGAATGCAGATATATATATATTCGTGAAGATAATTGAAAAATGAAATTTAGATAACAGCATGGAATTTTTTTTTTTTTTTTTTTTTTTGCATTTAATACTTTAAATAGGAGACATTAATTTTCTTTTCAGAGTCTCTAGATAACTCAAATTTTTTTAGTTTTTGACGTAGTGGTTTAATGGGTATCCTGTGAAGATCCAACTTGCAATTCAATAATAATGGATCTACGAGTCTAACTTTTTTACTCCCCCTCTTCTAACCAGGCGATGCCGGGTAGCTGCTTCTAGTGCTTTTCTGAAGCTCATTAGCATGAAGTGAAATGCAAACAGCCCTATTCTGGATTTAAACCCAGGTTGTTTATTCCATTTACTACAACAATAACAATGTTAGATGTTTTACATTTGTAACACTGTAAAGCAGTTTGTCTTTAACATATTGATATTGCAAATATCTTTTGTGAACAGAAAGACAATTTTGCCTGTTATGTTATCATTGTAAAAGAATATAATGGTTATGTTTGGATATAAAAAGTATTTTGTCTAGCTACCCATCCACTTACACATTTATAGAACATTAAACTTTGAGCCAAAACTAACGTGACTATTTTGTCTGCAGTGTCTTCGACATAAATGTCTCTGTTATAAATGTACATCTGCCAAATTTTATCTTAATTTTTTTTATAGGTTGGTTTGTTGGTTGTTTTTGTTTTTGTTTTATGGCATATGAACCCTTTTTGGGTCATTTAATGCCAAAGTCATTTTTGATAAACAAAGGACTCTGGTTGCTTACAGTACCTACTGTTTCTTAAGTGGTCACCCAATTAAGTATTGAACAGACTCTGCATTGCTTAAAAGGAAATGGAAAGGAAAGGAAAATAATGAAGAAAACTAAGAATGAATGTAATAGAAAACAATGGTGCAATCTTTTTGGTTTAGTTTTTTAGAGAGGTTATTTATATATTTTATTCTTTTTGAAATACATAAGGTGTACAATATAGACATTTTTATATTTTTATGATTGGTTTATGTTTGCTTTGATTGTTTTTTGGGTTTTTTTTGTTGTATGGCATATCAACTCTTTTCTGGTCATTTAATACCAAATCAAGTCATTTTGATAAACAAAAGACTCAGGTTGCTTACAGTACCTGCTATTGCTTAAGTGGTCACCCAATTAAGTATTAAATTTGGTGTTTAACTTTAGTGATCTAGTGGGATCTAGTGCTTTCAGCGTGACTTGACTGTAATGAATTTCCATGGGTGAGGAATTTGTCTAGTATCCTGATTTTGATTGTTTATATGCCTTCAAGTGTCAGTAGTTTTCTGGGAATTTCAAACCAAACCCTTTATTCAATGCATTGGTCAGTTAGATTATTTTCATTTTACTGATATGAATTTAAAGGCTATCTTGTATCATTTAATTCTTCCTAATTAATTTGTCCTTGAAATATCATTTGTCTGTTTCTTCCACTGAACCTGAGTAAACTGCACTATTCGACCCAGGGATTGTACTTATGAATGCCATGTAACCTGATTCATAACCCACACTTTTATCTATTAGGCCATTGCTGTAGCTACACAGAATTATTGGCTCACATACCTACAAAATATCTACAATAATCATATATAAGTATTTCTACCTGTTTAATAATACTCATGAAATAATATATTTAAAAAAAAAAACAAGATTTGGCATTAAATAGCCACATGGTTTGATATGCCATTAAACAGTAACTAAACCAAAGTTTTTAAAAAATATGTATATATACAAATGAATTAGAAAGAATTAACTGATAGAGATAGCCCTTAATCATTGACAATGGTATGAGAATAATCTGACCAGTGGATTGAATAAAGTGTTTGGTTTGAAATTTCTAAATGTTACTATGACATATTTAGGAGGTATGCATGGCATAATTGGTCACCATTGTAGGAAATGGAATCAGTGGCCCAAATTCAAATCCTGGATGAATTTATTTTCATTTCACTTTGTATTAATGCTCTTTGAGAAAGATATGAATCTATTGATTCTCCCCCTCTAGTTATGGGTAAATAGTAAAGCATATTAGATCCATTAGCCTTGCTAAGGCAATCAGTCTAGGAGAAGGAAAACTCTTAATTCAAACAAGTAGTACTCCACTTTAAAAAAAAAAAATTGACCTTATGTTGTATCCTGCCCATGGCTGGGGGCAGTTGGATAAACACATACAATAATCATACATGCGTAGATCTGCTTTGTTAGACTATATATTCTAACTGCATTCATTTTAAAAAGTCAAACGTGTGCTGAGCTATTTCTCCTAGCATGGAATCTAACTTTGAAAACTCTTAATACAAGCAGTTGAAAAGAAAGAGGATTTATATTAAAAACTGATTCTATTCTCAGTATTTTTAGATTATATAATAGGATTTAATAGCTAGAGAAATGCCTGACTTGTCTTCTATGCAAAATAAAATTGAGCTTCCAAGTCAAGAAGTCTGAAACGGTAACTTTGTGAGTATTTCAATTTCAATGCATAAAGGGTTAATAAATGTACATGTCTGTGCATACTGTAAAAATTGAAATTTTACATTTGCACAAATCTAATGTTCATATAGAAACAGCTAGTTCAAGGACAAATATTATCAAAAGAACGCACACACTGTTCTTTGATTAAAACATAGTTTGTAAGGTAGGTATTTACCCAACCTGTTCGCCATGTATAGGATGTGACACAAGGTCACAAGTATGGGGCAGCGAGTGAGTATCCAACTCACTATTTAGTTGTTATGAATTTACAAGAATAGCTTGTTAACCATTTCACCACAATTGAACGTCCATACATAGTGTGTAAGGTTACCCATTGTCTGAACTTAAAAATAGTATTTACTAAAAGGCATAGCTTTAATTCATTCATTACAGATAACATCTTGTCCACAATAGCCCAATGGTTACAACATTGGACTAGAAATCAAATTTCAGGTTTTGGAAGAAATGAGTTCTTTTAGTTTTTGAAAAGGCAACAAAATGACAATCTTGTTGACACTTTATTATATTTAATAAAATCCTTTGAACATGAGCATCCTTTAAATTAATTCTTTGGGCACTGGCATTGCCAAATTTAAAAAGGGTAGTCCTTGTGGCTAACATCTTAGACTGTGACATTATAGTGGTTGGCATCTTTCTGTCTGCAAAAGACAATGGTGTAGTGTCCTTTTTTTTTTTTTTTTTTTCTTTTTTTTAACTACATAGCCTGGGCAGGTTGATATGGAGGATATTCTGTTGTCCAAGCAGCAGATCCCTCCTCTCCACACTGCCACTGTGGTCCAAAGGGAAAGTAAGAAACCTATGCGGTTTGGCAATGTCAGTGTCACAAGAGTTGCTGTGTAGCACTGAAATTCGGGGACTTTGGCTCTGGATTTGTTTTCATAGAAAGCGGGTTCAAACTCCATGCATGCTGTATTATTTAGATTATTCAGACTATTGTCCTCATCTTTGTTATCTACACAATGTTTTGGCCGATGTGCCCTCCAGCTTTCTTCAGGTATTTCTTGTTGGACTTGAGAACCTTATATTCGAACTCTGGAGCATTCTTGTTGAACTTGGAAGCCTTCATGTTGTAATGTGAAGAAGGCAGGAGGGCACATCAGATGAAATGTTGTGTAGATAACAATAAAAGATGATGACAATAGTCTGAATAATTCAAATTATCAAGCCACAACTCAAAAATTCAGAAATCCAGTCATGCTATTACGTTCACTAGCATTCCCAGTTGATTTTCTTATTTGGAGTTATTGTTACTCCAAACACGCCTCTTTCACTTTTAGACTGATACTCATGGAAAAGGTATGAACCCCCTTATTCCACAGCTATGGATTAAATTGTACCACTACTGTTCTTCTACAAGGATAGCTTTGGCATTAAATCACCCATGAAGGTTGATGTGCCATTAAACAAAGAAACCAAAACCAAACAGAATCTATCCCTCCCAGCTATGGGTAACTCATCGGGAAGACTAACACCTTTGGGAAATATATGAACCTTCTCATCCCTTCAGTTAGGGATTAAATAGTACCACTACTGTTTTTCTACAAGGACGACTTTGGCATTACATAACTCATAAAAGTTGATATGCCATTAAACTAAGAAACCAAACCAAACAGCTGATAGTAATGGTAAACTTTAACTACTTATTGTTTTTTCAGGTTTTTCTTGGTTATTTTAAGGCCAATAATTCCTGAGTTTGAATCCATTTTACATTTAAATGTTAACCTGCCTATATCTAAGTTAATAAATTCCTGCATTAAATTACATTATTAATGGAATTATATTATTCTTGTTAAATGATCCTTTCAGCCAATCTATTTCTGTCATCTCTTATTTATATCCTCTATTTATATGATCAGAAGAAGTTGAAAAAAAAAACATAGTGTTTAATACAATCTATTAAATGCCCATGCACTATTTTATGCTTGCTGATAATTGTTTTTTTTTGTTTTTGTTTTTTTTTTGGGGGGGGTCAAGGCCACTTTCAAGATCATTAAGTTTGTTTTTGAGGTCATATTCTATTTATAGAATTTATACTTGCAAATAAGGGGAAGTACTCTATAATAAATACTTAATAGTTATCTCCCTTAAAAAATGACAATGATAGAGGTGAGTGCAAAGGAAGACCTGCACAATCAAGTAGCAAATTGGTTCTCCCCCTCCAGTTATGCCCTTTTTGCTTGCTCTAGACCAGGGAGATGTTTTTGGCTGAGATGGAGCACCACACATACTGTCAGCTCCCCACTTTACCGTATAGTTCAGATGACCCAAACTATGCTATTCATACGTTGAGTCAGTGGGGACCAGTATTGAATGCAGAACCTTGCAATTCCTAAGCAGGTGCTCTACCAACTGAGCTAAACCAGCCCCTAATCAAATTGATAAAGGAAAAAACATAATAAAAAGCAGATAAGACAAAAGAAAAATTACAAACAAGAATGATAATAAAAATAAACAACTTAATAACAAGAATATATAAAGATAGTAAAACAAAAATCTAGATAAAAGATTTATTTTTGATTTTTTGAATCCCAGCAACACTGATTAGTTTTGCAAGTTTATATTATCAAAACGATATTGAAAAGATCTCTTATTTTTCAACATGCATATACACAATTTATCTTTCCCTTATTTTTATTTTCAAATGTCAAACTTTGACATAGTGCTTACGTCATTGAAACTTGCGTCCTAATATTTTTTTCCCACTCCTACTATTAGGGATTTTCCTCCTCCTCCTCTTGTTTGGAAATATTTTGCCACACACCCTCCCCTGCAATTCTTTTTTTATCCCTCTCAGTATTGAATAAGCACTTGAACAAACACAAAAATAATTTGTTTCACAAAAAATCCCTGAGTGGGAGAAAAATTTTAGTAGACAAGTTTTTATTTTAATATTTTGTTCAAGTGCTTATTTAATACTGAAAAAGAAAAAAATTAGAGTAAAAGAAAATATTTTGAATGCGAAGTTACAAAAATTAGTATTGAAAAAATGTTTTTCTATTTTCTCCCGAACCTAGACAAGAGTTGGTCATATGTTTGAGATGGAGGTGCATAGTGTAATGGTTATCATTATTGGAAATGGACGCAGCAACCAGAGTTCAAATCCTAGACAAGACTATTTGCTTTTGATATAGCACTAATACCCTTGAGAAAAGTATGCAGACAACTATTCTCCCCTTGGCTATGAGTAGATAGTAGGGCAGACTGGGCTCTTTGACCATTGTTAGGCAGTCTAGGAGAAGGAAAACTTTGAATTCAAACCTGTTATACTCCACTTAAGAAATTTACTTGGTGTTACATCCTGCTCATGCAAAAGGGTTGGTAAATATTTATGCTTGAGATAATATAACCATAAAAGAAAAGACCAATAAAGCCACAACAGTCCTGATCCACAGACAATGATTGTGCAGATAAAAATTAATCCATTCACAAGCTCTGCAATACCAAAATCTATACAATTCTATTGAATATGCCTTGTGGTTAATGTAATTTTAGTTTTTTATTAATTCCAATATTTATTTTAGTTTATTTTTTTTTTTTTTGCCCGTGCTCTCTCTATTAGCACTAATACCATTGGAAAAGTTATGAATAAAAATAAGTTTATTCTTAAAATCATTAATGTCCAATTTATATAAATATTTACTTTACACTCTGTCCAATGTTTCAGACTAATTCACTTAGATTGTTAATCTGTTTCATCTGTGTTTTTTTTTTAATTGTGTTGATTTAAAGTAACGATTGCATGATACTCTTGTTCATAAACCAAATATTAAACAAGTTCTTCAATCTTCATTAACACACTTGAGATGTTTCAATATTTACTATGTTAAATCAACTATGTATTTTAATTGTATGCATGTGTATTTCAGTCCAGAATTGTCTTTATAGCAGAAATAAAAATTAGCACTTAATACCAATTTTGAAAACCAGGCAATATTAAAATGATCATATATTTGAGATAGTATAACCATTTGTAGGGCCAGTTTAACTCAGTTGGTAGAGTGTCTGCTTAGGAAACACAAGGTTCCAATTTCAATACTGGCCCTCGCTAACTCGGCATATGAGTAGCACAGAGATCTGTGCGATAAAGTGAGAGGTTGATGGTTGGTGTGGTGCTCAAAAAAATTCAAAATCAGAGGAGGATTAGATGATTGGCATGAAATAACCTTTGGGTGACTTTCTTTCAAGTTACACAGACTGTGGAAAAGAAGGCTCAGAACTTAGCTTAGTCAGTTAAGCCAGAGACTTCTTAATATAAAGATGGGCTCTTCTTTGACTCCAACATGGTTGAGAAAGTTCTGGTTCTGAATAAAAATGTGATCACAGAATGCAAGCCTTGGTTGTCTTTATGTGAACTAATGGCAGTCTTGGCGACACAAAGTCTTAAAGACAGACTAGACTAGTTAGAAGAAATGTTTCAGCTATGCAAGAAACAGACTACAGAAGTAAAGTACCAGCTACTCAAGTAAGTAAGGATTAGGTATAGGTGTATAACCACAGATGCTCTCATATCTCATAATCCTAGTCATGATAGAATAGACACTCTCTCGACATTTACATACCCAGAACAAGGGGTATATAACACCAAGTGAAATGCAAACAGTCTAATCTAGGATTTGAACTTGGATTGTTGATTCCATTTCCTGTACAATAACCGTTACACTAAGGGCACTTCTTTCATTATTTATTAGTTTCTTTCAAGTATAGTTGCAGAAGATGAGAAATGTCAGATGTTTCAAACAAATTATTTTGCACTAGGTTTTTAAAAAATCCTACCTGTAACTAATTTAATATCTTGCTTACTTATTGATTTTTATATAACACACACACACATACACTGATCAAGCTGTTACAAAATAATTGTACTTATAAATTTTTTTTTTCTTTCCTCACTATTTTACTTCGATATGATTGTACATAGGTGTATATCTTGTTTTTGTATACCTGTATGGAGGGGGAGTCCCTGAAGCATAGTGGCTAACCTGCTGGACTACGACATAATAGTGAGTTCGAACTTCATTTACACTATTATGTTCACTTTCAGACTAATACCTTTAGGAAAGGTATGAACTCTCCTATTCCCCCAGCTATGGGTTGTACAGTAACACTACTGTCCTTCTACAAGGGTGGTTTCGGCATTGAATAACCTACAAAGGTTGATATACCATTAAACAGACAAAAAAAAACATACATATATGGAATTTGGTGCAACAAAAAACACCTATAATATGAACAGGTATACAATTATTAGATTGAATAGAAAAGACTGAATTTAATATAATTGCTTATTGTATTGATGCTTAATTAAAAGTCATCATCAGTAGATTTTTAAAAGATATACTTTGATATTCTATGGAAGTGCGTGTGGTTATGGTTATCATCATAGAAAATGGACATGGCGAGACGAGTTCAAATCCTGGATGAGGCTGTTGTATTTCACATGGCATTAATACCCCTGGGAAAGGTATGCATTCAACTATTCTCCCTCCAGCTGTAGGTAAATAGTAGGACAGACTGGGCTCTTTAACCTTGGTTAGGCAACCAGTCTAGGATTTTTTTTGGTTGGTTGATTCGGTTTTACAGTATGTCAACCCATTGGGTCATTTTATGCTGAAGACATTTTTTAAACTCATTTTTTTCTATTTAACCCATAGATGGAACCCTAACAGGTACTACCACTCCGGGTCAGAGTGGACCTAGGAGTAATGGCGATGAAGGGATACTCCACATTCCCAGCCTCCAGAACTGGAACCTCACCATCAGAGAGTTTAATGTCATACCCAGGACAATAAGACCCTCAGCCACCGCCTTCTGGCACATATATGATAAAACAGGTTGGGACTTGCCATAAGAGTAATAGAGTTGGGACGGTCATATAGGTACTAGGGCTTGACGTGACCAGCTGATTGATTGGAGGGGGCCTTTCCGACCACCTGTCTGACCAGTCTAGGACAATGAAAACTCTGAATTCAAACCTGTTAAATTCCACTTAAGAAATTGACCTTGTGTCACATCCTACTTATGTGGAGGGGTTGTTATTCTGAACAGCAAATCCCAATAAAGTGATTTTCTATTGAGAGTAATGTGTTTTTGTTTTTTGAAGATTATCCAATTCAGAAGAACAGCTGGAATGTTGGTGGGTGGTATTTGAAGGTTTGGGATAGAAAGAATTTTAACTCAAAGGTTTAAACATTCAGGGCTTAAAATATGTGTACTATATACACTGTAGAGGAGTAAGACCCCCTTCCCCAAGTGATGGCCTGAAAAGGTATTTATCCCACCTGTTCATCGCAGGTAGAATGTGACAGAAGATCAAAAGTATAGGGCATCCAGTAAGGATCAAACTTACTATTCAGTAGTAATGGATCTGTGAGACTAGCTTGCTAACCATTACAATACAATGGGATGTTCAGGGGTGTCCTGGGTATGACACTAAACTGCATCTGATGGTGAGACTCAAATTTTGAAGCTCTGGAGAGTGTGGAGTACCCCTTCATTGCCATTGCACCAAGATCCACTCTGACCCAGAGTAACAGTACTTGTTAGGGTCCCATCTATGGGTAAAATATTTGTATTAGAAATACTTGATACCATATAAATGGAAATTATTGTATTAAGAATTGTTACTTGATGTTATAATTGTTTACTAAGGATTATTATTATTACTTACTTAAAACCATATAAAACTGTAAACAAATAATTATTAGATATACCCTGAGTGGTAGTACATGTTAGGGTACCAACTATGGGTCAAATGATTTTTTTTTTTTTTTTTTTTTGAAATCATTTGTATTTGATAGGACCATGTGCAAAAAACCCTCTTAAGAAACAACTACACAAAGAAATGTAGATATGAACATACAATGAATACAACTCCCAAATTATTGGCATAAAAAATTGTGGTATTAGGGTTAGCAAGCTAGTCTCAAAGTTCCATTATGCTGGATGCCCCTTACTTGTGTTACATCGGCTGGGTAAATATCGATTAACATGTAATTAATGAAAGTCCCTAACATCTAGGCATTTAATAACCTAGACAGTTTGATGTGCCATTAAAATCAATCAATCATAGATTGTTTTTTTTTGTTTTGTTTTTGTTTTTTGGGGGTTTTTTTTTTTTTCATTTTATAAAAATTATCCAGTTCATATGAACAGCTGGTATATGGAAAGAATTTGAAGATTTGAAATAGAAAGAATTTTAACAAGACAGTTTAAAATCTATTGTATTCATGGGAATTAAGTCTAGAATATATTCCTGTCATCTATGTAGGTATTAAAAGACAACAGAAGAATTTATTAGTGTTTAATGAGATGTGGGTTTCACTGTTACTAATCGTTGCGTGAAAACAAAAGAAAAAAGTATAATTGTGGAGTTCAAATAAAAAATTTAAAAAGAATCAAAATGACAGACAATGCAAATGTTATGAATATTTAATAGAGAAAATGTTTGAAAAATCTTAATTATTAATGATCTACATATCTCTCACTTTTAGTCAGACATCATTCTGTTTCACAAGGAAGAGGTTTTTTTTGGTTTTTTGTTTATATATATATATGTGTGTGTGTGTGTGTGTGTGTGTGTGCATTTGTTTTAATCAAAATGGTACTGTGTCCTGGGTATGACATTAAATTGCATCTGATGGTGAAGTTTCAATTCTGGAACTCTGGGGGTAATGTGGAGTATTCTTTATTGCCATTATTCTCGGTTCCATCCTGGTTCAGAGTGGTAATACCTGTCAGGGTCCCATCTATGGGTTAAATAGATTTTTTTAAATTGAGTTTTAAAAAAAAAATTGAATACCCATCAAGAATGAACAAAACAAAATGTCTTTGGGATAAAATGACCCAACAAAGATTGTCATGCCATAAAATCCATCCAACCAACTAAGATTGTGCCATCTCCTCTTTAAATAGCTAGCCTCTGAAATTAGAAGATCTATTCACATACCTTGGTTGCTATATCTTATCTACTGAAAGCCATAATCTGTCTATAGCAGTGGTTCCCAACATGTGGCAATTTGATTTTAAGGGGTCAATTGAGTCTAACAAGGTCTGGGTTCAAATATAGAAATTTTCTCGTTTTATTAGTTTCTGGACTTCACTATTGTAGTAAGGGTTTGAACTGCAGTCATGCTATTACATTCACTTTCAGGTTAACAACACTCTTGGGAAAGGTATGAACCCCCTCATTCCCCACAGCTATGGTTAAATAGTACCCCTACTCTTCTTTTAAAGGATAGCTTTGACATTAGATAACCCAAAAAGGTTGATATGCCCTTAAACAAAGAAACCTCCTCCCAACCACATACTTCAATAGGTATATCTCATCTACTGAAAGCCAAGGGGATCTGTGCTGTCAACATGCCTAGATGATGATGATCAAGTAGCAAAACAAAAGGCAAGTATCAGAAAAGTGCTAGATTCTAAAATTAGAATAGAACAAATATGTAAAAAAAAAAAAAAAAGCAAAAAATTAAAGAAAGCTTTAGGACGCCTACCAAATAATTTCAAATTTATTCTACATTTTTTATTTTGTATATAAAACACTAGAGAATTGCAGCTTTAAAGGAAGTAGATAATTGTTAGAATGAAATTTACTTCTTACAAGGATTTTTATTAAAACTTGTCAACTTGTCAAACGGTGTACTGAGGTGCTTATATTTCACTTTATCAATGATAATTCAAATTTACTTATCTGGGCTGGTGACTTGTGTCACGAACAAGATGAGACGTTAATAAGAAGGTTATGATGCTTCATTGAATTTTTTTTTTTTTTTATTAAAATGGTGTCAAGAATGTGCTTATGGAGAGGCAACTGTCCCCCCCCTAACTACTGGTTCATTATACTAGGAAGTGTTATCTATGTATGTATTTACCCAACTCCTCCACCATAGGCAGGATGTGATACAAGGTCAGTTTTTTTTTTTGGGGGGGGTTTAAGCAGAGCAAAACTGGTTTGAATTCATCATATAAATAGTGTCCTATAAATTTACCAACCATCCACACAAGTAGGATGTGACATAAGGTCAATTTCTTAAGCAGAGTTTAAGAGGTTTGAATTCAGAGTTTTCCTTCTCTTAGACTGGTTGCTTAACTAAGAATAAAGAATCTAGTCCGCCCTATTATTTACCCATAGATGGAGTAGAACAGAAGGATTCATGCCTTTCCAAAAAGTATTAGCACAAAGTGAAACAGTCACATTCAGAATTAGAACTCAGGGGGCCAAATTCTATTTAGTATGATAACTGCTGCACTACATGTACCTTCTTTGTGTGTGTGTGTGTTGTGTGTGTGTGTGTGTGTAAACACTAGTTACAGAAGATGATAGAGAATAAGATGAAGTATAAACATTGCTGTAATACAAAATATAAGTGAAAAGCTAAATAGAACTGTATTTGTATTTCTAAATTGATACAAATTTTGTTCCTTTTGTGTCTATTGCTTTCAGTGACTATTTTAACAGGATACTACTTGCTGTTCTTCGTATCCAATGATGACACAATGCAAATCCATTTCTTCAATTGATTTGATTTCTGGTTGCTTCTTGCAACTGCCTATGGGATGTTAAAGTCCTCAAGGTTTTCTTGATGTTGTCTTTGTACCTTAGCTTTGGTCGGTCTACCGATTCCACATGATCCCTCTCTCAGTTGAGAGTACAGAATCTGCTTTGGCAGTCTGTCATCCCAAAGTCTGTTTAAGTGGCCAGTCCATCTCAGGGAGGAGGGAGAAAAAATAGTTAATATAGAATAACAAATGATATGAAAAATCCTTAGTGATATTTTTTACTTGTATTTTTCTTTATGACACATAATTCATCTTTCCTCTTCATTCAAATTACATCCACCCACTTGTTCTCTCTCTCTCTCTCTCTCTCTCTCTCTCTCTCTCTCTCTCTCTCTCTCTCAACATACACTTAAATACATACTTTCACACTTACTAAGTGTTAAATCTCCTATCACTCTTCTTATCTTCAATAATAAGCAGTGCTTGCACACATGAAATAGAAAAGGAGATAAAAAAACAAACAGCATAGAACTTGTACCTTTTCTAAATCTATTCATATTTGCTTTGAGAAACTAGAGTTAATTAAGATTATTTGTTATGATAATAGTTTATATTCCAACGACTTATTGTAATTTTTGGTCAGGAAGAAGTTAATGAAATTTACATTTCAGAGTTTTGTATTATCTGAAGACCCATTTTTCATCAACAACAAATGTGGACTTATTTGACATAGATCTTTATCTGTGCCTTTTGATTTCCTTTCAAATCTTCAGCTCAATTTATTACCTTTGTTATTGATTGATTGATTGATTTGAAATTCTTCACAAGAAATCGTTTTGTTTTGGGTAATTTTGCAAAACTGACCAGAAGAGTCTTTCACCACAATCTCAGCTTTTATACACATTCATATAATTTTAAGTGGGCCCTGTAATAGCTGGTCCTCATAGCTATCACATATAAGGAAGAGGTATAAATGCAGTATCAATATGTAGTTTGGTATGCTCAAGGGTAACTTGAGAAACTTTGATCATTTTTCATGCAATTTTAGTTGTAAGTTTTTGCAAGCAATTGGAGTTTGTTTTTCTTTAATGTTTAGATGTATTTAAATAGATATTTTGTAAAACTCTTGTTGTAATGGCATTATTTAATGGCACATCAGTTGTAATGGCATTATTTAATGGCACATCAGTTGTAAGGGCATTATTTAATGGCACATCAGTTGTAATGGCATTATTTAATGGCTCAGTAATGGTAATGGCATTATTTAATGGCTCATCAATTGTAATGGCATTATTTAATGGCTCATCAATTGTAATGGCATTATTTAATGGCACATCAATTGTAATGGTTTATTTGATGTTATATTTTCCATAGAGTAGTGCTAAATGCTGGCTTGTACAACAGCATGTGAAGATTTCTGTATATTATTTTGATGACTAAAATTTTGCGGTCGTTATTGTTGCAGAGCTCATAGGTGTCATTAGCTGGGTCAAACATCACATGTGCAATGAGAGCGTCCATAGTGGCTCCTTCATCATTGAAACACCTTACGGCGCCTTGTTCATTTTCACCCTTTGACTGGCAAACCTTTGCGAAGTGGTTTTGCTTGCCACATGCATTACATGTTTGACCTCATGCAGCACATCTTTGCGGTCGGTCACCTATTCCAGCTCCACCATGCTGGTAGCTACTACAACCTCGGCACGCATTATGTTGCATCCCTATGGTCTTTCCGCCTTGATTGCAGCTGGCATCCGAACAGGCTGTATTTTGAGCCTGCCTCTGACGGCGATAAGCTGATGTTCGCAGTCTTGCTACATCCGTGACACCGGACATTTTATTCTGGTCTTGCATGGCCATTTCAAATGCTCTTGCATGGCTCACATTATCGTCTAATGTCTTCAGTGATCCTTAGCCAGCATGTCCGTTTGTAGCACATCATTGGCTATACCCCGGATAAACTGATCCTTGATGTATGTACTGGATAGGTCATGATCGCAGTTGGGGCATATGAAGTTGCAGTCCTGTGCTCCTGACCGTAGCCGATCAAATAATCCTGTATGGATTCGTCTTCATTCTGCAGAATGGTTGAGAATGATATTCTGTGCACCATAGGATTCGCTCTTTGTGTGACCAATGTCTCTCTACTATCTCTAGCAGCTGGTCTGGGTTGGTGGTGAAGAATTTGGGGTGGTGTTGATTATAGCATTCTGGACAGACTCGTCCACACAATTGTACAACTGGATGCTGGTCTGAGATGTCGGCATATCTGTCATCTTCCTGAACACTTCCCAATCAATTCGGAATTTCCTGAATTTGTTGGGGTCATCTCAAAGTGAAGTTGGGGAAGCTTGGCTGCGGTACCTTAGCATAAGCTGTCTGGGTAGAGGTCTCCTTAGCCTGCTTAAGGATAGACAGGGCTTCTCCCATTGCCGTGATTCACAACTCTTTAAGCATGGCCCGATCCATCATCTTGAGGTTTTCTCTTGTCAGCTTCTCGCTTGCGAATGTTGTAGCATATCTCCTGGCTGAGTCGGAGAGATCCCTGCTTGGACAAAATATTCTTCCCAATCTTCAGTTTTAGATCCTGTCTGCAGCGCCATGCTGGATTTTAAGTCTTGCATTCATCTTGTAACAGAGTTGAATACTTGACACAAAATCCAACAGAACCTTTGAAAGAATCCCCACCAAAAGTAACACAGAATCTTAAACAATAGTTTCATCAATTAATGTTTGAAATAATTGTTATACACCTTAGATAACATCCACCCATTGTAATTGGCAAATTCATTTAACAAATTCCTTAAATCCCCAAGAGTGCCTTAATAGGAGTCTAAACATCTTGATTTCACTTCGAACACATATTAAACTTTGATTTGACGATATTGGCGGTAAAGCGCTAGAGAGAAGTGATTCGTTCAGACTAATTTATGTCAAAGAGAATTTAGAGAAGGATAATATTACACTACATTATGAGCATGTGTCCTCTTTTATCTTTTAATAGTTTTATCTATTCATTTCTATCTCATATTTAAAGCTATTTTAAATCTGGCTTTGATAAACTAAAAATGAATCATGAAAAAGAACCTACTTTAAGATAAGTAACCTTGCCAATTTACTCTTTAATATCCTTGCAAATTGGCATTTCAGTTGTATTTTAATGCTTGAAATAAAAAATTTAAAAGCCTTAATTATCTGTTAATAATTTGCCATGGTTGCATTTTCAGAAATCACAAAGAAATGAATATGTATTTTATAGAAAATAATTGCTGGCTTATTTGGAGCTGTAATAGAAGTTGAACTTGGCCTTATTTTGTGTCATAAAAATTTGATTGCTATTGATCACTTCTTGTTTGAATTGATTTTTATCTGATATAAGTTACAGTTGATATTTATGGCTTATACTGGGAGAAAAGATAAATAGGGTAACAGGAAAAAAGAAAAAAAAGTGAATTTTATCTGCTGAATATATTTCTTTTTTTTCTTTTCAGGGATGGGGATTGTCAATCTAGTTTTAACTGTTAAAACAAAACAGGCATTTTAGACTATACTCTTGCTTTAGTGGGTTGTATGATATATATATAATATATATATATATATTATATATAATCAGCAATTTTTTCCTCTTCCTCTCAGTAATAGTTATGTCTGCAACATTTTTTTCTAATAAATAGTTATATTTCTATGAATAACAGGAAGTGCGTATACTTTTTCCCTTTTTCTTTTTTTTTTTTCTTTTTTTTTTTTTTTTTCTTTTCTGTTGAGCATTTTTTTATTCAGTAGAATCATGTACAAAAAATGGAAATATGAACAAAACAATGAATAACTAACCTTCTAAGAGCCACTAAAATAACTCTAAAAAGGTTGCATACCATTAAATCAATCAACAACATATTGATTAATTATTAGCTGATAATTATACTAATGTTTAGTAGAGAGAAGAAAAAATCATCTTACATCACAATTACATTGACAAGTCTAGAGGAAAAGTCAAGGAAAGCATTTCATATCTGTTAGATAATACACTTTAGGAAACATGTTGTTGTTCTTGTATTTGCTTTTCTGTGTTTAAATATAAATAATAAATATAATATAGTGAGCATGGAGCTAATGAAGAATATTAATGGAAAACTATGTCTAATTTGATCGCGCAATGGCAAGATTAACCTAGTTACTTAGTAAATAAAGTAGAAGGTGATGTGGGGTCATTAAATTTCATGAGGAAACCATTGTTACTTTAGAATGCGTGTGAGCGGATGGGCCGGATTGATTTAATGTATAGTAATAAACCTTACCTAGAGTGACATTCATCTGGAAATCTTAACACTTTACTTAATTGCTATCATTTTCATTCAAATATAATCTATCAAAGATAATGCCCACATGAAATGCTATGTAACAATATAAACTTCTAATTTGCAACAGCTCTAAAATGTAACAAAAAGTAAGAGTATTACTATTTCACTTATGTAACCCAATTTATGTCTTCATTTTGATGTATGACTAATTGTTGCATATAATAATAATAATGTTATTATTATTATTATTATTATTATTATTATTTATGGGCACACATTATTTCAACCATTGTAATCACCTTCTTTCTTCAGATGGCTTATGCAGTTATGTCTTTCAGATGTGTTTCAAACATGAACCCTTTATTCACCCGATCGGCGATAGCGTTTTGATATTTATATTATATTTTGTATAAAATGGTGCTTATTGACCTTCAATAGTTAATAACTCAAACCATTCTGTAGAAGAACACTATCTTAAATCTGTAAGCTGGGGCCATACGTTCCCAAGTATATATGAAACATAATAAGGCTACTGGAGTTCAAAACAAATAATACTACAAATGTCAGGCAGTTTCGCAGCATCATTTGAGACAAGCTACCCCGCTCTCCCTGAGGTTTTTGTTTTTATTTCGGGGGGGTATGAAAGAAACAAATATAACCTGTTTACAGTTTACTTCATTTACCAAAATTTTCTCATTAACTCATCTGCCTATCTCATTGTAGATGATAATATTTTGGAACTATAAAGTGTGTGCACACATACACACGTGTGTGTGTGATGTATCTCTCTCTTGTG
>CM042148.1:55140249-55190432 GCA_023376005.1 Doryteuthis pealeii | reverse complement strand
GAGGAGATATATTGTATACCATTATATGAGATTATATTATATGGTGGAATGAGACCAAATTCAATATCATGTATGTTTTTTTGTTGTTGTTGTTTAATGGTATATCACTTGTAAGGTTATTGAATGCCAAAACCACCCACATTAGTAGGACAGTTAGTGTTTACTTGTGACCAACCCATAAGCGTGGGTGGGAGTTTCATAACCTTTTTTCCTAAAAAGGTATTAGTCTAAAGTGAACATAAAATAGTGTAAATGAGTTTTTTGAACTCACTATTTAAATGATCCCCGTAGTTCCAGCAAGGTTAGCCCAATTATGCCCCTTCCAGGGACTCCCCTCCATTACTAGTATAACAAAAAACAAGATATACACCTTGCTTTCGAAGTAAAAATAGTGAGGAAAGAAAAAAAAAAAATTTATAGTAACAATTATTTTGTAACAGCTTGATCAGTGTAATGGTTGTGTGTTGTTTATATAAATCCATAAGTAAAGCAGATTTTAAATTTTTTCGGGTAGGATTTTTTAACCTAGTGCATAAATAAATTTGTTTGAAACCTCTGACCATTTCTCAATTCTCCTGCGCAACAATACTTGAAAGAAACTAATATAATGAAGAAGATAGAGACATATGTACCGGTTTATTGTACGGAAATGGATCACATCCAAGTTCAAATCTAGAATTAGACTGTTTGGCATTTTTCACTTGTGTTATATTACCCCACATGATCTGGGTCTGTAAATGTCGAGAGAGTGTTTTTTCTGCTAGGATTATGAGATATGATGAGCTCTGTGGTTATCAGCACCTATACCTATCCTTCTTACTTACTTGAGTAGCTGGTACTTTATACTTCTGTTAGTCTGTTTTCTTGCATAGCTGAAACGATTTCTTCTAACTAGTCTGGTTTTGATTTTATATAATACTTTGTGTCGCCAAGACTGCCATTAGTTCAAATAAAGATACATTCTGTGATCCATTTTTATTCAGATATTAAAATAGTTGGAGTCAAGAGAAAGCCCATCTTTATATAGATCTCTGGCTTAACTGACTAAAGCTAAGTTCTGAGCCTTCTTTTTCCACAGTTCTGGTGGTTAACTTGAAAGACAGGTTATTTAGCCAAATCATCTAAATTCCTCCTCTGATTTTGGGATTTTATGGAGGCACCACACCAACCCATCAACCTCTCACTTTATCGCACAGATCTCTTGTGTACTCCATAGAGTTACGAGGGCCAGTATTGAAATGGAACCTTATGGTATAAGCAGACACTCTACCAACTGAGTTAAACTGGCCCTACAAATGGTTATACTATCTCAAATATATGATCATTTTATATTGCTTTGTTTTCAAAATTGGTATTAAGTGCTAATTTTTATTTCTGCTATAAAGAACAAATTCTGGACTGAAATACACATGCATACATTAAAATACATAGTTTGATTTAACATAGTAAAATATTGAAACATCTCAGTGTGTTAATGAAGATTGGAGAATTGTTTAATATTTGGTTTATGAAACAAGAGTATCATGCATCGTACTTTAAATCAAACACATTAAAAAAAAACCCAGATGAAAACAGATTACAATCTAAGTGAATTAGTCTGAAACATTGGACAGAGTGTAAAGTAATATTTATATAAATTGGACATTAATGATTTTAGAATAAACTTTTTTATTCATAACTTTTCCAATGTAATTAGTGCTAACAGAGAGAGGCACGGGCAAAAAAAAAAAAAAAAAAAAAAAAAATATTGGAATTAATAAAAAACTAAAATTTACATTAACCACAAGGCATATTCAAATAGAATTGTATAGATTTTGGTATTCCAGAGCTTGTGAATGATTAATTTTATCTGCACAATCATTGTCTGTGGATCATAGGACTGTTGTGGCTTTATTGGTCTTTCTTTATGGTTATATTATCTCAAGCATAAATATTTACCAACCCTTTTGCATGAGCAGGATGTAACACCAAGTAAATTTCTAAGTGGAGTAATAACAGGTTTGAATTCCAAGTTTTCCTTCTCTAGACTGCCTAACAATGGTCAAAGAGCCCAGTCTGCCCTACTATCTACTCATAGCCAAGGGGAGAATAGTTGTCTGCAATACTTTTCTCAAGGGTAATTTAGTGGCTATATCAAATGCAAATAGTCTTGTCTAGGATTTTGAACTCGGGTTGCTGCGTCCATTTCCAATAATGATAACCATTACACTACGCACCTCCATCTCAAACATATGACCAACTCTTGTCTAGGTTCGGGAGAAAATAGAAAAAATTTTTTCAATACTAAATTTTTGTAACTTCGCATTCAAAGATTTTTCTTTTACTCTAATTTTTTTCTTTTTCAGTATTAAATAAGCACTTGAACAAAATATTAAAATAAAAACTTGTCTACTAAAATTTTTCTCCCACTCAGGGATTTTTTGTGAAACAAATTATTTTTGTGTTTGTTCAAGTGCTTATTCAATACTGAGAGGGATAAAAAAAGAATTGCAGGGGAGGGTGTGTGGCAAAATATTTCCAAACAAGAGGAGGAGGAGGAAAATCCCTAATAGTAGGAGTGGGAAAAAAATATTAGGACGCAAGTTTCAATGACGTAAGCACTATGTCAAAGTTGACATTTGAAAATAAAAATAAGGGAAAGATAAATTGTGTATATGCATGTTGAAAAATAAGAGATCTTTTCAATATCGTTTTGATAATATAAACTTGCAAAACTAATCAGTGTTGCTGGGATTCAAAAAAATCAAAAATAAATCTTTTATCTAGATTTTTGTTTTACTATCTTTTATTCTTTATATATTCTTGTTATTAAGTTGTTTATTTTTATTATCATTCTTGTTTGTAATTTTTCTTTTGTCTTATCTGCTTTTTATTATGTTTTTTCCTTTATCAATTTGATTAGGGGCTGGTTTAGCTCAGTTGGTAGAGCACCTGCTTAGGAATTGCAAGGTTCTGCATTCGATACTGGTCCCCACTGACTCAACGTATGAATAGCATAGTTTGGGTCATCTGAACTATACGGTAAAGTGGGGAGCTGACAGTATGTGTGGTGCTCCATCTCAGCCAAAAACATCTCCCTGGTCTAGAGCAAGCAAAAAGGGCATAACTGGAGGGGGAGAACCAATTTTGCTACTTGATTGTGCAGGTCTTCCTTTGCACTCACCTCTATCATTGTCATTTTTTAAGGGAGATAACTATTAAGTATTTATTATAGAGTACTTCCCCTTTTTGCAAGTATAAATTCTATAAATAGAATATGACCTCAAAACAAACTTAATGATCTTGAAAGTGGCCTTGACCCCCCCCCCCCCCAAAAAAAAACAAAAACAAAAAAAACAATTATCAGCAAGCATAAATAGTGCATGGGCATTTAATAGATTGTATTAAACACTATGTTTTTTTTTTCAACTTCTTCTGATCATATAAATAGAGGATATAAATAAGAGATGACAGAAATAGATTGGCTGAAAGGATATTTAACAAGAATAATATAATTCATTAATAATGTAATTTAATGCAGGAATTTATTAACTTAGATATAGGGCAGGTTTAACATTTAATGTAAAATTGATTCAAACTCAGGAATTATTGGCCTTAAAATAACCAAGAAAAACCTGAAAAAAACAATAAGTAGTTTACCATTACTATCAGCTGTTTGTTTGGTTTCTTAGTTTAATGGCATATCAACTTTTATGAGTTATGTAATGCCAAAGTCGTACTTGTAGAAAACAGTAGTGGTACTATTTAATCCCTAACTGAAGGGATGAGAAGGTTCATATATTTCCAAAGGTGTTAGTCTCTTCCCATAGCTGGGAGGGATAGAGAGTTTTGGTTTCTTTGTTAATGGCACATCAACCTTCATGGGTGATTTAATGCCAAAGCTATCCTTGTAGAAGAACAGTAGTGGTACAATTTAATCCATAGCTGTGGAATAAGGGGGTTCATACCTTTTCCATGAGTATCAGTCTAAAAGTGAAAGAGGCGTGTTTGGAGTAACAATAACCCAAATAAGAAATCAACTGGGAATGCTAGTGAACGTAATAGCATGACTGGATTTCTGAATTTTTGAGTTGTGGCTTGATAATTTGAATTATTCAGACTATTGTCATCATCTTTTATTGTTATCTACACAACATTTCATCTGATGTGCCCTCCTGCCTTCTTCACATTACAACATGAAGGCTTCCAAGTTCAACAAGAATGCTCCAGAGTTCGAATATAAGGTTCTCAAGTCCAACAAGAAATACCTGAAGAAAAGCTGGAGGGCACATCGGCCAAAACATTGTGTAGATAACAAAGATGAGGACAATAGTCTGAATAATCTAAATAATACAGCATGCATGGAGTTTGAACCCGCTTCTTGAAAACAAATCCAGAGCCAAAGTCCCCCGAATTTCAGTGCTACACAGCAACTCTTGTGACACTGACATTGCCAAACGCATAGGTTCTTACTTCCCTTTGGACACAGTGGCAGTGTGGAGAGGAGGGATCTGCTGCTTGGACAACAGAATATCCTCCATATCAACCTGCCCAGGCTATGTAGTTAAAAAAAAGAAAAAAAAAAAAAAAAAAAAAGGACACTACACCATTGTCTTTTGCAGACAGAAAGATGCCAACACTATAATGTCACAGTCTAAGATGTTAGCCACAAGGACTACCCTTTTTAAATTTGGCAATGCCAGTGCCCAAAGAATTAATTTAAAGGATGCTCATGTTCAAAGGATTTTATTAAATATAATAAAGTGTCAACAAAGTTGTCATTTTGTTGCCTTTTCAAAAACTAAAAGAACTCATTTCTTCCAAAACCTGAAATTTGATTTCTAGTCCATGTTGTAACCATTGGGCTATTGTGGACAAGATGTTATCTGTAATGAATGAATTAAAGCTATGCCTTTTAGTAAATACTATTTTTAAGTTCAGACAATGGTAACCTTACACACTATGTATGGACGTTCAATTGTGGTGAAATGGTTAACAAGCTATTCTTGTAAATTCATAACAACTAAATAGTGAGTTGGATACTCACTCGCTGCCCCATACTTGTGACCTTGTGTCACATCCTATACATGGCGAACAGGTTTGGGTAAATACCTACCTTACAAACTATGTTTAATCAAAGAACAGTGTGTGCGTTCTTTTGATAATATTTGTCCTTGAACTAGCTGTTTCTATATGAACATTAGATTGTGGCAAATGTAAAATTTCAATTTTTACAGTATGCACAGACATGTACATTTATTAACCCTTTATGCATTGAAATTGAAATACTCACAAAGTTACCGTTTCAGACTTCTTGACTTGGAAGCTCAATTTTATTTTGCATAGAAGACAAGTCAGGCATTTCTCTAGCTATTAAATCCTATTATATAATCTAAAAATACTGAGAATAGAATCAGTTTTTAATATAAATCCTCTTTCTTTTCAACTGCTTGTATTAAGAGTTTTCAAAGTTAGATTCCATGCTAGGAGAAATAGCTCAGCACACGTTTGACTTTTTAAAATGAATGCAGTTAGAATATATAGTCTAACAAAGCAGATCTACGCATGTATGATTATTGTATGTGTTTATCTAACTGCCCCCAGCCATGGGCAGGATACAACATAAGGTCAATTTTTTTTTTTTTTAAGTGGAGTACTACTTGAATTAAGAGTTTTCCTTCTCCTACACTGATTGCCTTAGCAAGGCTAATGGATCTAATATGCTTTACTATTTACCCATAACTAGAAGGGGAGAATCAATAGATTCATATCTTTCTCAAAGAGCATTAATACAAAGTGAAATGAAAATAAATTCATCCAGGATTTGAATTTGGGCCACTGATTCCATTTCCTACAATGGTGACCAATTATGCCATGCATACCTCCTAAATATGTCATAGTAACATTTAGAAATTTCAAACCAAACACTTTATTCAATCCACTGGTCAGATTATTCTCATACCATTGTCAATGATTAAAGGCTATCTCTATCAGTTAATTCTTTCTAATTCATTTGTATATATACATATTTTTTAAAAACTTTGGTTTAGTTACTGTTTAATGGCATATCAAACCATGTGGCTATTTAATGCCAAATCTTGTTTTTTTTTTAAATATATTATTTCATGAGTATTATTAAACAGGTAGAAATACTTATATATGATTATTGTAGATATTTTGTAGGTATGTGAGCCAATAATTCTGTGTAGCTACAGCAATGGCCTAATAGATAAAAGTGTGGGTTATGAATCAGGTTACATGGCATTCATAAGTACAATCCCTGGGTCGAATAGTGCAGTTTACTCAGGTTCAGTGGAAGAAACAGACAAATGATATTTCAAGGACAAATTAATTAGGAAGAATTAAATGATACAAGATAGCCTTTAAATTCATATCAGTAAAATGAAAATAATCTAACTGACCAATGCATTGAATAAAGGGTTTGGTTTGAAATTCCCAGAAAACTACTGACACTTGAAGGCATATAAACAATCAAAATCAGGATACTAGACAAATTCCTCACCCATGGAAATTCATTACAGTCAAGTCACGCTGAAAGCACTAGATCCCACTAGATCACTAAAGTTAAACACCAAATTTAATACTTAATTGGGTGACCACTTAAGCAATAGCAGGTACTGTAAGCACCGAGTCTTTTGTTTATCAAAATGACTTGATTTGGTATTAAATGACCAGAAAAGAGTTGATATGCCATACAACAAAAAAAACCCAAAAAACAATCAAAGCAAACATAAACCAATCATAAAAATATAAAAATGTCTACACCTTATTTATTTCAAAAAGAATAAAATATATAAATAACCTCTCTAAAAAACTAAACCAAAAAGATTGCACCATTGTTTTCTATTACATTCATTCTTAGTTTTCTTCATTATTTTCCTTTCCTTTCCATTTCCTTTTAAGCAATGCAGAGTCTGTTCAATACTTAATTGGGTGACCACTTAAGAAACAGTAGGTACTGTAATCAACCAGAGTTTATCAAAAATGACTTTGGCATTAAATGACCCAAAAAGGGTTCATATGCCATAAAACAAAAACAAAAACAACCAACAAACCAACCTATAAAAAAAATTAAGATAAAATTTGGCAGATGTACATTTATAACATAGAGACATTTATGTCGAAGACACTGCAGACAAAATAGTCACGTTAGTTTTGGCTCAAAGTTTAATGTTCTATAAATGTGTAAGTGGATGGGTAGCTAGACAAAATACTTTTTATATCCAAACATAACCATTATATTCTTTTACAATGATAAACATAACAGGCAAAATTGTCTTTCTGTTCACAAAAGATATTTGCAATAATCAATATGTTAAAGACAAACTGCTTTACAGTGTTACAAATGTAAAACATCTAACATTGTTATTGTTGTAGTAAATGGAATAAACAACCTGGGTTTAAATCCAGAATAGGGCTGTTTGCATTTCACTTCATGCTAATGAGCTTTAGAAAAGCACTAGAAGCAGCTACCCGGCATCGCCTGGTTAGAAGAGGGGGAGTAAAAAAGTTAGACTCGTAGATCCATTATTATTGAATTGCAAGTTGGATCTTCACAGGATACCCCATTAAAACCACTACGTCAAAAACTAAAAAATTTGAGTTGATCTAGAGACTCTGAAAAGAAAAATTAATGTCTCCTATTTAAAGTATTAAATGCAAAAAAAAAAAAAAAAAAAAATTACATGCTGTTATCTAAATTTCATTTTTCAATTATCTTCACGAATATATATATATCTGCATTCAAAAAGCAAAATCTGATGATAGTGAATGTGTATATATATTTGCTTTGTCATTAATTGTTTTATTTTCATAGTTTCCTCCGGACAAACACATACATACATACACACCAATTCTCATATATATATATATATATATATATATATATATAAAAACCCCAAAACAAATAGGATGGAGATAAAAATAGGACAGGATATTGTAGCAATAAAATAACAATAAAAATGCTAAATCTAAATTCTAAAAATTCCAAGAAATAACTTATTACTAGATAAAACAATTATGGTATTGAAAATAGAAGTGGAAGTAGAAACAGTAGAATGGCTAGAGAGTGCATTCTACTCATACATTTTTAATGAATTCTCAATCTGGCAAGGTGATGTTCATGAAAGACAAGCTTTTAGGTATGGGACGTGAGTTCAAGTTTCAGTGGGAGCATTTCCTTTATTTCCAATTTCAAACTTTTTTTTGTTACAGTGGTTGAAAAGGTTATCAATTCAGAGTTTTCTGATAAGAAGTATGACGTAGACATATGCACTTCTCGCTGCATCATGACAATGGATGTGTGACTTTTTCTTGTAGGGTTGTAGGTTGCACACAGCCCCAAGATGGCACCACAAAAAAAAGATACAAGGCAAACGTGTGTGTGTGTGTGTGTGTGTGTGTGTGTGTGACACCAGCTAACTACTTTGGGTGTTACTTTCGCAACATGTCCAGGTAGCACCATTCCCCATTTTCTGTCCTTCTTAGTTCTGCGACAATGGATAGTCCTCTGCTGAGGGCTAAGTCCTTCAGCTCTCAGCCGATCTAACACTAGCATGTTTAAGTCCCAACTGCCTAAAACTGCTATCTTTTCTGTTTTTAGCAAAACGCTGCTCCTTTTTTGCAGGTTGTTGTTGAACAAAGTGAATCCCTTTTTTCATTCAAGGTCATTTAAACTTTTGACTGGTTCATCCAGTTTTCTGACACTCACACTGCACACAAATACATACATGCTACAAATGCTCACACAGATTATTCCTCCATTATCAATGATTCTTTTTTTTGTGTGGTAGGATTAAAAAAGAAAATGATTTGTTTATATTGATCATCTAGAGTTCTGAGTACTCATAACAAAAAAAAAAAAAAAAAAAAAAAAAAAAGGATAAATAATGTTAAGAGAGAGATCTAAAATGTCTATACAGTTTATTAAGCAAAAATTAGACTAAAATTGAACAATATATTTATCATTTTCTTATACCATCTTCAGTCATCCTTATAACTTAATTAACTTTTCTAAAAAAAAACAAAACAAAAAAAAAAACAAAAAAAAAACTTAACTTATATGGAAACCACACAGTGACTAATATAATAAAGCTTGAGCCAATGATTTTCATTACTTTAATTGGATGTTTTGATTGATTGATTTTAATAGCATGTCATTTAGGGAATCACTCACATTATATGTTCACATCTGTATTTTTGTATACTTGTTTCTTAGGTGTTTTTTTTTCACACAGTCCTATTGCATACAAATCATTTTTAAACAGATCTATTTGACCCAAAGATGGAACCTAGCAGGTACTACCACTCTGGGTCAGAGTAGATCTTGAAGTAATGGCAAAGAAAGGGCACTCCATACTCTCCAGAAGTGGAGCCTCATCATCAGATTTAGTGTCATACCCAGGAAACCCCATTTTTTGGAGGGGGGGTATCTCTTTGCAGGGGATATAAAAGTAGTTGTCAGGGTGGCCTATTGTCGGTATCAGTGAAGGATTCTATCCCCTTTTCACTAGTACTAAACCAAGGAGATTGTTTTTGGCGTCTGAGGGCCACACTTACCATCAGCTTCTCACTTTACCACACAAATACCTGTGGTACTCACATGCTGAGTTGGCGAGGGCTGGTATCGAACCCGGAACCTTGTGGTTCCAAGTCAGATGCTCTACCGACTGAGCTAAACCAAGTCAGCGTATTCTAAGCCCTGCTGACAGTTAGATTAGATATTTTTAATATGTTGCTATTTCCTGTGTAGCATAACTTGTTGATCTGACCTTGGAGCATTGTTTAGCAAGGAATCTTCAGCACAAAACTTTACACATTTTTGACATGTTTGATTATTCACAGTATCTTCACTATAAATTGTACAAATCTTTTTGCAACAAAGCCAAAGAATAGAAAATACCATAAAAATAACATGAAGAAAATGTTACTTATTTTCTTCAGTCTTATAATCAATAAACAAAAGTATACAAGTTTTCACCAAAAAAAACAAAAAAAGAAAAAAAAAAAAAAAGACCACCAAAATGATGGCTGTTACAATACAATGGAAAGTGTGAGGAAAAAAAAAATGTCTATAAATAGATCAAAATTTTGGTACACCAGCACCTCCTCTGTTCTTTAAACTTTTATAAAAAATTCAAAATTGTCTTATTTTAATTTTTTTCCTTAAAAAACAGAGCCTAAACTTTATAAATTTAAAAAAACAATAAAAAACTTCCTTATAACAATGAAATAAATCATGTTAGAGAGAGAGAGAGAGAGAGAGAGAGAGAGAGAGAGAGAGAGAGAGAGAGAGAGAGAAGCCCCCCCACCAAAAAAAAACCTGGCAAAAATGCACCATTTTGACATACAAATTTTGATTTATAAAATTCTCCTATTTTACAGACTGTAAAACAAATGATTTCTTCTTGTGATTTTTTTAATAACCATTCCCCTTCATAATACAGCAAGATTATGTTAAATTTCATTCATTTTTTCCAAGTTTTGCTGAATTTTAATTCATGGGGAGAGGGTGTTTAAAAACATGTGAAATTTTGGCCATACCTATCCATGAAGGTTTTTATATCTAAAGACATCTTGAAAGCATAAAAGAGAAAATTACAAGCTATTTGATTGGCTTAAAATCAAATCTGATGTTACTCCATCAATCTGTTGGCATGGCAATAATATAATCATATGATTACTATCATTAATTACACTTGAAGGAAGTACAGAGGTTATTTCAAATGATTAAATTCTCACAGATTTACAACCTGATGGTTTTAATTTGAAAAACTTTCTACATACAAATACAATCTCATGATAATAAAAATATTCTGGGTAGTTTGATATACTGAATTCCATACCATTTTATATTCTCACTTTCCCTTTTAAAATACAGTGGTATTCTTGACTTAAAAGTTTAATCCGTTCTGCTTGTAACTCAATTTCCTCATATATCAAATCAATTTTCTCCATTGAAATAAAAACTGAAATGCCATTATACTATTCCAGCCTTCCTAAAAACAACCTAATTTTTTTTTTCTTAATAAGAAAACTAGCACTGTATGGTATAAAAAACATAAAATAGAATGAGTTAAGAGTAAAGAAATGAATCCGATGGTATATGTATAGATCTGTCATGTTTTCATGAATAATATTTTACTTTGGTGCAATAAATTTGGTAATGTAAATGTTTTTAGTGAACTTATTAACATAAGCGTATCTGAAGCTCTCTCATACCTAAAATTTTAGCTCTCAACACAAAACAAAAAAATCAACCAATTGACAACTCATAAGTCAAGGTACTTTCAAGCTAAGCTCTTCAGTTTAAATTTACTTTTAAGTCATTCAAATGATTTTAAAAAACCTGTTAGTTTTGTGTCAGTTTTTCTTAGGAAAGAAAATATCTATTTATCTTGATATCAGCTTGTTTTACTTTTCACCTATTTGGGAAATATATTTCATTGACACCTGTTCTATACCTGGTTAGAAACTCATTATCAAACACTTGTTACAAACAAAAAAGAAAACTGACTTAAAAGAGTTGGTTAGATTTTACGGCATGTCAACACTTGGTTTTTTTTTTTTTTACACTGGAGATGTTTATATCTTTTTCATTCTTGTTAGGTATTCAAATTTTTTAAAAACACATTTTAAAAATCTATTTAACTCATAGATTGGACCCTAACAGGTACTACCACTCCAGGTCAGAGCCTAGGAGTAATGGCACACTCCCCCAGAGCTCCAGATAAAAAAGCCAACAGAAAATTGAAAATTGAATCTTTGCTCAAAGATATAAATTAGAATCACTTGTATTATGTGGATGGTGGCAAATTATATGTATTTACCCAAACCCTCCGCCACAAACATGATGTGACACCAGGTCAATTTTTAAGTGGAGGAAAAGCTGGTTTGAATTCAAAGCTTTCTATCTCCTAGACTGATTGCTTTATCAAGGCTAGAATGCCCATTCTGTCCTATGATTTAACCATAGCTGAAGGTAGAGAACTAATAGATTCATGCCTTTTCCAAGGGCATTAGTGCATAGTAAAACTCAAACAGCATTGTCCAGGATTAGAACTCGGATTATCAATTCCATTTCCTACAACTATAACCGTTATGCTAAGTGTGGACAGAGAAAGAAAAAGAGCGGACCTGGAAGTAATAGTGATGAACAGGTATTCCACACACCCTAGAGCTCCAGAATTGGAACTTCACCACTACATGTAGTTTAACGTCATACTTAGGACACTCTGCTTTCATGCCTTCCTTCTTATAAGGCTGGGTTAGACTATCCCACTTCTTGTATTAGGGGTGGTTTGATACTGTATAATGCTTTGTTAAAGAACTTATCTACTCCAGTTACTCTTTTCATGAATTCACTATCTTGTTCATTCAGGATATGGTGAATTCATTGGATGGAGCTGGCTCAACTGACCTAGGGTGAATACTGCCACAACTCCAGTTTGGTGATATAATGGTTGCTTCTTCTCATTGTAGATGAGTGGGAGTGCCATTTTGTTCTAATGATCAACATAAAAACCATCAATGTCATAACTTTTTGGAGTGCCAGAAACAGGCTGAGATGGTGGCCAAAAGAAAACCAGTATGTTGACACCGGTAATCAATCTGCATTTTGCCAGGGTAATAAGACACCTGCCAGGCAACTTCACCTATCAGGTCCCCTATCGATCTGCTTAACTCTAAAAATTAAATAAATAAAAATAAGTCAACTGTGTGTGACCACCTGTCAGTTCCTTTACTTTAGAAGGAAAAGCAGGAATAAGGAAAATCCCCTCTCCCAACAGAAACAAACTGTAACAATGAAAATGCACTGATGTTCATGGAGGGACTTAATTTATATCCACTTATCCCACTATAGAACAGTCTCAAGAGACATTTGAGGCCTGTCACAAAATAGGTTGTACTAAAATCAATATGGGACAGGAATCTATGAAACTATCTCAGTAGGTTTATGCTTAAACTTGATAGCAAACATCAAGAATTGAAAATGTCTCTGGATTGCAAATGTCAATGACAGGGTTAAGAACCTCAACCAAAAGAGTGAGAAATCTGGAATCTCTAACACCTTGGCATGGATATTTGTTAGCCTGTGTGTTGGAAGTTCCCATTAAGAGATAAATTTTATGTGATTGAGATATAAGTGTCCATTGTTCAGAGGGAGTAGTAATTTTTTTTTTTACCTAAATGTCTGTGACAGTCAAGTCTACATAAGGCTGGTAAAAGGCTCAGGCCAGATGGAAATATAGCCCCCCCCCCATATTCTTTACCAAAGGGTCTCCTTTGCTCCTACCAAGACGAATACCCTCCCCGCTATCATAATAGTAGGCCCATGCCTATTGCCCCCCCTTCCCTTTCTTCTGGCAACTGTTGGGAGGCAGGTAAATTTAGCAGGTAATTGCAATTTCAGCCTTGTTTCAGATTTAAACTGTGAGGGTGTCATAACTCAAGTATCAGAGTTAACAGATAAATAATAGGAAGAAACACAAGATAGGGAAAAAGTTTACTAAGCAAAGATACAAGGTGAACAGTGTAATTAGCGATTGCTAAGTTGAATAAATGAGTTCTGTGAGATTTCCTTGTTTCTCTCTTCCAAGGTTTCGTCAGACATTATTTATAGGAAAAACAGATGATTCCATTCTCATTATTTAGGTACTATATGACAAAGGGAAATAGGCAATATACTAAGAATTTGGATGTTGGGCATTTTGAGAGACTATAGAAAGGATGGACCTTGTTGATAAATGTTGAAATAAATATCCAAAATGGTCAATGTGAACTCAAACTGCTATGGGTAACTTGTTTGATGCAATTTTCCTTTTACATCAATAGAGTACTAATTATGAGAGTCAATGTAAGAGTCTTAGACAGTCAAAGGTTTTTATAGGATAGTCTATTTAGTTTGCCCATGTTTTGGATACTATTATACTTTTTTCTTTTGAAATTCCATGCCACAATCAAGAATTTTTTATTAGGAGGCGGAAAGAGGACCTGTCAAAATAGTTTTGACTAATGAAAAAAGAACCGCTTTGGTTTGTATTAAGAGTTTTATTTTTCCTAGACTGGCTGCCATACCAAAGTTAAAGAGTCAAGTCTGTCCTACTATTTACTCATAGCTAGAGGGAGAATAGTTGGATTTGTACCTTTCCTAAGGCTATTAGTGCTATGGGAAATGCAAATAACTGCATCCAGAATTTCAACTCATCTGTGTCCATTTCCTATGGCAGTAACCACATGCCTCCAACTATTTTTGTACATATCTTATAACATTATTATCAATATCATCATCATCATTATTATCATTTGTTGTTGACATTTTTGAAATACACACTTAGAAATATTTTTGAGCAGACTTCATGGAGAGAGTGACCTAAAATTTTAGGAGACATTTTTTTTTTAACACTCCCAATTTTAAGAAAACAAATGTTACAGCTTTTAAATGCCAGTCATGTCAAATATCAAAGAAATAAACATGGAATCTGTCCAAGTCATGATATACAAGATAGGTAGTGGAAAGAAAGAAAAAAAAGAAACAAACAGGATAAATAAAATAGGAAAACCAATTTGGTAGAGTGTTTATATATCTATTATGAGGTTTCATTCTGTATGGGCTTCATCAGATAATGATTTTGAAATTGTTTTTTAATTTTAGGAAAAATATTGGGGAATGTTACAACTGTCTATGAGGTTGTCATGGTAATGTAATTAGGAATGTTGATTGTTACACAATTTTAGAAAGTAGAAAACAAAAAATAAACAAACTAGAAAATGTGCTTATGAATTAAAGGATTTAAAAATATCACTATTGTATGTGAAGTGAAATAGTTTTAGCTTGAAATGATATGTTGGGGATAAGTTTGTATATTTACCCCTCCCCATGCACGAGCAGAATGTAACACAAAGTCAATTTTTTAAATAGAGTTTAACAGGTTTGAGACCGATTGGCATACCAAGGTTAAAGAGCCCAGTTTTCCCTACTATTTTACACATAGCTGGAGGGAGAATAGTCAGACATATACTTTTCCCAAGGGTATTAACACTATGCACTGCAGTTCGAATAAGAATCCAATAGTTTAATGGTTAATCTTACATTTTCCTAAAATTCCAGTATAAGAAGGAACAAGTTTTGTATTTATATGATACAACCAAGAAAAATATCCTGATATCTAAGTATCACAGTTAAGACAAACAATGTCAAAGATATTCCCTTCATTGCCATTATTCCCAGGTTGATTGACTTGGAATGGTAGTACCTGTTAGTCATTATATATATATATATATATATATCACATACATACATACATACCTACACACACACACACACACACACACACTTCATACGAGCAGGATGTGACACAAGGTCAATTTCTGAACTGGAATAGGAAATGGATTCAGCGACCACATTTCAAATCCTGGACAAAGCTGTTTGCATTTCACATAGTGCTAATACATTTGGGTAAGCATCCAACGATTCTCACTCCAGCTTGAGGTAAATAGTAGGGTAGACTGAGCTCTTTAACCTTGGTTAGGCAATTAGTCTAAGAGTAGGAAAACTGAATTCAACCTACATGTGAGGAGGCGTTAGTTGGTGTGTGTGTGTGTGTGTGTGTGTGTGTGTATAGGTTTTAAAATTCCCCCAAACATTACTCCAACTGTAAGCATACTTTATTTTACTGTTTTACCATCATCATCAACTTCACCCCACTAACATTTTTTTCTACACCTGCCTAAGCTACTGGCCCACTGAAAAACATGTGACAACAAGTCTATCTACATTTTCCAGCTTTCTTTTCTTTTTACCCTCCTAACACACTTTATCTTATTTTATTATGACACAAAATGTTAACAATGATCACTAAGATTATATTAAAAACAAACAAATAAATTACCAATATAAATACATGTATTCACTAATTTAAAAAACAAATTTTAATCATATATTAACAGAATCTTAACTTTTTTTTGCACAAGTCAATAATATTACTTATAAATTCAAAAATTTCCCCTCTTTTCAAATGTCACACTTCACTGAATATTCTTTATTCTCTAACTGTCATCAAACATCAATATTTCTCCAACTGTAAAGTGTTCTCAAATAATTTTCAAAAAAATTATTTTTCGAACACTTCAAAATTCTCTGTATTACGACCGTTTTAACTTCAAATAGCAAACATTTTACCCTGAAGAAGGCTGTTTTTCTTTGTATACTTAAATATTTTATAATTTTCTATCATTATTTTATCTTATATCTAAAATAATGATAAATAGAATACATGTGTACATGAACAAACTCCTGGCTGAAACATGTGTTGGTAACTCAAAATCAATTTTATCCATTCAACATTTTCTTTCCTTTATTTATTCGTTCATCATATTGTCGGATTCATTTCATTTTCAACTTATATATATATATATATATATATATATATATATATATATACACACACACACACACACACACACACATGTACATGCCCACTGTACAGTAAAAAATATACAGGCACTGTATATATGTGATTTATATAATTATTATAGAGTAGAATTAGGCAAATACATAAAACAAACACAAGAGGAAGCAGGAAAAAATATATATCAACAATTGCTATGGAGACAGAAAATTTGTAATAAAGCTGCACTGATAAGACATTTTAAAAATTGTTAAGCATTCACTTCAAAATATCAAGTACAAAAGTTTTTGCTCTAAAAATGTTATGAGATGAGAAGCGGTCTTAAATAGACAGTAAGAAGGTAAAAAGGAAACAATTAAATGATTTTAGTGAAAATTATTTTATTTCTAGCACAACAAATTTAGATTTTATATGAGGAGTTCTTAGAACATGATTTATACCAGCAGTATTCATTTTTTTAATCAATTTTTTAAATTACTGTTTATGTACATTTGCTTAACTCAGTCGGTAGAGTATCTAGCTGAGAACCTCAAGGTTCCTGGTTTGATACCGTCCCTCACCAACTTAGTGTATGAGTAGCACAGGGATCTGTGCGGTAAAGTGAAGAGCTGATGGTAGGTGTGAGGCGCTGCCTCAGATGTTAAAAAACAATGTTCTTGATCTAGCGCTAATGAAAAGGGGACAGACTCCCTTGCTGTCTGGCTGATACCAACTTTAAGCAACCCCAACAACTTTACTTTTATATGCTATGATATGATCTAATGTTCATAAGGTTCGGTTTAAGAGAGCATCCACCTTGAAAGCACAAAGCTCTGGGTTTGAGAACCAGCCTTTGCCTTGTATTAGTAGCACAGCTTGGATCTGAGCAGTAAAATGGGGAGCTGATAGTAGGAATGGCACTCCACCTTAGATACATAAACAAACTACCTGGTCTGGTGCTAGTGAAAAGTGGATAGACTCCCTCACTGTCTGGCTGATACCAACAATAGGCCACTTCGCCTACCCTTTCTTTTCTTTTTAACATGCATTTACAGAGGTATAAAATGCAGAGAAAATAATAAAACCACTAATACATATAATAAAACATGTCAATTTTTTAATTGGCTGTATTGGTTTACCAATGTCAATTGGTAGTTTATAGTTAATCCTTGATAAATAATAATAATATCTTTGCTTTAAGCTCAATTTCTGGCTTCAAAAAGAATTATAATTGGTACAAGATAACCCTTGAACCTATTTGGGTTCTAGTTGTAACTGAGGTCTATGATATTAATGCTTCTATTTAGGAACTGCCTTGTTTACAGGGTCTAGAATAAACAAACTGCATCAGTATGACCCTCATCCATACACACGCAAAGGTGTGTCCTGATTATGAGACTGGTGGTGAGGCTAAAGTTCTGGAACTCTGAAAGCATGGAGTACCCCTTTTTTGCCATTATTCTCAATTCTGATTTGGAATGATAGTACCTATAAAGCTCCTATCTATATGAAATTTGTTTGAAAATTATTGGTATCAGATAGGAATATCTGAAATTGAGTGCAAACAAATTGTTATTATTTAATAGGAATAGTTACTTAAAACCATATAATTGTGTGTAGATTATTAGAATTAAGAATCATTACTTGAAGCTATAATTGTTTACAGATGATTTAAACCATAATTACTTAAAACAAACAAACAAAAACAACTTTATTTAGCATTAAATAACTCAACAATAGTTGACATGTCATACTCCCCTCACCCATAAAATAACATTCAGTCAGAATGCAGTCTTCACAAAATTATCCTTCAATTGCAAATTGGATTATCTTTAGTCTCTAAGAATATTGTAAGTGTATTACTCTAATAAAAATCTCCCTATTGTGTGCTGTGCTGGTTTGGTTTGTGGCATATCAACCTCAATGGGTCATTTAATGCCGATAAAGTTTTGAAATAAAGTCATTCTTAATGAATACTCAATTTTTTTAATAAATATATTTTTCTATTTAACCCATAGATAGGACCCTAACAGGTACTACCACTCCCTATTGTGCGCTGTTTTTTTTTTTGCTGGGTTAGTATGATACACACAAGGTGTTCCAGAAAAACTGATATAATTTCATAATCTAATAACTTTACCAATTCTTGTTCAAATGATTCCAAATTAGAACAGTATATACAGAAACAACTCAAAATTCTATGGGTTTTTTTCTTCTTTTTTCAGGTATATAAATGACATTCACTGGAAAAGACATTAAATATAGAATTTTAAATTGTTTCTACATATGCTGTTAAAATTTGAATGAGATTTGGTCAAGCTATTAGATTACGAAATGTTATTTTGTCTGAAACATCCTGTGTGTGTATATATATATATATATACTTAAGTTAAGGTAGCATGGACATAGAGTCAATGGCACCTAGTTACTAACAATTTCTCACACTTTATCCACACTATCTTAAATATGAATGCTCTATCAATGATACTGAGCACTGTTTACTAACAAATATAGCACCCATATTAAACACACACAGAGAAAAAAAGCTTAGTAATATATAGATTAACCAATAGCTCTCATAGCATCTAACCTTATTTGAACCAGAGAGCTATCACATTATAGCAATTCTATTATGTAAAAGATTTGATTAAAGACCAAATGCAAAAACTTGCACACACAAGATGAGATAAACCAATGAAATCTATTTGCTAAACTTTGAAACAAAGATATGCATTATACAGAGGTGTAAAATAGAGAAGCAATAAAACAATTAACATGTAACAAAAATTTAAAAATGTAAGCCATATGGATTATAGAGTAGCTGGGAGGTAAAAGCAACATCTACCTAAAAGAACGGGCTGTACAAGATTTGCTAATAATCAAGATGAGGTGGATTTGAATTGCCTACTTTACTGCTGTGTTTATTCATAGTCTGTACATCTAGAGAAGTACACCATTAAAACAAGTGCTATGAATTGATTTTTCATTGCTTTTTTAGCATCAAGTGATCAAGTGTTTAGCTTTATTTGGGTTTAATTCTTTTTTTTTTTTTATATCAAGTATTTTTGTACTATCATTTCAGAAAAAAAATGCATACAAACATGAACACAGATACAGAAGAATTTAAAGAAGTTAAAAACAATAAATAAGAAAATAATACAAATAAAAAAAACAAGCAAAAATCATTCAAACAACATTTAAACAACTGAGAAAGGTTTGCGAACAAATCTATGATCTTTTATAGAAAGTAACTATCTACACATAGTCCAGGTTATAAGAGTAAAATGTAAAGGTAACCTGAAAAAATTTTTTTTTAACGATCTTATTTGTCTGAGGTGCTCATTGTGTAATGGTTATAAGAGTTCTAATACTGGGTAAGTCTGGTTGCATTTCACATAGCACTAATACCATTAAGAAAGGTATTGTAGCGATTATCTTCCCTTGTTTGGGTTATGTATAGATTAGCAAAGGGTTATCTACCCTTGCTGCCAGGAAGTGCCACTAGGTGGCGATGCAACCTGGCTATTTAAACACAGCCCTGGGAAAACTAACTCTGCGACTCTACAGATATGTACTAGACAAATTGTGTCTCCGTCCACTTGGACTTAGGGAGAGACCTTGCCCCCCAACTGCAGGCTTATATGTATGTCTTTACGCAGCCCCCTTTTTTAATACTCTATCTTCATAGGTATTTGGATCACCAGCCCAGGAATAGTTGTGTAACGCATGTGCCTTTCTACAGCCCATGTCACTACATGGAGAATGTCCATGCATGTGGCCATAGTTACAAAGTAAGTGACAACCTTTTCATTTAAGATTTTCATCCATTCGTTTGACTACACTCTTCAAGAACTCTTTTCCCCTTAGGACTTTCATCCTAGCATGTTTTGTATAATGTATGTTGAATGTTACTCAGACAATAAAGTCTGCATTTGTTGTCTCTTTGTTTTATGAATATATAAATTCACCTGTGTTCGGTGGCCTTCTGAGGTCTCCTAACGCCTTATAAGAAATTGGTGTTAGCTACTGAAGTTAAAACCATCTTTAATCCTTATAGTATGAATCCAACTATTCTCCTTCCAGTTATGGGTAAATAGTATGGCAGACTGAAATCTTTGACCTTGTGTGGAGGGAGGGATTGGGTAAATACATATTCTTCCAATGCAGGTCTCAAAAACCTGTTGCAGTCTTCAGTAAGGCAAGTATATATATTTACCAAACCTCTCCGCATGAGTAGGATGTGACACAAGGTCGATTTTTTAAGTGAATTTTAACAGGTTTAAATTCAGTTTTCCTTCTCCTAGGTTGGTTGCCTAACCAAGGTTAAAGATCCCAACCTGGCTGGAGGGAGAATAGTTGGATTTATACATTTCCTAAGGGTATTAGCACTATGTAAAATGCAAACAGCCTCGTTTAGGATTTGAACTTGTCTTGTATCCATTTCCTATGACGGTAACCATTACACCACCATGCACGCTTCAGTAAAACACGTAAGATTCATTTGCAGATGTTCCTGTTGAGTGAGATATGTGATTTTATTTGAGACTTGCCATAAATAATATAGTCTTGAAATTGCATGGCTATTAGAATAGGAAGGTTAAGCTTCAAAATTGTTGTTTCAACCATAATAAAAAGTGTAATGGATGAGAGGTGTGAAATATCTTTGCAACTGGAAATGAATAACAGCTTCACGAATCCCTATTTTAATTCATCTATCTTCCTATTTATGACTGCAGCAAAATAAATGGCCTAGAAATCATTTGACGTCAGACGAACAAGACAGCAGTAGAGAGGTCGTTTACTTTGCTCCTAATTAATTCGTAGCTGTGACACATCAAACGACACTTTATGGGCAATGCCATTCGATGTGTGCAATGAAAACAAAAATGTGCAACTGATGGTTTTGGTAAATGGGCCAGGCTTTGAAGCGCTTACTAAAATATTTCTCATTCCCCAATGATGCCTGCATTGTAAAAATAAGGTGAAAAAGAAGCTTGACTTTGGGTTAACCATACAGTGATTTTAATCTGGACTAAATACTAAGTAGTGAGCACTGATAAGATAAAGTGAAAATTCTTCCAAGCTGTAGCCATATTAGTGTTACTGTATGGCTGAACCGCTATGACTCTAATGTAGTGATGGAGCTACACAAGGATACTGTGTGCTGTCTTGATCAAATCTTGGAAGCAGCTGCCTGGCCACTTCCCTCCCATACAACCCATCCAAATAAGATGAACAAGAAATGCTGAACACTGCCGGTGAAGCAAAGATGAACTCATAAGTGACGTTCTCCTGTGGACACCTACATATGAATACACCAGTATAAGCCAATCAGCAAAAACCTACATCAATCAGCTCTGGATGCTGTGTGGAGGACAACCCAGAGGCAATGAGCGATGGGGGGAAAGAGATACACACACACGGGTTGTTCAAAGCCTCACACAGAAAAAAAAGCCACTTCTTATTAAATTAGAAAAACTAATTCAGATTTATATCTTAATTTCTGTGCAGGTGATACCCATACAAAGGTGAGGGGTGTGCGACAAATCTAAAAAAAATGGACAAAACAGGTCTGGGTGAGGCTTATAACTTTTTGAACAGTCCTTGGTAGATCTATAAAATATACCTTTTGTGCAGGTCAATGAAAGTGGTACATCTAAGCAGAAGAAAAAGTTCAATTAACTAAGTCATCAGTAACTTTATGCACTTAATTCAATTATGAAGACAAACTATAAAATTGAATGTCATTAACTCTTAAAAATAAGAATTACACTTTTTTAACACACACACACTTTACTTAAAATTTAATTGAAACTGAGACACATACATATTTCTTATGTCAAATTAAAACAATGTAGTAGACAAAAACTAAAACAAAAGTAGAGATTAAACATATACAAAAATATATATTTTATATCAATATATTTACAAAAAACAACAAACAAAACAATATTGGTTTATAGCTAATAAAATTAACCTAATAAAATGGTGGTTTCTGGTAAAAACAACAACAAAAAACAAAAAACAAAAAAACAAAACAAAAAAAAACAACCAAAATAAACTAAGTCTGAAAATCTATTTTAAGTTCTGGGCTGTCTGAAGAGGAAATTGTTCTCATATAGCAGGTGATTTTAACATTTGATCAGGTCAATGAAGAAATGATTCAAATGGTATTGCCAATTTATTCAACCAGTAATACTTAAACATGACCCTGGCATAAAAAAGCACCAAAAAACTTACTATTAGAAATAGCACATGATTATTCAAAAGCCTACAATATCAATTTATAAAAATCTTGAAAAAAAAAGATGAAAGTAAACCAATAAATTCAATGAAACCATTTTATAAAATTTATCTTTGCTTTGGTAATCTAGTTTAAACTTATATCAACAATAAAATTTTGCTATAACAAATATATTTTTAAAATACAAATTGATAGATTTTGGGTTTTTAAATCATCAAAATCCATTCATAACTTTTTGAAATATAAGCACTTGAGGTCGGAAAAACTGGAAAAAAAAAATAAAGGCTCATATTTTCCTGAATATTTTTGGACAATGTATTGTGTTTTCATTGACAAATCCCATCTACAGCAAAATCTATTTATGATAAAGCAATGAAATTTGGCATTTTTGTTGGTAAATATCATGGAACCCTTAAAAAAGACATAACTCATCAGTTAAGATTCATATAGTAGCAATACTCATGGCACCCTAAAATGCTATAGGCATTTGCATTTTTGGTGGGTTCCATTTGAAAAAATGCTTATGAAATTGCTATAAGTCCATAAAATCCGGTTAAATCATACATCAAACAAAAGAAAACTGATTTATCTACAAGTTTATCAATGTTTCTCTAATGTAAGGATAATTTTTATTATTTGGATTATTCGGACTATTGTCCTCATCTTTATTGTTATTAGCACGTTTCAGCCAATGTGCCCTCCATGGACATTTAGCGTAGTGGATATAGGTGGTGAGTTGATACAGTTTTAAGTGACAGTAATCTTTAAGCTGCAGGTTCAATCCTGGTCAAGGGTGACAGTAACAGAATAATTAATATAGCTAAACACTTGTACCCAGTCATGGTTAATGAAATGAGAAGAGTCTACCACTTTGGATTTAATAAAGGGTTAGGTTTGAAGTTCCATGAAGGTACCCGAGTTCGAAAAGAAGGTTCCTGAGTTCGACGAGAAATACCCGAAGAAGGCTGGAGGGCATATCGCCCAAAACGTTATGCAGATAACAATAAAGATGAGGACAATAGTTCAAAATAATCCAAATAATAAACAATTATCTATGTTGTTTATATGTGTATCTTATTTTTAAAGCTTTTTAATGATGAGACAGGAGGAGAAAAAATTAACATTCAAACACCCATTTTTTTTTTAAATGGGTAATTCACTCACTTGAGAGGGTGTTTATGTATCTTGCTTATTTATAAAAATTCACAACTATGTGAATCTGGTCAAATTTGGCAGAAAAATAGTATATTAGCAGTTTAGATTGGTCAGTTACTTTTGTCGTAAATCATTCTCTAAGTACAGCTTCAGTAACTTTTCATTGTAAAAACAAATTTGATAAAAAAAGAAAAAAGAAAAAGCAGTTACTTGATTTTAGATCAAAGTTTTAACATATAAAGTAAAAGTGTAAATATATCTACATTTCAACCACATGAGCGAGTGCTTTTTTGAAAAGTTAGGGGAAAAAATCAAGTGTTTGAGAACTTTTCAAAAATAAATTAGATCTCAGCAAAACCTGAATTAAAGAACATTTGGTGTTTTTGTTTTAATTCATTTTAATTTCTTTTTTCAAAAAGTCTCAAATTTTTTTCATGACTTCAAAACACTGCTGATTCACGAAGTTAAAATGTAAATGGAAATAAATATACACTTTAAAGTTGTGGTAAAACTTTGATGTAAAAATCAACATTTTTTAATACTTCAAAGTTTGTTTTTTTTTTCAAGTGCACAGAGACTTTATTTAAAAATACTAAATTTTAAATCAAAATCAAAGATAATTTTTACTTTTGGTATTTTTATTTTAATAATAGTTACCCAACTTTTGACCAAATTTTCTTTAATTCAGTTTTGCTGAGATGTAATTTTTCTTTGAAAAATTCTCAAACAATTAAATTTTGTTTCCGACTTTTTTTAAAAAATGCTGGGTGGTGAGGTTAAAATGTAAATAAATATACACTTACTTGTTAAATAATCTGATGTAAAAATAAGTCACTTAAAAAAAAAAAATATAAAAGTGCTTAGGGATTGTTTGTTTATCATATCAAAGATTTATTTAGCTATTCCCTTAAAATTATAAAATGCAGTAATTTCTCTCACAAAGTAAAAGATTCTACTTTATATTCATAAGTTGGAAATATCTCCCAAAGTAGGCAGGTAGAGGCTTGAGAGAGTCCCAGTGTTCTGAATTTTTAAGCTAAATCCGTAGATGATACATGTTTTTTATGGTGATTCCAAACAAACTACTAGACAAAAATTTACAAAAGAACACATGAAATATTAATAAAATTGTTTCACCAACTGGTGATTGTGACTAATTTTTACAATGAAAAGTTACAATGCCAAAGAAGGTTATTGGTGAGAACGGCTTACGATAAAAGCAATGTTAAATGGTATTCTTTATTCTATTTTTCTGTCAAATTTGGTTAAATTCATTGTTGTGAGTTTTTGTAAATAAATGAAATATACAAACACCCTCTTCTACCAGTGAATTACATGTGAAAATAAAGGGGTGTTTGAATATTCAGTATTTTTTTTTACCTGTCTCATTACAAAATGTGTGCATGTATAGGTGTAATGGAAAATAAACAGGGTCCATTTTACCTACTTGGCAAATAATGTTTTTTGGTTATGCTTGTTTGTGATCAAAATTTTGATTGTGCTAATGGCACAAGAACTCTGGTCCCATTGATTGATATGTTCAATCCCCCCAAAAAAAACACAAAAAAAAAAAACACACTTCTTCCTCCTATGGTATGTCAAACTATCTTTGCACCTTTTTTTGTGTTGCCTAGTAGCAATAGTTTGGAAAAATCAGACTACAGGCCATGGCAGATAATCCAACTTTTCCATCAGTATCTGCAGAGAATTTATTGGCCCTAGACTTATCGGTCCTTGAGTTGCAGGACAAACAGAGAGACAAAAAAAAAAGAAGGTATTTGGTTAATAGGAGGAATAACACCCCATTTCAAAGCTGAGAAACTATTTTATGGTGTTTATAATGAGTAGATATCACTAAAAAACAAAAACAATAACACAACAACATGAGATTGATCATGAGAAAAGGCTCTGTTCTAGCTTGAAAATTTTGTTCTCCTTCAGTAACCTTTAACAAGTTTTCCAATAAATAAAACTACTATAAATAAAAAAATAGCAAATTACACAGAAAATCAATAGATTGATTTTAATGATAACCCATCTAGGGTTATTTCATGCCTAAAGGTTAGGAAATACTGTTCAAGTGTGTACACAAAATATGCCTTTGTCTACCTGATATAATAAGAACAAAAATGGAACCCAGAACCAGACAATCCCGATAAAGAAGAACCTCCGACCAGAAAGAGAACCTGATATGGCCCAAGAGAAGATAGAAAATGACATCAGAATTTAATAAGAAGTATGTAACATTAGTATTTGCATTGATAAATTTACTTACATGCCATCTCTAAACAAGTTCAATATAGTTACTAAGTTATACATCCTTGGTTTATGGATCAGAAGCTAAACAGTGGGGCAGGGGGAGGTACTAATAAACAACAACCATTAGACTCCTTGGGAGTAGAGGGCTGAAGCCTGACAAGATAGACCCTTGGGTCAAGCTGAACTTTTAAGTATATTTGTTTTACAGCAAGAGAAGTTCCAGGGAGAGAAAGAGAGAGAGAGAGAGAGGGGAGGGGAAGAAGGCACTATATACATCAAAACAAAAGGCATGTATGGCCCAGCAATTCCCTTATGACCTTGCCAAGCCCCTATCTACTGAGAATATTCTGATGACACACCAGGGATTTATTTTGACTGTTTTTATTCTGTTTAATCCATCACATTTGGAAATCCCTACTGTCTAAAAACACACAACAGGTGCCCCCCCCCCCATACTGCTTGTGTTGCTTTTTACCCTGGCCAAGTTCTACAGCCTCACCATATAAATTTCAGTAGTTTGATTTTTTGTGGGTAGCTTGGATGCTCCATATCCACCTGGTATTGAACTCTCTTGAAAAAAAAAGAGAATATTCTAAATTTTGAGCAAAAATTGTCAAAGAGCATGTGCCATGTTCATAAACAGGTGTAACAGATTTTAGCATGAAAGAGAAATATGCAGGCATATTTTTTGTTTAAAATTTAAAATATTCTCTTTTTTTAAAAGTCTGGTATGAATTAATCCTATTACAAAACAGTCACAATTTTCATAAATTGTTTTCTTATTAACACAACATAATATGCTCTGAAGAAGATTTTTTAACAGACCGAAATATTGCAATATCAGCATAATCAAAAATTTTATTTGAACAATATCTGTGTGTTTTTCATATCATCTTACCCTTATATACTGTCGGATTCATTTCCTTACTTTTAATTAATTATTAAATTAAATTATCATACTGTGGTATATCCACAGGTCCTACTAGTGTGTATGTATATATATATATATATATATATATATATATATATATATATATATATACATATACACACACACATACTAGCAGGACCTGTGGAATACCACAGTATGATAATTTAATTATTGCATTTGAGATGTTTACTTAAGAGCTACTGCAATAGTTTGATATGTAAAAAATATAATAATCTTAATTTAACTCTCAGACTTTTTTTCTTTTCATTATGTTCGATGGAAACAGATTAGCGTTATCGCCCCTCTTTCTCTATTTTCTTTTTTTTCTTTCTTATATTTTTTCTGTGTAGCATGACTGTTTCTTCCCTTTCTTTCTTTCTAATAAAAATGGAAGGGTCCATTATTTAGCTGAGGTGACAACACTCATAAGAATTCGGTGTATAAGCAACATCAAATATCCAGGATTTATGATTCGGTCTGATTTTTAACAAGGGGTGTTGCAAGATGATAATGGTTGGACAATTAAGAAACAAGTGTGTGTGTGTGTGTATATATATATATATATATATATATATATATATATATATATATAAATATAAAATAAAAATACTTTAGCCCACTTAATAAATTGAAAGTTAGCACTTTGTAAATGAGTTTTTGATTATAAAATAATCAATGAGTCAATATATTTTCAAAATTAATAAACTATTTATGCATTTATTATTGTAATAGTCATTTGTTATAGAAATAGCATGACAGAACACACTTTTTCTTCTTCTTTTAACTAATTTGATTTTTTGTTACAAGATGGTTTCCATAATACTTTGTATATTTGATTAAGCCTCATTAAAAATTAGTTTCTTTTCACACTTTAATTCTGCTTCACAACTTTTTTTGATGATTGTATCAACCATTCATCAAATTTCGAAACTCAGGTGTTTTGTCATCTGAATGACAATCAAAAAAATGGGAAACAAAACAAAGAAAAAAAAGAAAGAAGAAATGATAAAAGCTGTAAAGAATGGAAATTCTGTTGCAATTTGATTATTTTTATGCTTGTGCATTCATGAATGTTGATATAATCTGTTTTCATGCTTTCTATAGTTATTGTTATTTCCTTTTGATATCATGTATTTTCAACCCTTATCACCAAATGAAGTTTAAGACCAATGCAACTAAGTGTTCACAAACTCTCTTTACAAAGAAAAAAAAAACAAACAAAAAACCCCCAAAAAACAAAACAAAAAACAACAAAACAAAAAATAAACAAAAAAACAGAAAAATCATTTTCTAAAAATATTTTCTTTTTGTCAATAATATAAAAATTCAATTATCAACTGCATAGACTAAAATCAAAAATAAATTTCAAAATTTTAAAGACAAAAGCATTGACTAAAAAAACCTAACCTGTAACCTGGTTTGGTCATGGGGGTACTACCCATGTAGTGTACCTTGGGCAGTAATAACCTGGTGGAGTCCATCCCTCAACTAGTTAGATATTCAGTTTTCTTTCTCCAAGACCAGTTGCCATACCAAGGTTAAAGAGCTCAATCTGTCCTACTATTTACCAATAATTGAATGGAGAATAGTTGCATTCATACTTTTTTCAAGGGTATCACAGTGCTATATGAAATGCAAACAGTCTTGTTCAGGATTTCAAATCAGGTAGCTGACTCCACTTCCTATGACAATAATTGTTATGCCATGAGCGTCTCCAACAATATGGAGGTGCAGGTAAACATTGGAATTGGCCTGCTGTGATTGAATTATGACTGAAACTATTTGCAATTACTTTGTATTAATGTCCTTGGGAAAGGACTGAATCCACTTCTCTCCCTCAGTTATAGGTGAATAATCAGGCTGGTTGAGTTCTCTACACATGGTGATAGGCAACCAGTCTAGGAGAAAGACAACTGAATTCAAACCGCAGAAAAAGTAACAAGAAATCACTCCACAATCTCTCCAAGAAACAGTCTTAGAAATTCAGTTTATTGTGAAGAGCCATGATGGCCCAAGTCTTAAAAGGACATGGAACTTTCCATTTCCAAGAAACAGCATTACCAAACAAGTTTTTGCAGCAAGATATTGTTTCTCAGTTAAAGGGCTAAAGAACCCAGTTTGCCCTATTTTATCCATAGCTGACACAGATGGATAAAGTGAAATGCAAATACCCTCAACTAGGATTTGAACTCTTGCTGCCAATTCCATTTCATACAATGATAATCTTTATGCTAAGCATGCCTCAAATTTTTATGCATATAGGGATTAAGAAATAGTTTGAAATAATTTCTTAAAACATCAAAATCATTATCATGGCATACAGACAGCAAAGATTCCTTTGACACTCTCACCATCAATCCCTATCACTTATTGCAATTAGTATCTTCTCTTAGAAAATGGTTTCACACTGAAAAAGGCAAGAAGCAGGCAATAACAGACTGAAATTATTACAGATTCAGACTATGCTGATAATCTGGGGCTTCTTTGCTCATACTCAAGTTGAATATCTGCTGTATAGCCTGAAGCAGACAGCAAGGGGCATTGGTCTATGTGAATTCAGATAAAACAGAGTTCACATGTTATAATCAAGATAGTGCCATCTTCTCATTAAATGGCAAGCCTCTGAAATTAGTAGATCAGTTAATTATTATTATAAATCTTTGTTAATCTCTAAAAAATATGAGGATGGGCTGAAAAGTTCAGATGATGAGGTCATATCTTTTGATGACTTTTTTTTACTGAAAAATGTAAGAAGTGTGTGAACCACAAGGAGGACTATATTGAAAAATATTGTTGGAGGCAAATGGTGTAATGCTTATCGTCGAAGGAAATGAACTTAGTATTATGAGTTCAAATCCTAGAAGAGGCTGTTTGGATTTCATATAGCACTAATACACTTGGGAAAGGTATGAATCCAACCAGTCTCCCTCCAGCTATGGGTAAATAATAGAGCAAACTGGGCTCTTTAACCTCAGTTAGACAACCAGTCTAAGAGAAGGACAACTCTGAAGTCAAACCTGTTAAACTCTGCTTAAGAAATTGACTGTGTTGCATCCTGTTCATGTGGATGGTTTGGTAAATACATATTTTGAAAAATAAACCCCATTTGGTCACATACTAGAAGAGTATCTTGGTTAGCCTAAAAAACTTTTCAGTCAACCCTTGTACAACAACAGATGTTTTAAAGAATCTGATATATAAAAAATGTCTTATTTTCTGTGTGTATAATGGGATTGGGAGAGAGTTTAAGAATTAAACATGAATACATTAGGAAAAAAAATTGTTTACTGTAAAACAATATCACAACGTTCAAAGAGAATTAATTCTTAATCTGTAAGATAAAAAAGTTCAAGTTAACCCAGCCATCTAACATATTTCATCCCTTTTAACACCCAATTAACATTAAGGATTGACTAAATTGAAAATGGCATAGTGAAATGGAAGAGGAGAATGGAGGTTATTTGCTTCAATAACAGATAAATGGAGCAGTGAACCTTTATTTGGGAAAATTTGTGAGAATACCAGCAACAACCTAGTTTTTGTAACACTAAAAAAAAAAAAAAAAAAAAAAAAAAAAAAAATAAATGTGCAAAATTATATTTAAGAGTTTACTTTCAAAAGCATATATATATAAACTAAATAAAAGGTAGGGTATCGTGGACATGAAGTCAACTGCGCTTGGTTACTGACAGTTTCTCATCTATGCAATTTTCAAACCAAGTGTGTGTGTGTGTGCATAAATATATATAGTGTGTTCTATATTTATATGTAAATAATGCTCAATATCATGGATAGAGCATGTATATCTAAGTTAGGTTAGCATGGACATGAAGTCAATGGCACTTGGTTACCAACAGTTTCTCAAGAAACTGTCATAACCAAGTGCCGTTGACTTCATGTCCATGTTAACCTTATCTTTATATATATATATATATATATATATATAGTTATTTACTAAGCTTTGCTTAGTTTTGGCACAAAACTGGATGTATAAAACACCCAGTGAGGCTCAAATTCACTAGTAATGGATTGCTTGTCGAGCTTGCTAACCATGACACTACATGAAGCTATATGTATGTATGTCACCCTCATCTTTATAATGTCACACATACACAAGTGCATTTGACCTGCTCTATTTAGTTTATAAGAGAGGAAACCATTTTGATAAAATCTTACTATCATAGACAATCTAAATTTATAAATTAGTTTATAATATTTTGGACATTTATTATAATGTGCAGGTGATGATGTACTTAATTCAATTACATAGAATTATATTCATCAATTTTGCATTAAAAAAAAATTATTTTGAGAAGACAGGATGATTTTTTTTTCCCTTCTCATTTAACAAAATCCAAACGCTAATCATATTATTACACTGATAAATTTTCCACTTCTGTTTAATGAATAATCACAAAGAAAACAACATCTTATATTTAAGTGTTGAACTAACATTGATACATAAAAACTTACATGACAAATGTAAAAATATATGTGATGATAACTGAAAGAAAGCGCTTTGGAATTTAAGATAAAAGGAAATGTTAATGTTAATTTAATATAAATATTGCATAAATTCTTGTTAGTAACTAATCAAGAAGTAGGTTTAGTTTAGTTTCTTTGTTTAATGGCATATCAACATTTGTGGGTTATTTAATGCTAAACCCATCCTTGTAGAAGAACAGTTATCATACTATTTAACTCATAACTGGGGGAATGAAGGGATTCATACCTTTCCCAAGGGTATTAGTCTAAAAGTGAACATAATATCATGACTAGAATTTGAAGTTGCTTACTAAGTTCAGTACATTAGCCCCTATGCAATGTGGACACCCCCACCTGGAATTATTCCAAGATTGAACATTGTAATACGCTAACAAAAATCTCATTCTGATATTATTTTGTTTTTTGCTCTTCTTTCCCCCCAACTAAAGGTAAATAGTTTGGTTTGGTTTCTTTAATGGCATATCAACCATCAGGGATTATTTAATGCCAAAGCCATCATTGTTGAAGAACAATAGTGGTATTATTTAACCAATAGCTGGAGTGATAGAGGTTTGTGCCTTTCCCAATGGTATTAACCTGAAACTTTGAACTCGCTTACTATGATGTCGCAGTCCAGCATGTTAGCTACTATGCCAATGAGACCCTATTTGAGAAGTAGATACTATTCCTAATAATATATTACCAAATATCGCATTAAAATAAGAATCAAACAGGAATTAGATATTGTTACACAAGCAAGCTGTGTAATTCCCCCATCCATTGATAAAATAGTTAGGCAGATGGAGCTTTTTAATCTAAAAGGAAAACTGAATTCAAAGCAGCTGTACTCTGCTTGAAAATTGATCTTGTGTCACACCCTGGCTGTGGTGGACGGGTTGGTAATCAGGGTTTATGGTGGATTTGTGGTGGAGGGGTTGGTAACCACATTAATTGTCAAAAACGACAGGGCTTTATGTAATGAGTGGTGTTCTTTCTAAGGATCAAAGTGTAATATCTGTGCACTTCATCCATGATTAAAGTATCCTCTGACAGGATCAGAGTGTAGTGTCTGTGTATTGTTTAAAAAAAAATTTTTTTTTAAAAAGTGAAGGAAAAAGTGTTTTTAAAAAAAAAAAAAAAATACATATCCACCCAGGAACCACAATGTTTCTAGTTGGATACAGGCCCTTGCCAACTGAGTGCATGAGTAGCACAGCTTGGATCTGTGAGGTAAAGTATGGAGCTGATGGTAGGTTTGACAATCCACCTCAGACACAAAAACAATCTTCCTGGTGTAATGCTAATGAAAAGGGCATAGACTTCCTCACTGTCTAGTTGATACCGACAATAGGCCACTCCACTGAGATTACTTTTATACAATACGTACAAAAATATAGGTTTGCATCTACAACACCCACAACTTTCAGCAGCAAAATAATTTAAAACAAACAACAAAAAAAAAAAACAAAAAAAACAAAAAAACAAAAAAACAGATAAATGAATAAAAGCACACAATATGGTGATGATTCTGAGCCTTCACCTGTAATAAATGAAATCGGTGTGTGTGTGGGGGGGGGGGGGAGAAAACAGGGGGCATGACCAAGCTGTATGGCAGCCTGCCACAAATTTTGGTGTCATTGGGTATTAGTAATGATTGTTGAGAGAGAAAGAGAGAGGGGGGGTGACACTATGTTCATGTTTTATTCATAATGGAAAAAGAATGAAGTGGAATCATGAATGGTGTAAAAAGCAGTCATACCATTTCCATGTCTATTATTAATGCAAGATGCGAAAAAGCCTTTTCTGTTTTGTACAGAACAAGCAACAGGAAGAGTTTATATCATTTTCATAGCTGTTCTATCAGAGTTTAAATGGAATTATTTCCACTTTCAATTCAAAAGCAAGTTGACCTATCACATCTTGAACTGCTGACCATTTATAATCAATTCATAAAAGAAAAAGGCAAATGGTTAGGATCCACAGTGAAATTCAATTGCGAATAATGTAAAGTGATGCATTAGACGATAGATCAGTGGTTAATACATGTGACTGGAAGCTATAAATCATACAGTGTGGATCCAGAAAAGGCAGGCTCAGTTTTCTTAAGCACACTGAAATATACTTTTTATAAAAAAAGTATGGTTGGTTGGTTGGATTTTATGGAAATCAACCCTTGTTGGGTCATTTTATGATGATGATGTTTTGTTTTATTCCTTCTTGATGGATATTCAACATTTTTTTCTATTAACTCATAGATGGGACCCTAAGAGGTACGACCAGTCTAGGATAGAGCAGACCTGGGAGTAATGGCAAAGTACTCCACAGAGCTCCAGAATTGGAACTTCATTAGAAATAAAAGTACATTACTCTTAAAAATGATAGGAACTATTTATACATGAATCAGCATTGCCCTTAGGATTAGTTTGTAGTATCTGTATACTCTGCTCAGGATCAGAGTATACTATCTAGATTAATTGATTTTAATGGCATATCAACACATCTTGGAGTATTTTATGCCTAGAGGTTAGGGTATCGCATTCATTGTATGTTAATACTTAAATTTTTTGTGTAGTTTTTTCTTAAGGATTTTTTTTGTTCATGGTCCTACCCAATACAAACAATTTTTAAACAGTTGCAAGTATGGGGCATCCAGCAAGGATCTTATTTGTTTTGTTTTGTTTTATGACATATCAACCCTTTTCGGGTCATTCAATGAGGAATCAAGTCATTTTAATGGACTCCGGTTGCTTACAGTACCTGGCGTTTGCTTAAGTAGTCATCGAATTAAGTATTAAACAGGCTCATCACTACTTAATTTCAGTGATCTAGCAGGAACCAGTCCTTTCATCATGACTTGATTGTAATCTGGCAAGGATCAAACTCACTATTTAGTAGTAATGAATCTGTGAGCCTAGCTTGCTAACCATTACACTATGATGAGACACACACTGAAGCTTTGAGTAGAAAAAAAAAAAAAAAAAAAAAAAACAATATGCAAATGGTTAATAATGCCTAGTGTTACTTTAACAGAAATTCATTACTTTGTATGAGAGAGTAAATAATTATCCACATTTTCGTCATAACATATCTTGTCACGTGTGCCTATAAGTTGGCACTTTTTCGGTCACATGCCTGAAGTTTAAAAGAGCCCAGTTTGCCCTAATATTTACCCATATCTGGAGGGAGAATAGTTGGATTCATACTTTTCCCAAGAGTATTAATGCTATGTGAGATGCATCCAGGATTTGAACCATGTCAATTTCCTATGACAGTAACCATTAATTCATGCACTTCTCGCAGTAATGGCAATGAAGGGGTATTCTACATTCCCAAGAGCTCCAAACTGAAGCCACACTACTGAATGCAGTTTAGTGTCATACCAAGGAGACCCTTTTTTTCTTACCCTACTGCAGGGGACACTGCAACAATTAGCTCATTTGCAAAGGATTCTTAATTTTGCCAAAGTTTACATTTATTATAAAGAAATATCAAATTTATGAATTTCCTTTGAGAGACATTTCTACATTTAAAAAACAATTTGCTTTAACCTTATTCCTGAGAAACTTGCAGTAGCAAAAAATGAGATTACAGGTCATCTTCATAAATTTGTCTACATCATCTGACATGATTCTCTTAATCTTATCTATTAAAAAATAGGTAAAAAAATTTTTTTATAGTAACTAAGAGGCCAGCTTAGCTCAGTTGGTAGAGTACCCACCTAGGAATCGCAAGGCTCCAGGTTCGATACTGGTCCCCGCCAACTCAGCGCATGAGTAGTACAGATTGGGTAATCTGATCTGTGCAGTAAAGTGGGGACCTGATGGTAGGTGTGGTAACTCAAATTATTTAACATACTAATTGTATTTAAAAAAAATGGAGGTGCTTGTCTCATAATAGTCATTTATCATTTAACTGTACCCCTGGTTCTAAAAAACACCCCAATCATTATCTGCAGACTGTGTAAAATTGGTCTTGGTTGGACAGATATCCCTCATAAATAAATACACTACTGACAACATTTTGTAAAAAGATACAAGGATTTTATTTCTAGTGGAACATTATATGACCAAAATGGACATTATCAGGTAATATTCATTACTGAAACTCTAAACAAAACTATGAATATGTAGCAGTATATAAAAAAGTATACACACACACACACACACACAGATATATAGGTAAAATAATCCAGTTGACTGGTAAGTAGGGGATGATTCTGTTTTGGGATCATCAAAATCTCACTACATTCACAATGTGTGCTCATGTAAGTGCAAACTTAGGGATTAAGAAAAATCCTTGTATAAATCTATAACAAGCTCAATGTATAATAACTAATAAATTAATTATATAAAGAGCAATATTTATACTTTCAAGAAAAAAAAAAAAACAAAAAACCCCAAAACCCCGTCAATAATATAATAGCCAAATGACAGTTTAAATTTTTCTTTCTTGAAAGTATATAACTCATCATCATCATCATGTCATATTATGCTGGCAGCACAGATATCCACAACTCTCTCCAACCATCCCATTAGTCATTGCCTCTGGGAGGTCCTCTGGGCAGCATCTAGAGCTTGCACAGTGTTGATTGATGCCAGGTTTTGCTTGTCAGCTCATACTGGTGTGTCTATGAATAGGTGTCAGCAAGAAATGGAGATTCGGTGTATGTGTCATTAACCGAAACCATGTCACTGCTTACATCACAATACACTCAGGAACTGTGAAAGTTTATCAATGAATATTTAATTTATATTATAGTCAAAATCATTAATATGTAGAATAAATCTTATTTATTAATGATGTCTATGAAAATCTGAGTTAGATTTGCCTCAAAACAGCCCATGTTATTAGTGCCGTTAAAATCCTGCAATGTGTCTCATATATCACTAAGAAATAAAAGGTTTACACAATATATGGTGTGGTTACTTTGCATAAATTTTTTTTTAACAAAACCGGGTTGAATAAATAATTACCTGTTGTTGGTTTCTAATCATTATTTTATTCTCCAATTTATTAAAATCAATCCTATGAATGATTTTATATAGAAACCAATTAAAATTAAATAAGTAATCTTTTTATATGAGTTCTTATTTAATTTTGTTAGTCTTTCTAATTTAATATATTTCATTACATTAAAACTTAAATACTTATGTCCGGAGGGCACATATTCTCGCTAATTTTGATAATATAGTATACTCTATAAGTACATAGATATAAATGCTCTATCCACAATATTGAGCACTTATATCTAAGTTAGGAGTAGTGTAGATATGAAGTCAATGGTACTTAGTTACAGACTGTTTGATTTCCAAATTGTATAGGCAAGAAATTGTCAGTGACCAAGTGCCATTAACTTCATGTCCATGCAACCTAAACTAATTATATATATATATATATATATAGGCAGCATTTCTTCTTGTAGGCATATATTGTTGAACATTGCAGCCATTTTTTGTCTGGATAAAAGAAAAGATTTGCAAACAAAAAATGGCTGCAATGTTCAACAATATATATACATACATATATATATATATATATATACATACATATATATAATATATATATATATATATATATATATATATATATATATAATATACATACATACATACATACAGAGAGAGAGAGACATACACACAGATATTCATGTCCAAGAAGTTAATGCAATTTTCTGATATGACATTAAAATCCAATCAAAAGCAATATTAAATCTATTATATTTACTAAAGAAAATAATAATAATAATAGCAAAAGAATTGGCTTCAAATACTACATTTAAAAGTAAATGGGCAAAGAGCCATGATAGAATTTCAGTTGTAAAATTAGTTTGAACAAATTAGCCTTTTCAATTCATTGTTCTTATTTTAGTTGAACAAGGTCAAATTTATATCGATATTCATTTGGGGGTGGTGGTTAGTTTTAGCAGATGATGTAATTCATTAAAAGATCAATGTATAAGAATTTACAAATGTATTTCCTATTCTCTTATAAGCCCAAATACAAATAGTAAAAGTTTATTGCTTGTTTTTATAAACTATAAAAAACCTGTCTTCACTTTTCTGCTTGTTAAAGTTTAGTCAGACAAATCAAATTTGATAGAATAGGTTAAATCCAGCTGATAATTTATACCAAGAACTGTGGAACAACAAACAAAAACCATGTTAAAAAGAAGAGAGACTGCTACTTTTCAATTGTCAAATTTTATGACAAGGATAAAAGTTAACACAAAACATTGTTATTCTTTTCTCTTTATCAAATACAAGAGATAAATTCAATACTTACTGCAATTTGTATTTCCCTCTTACACACAGATAAATCATGGTCGTTATTGACATACATTCGTTTGAGGGCATACTTGTTGCCATTCTGAGCACGAACCAAGAAGACAATAGCAAAGCCACCTGTTGAAAAAGAAAAGAGAAAAAAATAAATTAATAAGAAAATTGATTGAAACAAAGTTTTTTTTTCTTCTTTAAATATGAATTTGAATTTTTACAATTAAGCAGTTTATATCATTTGTCTGAATTTTTGAGATGAGGCTTGATATGTATTATTTTGAATTTTCAGACTGTTGTCCTCATCTATATTGTGATATACAAAAACATTTCAGCTGTTGTACCCTCCGGCTATCTACAACTGTACCTTGTCTGTCTGAGCATAGCAATAATTCAACCTGGAAAATCATTTTGAATTAAACTATTTAAAATTATTTCCCGGGTTGAATCATTGCTATGCTCGGATGGACAAGGTAAACCTGAAGAAGGCTGGAGGGTACAATGGCTGAAACATTGTTTTTATATATCACAATAAAGATGAGGACAACAGTATGAAAAATCAAAATAATACATAAGCATTTTATGAAATATATGTTCTATTGTATTGATTAATTTTAATGGCCCTTGTTGAGGATTATTTTATACCCAGAGGTTAGGGAATAATGTTCATTGTAAGTTCGTATTTACATTTTTTGTGTCGTTGTTTAAATGTTTTTTGTTGCACATGGTCCTATTGAATCTGAATAATATTTTAAACAGATCTATTTGACTCATAGATGAGAGCCTAATAGTAATGAGTCAGAGTGGGTACACACTTCCCAAATCCCCAGAACTAGAGCCTTACCCTCATTTGCAGTTTAGTGTCATACCCAGGACATCCCTTGAGAAAAGTTTTGTTAAATCGGCCCAATTACCAAAACCAAAAACTCATAGCCCAAGGATACCTGCATCAGAAAAATAAGGTCTAAAAATTTATATTTGGATTATTCGGTCTATTGTTCTCATCCTTATTGTTATCTGCACAATGTTTTGACCAATGTGCCCACTGGCTTTCTTCAGGTATTTCTTGTCGGACTCTGGAACCTTCTCTAACTTGGGAACCTTTTCTCAAAAATTCAGAAAAATAAGGTCTAAAAAGTTAGGCTTTGGGTTACCCTTAGTGTGCTTCTAACCAGGACTAAATAGATTTTATCTTATTTTTCTTATTTATTTATATATTTATTTATTTAAAAAAAAATATCAAAACCCTCTGGGTCAGTAAGTATTTGGGCTACTAGAGAAAACAAGATATGATTTAAATAAAGAAGCAATTTCAGTGCTGTTTGCACTTGTGGCTCAAAGAGTTTATCAACACAGTATTGGAATAAAAGAAAGAAAAAAAATCTAGATTATTTAAAAACTGGTAATAAAATAAGAGAAAATGCTTTATCTTAAAAAAAAAAAAAAAAAACAATAAAAAGTCTTATCTATTATGATGTAACAAAAACACAAGATGTCATAGATAAACAGAGAGGTGGTAGAATGGCTACAGATTTATACACTTCAGTGGATGAAGTGGTTATAATAATAATAGTAACAATAATATCCAGGAAGTGTAGGATGTGAGTTTAAGTCTCATTGAAAGTTGTTTATTTCTGACTTTTTGTGGTTTGCTCTAGTAGCTCAAGAGTTTATCAACTCAGAATCATCTAATAAAAAGTAATAAGATGGAGTAAAGCTAGTAATAAAATAACAGTGAAAATGTTTAATCTAAAATTCATAAATAAAAAAAGAAAATGTAATTTCAGGAAGGAATATAGGGTAATTCAAATTTGCTTTTCAAGAACTTAAAATCATCCTGTTTGCATTTAAAGTGCTCCTTGAGGAACAACAACAAAAGTTATCAAATGTAAAGTACAGTAGTATCTTAACTTATGAGTTTTCCAAGTTATGAGCTGTCACATGGTCAATTTTTTGTTTTTGTTGGGAGCTAAAATTTGAGGTACAAGTGAGCTTCAGATACATTTATGTTAATAAGTTCACTTAAAATATTCAAGTTTCCAAATTTATTATGCCAAAGAAAAATATTTATAAAAAAACCCCAAAAACATTAAGACATATTACAGTATATAATTCTTTTTTATTATGTTTTTATACAATACAGTGCTTTTTTCTTATCTAAAAAAACAACCAAACAAACAAAAGGATGTTTTTTTTATGGGGAGAGGCTGTAATGGGTTAATGGCATTTCAGTTTATTTCAATGGGGAAAATTGATTTGATATACAAGAAAATTAAGTTATCAGCAGAACAAATTAAGCTTTTAAGTCAAGTTACCACTGTATTTACTTCTTTTAAGGTTTGGTTTGGTTTCTTGTTTCATGGCATATCAACCTTTGTTGGTTATTTAATGCCAAAGCCATCCTTGTAGAAGAACAGTAGTGGTACTATTTAATCTATAACTGGAACTTATTTTAAGATGAAAACAGACCTAGATACAGTGTATTGGGGACATTCTGAAAACTAGCTAAAAACTTACCCTAAAGTGAAATTTTAAGATCTACACAGAAGCCTTAAGCTGTAATGAGAAATCATCAGCTTCAACCATGAATTTATTGAATAATATTTTAATGAAGTTATCTAGGATAAAATCAATGAATTATTCTTGTTATTATATAAACTGTCCATAAATTTATCTCTCCCATTTTTTATTGCAGTGATAAATATGGCAGAACATAGAACTGTTTTTATGAGAACTTATAATAAATATCACCGAGAGATTAATATTTATGCCCAAGTGGTGGCCATTGCTTTTACTATTGAGATAAATAATTTTTTTAAAGCCTTTATTTTCTGGTGACCAGAAAAATGGTCATAACTGGTTTCTGGCTTGAACATTTTCAGCAGGATGTCTACAATGGTTAAACAAAAAGATAAAGATTTATTTAACCATCCCAACATACACCAAGTAAAGATCCAGTTTAGCATTATACTTTGTTGTAACTCGAGTATTTTTTTAACAAAATATAAGAAACATGATGAGTATTAAAGATAGGGAAAAAGGTTTACTAAGCAAAGATACAAGGTGAACAGAGTAATTAGCAATTGCTAGGTTAAATTACCAAGTCTCATGATAGTATATAACTACATGCCTTCCCCTAAAAAAATAAAAATATATATACTCCAAACTTTTAAGAAAGAATTACACAAAAAAATGTTAAGGCATAAAATAACCTTAAACAGATTGACATGCTATTGAAATCAACCAAAAAGAATTAACAGATCCATGGGTAATAAGAACTTCTGACAATAGAAATTTACTAAGCTTAGTTTGACACAAGGCCAGGAGTACAGGGCATCATGAGAACTGAACTTTTAACTTAGCTGAGCTTGCTAACTATTATACCATGTTTTAACTTTGAATCTGTAAGCCTGATATTTTAGACTGAGTGATTTTACTATACACTGTGAGTCAGATATTTTAGATACTAATAATAAAAGGCTAAATATAGCAATTATTCACAGCTTTTCTTTTAATGGAATGATGACAGATTTAAATCAAGACATCTGCACCCTGGAGCAAAGTTTGCATGCATTTTGTGCTTGATTTTTTTTTTGTTTTTGTGAGATAAGTACAGAGTATTCACAAGAGCCAAGATGTTAAAGATTCACAGGTTTAAAATACCTGATTGGTGTGGGTGGGGTATCAGATCATTTGAATTTTTTTTCTTCTTAAATAATTAATAAACACACAGCAAGAGCAAACAGTCTAACCAACATAGCACCAGGTATAAAATATCAGCCCCATATTTATATACTATAGACAGATCTATCTCACCACAGGGGAAGATGATTTCAGTGGTAGGGTGGTGACAGGATGGTTAATTAATGTGAAAGCAGGTGCTGTGAGTTGATTCAAGGAAAGCAGGAACTCTTAAGAGCAGAAATTTAAACAATAAAAAGGTAGATAAATAACAGCTAAACCTTGTTTATCATAGTTCCATTTAACATAATTATCTTTCAAACATATGCATAAACTTTTTGGTTTGGTTTATTCAATGGTATATCAACACCTTTTGGGTTATTTAATCCTAAAATTAAGATTCATTTGTAAATGATTTTAATCATAACTATTTATATTCTAAGCATTAGATTATTAATGAGGAAAATGATTGATGATATATTTACAATGTAATATATTTGAAGAGACAAAAATATTAAACCATTATCAATTTTTATTATATGCATGCAGTGATATATAAAATTGTGTATTGTACTTTATTAAAATGTATTACTTTACAAAGTGTATCCAGCAGTAAAAAAAAAAAAAAAAAAAAAAAAATGTATTTGGTTATTTTTATTACAAATTTATTACTTTTAGTTGTTTTCATCAATTCAGATCAGTTAACCCTGCTACAGTAGCTGAGCAAAATCAAAAGGTCATAAAATGAAAGGTAAACACTTTTTGTGAGAGGTGGGGTACGTATGTGTGCACAAGAACAAACCAATAATAAGGATGATTATAAGGCTACAAATAAATTAGTTAATTCAGTTAGCTACTTCTGCAGTAACTTTAGTCATTCTATCCTCTGCTGTGATTTCAATTAAAAAACAAAAACAATGCATTGTTTTCACACAACTAAACACAGTGTAATATATGATCAGTCATCAAAACTAAATATATAGTTCTAAGTTTTTAATGATAACACAGGGAAAATGACTGGTAAGAAACAGCAATTTAACCGAGCTATCAAAAACAAACAAAAAGTAGTAGAGAAAACTTTATTATAAAAATGTGATGAATAGTTCCTTGAATAATCACTGCTAGAAAAAATAAAAACAAAACAGTAATGGACCTGATAAAAACATTTTTGAAAAGGGTACAAATTCTATTAACACAATAAACACCATCATCTCATTAATGGGATATTTATAAAAATTGCTATATTCATATTTTATTGATTGATTTTAATGGCATTTTTAATGGTTATTTTTATGCCCACAAGTTAGAGAATCGCATTCATTGTATGTTCATATTTAAATTTTTGTGAAATTGTTTAAGATTTTTTTTTGTTTTCTTTTGCATAGTCATATCAAATACAAATAAATTTCAAACAGATCTATTTGACCCATAGATGGGAAACTAACAGGTACTACCACTCCAGGTCAGGGTAAACCTGAGAATAATGGTAATGAAAGGGTACTTCACACTTCAGAAACCCAGAACTCTTGCCATCAGATGCAGTTTAGTCATACCCAGGAGACCCCCTTTTTTGGGGAGCACAATCTGTGGATTTAGTCAGCATATTCTGAGCTACCTGCTAATGTCCTATAAATAGGATATAACTTTTTACTTATAATAAATGTGTACCAATCTTAAATATATAGTGTTTTTTTTTGTGTTTTTTTTTTAGGTATAGAAATGCCATTCACTAGAAAAGAAAAAGCATTAAAACATTAAACATAGAATTTTGATTTGTTAAAATTTGAGATCATTTGAACGAGAATTTGTCAAGTTATTAGATTACAAAATATCAATTTTACTGACCCAACACCCCTGTATGTCAACTTGTAAACAAATTCTAACATATCCTATGCTGTAATTTTGTTTAGAAATATGATAAAATAAATCAAATAATTAAAAAAACAAAACAAAAATAAAAGAAGAGGCAGAGGCATTTTTTTCTTCTTTTCTATTCATGCTGGAAACAGTTTTGATACTTAAGAGAGCAACAAAAAGGTCAGTTTTTTTTTTAGTTTTTTTTTTTACAAAAACATTTTTGGCAGCGTGATCATGTGCGGTGACCTATTCTTCAATCTTTTCTGAATAACACAACCAGTAAAAAAAAAAGTTAAAACAAAATGTTTATTTTAGCTTCCAGCACAGCACTATAACACATTTTGTTTTGAATACATTATATGTAAACAAAGTATAAAACTAATCCAGTTTTGATCTTATCCACCCCTAATCCAATCAGCCATTTTTATTTTTTTTTAATTAGTCAACTACAAGACTCAAGCCTTCCCCAAAGTCTATAAAACATGGTGAGTAATCTGCCTTATTATTCTGGCCTGATATGGAGGTGGCAGTGGGAGGGTTGAATTTAACTCCCTATTCAGTAGTAATGGATCTGCAAGACTAGCTTGCTAACCATTACACTATGATGGGATGTCGAAAATTTATATGTATAGAAGTTTACAGTATATTAAAAGAAATTTATACTTGAAAGAAAAAAGTGAAGAAAGTAACTTGTATTGTTCCTAGATATTTTAAACACTAGAAAGACATAAAAGTCAATTCTTATCAAAATATAAAAAATATTTCCAAAGAAACTTGTTGATTGAACAAAGTTTACATAGGGAAAAATTAATAAAATATAATAATTCTAATTACTGTATGTTTAAAATTAAATCATCAGTATCTACATATTAATACTTATGTTCCTTAAAAATATGACTTATCTTGCAACACCCTCTGATTATAAATGAGACCGTCCAAATTGTCCAAGATGAAATTCAAAAATGTAAATCCTGATTATCTGGTGTTGCTTATCTACCAAATTCTTATTTCTTATGAGTATCGTCACCTCAGTTAATAGACTGTTCCATTTTATCATAAAGAAAGGGAAGAAAAATGACATGCTACACAGAAAAAAATATAAGAATGAAAAAGAGAAGGGGTGAGCACTTGGAAGCGATAACGCTAATCTGTTTTAATCGAACATGATGAAAAGAAGGAAAGAAATAAAAAAACAAATGAGAAAGAGAGTTAAATCAAGATTATACTTTTTACAAATGGAACTATTTTGGAATAGCTCTTAAGTAAACATATCAAACATTGTAGTAATTAAATTATCATACTGTGGTATATCCACAGGTCCTGCTAGTATTCGATTATTTCATTTTTTTAAAACTACCAAATATATAGAGACATGATATAACATTCTGTTTGATAAATCTTTAATGGCTGATAGGAATGCAACAAGAGCAGACAAAGTCAGAGATGATTTCTCTTGATTAGAAAAATAGAAAAAAGAAAAAAGAGAGTCCCTTTTAGTAATAATAACAATAAAATGAAAAGCAAGCTCAGATCCCAAAATATCGACCTTAATCTGCAGCAAAAGTCTAATAAAAGTACAAATTATCATGATAACAAAACTAAAACATACTTCCCTTATTTTAAGGAAAAATAGCTATTTATGTAATCAGTGATACAAAAAAAAAACAAAACAAAAACAAAAACACCAAAAAACAAAAACAAATCTTAAAAACTTAAATAAAATAAAAACAAATACATCAAAATCTTAGGAAAAAATAAAAACTATCGTTATATTTTAGCTCTAGCTTTTATCACTTGTCCACTGACTTTACCACAGCTCTAATTGAGTCATTTTTAAAAACCTACTTCCCTTATTAAAAAAGAAAAAAAGAATTATCTTATGTAACCTGTGATATTACTAGTATGTTTTTTAAAAAAAAACAACAACAAAACAAAAAAAAACAAAAAAACAAAAACAAATACATCAAACTCTGAGCAAAAAAAAAAAAAAAAGGCTATAGTTATATTTTTGCACCAGCTTTTATTACTTGCCTACTGACTTTACAACTCCTCTAATTGAGTAATTTTTCTGTCTTAAAAAAATAAATATCTTGTGATCAAGACATGATTAAACAATGAATGTAACTATTTTTGACCTCAAATTTGTTTTTGATAAATTTTGATGCTCTGTATATTATGCACTGAAACAGCAGTGTGCGTGTTAAGGGATTGTTATGGGTTAGGAATTAAGGCAAGTATTACTGATAGATAAAATAGAGCTACTATACAATCATTATGAATTGTTACTTCATTTAACCTAGTCTGGTACAGTCACAATAGTGAGCAATATACTTGACAACAATGTCTTGCAAGATAATGGCTGGGTGATTGGTTTGTTTTACAGCATATCAACCCTTTTTGAGTCATTTAATGCCGAAACAAGTCATTTTGATACACAAAGAACTGATTGCTTACACTACTTGCTATTGCTTAAGAGGTCACCCAATTAAGTATTGAACAGGCTTCATTGCTGCTTAACCTTGGTGGGAATTGGTGCTCTCAGTGTGACTTGACCATAATCTTGCAAGATGAGCTTACATCTACACAAAAAGGTATTCAAATTGTTATAAATGATCTAGATTTTTCGGACTGTTGTCCTCATCTTTATTGTTATATAAAGAAGGTTTTGGTTGATGTCCCCTCCAGCATACTTCTGGTGTTTCTTGTTCAACTTGGGAGCCTTCATGGTACTTCGAACCAAACTCTTTATATAATCCATTTGGGGAAGATTGTTATCATTCTTTCAGCCATGACCAGATACAAATGTTAAGCTATATTAAGTATTCTATATTATTTTTGACCTAGTCAGGATTGAACCTGCAGCGTCCCTGATGATTGTCACTTAGAAATGTATTAACTCAACCCTTATATCTATTGTGCCATGTATCCAACTGAAAGCTCCCAAATTTGATAAGAAACATCTGAAGAAGACCGGAGGGCACATCTGCTGAAATGTTGTGTATACATTAATAAAGATGAGGACAACAGCAAAAAAAATCAAACCTCATTTGAAGAATTCAGTCAAATAATCTTATAAATTAGTACCTGAGGAATGTATTTAGTTTAGAGGGCACTATAAGTACTTTAGTTTTATTTATTAAACAGAAACTGGGTCATTTCAGATAAAAACCTTATTTTGTGTGATATTTAACTAAAAACTTACCCAACAGTTTTGGAGCTTTAAGAATTTTCTTTTAAATACACATATGGAAGGAGAATTGTTACATTTTAGATTTTTATATTGTTACATATTAGATATAATCTACCTGTACTACACATTATGTGTCTATTTATAATCAACCATTTTTTGAAGCATCTGTTATCCATCAATATGTACAAGGAAGAGATGTTGTCTTTAATAGTTGCCAAGGCAACAGTGACACATCTGGAAATGATAAGGAATCTTCTATGAGTTTAGAAAAAAAAAGTGTTCCTGATAGAGGTTGTCTATAATCTTCAATGGTGCCTCTGAATGATACCAACCAAAAGAAGAAGAAAAAAAAAAAAAAAAAAAAAAAAAGGGAGAGGAAAATGTTAACATTCTATCAGAGGAATCTTCACGTTAGCTGAAGACTTATGGTGAATGAAGGCAGATACAGCGGTCATTAGAGATTTCCTCTTGGATCAGTGCACTTACAAAAGCTTTTAGAAGTATGATGTGACCTTTAACTTGCTGATATCAAGACAACAAAAATCTAAGCTAACATGCATATATCAATCAATTTGTGTGGATAGCCAAGATCAATCAATGTTGCAAGTTGATGTTTTTAAAGAAAAAGGATAATGTTAAGGAGGATGGTTAATACAGGTACTTTTTTTTTTTTCTTAAAAAAAAAAAAAAAAAAAAAAATCTATGCTATAAATATATCTGACCACAAAATAAAGATTTAAGTTAGTGATATAAAAAGTTAATTAAGTCTTTTTTTATTCTTATAATAGAACTTAGACACTTTAATAATATCTGACTTATATCTTTTTACTAATGACTTATATCAAGTTGATTCCAAACTTAAAAAACAAAACAAATAAAAAATCTTTGGGTTCATGGTAACTGAATCCGAAAGTTGGCATTTTCTATCTCAAGAGAATCCTAAATATATCTACAGGTCACAAGATTGGTTTTATAGCATGTTAATCCTTGTTGGGTTATTTTATGCCAAAGTCAATTTAACAATTATGGTCTCCAGTTATATACAGTACAAAAATGTATCTTGACAATACTTTTAGGAGATGAAAACTTTATCTCAAACAGATCTGATTCCTAGATGGGTCCCTAACAGGTACCACTAGTCTAAATCAGAGTGGACCTGGGAATAATAGCAATGAATGAGTACCCTACACTTCCAAAAGCACCTCAATAGTGTCATACCTAGTAATACTTTTTTTGGAAAGGGGATGCAATCAGCATATTCTAGACCCCACCAACAGGGTGACTGCTAGTAAGGTAACTTAACAGAGTACATGTGTTTTGGAGTGATGTATCAAAATATTAAAATTATTATATCTACTAAAGGTAAATATAAACATTTTTCAATTTAACAAAATTGAATAGGCCAATAATAGTAGTAATCACAAATGCTGTCTCAAGTGGTTTAGTTCTTAACTCTTTCCAGATTGACTAGCTAAAGATATGTTTATTTTCAATTTAATAGTACCAATTGGCAGTTTATAGGTATATGCAATAAAGATCTTTTTTCAAATTTAGATTAGTAAGATTTGAAAATTAGTTCAGTCTAGACACAGTTAAATTAATTTTTGCTTTGTTAGTAAATCTATTGGCTCAGTTCAAGTCATACAAACTAAAATCTGGGGCACCTGCTGTAGAGTAATGTTTAGTAAGCTGATCATATAGATTAATTGTTCTCAACCTTTTTTTTACCCAGGACCCTTTTAACCCTTTTTTACTCCAGTGGAGCCTCCCATAGCCATTCGATGTTTAAAAATCCCATTGTAATTTTATATTGTCTCCGGGGGTCCACATGGACCTCGGTTGAAAACCACTGATATAGATTATTGCTTTGATCCTAATCAGTTTAACCATTATTGAAGCCATATGCCAGATTAAGATCAGCTTAGTATATACAGTTCAAGAGATCTGGTCAAAATAAAAAAATAACTAACGAAAATATATATAAAAGCTAAATATAGGTATGCCCTAAATTTTGGTATGGCAGCACCACCCACTTTCTTTAAACTTTCATAAAAAATTGTAAACTGTCACTTATTTTAATTCTTTTCTTTAAGAACAGAGCCTAAATCTACATATTAAAATAATTCTATGAATTTCACAAGAAATAAATCAAATAATAGAGCACATATTCAAAAGAACAAAAACAACAAAAATGCACCATTTTGACAGATACAGATTTTGATTTATAAAATTCTCCATTTTAAAGACAGTAAAACAAATAATTTTTACACATGATTTAAAAAAAAAAAATTCCTCTTCATAATACAGCAAAAATTACGTTAAGTTTCATTAGTTTTTTCCCAAGTTTGCTTGAATGTTAATTCATAGGGGATTAAAAAAAATGTAAAATTTTGGCCCTACCCTAGCATTATAGAAACATTAAGTTTAGGTTTAAGCTTCAAACATATAACACTGAAAAACTGATATTTTCTTTCATCTTAATCTTTACTTTATTTCTTATCACAGCTCAAATGTCATCATTCTATGACAGCAAGGAAGAGTACAGATAAGAAACAGTAACAAACAATAACCTTTCTATGAGACTAATTCATATCCCCTTTTGCCTTGGATAAGACCTAGTTAAATGCACCAGTTGTTTGACCATCTGGGACACAAAGAGCATTTGGTTTGCAGAAACTTTATTCAAACCTATCCATCCCTTAATTCTGTACTTTATCTCTAGGTTCCATGTTTGTTATTTTTACACTCATAGTAGAAAGCCCTGTCAGTGGGGCTTAGAATACTCCAACTGTATCCTTGGCAGAGGGGTAAGAGATGCCTCCCGCCCCAGAAAACAGGGTGTGTCCAGGGTAGGACACCAAACTGCATCTAGTGGTAAGACTTCAGTTCTGGAGCTCTGGGGAGTGCCAACTAATTCTTCATTGCCATTATTCTCAGGTACACTGTTAGGGTAATATCTAGAGGTCAAATAAATCTTTGAAAATAATTTGTATTAGATAGGAATACTTGATACCATATAACTGTAGTATGTGACAAGGTTGCAAGTAAGGGCCATCCAGTAAGGATTGAACTTGCTATTCAATAGTGATGAATCTGCAAGACTAGATTGCTAACCATTACACCATGATGGGATAGCCCTATTTACCTAACCCATTTGCCATATAACTGTATGCAAATAAATGATTACTATTAAATAGAAATAATTACTAGAAACCATATAATTATGTATACATTATCAGAATTAGATAAGAATACTTAATATCATAACTGTGAGCAAACAAATAATTATAGACAAATAAGTTCAATGGAACATTGAAAATATATTTATAATTACGATCAAACATTTACAAATGAATCAAACATTAATAAATTAATAACCGATAAGGAGTTCATATGCCATTAAACAAATATACAAAACCAACTAGTAGTAGAAATAGCATCTTTTATTTATTTTAGATGAAGCACTGTCAGTTATTTAAAGATCAAAGAAAATACCAGTCAAAATTAAGTATTGGGAATGCTTCATCTAAAAATAGAAGATATGGAAAAATTGAGAAATTTGCTCAATGTTTTTGCTTTAGAAAACCACACATACAAAGCAAATACTTCATATATCTTTTTTATGTTTAGTTACTCTATATGCATATTGGATGAAACATAAAAAAGGTCACACACCTGTATATATAATATATATATATATATATATATATATATATAT
>CM042148.1:54627749-55135249 GCA_023376005.1 Doryteuthis pealeii | reverse complement strand
AATTAAATTTATCAACATTTGTATTATTGTTAGAGAAAAAGATTGAACAAAAATATGATAAAAACATTTAATTGACTATTTTTTTAGGAAATGTGAAATCTATTTGCTTTCAAAGGAAGAAAAAAGAAAAAAGGAAACATGACAGATATGACACTTTGGAAATCTACTTTATATCTTAGCTAGAATGTTCTCAAATGGAAAAAAAAAAAAAAAGAAAAAAAAAAGAGAAAAAAAAAGGGAAATATGACATGTCTGAAATCTATTTGTTTCAGTTATTAAAGTTTTTTTTTTTTTTTTTACTTGTGATAAAAGTAAATAAATAATTTGTTGCCTAAATATGGTAAAAGTAAATAAATAATTTGTTGCCTAAATATCTAATCATATTACACAAGAGAATGAACAACTTCCTTAGAAAGAAAAAATACTAAACTGAAAACCTGAAACCGAAACAGACATCAAGGAAAAAATAACTGAAATTGATACTGAAACCAAAATTGCCAAACCACCCAACTCTAGTGTAAATATAAATTCATTGCTTAATAATTATAACTTATTCTGAATGAAGTCTTTTCTTTTGCTGCCAAGGTCAAGCACAGCAAATACTCACTGAAAACAAATTGATGGTCTATTGTAGATATTAGCCTTTTCAAATGGTAAGATTGAAAAAAAAGTTCACGGTATGGGTTAAAGATATTTTTTTTATAAAGAAAATAGAGCAGCAGCTATATACATGCGTATAAACACAAACATGAAATCTCTTTGAGAATTTAGGTTTAACATATCAACCAAACCCAAGACATTCATAGAATCAGAATTTTTTTTTTGGGGGGGGTGTCTCTTTATTGTCCTAAAAAGTGACTTTCCCATGGAACAAATATTATTCTGGATTGTGGTTAGTGTGTGCCAGTGTGAGATAGTAAATTGTATTGTATTTGTATTGTCATTAGTCATAGAAAGCACTTGCTCTATTTTTAATGGTTCTATCTTCTGAGTGTAAGGGAAATGGTAGTAATTGGGTTTGCTGTTTAAAAAAAAAAGTGGGGGGGAAAAAAGAAAAAAAAAAAGAAGTTTAATTTTGTCTGAATTTTTGAGATTAGGCTTGATAATTTGTATTATTTGGATTTTTCCGACTGTTGTCCTCATCCTTATAGTTATATACACAACATTTCGGCCGATGTGCCATCCGGCCTTCTTTAAATCGGACATATGGTGCAATGGATATAGGGGTTGAGTTAATACAGTTTTAAGTGGCAATCGTCTGTAGGTTGCAGGATCAATCCTGACCAAGGGCGTTAACATAGAATACCTACAATAACTTAACCATGATCAGTTACAAGTGTTAACGGGATGAGAACAGTCTACCCTGGTGGATTGAATGAAGGATTTGGTTAGAAGTTCTGTGAAGGCTCTCGAGTTTGACAAGAAACACCTGAAGAAGGCCAGAGGGCACATTGGCCAAAATGTTGCATATATAACAATAAAGATAAGGACAACAGTCAGAAAAATCCAAATAATACAAAAAAGTTTAATGTTAATGCTAATTGACAAAAGATTATAAGCAAAGATAAATAATAAAAAAATTTAACCAGTCTCAGAAATTGTCATCATCACCATCATGTTGTGCAAGCAGCACAGATATCCATAACAATCTCTTGCCAACTGCTCCTATCATTCATCGCCCTCGGAAAGGTCCTCTGTGCAGAGCTGGTCAATATATGTCTTTGATGGGCAGCCTACACTTGCATGCCCATGTGATAGCTTCCTCAGGAGAACATTACTTATGAGTTTGTCCTTGCAGTGCCCAGTATGTCTTGTTCGTCTTACTTGAATGGTTTGTGTGATATGGGGCAAGTGGCTGTACAGCTGTTTTCTCGTGGCATGTTTCCACAACTTGTTTAAGACTGCACGCTGCATTTTTGTGCAGCTCCCATCTAACTCTTTCTCTAGGTGGTTTGTTAGGGTCCAGGTGGTGCAGCCATACAGCAGCATCGTCACAGCTATGGCTTGGAAGAATTAAATTGTAAATATTTGCAAGTTATATAATTAATATCAGACTGTCCTTTCATGACTTTTTTGATATTTCATTTAATTAATAACTCAGTAGGAATGAATATGGACATATTATAAAAACTAAACACCCCCCTCCAAATCAACATATATTACTACTACTACTACTACTACAAACCAGCTTTAACAGCTGTACTTGGGATTGATTACAGTAGTGAAGTGGCAGCTAAATTATGAGAAGTATCACCTCAATTTTTTTGCTGGTTTTAAGTGTTGTTAGTGCAAAATAACCCCAAATGCAAATTGAATTCATACTTGGTTTAAGGGACTATATTAGTTATGTACTTATGCAAATGTGAAACTTGTAGGTGTTAACTAATACTATTACCATAATTATTTATGTATAAAATCAGTGGAGTGGCATATTGTCAGTATCAGCTGGACAGCGAGGGAATCCATCTCCTTTTTGCTAGCACTAGACTAGGGAGATTGTTTTTTTTCTGATGTGGAATGCCACACCTACCGTCAGCTCCTCAATTTACTGCACAGATTAGATTACCCAAGCTATGTTACTCATGTGCTGAGTTACAAGGACTAGTTTTGAACTCGGAAACTTGTGATTCCTAGGTGAATGCTCTACTAACAGAGTTAAACTGACCCATTTGTGTGTAAGACATACTATTTTTTCAGATTTTTCAGCACAAAATTTAAGGGTGCATATTATACATCTAAAAAGTCAAGTCATTATACACAAGAATCTCTCCCCTCACTCCAGAATTTCATAATTCAAAGTTCCGAGTGCATGTTATACATGAGTACGTGCTATACACAAATAATTATGATAGTCTTTTTTTGAGATATACACATAGTATCACCTATAAATAAGTACACCCCTATCAATTTTAGAAATAAAAAGTCAATTTTCTTTCAAACCAAATGTACCAAGATTTTATTATTTCTAGTGAAAGATTATACAACCAAAATAGACACTATCATAAAATTGCAACATCTGTAACCCTCAAAATAAATATATATAAGGTGTGGTTATTCTTTAGATTGGTTACATAGTTTCAATGCTGTAAAGTTTGGTACTAAATAATACCAAATAATATCAATTTTAATTGTATAATGTTCTAATAGAAATAAAAAGATTTTATTTCTATTGGAAGAAAGTTTGAAATAATAAACTTCATAAAAAACATCCACCCATTATATTGAATTGATAATGGTAAATACAGCACTCTTAAATCCCCCAGGAGGGTGTAATAATGGGAGCTTTCTGTTACTGAAACCAAACTAAGTACACAGCTGTGATTTATATTAATCGTTATGTAAAGTGTTAAAATGAAAAAATATCTGCTGCATTCACTATAGAATTTATCATTGAAATCTTTAATAAATGAAAGCAATGATAACCAACAGGAATCTAAGATCTAAAAGTTATTTCTATTATTAGAAATAATAAATCAATAGGCAGTAAAAGAAAATTCAAATTTATTATATTTTCTCTGTTTACATAGAAATAATGAAATTTAACTTTGTTAACTATCTCTCTTAATTTTTGAGATGAGGCTTGATTATTTGTATTATTTGGACTATTGTCCTCATCTTTATAGTTATCTACACAACGTCTTGGGCGATGTGCCCTCCGGCCTTCTCCAGGTATTTCTTGTCAGACTTGGGAACCTTCTCCTTGAACTTGGGAACCTTCAGGGAACTTCAAACTGAACTTTGTTAATACAAACTTTTTAACAGTATATTTTCCTAACTCAAGGTACTTAAAATTTCCTTCTATTTTTTTGTATTTTTTCCCCCCAAAATACTTTTATAAACTTACTGAAAGTGTATTTTGGATGATAGTGGCATTTTTTTTTTTTCAAATCAATTTTCCCTTTCATACAATAAAAATTTACACTAAAAAATAAAATCTGCCATTGATCCTAATATCAGTTATCAGCAACAGAATTTTTATCGATTTGAAGAAAAAAAAAAAAGAATTCTACAAATTTCTGGAAACCAAATTATCCATTTGCATCAATGAAAAATTAAAGCAGGTTAACTTAGGAAAATGTTGATTTCAAATCCAACAAATAATTATTTCTCCCTGGTAAAACAGCTCATTTACCCTCTCCCCACAAAAAAAAAAAAGCCAAACAATTCTACAAATCTCAAGAAACCAGATTATTCATTCTCATCAATGAGAAATTGAAGCAGGTAAACACCAACTTAGTTCTCCTGGTGGAAGCGCATGGTGTACAGGTTAGAGTTGTGGGAAATGGACCCATTGACCAAAGTTCAAATCCTCGATGAAGCTGTTTACATTTCATATAGTGCTAATACCCTTGGGAAAGGTATGAATCCAACTAAGATTCAATTTCAAATGGTTATATTTTTTTTTACTACTTTGATGATTTTACTTACTTATGATACAAACCCTCTGACATTGAATTTTTAACTCCCACCCCCCCCTCAAGCAATATCATTCAAAAATTAATTTTAACACCGCCCGGAGGGTGTTTTCTTGCTAGTTTTAATAAGTATCAACATTATACAGATATAACAACACTACATGGGCTGATGTGTTACTGTCTTGGTCACAGTGCCAACTTCACAAGAGGTAACACACAGCAAAGAAAACAGCGGGGATGTTTTGATCCCTAACTGTGGGTAGAGGTAGTTTGAGTAGGTGATCAACCCCGCTCTTGTTGTGATAATAGATCTGAAGGAATCTCTGAGGCTCAGGGTCAAAGTTTCCATGAGTCGCCAACAGCTATGTGTCACAATCAAGTTGACAAGTTCCGACAGATCAGAAATACAATAAAAAAAGGCCAGATGGATATTTAACAACAGTGAATGAGTGTCACTTTCATTTATTGTCGTAAATTAAAACTTCTCACAAGTTTATTGCACATAATGTGCAACAGTGAGTGAGAGAGTAACTGGGTGGCTACCCTACGAATCCTAGGTTTAACAAGGAACCAAGTTTCTCATCAATATATCTTATTATAATGGAAATTCAGTGTTGGTAACCGAAACTACCTCACTGCTTAATTCACAATACCCTCAGGAATTGCATAAGTTTATCAATGAGTATTTAATTTATTGTCAAAATCATTAATACATAGAATAAATATTATTTATTAATGATATCTATGAAAATTTGAGTTAGATTTCCTGTTATTAGTGCAATAGTGATGAATGGGTGCTCCACATTCCCCAGACTTCCAGGTTCTTCGTCCTATGGCTTTTATTATTGAGGATGAACTATTCTTGCTAGTTAAGCTAATTAATAGACTTCATGTTGTTACTTTCAAACCATTGCCATTATTTGATTGCTGGTTGTTTTACAGCATATCAACCCTTTTTGGATCATTTCACGTCATTTTTGATAATCAAAGGTCTCAGGTGGATTACAGTAGCTACTCTTGCTTAAGTGGTTACTCAATTAAGGTATTGAACTGGCTCCTCGCTGCTTAACTTTAGTGATCTAGCAGGAGCTAATGCTTTCAGTGTAACTTGACCATAATGACCATCATCATTAGTTCATCCTCAATAATAAAAGCCATAGGACGAAGAACCACAACACGATGCCATAAAACCCCGATCAGCCACGAACATACCTGCAGGCAATGGGGACCACTCCCTTAATCTTCATGAAGCCAAGCCATGACACGAATCAACTCCAGATGGGAGGTTGGCAGTATTGGTTACTATTTTCTTGAAATTGTTGTTTCTGATTATGTCTCCCCAGCACCTTCTGACTAAATTAGCTAATGTTAAAAAAAAACAAGAACTAAAAAAAACTCTACAAGATGAGCTGTTCAGCCATATCTACTCTGTGGTCATTCCTGGTCAATCCTATTCTCATTGTTGCACTGTGTCTTCTGTTTATAGTGACTCCCTGACCCTTGTGCTGTCAACCGTAATGGACACTGACATAAAAATATTTACTCATTTGAAATGATAACCAAGATTTTAAAATCTACATTCAAGTGGATTTGGCCTATCAAATTTCATCCTAGGCCAGCTGGTGAACCACCCAGTTATCAATCTTGCCCTAAATTCCTTTCTCTGGTTCAGTTACCTTTCAAAGTCACTCCAGAGTCCTTGGGTGGAAAGCACATGCCACAGGCTCAATCTCTCTGGTTAATTTCAAGGATCCTTATAACTTTCTCTGGATCAATTTATTGCAACAGATCAACCCTCATAATTCAGTTTCTTCATATCTGAAACCAGTAGTGGTGGAGTCAAAAGCTATTAATGGGTCCCTGGAGTCAGAGTTGGTATAGTTTTAGAAACTCTGCCTCCAGTTGAATTTACTATGTGGCCTCCACTGGTGTGTCCATGAGTAAGTGGACAAAAGAGAACATCACTAATGATATTATCTTTTGCTTCTCCAGCAGTGTCCAACTGCTACCTTGAACAAATCTTGGAAGCAGCATCCCACAAGAAAGCAACTGTATGGCCACTTGCCTCCTATCCCACAAACCATCCAAGTAAGAAATGTTGGACAAGACATTATGGTTAAACAGCAAAAATACAGATTTTTGCTAGTGCAATAGCAATAAAAGGTTGAAACTTTGTTTTGTTTTATGGCACATCAACCACAGTGGGTCATTTAATGCCAGCAAAGTTTTGAAAGATTCATAGCGATAGTTTGGAAAATTTAAAAAAAAAAACTCATTTCTTTGTAAACACATTTTCTATTTAACCCATAGATGGGACCCTAACAGGTACTACCATTCCAGATCAGAGTGGACCTGGGAGCAATAGTGATGAAGGGGTGCTCCACATTCCCCAGACTTCCAGGACAGTTAGAATTTAAAGTCATACCCAGGACATAAAAGACCCTCAGCCACTGCCTTCTAGCACCCATATGATAAAAAGGGTTGGAGCTTACCATAAAGGCAATAGGGTCGGGACAATCATATAGGTAATAGGGCTTGACGTGACCAGCCGACTGATCAGAGGGGGCTTCTCCAACCGCCCTTCTTGTATTGAAACTTAGAGAATAAAGCAATTTCCAATCCAATTTGCAAATCCCAATAGTAATATCTCCAGGGAGATGGCAATTAATCATATAGAGTACATATTTGCAAATGATATAAATTCTATAAATAAGATGCGACTTTATTGCTGATGGCAATCTTTAAGAGAGTTACATTAAAAAAATAAATAAATTAAGCTTTACAATATCATTCAATAGAAAATATATTTGGTAAAATGACACTATATATATATATATATTTTTTTTTCATCAGAAAAATAAATTTCCATGAAGTTTATAGATGGTTTCTGAAACAATCATTTGAAACAAATTGCCTCAAGTTAATTTGGCATTTACTCAAATCATTAAATCACCAATAAATAAAATATAAATTTACAATTGAGCTAAGGGCAGAAAGAAAGCAAATGTTGCATACTATAAAGATAATGAATTTACTAAAAATCATTTAAAGTTCAAAATAGAAAAAAAAAAAAAAAAAAAAAAAAAAAAAAGAAAAAGAAAAGTGTTAAGATTTTTTTTCTCCATGATGTGTATTAGACATGATGATAACATTAACTATCAACTACAATGATGTTGTTATGGATATTACTTTGGATTATCAAGCTGCTTATCAGTTGACCAAGTTGGCTACACAGTGGTACTTTAGGATTTTTCAGAGTTATTAGCCATCACTAGGTTGATTTTGTACTTTGTGTTGAGAGCCAAAATTTGAAGTATGGGTAAGTTTCAGATACGATTATGTTAATAAGTTCACTAAAGACATTTAAGTTTCCAAATTTATTTAGGAAAAAAAAAAAAAAATTATACCCCCCCCCAAAAAAAACCCATTAAAACTTTATAGCAAATAATTCATTAGATTCTATTTTATTATGTGTGTGTGTGTGTGTGTGTGTGTGTGTGTATGTGTGTATATATATATATATATATATATATATATATATACATACACACACACAGAATGTGGCTAATCAATGCCTGAAGAAGATATCAGAAGATCTGAAACACGTGTTGCCAATGTAAAATAATAAAAAAAAACAACAAAAAAACAATCCATTTTGCAGACCTGCTTTTTTATAAAATATTTTATTCTTTCCCGTTGGACCCCTAACAATACTTATACCTAATTTTGGATATAAATTCATTTCGACATATTGTCTTGCCAGATTTAGAAAAATCATAAATTCCAATAAAAAATTCCCAAATTAAACTTTCTTCCTATTTTCTATTTCAAAATTTAATTGTTTTCTATTTTTAAAACATGCATTAGATAAAATAAAGTCAATAAATGAATGATGATCTTGGTGCTGATTTGGATCCAAGCAATGTTGGGTAATCTTGCTACTGGATTAGCAGTTAAAAAAAAAATATATAAAAAATGACAAAGTGTGGAACCTTGTCAAATGAAATAAACCAGGTGGTGAAAAAAATGTCTAAGATATCACTACTCAAATATAGTAACATTGAGAGTTTGTTTCTATTAAAAGGTTATATTTAGTGTTAGTATCGTCACTATAATCCCTACACCAGGCGGTTTCTGAGGCAGTACTAAACAATGTTTGAAGACAATGTAGCATGCAAGTGTAAAGACAAAATGTCTGTGAGCAGCTCGAAAAGGACTTGGAAGCAATGACAGCCTTACTTAGCATAAAAGAATTTAAGAGATAGCAATGAAAGACCTTCAGTTCTGACAAGGAGATCAGATTTGCACTTCATCCACAAGTGGAAGCCTGCTTACATGATGGTTTCTAACATTGCCATTATAATATGAAAAGAAAGAAATGAAGAGACTTTTGTGTAGGTGTGTATAACTGCTGAAAATAAAACAGCTAATAAGAGAAAGGAGAAAAGAAAAAAGAAATTGGGTTGCTATTCTTTGTTTTACTATGTACCTTCTGTAAAGATCTACCTACATCCATTTTGTAATAAGATTAAGGATTATATATATATATATATATATATATATATATATATATATATATATATATATATATCATATTCATTCATTCTAAAATGCTTTAAATAGTACAATTTAAAAAAATTCTAAATTACACTTGCCTAGCTTGTTAGATAAATTTAAAAAATAAACTGCCAGCATTATTTTCTGTCACCTTAGCAACAACACAACAATAGTTTAGACAAATAAGTCTTGATAATGAGAGACAAATATTAAACAGCCTTGATAATGGTTCTGAAAAGAACTGAAAGTACTTGGATTACTAATAATAATTCTCCTTAACACCTTTTAAAATGATAACATTAAATTAATAACAAAAAATTGTTAGAAAACTTCAAAGAAAAAACTTGAAAACAATAAGGATTTCATTATTTCTAACCAAATTTTTAATATATATATATATATATATATATATATATATATATATATGTGTGTGTATATATGTGTGTGTGTGTGTGTGTGTGTGCGTGCGTGTGGTATGTATTGTATGTGTGTGTGTGTGGAGAGCCTAACGCAACAAAATGAAAATTGATGTTTTAAAATTTGAAATAAATCCAATGCTTATATAGAGATCTATACAAAAAAAAAAATCTTCAATTGAAATAATTTCATAATTTTGTCAGGGGGTTAAAAAGAATAAAAAGAAAGTATTAAATAAATTAAAAAAAAACAAAAAACAAACAAACCCAAAAACATTATTATTGATAAAACAGCTTTTCTACTAATCAGTGAAGGTAGGTATTTATCTAACCCATTTGCTATGAGTAGGACGTGACAAGGTTGCAATTATGGGGTTAACAAGCTGGATTAGTGGACCATTGTTAATGAGTTTGATTCTCACTGGGTGCCCAATACTTTGGACCTTGTGCCACAACTAAGCTTAGTAAAATAACTAAACAATGAGGGTAATATAATAACTTCATCTTCAACAACAATCAGTACATTCCCCATCCCACTCTTACAGCCGTCAGAATTCTTTTTTTCTTAATATTCACTTAAAAGGCACCTTTTTAAAATGAGATGTCAAGTCATATTCTATTTATAGAATTTATATTATAATTAATTGTAAATAGATAAGGAGCCATACTCTACAATTACCAGTTAATGATTATATTACTTGAAAAATTATAAGGATTTGAGGCAAGTGGGAAAAGAGATCACACACTTTATTAAATTGCAAATTGTTTTATTTTCTAGGAGTATCTAATATTATTTTGCAAACAACATTTTTTTGCTTCATTAAATGATATACGAAAAAATTGGATTATCATAAAGTAGTTAAGCAGAACACATTTCATTTTACAATAAGATTATATAGATACACAAATATATATTATGAAACATAGGTAGTATTAACTTTTATAAAAAAAAAACAAGCCACAAAATCATTAAAAAAGATCAAATGCATGTTTTAGTTATATATGCGTGTGCGTGTGTATATTTTGCAAAATACTTCTTCCAGATGATGAGGGGGAAGTTGTCCATGATGTTATATTCTTGGGATCATTGAAAATTTCAACATGGTATTTTCTCCCCCAGGTGACCCAATCAAGGCTGATCAGTCCCTGATTACCCCCCCCCCATCAACAGGCCTTCACTAAACTCTCCTTCATTTATATATATATATATATATATATATATATATATATATTATATATATATTGTTGTTGGAAGGAGTGGCATTTTCTTTTTTTAAAGCAAAGACAACTACTGAGAGGGTAGGACCAATGTGGATAGATAAAAAAACAGCAAAATGAAAATCTGTTGACATGAATATCAACACAAATCAATAATGACAATACTTGTGATGAATTTGTGGTTCAAGTGACCTACAAACGGGATGTTTATATTTTCTAATAAAAGATTTAAAAAGTTTAGCTCAGTTGGTAGAGCATCCACCTAGGAATCTCAAGGTTCTGGGTTCAATACCAGTCCTTGCCAAATCAGTACAGGAGTAACAGAGCTTGGGTAATCTGATCTGTGCAGTAAAGCATTAGGGAGCTGATGGTAGGTGTGGCGCTCCACTTCAACAAACCAACCTCCCTTATCTAGTGCTAGTGAAAAGGGGATAGACTCCCTCATGGTTCAGCTGATACCGTCAATAGGCTACTCTGCTGACAAGATTAGAAGAAAATTAATGAATATGCTGTAACATTTTTCAATCGGTAAAAAAAAAAAAATCTTAGGCATAAAAACAAGTGTGTAAATATAGTTTTTTTAAGAAAATAATTTCTTTTCACTTGCTATGAAGAGTTCATCAGTACTATAAAAAAAAAGAAAAAGAAAGAAAAAGGAAAAAAAAAAAGAAACAAAAGAAAAAAGAAAGAAACAAAAAAAAGAAAAAGAAAAAAAAAGAAAAAAAAAGAAAAAGAAAAAAAAAAAAAGGAAAAAAGGAAAAAAAAAAAAAGAAAGAAAAAAAAAAGAAAAAAAAAAAAAGGAAAAAAAAAAAAGGAAAAAGAGAAAAAAAGAAAAAAAAAAAAGAAAAAAAAAGAAAAAAAAGAAAACGACCCCCCCTCCAGCAACTTTTGAAACAACAACAATCATTCCCAATTGTACAAGTAGTTATTTCAAGATAATAAACTTTTTATAAAAAAGTTTAAAAAAAAAAAAAAAAAAATCTATAACAGTGTTATGTGTCCTGTATCTGTTGTAGTTTCCATGGAAATAAATAAAAGGCATTACTTCCGGAATTTTTCATTTTTTTTCCTACTTAAGATGGTACTTGACTATATCTGAAGAAAAAAGAGTTAAGATGAATTTCCTGTTATGGAGTACTTTTTACTTGAGCAGATTTTCCTATTTTAAATAAATATATTCAAAGACAATGTCTTACACAAGGTCTTCTCAAATTTTTTGATGCATTCCTTAACCAAATTTAATTTCCATTCACCCCAAAATTAATTGAATATTGTCAACATTTTTTCGAAGTCTCACTGGATGAATTTTTTAAAAATGCTTTCGGTTTCAAGATTAAGATTTTTACAACACACATAAAAGTTATTATGAATGGAATATTGAATCATATAGTAATAGATACACAAACAAATACCTGGCAATACTGAAACTAGATATGTTGTTTTCTATTGTTGGGAGGTGCATAGTGTAATTGTTACCATTGTAGGAAATCCTGAATGCGGCTGTTTGCATTTCACATAGCACTTCGGAAAAGTACGAATCCAACTATTCACCCTTCAGCTGTGGGTAAATAGTAGGGCAGACTGGGCTCTTTAACCTTGGTATGGCAACCAGTCTAGGAGAAAAAAACTGAATTCAAACCAAAGAGGCTTTCTTATTAGTCAAAAACTATTGAGAACTCCTCTTCCTTCTCCAATAAGAAAAGGAATTTATTCCTCAGTGAGCAAATCCTCTATTAAATTATATCTATAGGTATTCTAATCAAACCAATATCCCCCCCCTCAAAAAAAAAAACCCTACTCTTTTAGACAAAAATTAGCAATTAATGAAAATGAAATGTCAAATTTTCTTCAAAGTAGTCTCCTTGGCATTTACTTACTCCAATGAATTTTCCATTGGTCAAAGCACTTCTGAAATTCCCCTTTTGATACAGTGTGAATCTGAACCATTGTATTTCTCTTAATGGCTTCCTCAAATCTTATCTCTGAGATAAATTTTCAGTTTAACAAACAAGAAGTTGCAGGGAGCTAAGTTTGGGTTGAACTTGCACAATTCTGTGTTTTGCCAAAAAAATTTGTGTTTAATATTTTCAAATTGGCATGGACCCATCTAGATGACTACACATCCTCACTACGTGTCTATATTTTAAAATAAAAAAAACAAAACAAACTTCAATCTAGATGTTTTTTGATCACACTTCATATATGCTCATTATCTGACCGAGATTTAAAAGTTAAAAATAAATCTCTTATCTATATTTATATATAGAATAATAAAAATCATATTTCTAGATACATTTGTTGCATCATCTTTTATTCTTTTATTATTATTATTCATTTTTATTTGTCTCTTATTTGCTTTTTATTATATTTTATCCTTTATTAATTTGTTTTATTTCTTAATCATTTTTGAAATTAATATCATTAAATTATACACTTATATTTTTATTTAGCTTTTACTATGGAAACTGAAGGGTTAAATTTTTTTTTTATAACCCGGACAAAAGTGGGGTGTAGATTTTATTGAACTTTGGTCTTTGCTGGTCTCTACAAATTTTCCTTGATAAAAGGGTGTGTGCTTGGTTGTCGTACAAACATACAGAATCTTATATATATATATATATGTGTGTGTGTGTGTATGTGAATTTTATCAAGTGTTTCTGTGATAGGATTCAACCAAAATTAAGAACTCAAAGGTACATCAGAGTACATTATAAAAGCTTAATTTATCAAAAATAAATTTATTTCACCTACTTTTGCCTCTTCAAGTCTGATTTCCTAATGGACGCTGACCTAATGTTGGTATCAACCAGATAGCAAAGAAGTATATCCCCTTTTCACTAGCACTAGACCAAGTAAATTGTTTTTGAGACTGAGGTGTAGCCATACCTTCTCACTTTACCGCACATATCCCTGTGCTACTCATGCACTGAGTTGGATATATATATCTTTTTTAAATTTAAAAATTTTTTTTTTTATTGATAAACATTTTCTAATCTCTTTCCTACAAGTATTCATCAGGGAAAAAAGAAAGAAAGAAAAAAAAAATGAAAATGTCACTTGATTAATATAAAAGAGACCTAATCAAAAGCAACAATTCCATTCCTCTGGAAACAGAATTAATAATTCCCATAAGCCAAGCAATTAGAAATACTAATAATAATCCAGTGTTTTCTAAATAAAGCCAAGACATACATGTTGGTGTTGGTGAAGGCAGGGATAAAAGAAAGAATAGAATACCTGTCAACACATTTGTTCTTTTTCCAAACAGCCAGGGAGTTGACAAGAAAGGAAAAGCTTTTTCTTTTTAATTTCTTCTTTTTTTCTTTCCCTTTTTTTTAATAGAATGTTGGCACCTATAACAGGTTCAGCTGTCATCATAAACTACATGAACAATATTGATGTGACCTCAGCCTGTCTGTTTCAGTCTGCTTGTAGTCTGGACAGACCTTTGCTGGCTTAGAGACAATTGCATACCAAAATGTTGAGCTTATAATATTATAATCAGAAAGTAGTGGCAACATGTCAAACATTTTTCCTACCATCATTCTTACTGCACATGTCAATAATACCATTATTAGTATTATCTGTGTTATTCGGACTATTGTCCTCATCTTCATTGTTATATGTACAACGTTTCAGCCGATATGCCCTCCGACCTTCTTCAGGTATTTCTTGTTGGACTCGGGAACCTTCTTTTCGGACTCGGGAACTTTCTTGTTGTAATTGGGAGCCATCATGGAAATTTTGAACCTAACCCTTTATTCAGTCCACAGGGGTATCCTGTTCTCATTCCACTAACCATAGCTGGGGTAGAGGTGTTCAGCTGTGTTAATTATTATTATTATCGCTATAATGCTGCAATAAATAACACTAACATGAGAAATATTTTTTAAAAATTTGATTGATTTTAATGGCATGTCAACTGGTCATTCTATGCCTAGAGGTTAGGGAACTGCATTCATGTATTTACCCAAACCCGCTGCATGAACAAGGTGTGTCACAAGATCCATTTTTAAAAGAGGGAGTTTAACAGGTTTGAATTCAGAGTTTTCCTTCAAAACTGGTTGCCAAATCAAGATTAAAGAGCATAGTCTGTCTTACTATTCACCCCATAGCTGAAGGGAGAATAACTAGACAAACAGATCCTTTTATAAAGGAAAATTGGTGAAGACCAGCAAAGACCAAAGCTCAATAAAATCTACTCCCTATTTTTGTCTGAGAGGGGATTAAAAAGACCTGTTGCCCATAAGAAAAGACAAATAAAAATGTAATAAATAAAATGATAGCTTAAAAAATGATTAAAAAAATAAAACAAATTAAAGAAAAGAAAAATAAATAACTTAAGAATTTATAAAGAATAAAAGATAATAAAATAAATATAGAGAAAAATAATTTTTATCAATGAATATAAATAAGATATTTATTTTAAGTTTTTAAATCCCAGGCAATGCTGGGTAGCTCTGCTAGTTTGATATAAAATGGAGAGAAATAATTGCATCCACTTGCAATTAAGGGCAAACAATAACTCCCTGTTTATTGGTGCAAATTTAGAGAGTTATTTGATCTGCATACAAATAAAATAAACAATAACTCTCCCTTGTCTGCTTTCATCTGTTGCAAAGCTGTTCATGCTCAAAGCATCAACAAACATGCCCACACACAACCAAACATCAGAGCATTTTTGTAATTCAGGAATATTCTACCTGGATTCTTAAGTTACAGGTAAGATAAAAAATTTAAAAAAAAGATAAAGAAAACAAAAACTAGATGACTTGTGAAGCTTTTGGATTCTTGTAACAGTTGTCCTTGATGATACCGATGCTTCTATTTAGGAAGGAGTGAAAGAGTCTAATTAGCATTTCATAATTATCCCAGTTATGTCAATAATTTGGATAATTAGAAATGACTTCAGCACAAATGCAAATTCCCACAAAATTATAATTAATAATAAAAGTCTGGTAATTAATGGATTGATTTTAATGGCATGTCAACCTGTCTCGGATTATTTCATTATAGAGTTTAGGTAATCACTTATATATTTTTTTTGTGTAGCTGTTTCTTAAGAGTTTTTGTTGTTTTCTTTTGTACATGTTCCCATCGAATACAATTAATTTTTAAACAGAATATTTGACCCAAAGACTGGATCCTCATAGGTACTACAACTATGGGTCAGAGTGGACCTAGGAGTAATGGCAATGAAGGAGTACTTTACACTCCCTAGATCTCCTGAATTGAACTTTCACCATCAGATACAGTTAAGTGTCATACACAGGATAACCCATTTTTTGAGGGTGGATCTTTCTTCAGAGGATAGAGTCAGCATATTCTAAGCCCTGTTGAGAGGGCATTCTTGAAATCAATTTATTCTCTAAGAGCATTTTAGGTGTGTTGTTCTAATAAAAAGCTACGTAGGATTTTTGTTGGGTTATGGTTACATGTATACAAATTAGAGATGGGTGGTTTAACTGAAAAAACAATTTTTTTCAGTTTTCATCTGCACACAGGAAACTTCAGAGGTTATTTTATGAAACTGAAACCATTTGGTGTAGTGTTTTTACTACTAAACGACTATATTCAAGGACACAAAAAAAGACTTTCAGATTTTAATGAAATTAAATTTTATCAATATTTGTACCATTCTTAGAGGTAAAGATAGAAAGTGATAAAAATATTTAATTGACTATTTATTTTAGGAAATAAATGTGAAATCTATTTGTTTACAAAAAATAAAATCCGGCAGATATGACACTTCAGAAATCTATTTTATATCTTAGCATAGAATGTTTTCAGATGGGGAGGAGGAAAAAAGAAATACAACATGATGTTTGAAAATTGGGTCCCCTAAATATCATGTCATTACACAAGTGAATGAATGGTTCCTTAAAAAAGAAAAAATACTAAATTAAAAACCAAACTAAACTGAAAAACAAAATATTAAGGAGGAAAAAAAAATGATACTGAAACCAAAATTGCTAAACTGCCCAACTAATACAAATGTAATGAGAATTTTGATCATTTTTTTTTGATAGTTTTTAGTGGTAAATTGATTTATGAATTTGTGCAAAAGAAAAAAAAAAAAAAGGTCCTCAATTTTTAACTTCAAATAAGGACAATATTCCACCTAAAAAATATTTGTCTATTATAGCTTTCTTCCCTGCCCAACTTGATTTTATTGAAAGAGTTAAAATTTTGTTGTCTTTTCCAGAGCTAAGGCATTGTAAAATATCTCACAATGCCTTGAGGCAAGAAAAAAGGCTCCAAAAATGTCTGTTGCTAAATACAGGTTCTGACAAATATAGTGTTCCACTATTATCTGTCGTTTCAGTTTTCCTGGTCAACACCCGAAATAAACAATTCATAAGTTTTATTTAAATGGTCCCAAAGTTCAAAAGTAGTGATGCTGGCAATTTGGATATGCCAAAAAGACAAAAAATACTTCCTTTAAGTGAAAAGGTGAAAGTTCACAGCTTAATAAGGAAAGAAAATCATATGCAGAGACTGTCAGTATATGATCTTTTTACCACTAATATCTACAATAAGAAAATGATTTCTATCAGTCAAATAACTATTTTATTATTAGGCATTGTCAGTAATCTTTTACAGCATTTAATTCATAAATTAGGTTTCATTATATATACTAAAAAAAAAAAAAAAAAAAGAAAAAGAAAAAAAAAAGTCCTCTGGGCAGTGTATTAATTTTTGAAAGATATTGCCTGAGGATCATAAGTAAAAATCTTCAAATTTATTAAAGGAGTAAAAGAAAAAAAAATCAATTAGAAGTGGAAACTTAATTCTGTTCCCTTCAAATGAAATGTTGTATGCATCTATTAAATATTGATCAAACAATTATTCTTGTTACTGAAAAAAGAGCGAGAGTAAAATATAATTTTAAAAACTGATTACAGGGTTGTTCTTTATTCTATCTATTGACGATTTTCGGCATTGTGACATAAGCAGTGACATAGTTTCAGTTACAGACAAATGGAGACCAAATCTCCATTATTAATTGACACACTCACACACACATTATAGCGAAACAAACAAATTGTCATAAAGATTTTTTAGAAATGAGAAAAGGGTAAAATCTAAAATAAATGTTTTCTCACTCCTCATGACTATAAGTTTCATGTATTTTTATAATAATAAATACAATGATCAGATGAAACAAGCAACCACATTATATATAAATAAATAAACATTTTGAAATATAGTAATAGATAAACTTGATCAAAGACCAAGTTTTGTGACTTTGATCATCAGGTGAGCTACTTTTTGTTAAAAAGTAGTTCACTTTATGATCAAAGTCATAAAACTCTGAGACATGAGCCAATTTCATCTTATATTTCAATATTTGCTTTACAATTTCAATTATTTCACAACTTTCATGCATTGATCACTGTCAGTTTTCTGTTTTAGATAATTTTATCTAACAGTGAGTGGTGTGTGTGTGTGTGTGTGTGTGTATATATATATATATATATATATATACATACACACACACACACACACATACATACATACACACCATGGCAAAGTGTTGCAGTGCCTGCATTCAATGATGAAAAAAAAAAAAAATTTTTAAAAATCATTTTTTATTTAAAAAGAAAAAAAAAATGAAGAAAGAGAAAATTAACTCATTTTATCATCACAAAAAATTTTCTTGAAATTAAAAACTGTGCCCCATCTTCGAAACTTGAAAATATATTCATTCCGTATGTGTTGGTTTCATTTTCGATTAAAACAAGCTAACAGTGTTGTAATGTCTAATTTATTTTTTGAAAATGTTTCACTGTGATATATCATAGCTAATAATTTTAATCATAATATGTGTTATTTGTCAATAAAAATATTTGATTCATAATTTTTTGTTGATATCACATTTTACAAATAAAAATTTTGTTAATTCTAAAAAAATTGCCATGATGTCCTTATTTTAAAGAGTATCCAATTTTTGCCTGCCCCACTCTTAAGCTAAACTCATCCCTATATATATATATATATATATATATATATATATATGTGTGTGTGTGTGTGTGTGTGTCAGGGGGGTACTATCTGCAGTTTCAGGCATTTACTGAGAACCTTGAAACATGTCCCCTGGGGATGAGGGAAGAATACTGTATTCCAGCATTATTAAAAAGCATGGTTTTGGATCTCATAGTTGAATGGTAGAGTTTTTTTTTTCTTCTTCTATTTATATAATTCAAATCTGTGGCTAGGAAGGTAACTTGTGTCAGGTCAGTGTGTGTTGGAGTGTTGAAAGTATTCTGCACACTTTACTAACGTGGGTAGGCACAAATTAGCATAATAACATTGAATAGTACAAATCATGATACTGTTGTAATGATCTCATAGGCTTTCACATTGCCTTGTCTAACTGTCCTAACAGCAGTCTACAACAACTGGACATAAAAGTCTCCAATCAATGTTAAGAACTCAATTCAGTCCCTTCAAACGGCATACATACAGGCGTGACCCAAAGCCGATAGGAGTCTTGAATGACAACAGGAACAAAACTCACGGTAACATCATCTTTGAATCTGAACACGTGCTGTCTCGCAGAAGTGGCAGGCCTGTATATTGTAATCACTTCTCCGTCCTGGCCTCCAGTCAGATAAACCAATAGAATAATTGGTGTAAACAGGAAATGTACAAATCAATATCGCCTTTGGGAGGTGAAGATTGCTTCTCCCTGTTGGTTAGTTGTTTTTATTGGTTTTTATTATTACCTACTTTTTCCTTTTAGTAATTGTTATTGTGACTGTAGGGGCGGAGGGAAGAGGAAGGCAGATTCGGAGTAATTAATATTACAAATAGTAGAAATTATGACTGACCTCCTCAGATTAGGATTTACTCAGCAAAATAATCATTCGGATAAAGAAGCTATTCATTACAATACAATATAGAGAATTGTGACTAAGAATGAATGTGTATGAAAAAGATTTTGTTATTGTTGAGTTGCTAGAGCATTGAACTGGAGATGGAAAGGTGTGTGGTTCTGTTTTTGTTGAAGATATACATTCCTGAACACTGGAAAATTTAATCATTTGGAATCACTCTAGAGTGAAGTCTATATGTTTTATTATGGGCCAAAAAATTGGGCACAAAAAGATTGGTTGATTTTAATGACTTCTCAAACCATTAAGAGTTATTTCATGCAGAAAGGTTAGGGAATTGTATTCATTGTACATTTATATTTACATTTTTTTGTGTAGCTCTTAAGAGGTTTTTTGCACAGTTATATAATATCAAGGAGGTGTGGTGTAATGATTAGATCATGGGAAACGGACTCGTCGACCCGAGTTCAAATCCTGGATGAGGCTGTTTAAATTTTACAGAGTTAATACCCTTGGGAAAGGTATGAATTCAACTATTCCCCTTCCAGTTAAGGATAAATAGTAGGACAGACTGGGCTCTTTAACCTTGGCTAGGCAACTAGTCTAAGAGAAGGAAAACTGAATTCAAACTTGTTAAACTTTTAAGAAATTGACCTTGTGCCACATCCTACTCATGTGGAGGGGTTGGTAAATATATATATATATATATATATATATCTCAAGTATTCCTATCTCATACAAATAATTTGCACACAGTTGCAGGATTTCGTGTACGCTTATATAATATATAACTGTAAATGTGTTAAAATCACTTGTGCTTTAGGAACATGCGTTTATATCAAGGATTAGACGCCATATTTGGTGTAAAGTGGCATCAGCTGATATTCTTCCTAAAGTTACCAGAAACCTGATCAAGGTGGGGTGAAATTAGTTTTACTGTCTCGAACATTCCCTCACATTAGAGAGTAAGTAGTAGGTTCCAATGAGTTAGTTTATATTTCACTTCATGCTAATGCCCTTGGGAAAGGCATGAATTCATCTTTTCTCCCTGCAGCTATGGGTAAATAGTAAGTCAAATTGTCCTCTTAAGCCAAGGTATAGCAACTAGTCTAGAAGGAAAACTTTGAATCCAAATCAGTTGTACTCTGCTTAAAAAATGACTGTTACATCCTGCCCATGGCAGATGGGTTGGGTAAATACATATTTTGTATATTTAGATATACTGAAAAAAGTGCATTAAATTTATGCTTTTTTTTTTTAATATGGGCCGGTTTAGCTCAGTCGGTAGTGCGTTCGGTTCCTAGTTTGATACCGGCCCTTGCCAACTCAGCGTATGAATAGCACAGGGATCTGTGCAGTAAAGGAGCTGATGGTAGGTGTGGTGCTCCACCTCAGATGCTAAAATAATCTCCTTGGTCTAGCGCTAGTGAAAAGAGGATAGACTCCCTGCTGATTGGCTGATACCAACATTAGGCTGGCCCAACTTTACTTACTTACTTTTACTTATATACAAATAAATATTGAATGAAGGAAGGAATCTAAATTAACAAGGTTTTATTTAATGCAAGGTACAGAAATGCTTCTAACCTAAGAGCGCAACCAGCTATCTCATTTACCAATCTATGTGAATCATGGCTGAAGTCCCATTTCCGGTTATAACACTCACAATGCACCTGCTACAAGAGACAACTGTACCCTACTCAAGGAGAGTAACTGTAGATATTTCGTTAGGATTGATCTTTAAAAAAAAGTCTACAATGTTAGAGAAGCACAGGTGATTATAAACAGTTGTTAGTAATTTTCAGTTTACTAATTGTAAAAAGAAAAATGCATCATAAGATTTAAGTTTCCAATGTACTTAAGTATTAAAAAAAAAAAAAAAAGAAAAAAGTTAAATGTGTGAATAAAAATAATCATAACTAATAATCTATCGATTAATACTTGCAAAATTAGATTAAAAATATTCCTATTTAAACTATTTAAGTACTAAGATAACCCATTCTTTGTTGTTGGTTGGTTGGTTGGATTTTACGGCATATCAACCCTTGGGTTATTTTATGCTGAATACGTTTTTGTTTTATCAATTCTTGTTGGATATTCAAATTCATTTTTAAACTAATTTTTTTTTTAACACATTGTTTTTAAACTCATTTTTTGATCTATTTAACCCATAGATGAAACCCTAACAGGTCAGAGTGGACCTGGGAGTAATGGGAATGAAGGTGTACTCCGCACACCCTAGAACTCCAGGAGTGGAACCTCACCACTAAATGCAGTTTAGCATCATACCCAGGTACGTTTTGTATAGATTTCTTAGGAGTCACAGTGTAACATTTATCCTTGTAGGAAATGGAATCAGTGAACAGATTCCAAATCCTGGACAATACCTGTTATACCCATGTCTATGGATAAATAGTAAGGTTGACTGATTTCTTTAGCTTTGGTTAGGTAACCAGTTTAGGAAAAGGAAAACTAAAATCATATCAGCTTTACTCCACTTAAAAATTAATCTCGTCTCACATCCGGTCATGGCAGAGGGGTTAATATGTTAACAAAAATGGTGAACAGGTGGATACTGCTTGAAGACAATAACCGTTCTGTTCAATAGAAACTAATAGGTAACCACTTTAATTATTCAGTTTATTAATTAATTTCAAAAAAGATAAACATACAAAAGGATTTACAGTTAAAAAAAAAAAAAAAAAAAAAAAAAAAAAAGGAAAAATAATATATAGATAAGCCTGTGTATGTATTATGTAAACTTTTTCCAAATAGAAAATATTCAATCTCAAGGTGACTTTTATAAGTATTTAAATCTGGGGAAAAAAAAAAAAAAATTACCTAGAAAAACAAAACATTCCAGTAATTCTTGGCAGAGACATTATTTATGTTTACTTCAAAATAAATCAAGTTCTTAAAAAGAGAAAAAAAGAAGATTAACAATTTCTCACACCGTGAATCTAAAAAAAAATAAAAAAAAAAATAAATAGAGGATGTATAATAGTGATATGATACTTGCACCTATTCTTGTACAAGCACAAAATAACTACTGAATTGCTAAATTCTAATCTAAGTTGAATATTGTTTATCAAGGCCAGTCATCCTTATTGTTAAGAGGAAACACACACACACATATATATAATATATATATATATATATATATATATATACACACACACACAAAATGCTATTATTCACTTTAGCAATTGCCTGTAATTAATCAATATCTTGATTAATTCATTACAATTAACCATGATGATCCTGTTTGGTGAAACTTAAGTAGGCTATTTCTATTTACACCTTTATACTAAATCTGTTCTACTAACATATTGAGCATGTATGATAGTAAGTCATCTTCTTTATCATATATATATATATATATATATACACACACACACAACACATATATACACACACACACACACACACACGTAGGAGAAGATCAACAATCTGCACAATTAATCCATATTGGAAACAGCAAAACCTAGAGTTCTTGTAAAAGGTACACTGACTAAACCAAGTTATTTTAAGGCAGCAGTAGATGAGACTTTAATTGCTGTAATATGACTACTGACTAAAAATGGCCTACAGCAAAAGTAGGCATCTTAGTCTGGCATAAATCTCTAAAATAAATGAAAATGAAAATGAAAATAAAATGCCAGCTAACATACTTGGAAGTGACTGCAGACATAAGGGAGTGTACTGCCTATTCTTGTAATAAGAATCCTCAATGATTAAGCTCAAGTTAAAAGCATAGCACACCAAAGAAAATGATATGAGGAGACTGTAATATGTAAAGATTCATCTTGAGATCAACTGTCAATATTATGGTAGAAAGTGATTTTAAATACTAGGGAGAGTCAAAAGTTTTGCAATTTTGGTAATGTGAGGCACAATTCAGCAGCTCCGGATATTTTTGCCAAGGTCATGAAGGTGATGAACCACACTTGACAGTGAGATACTGAGCTCACCTGATACTCTCTGAGTGCTACTTGCCAGATTTACCTCTATGGCATGTGGTCCTATGCTAGTCATGGTAATTGAGTCCTGTAACTACCACGTGTTTCTGGCTAGTTGCTGTTGATGTCTTCTGTGCCCATGTTGTTTTCCTTTGATTCACTAAATGGGGATCAACGTAACTTGGTCAAGCGTCTTTGTGACTGGTTAAAAGGTTAGTGGAAATGATATGCCTTAGTTGTTGGCAACTGTAAGAACAATATAACACACTTTTAACAATGGTTATTTTATTATATCTAATGGAAAGGAATATGTTCTGCACATTACCTCATAGATAAAAGACACGGTGAAGAACTTGAGTAATTCAGCAAAGATGGAGTTGACTGTCTCACTTCTTTTATTGAAGTTCTTCTTGGCGGCAAATTCTCAGAATAAATGTTTTTGGCTTATCTGATTTTGCCTAATTGTTGATTGGTTGGTCGGTTATTTGGGTTTTACGGCATGTCAACCCACTGGGTCATTTTATGCTGAAGATGTTTTTGTTTTATTCATTCTTGATGGGTACTCAATGTGTTTTAAACACATTTTTTCTATTTAAACCATAGATGGGACCTTAACAGGTACTACCACTCTGGGTCTGAGAGGACCTGGGAGCAATGGTGATAAAGGGGTGCTCCACATTCTCCAGACCTCCAGAACTGGAACTTCACCATCAGTTAGTTTAAAGTCATACCCAGGACCCTCAGTCACCGCCTTCTAGCACACACATGATAAAAAGGGTTGGGGCTCACCATAAGGGCAATAGGGTTGGGACAATCATATAGGTGCTAGGGCTTGACATGACCAGCCGATTGATTGGAGGGGACCTCTCTGACTGCCTGTCTAGCCTAAGTAAGGACCAAAGTGGAGTGTTGCATGTCATGGACTGCTTAGCCACCAGGATTCCATCTTTAAGCATCACATGTTGCCATCCACTGCCAATAGGTGGCCCATTGGAGGAGGGGGTCTTACCCCTCTGCAGAGGTGTAGTCGGTGTATTCTAAAGTTCCAGCCAACAGAACTGCTTGAATGTCGCAGTTCTTGCAGCCTGAGCAAAACTTCTTTAACCATCTGGTTACTGTACTGCAACAACAAATGATTTACTTACTTCTGCAGCATTATAACCATGTTCTAACTCGTAAAGCATAAGTTCCTGAATTAGACTACATTGCATGTGTCAAATCCCACACAGAGTGAAGTAATGCACAACATGCTAGCGTACCAACTACCACAAAACTACCCACCACAGCATGTAGCTTCCATGGTTTGAACTGCCTTGGGCACATGACATATGTGCTGCAAACTAGTTTGTCCAAAAATATTGCAAAATTTGACTTATCTTAGTAAAAACAAGCACTGAAGTGATTTATCAGACAAGAGAAAAGGTTAATTTGATACTTATATAAAGGGCATCCCATCATGGTGTCATAGTTAACAAGATAGTCTCACAGATGTCTATTGCTACTGAATAGCGAGTTTGATCCTCACCGGATACCCCATACTTGCAACCTTGTGTCACATCCTACCTGTAGTGAATGAATTGGGTAAAAGGACATCCCATCATAGTATAACTGTTAGCAAGCTAGTCTCACAGATCTACTGCAACCAAATAGTGAGTTCGAACCCCACTGGATGCCCCATACTTGTGACCTTGTGTCACATTCTACTGGTAGTGAACAGGTTGGGTAAAAGAGCATCTAATCAAGGTGTAATGGTTAGGAAGCTAGTCTCGCAGATCAATTGTTACCGAATAGTCAGTTTGATCCCCACTGGAGGCCCCATACTAATGATCTTTAGTCATATTCTACACATAATGAACGGGTTGGGTAAGTAACTACTCATACCATCTAAATACCAATATTTTAAATCTAATTTTAACAAATATTAATCTAGAGATAATTACTATTTTTATTATCTTCACCCTCAGAATTTGCTGGGTGGGGGAGATAAGAGTCTAAGCTAAGTGATACCTAACCCACACTCTATATCTACACAGTATGTTTTTATAACATGAATCTGTAGGCGAACAAGTTCCAAATTTAATTCTTAGCACACCACATCTCCCCTGTGACAACTACCAAAATACCAGTTCCAGCCAATTACTCTGTACCATACACTTTTACTTTTGCTGAAATACTACAGCAGTATTGAAATTGTAACAAATAGTTCCTTAATTTTTTTTTTATTCAAATTCCATAAAATTTAACTCTACTTAAAAAAGACAACATGCATATATCAAATTTTCAGTCAAATATTGTGATGCAGTTAAAAATAGTGGAATGCAGTGAGTCTATAAATATCAAAACTTAGTTTGGTTTACTATGATGTCCAGCACATAAGCCATTATGCCACAGAGACACCCCCCCTTAACACTTAGTAACTAGCTCTCAAGTTTTCATATATTTTTTATTGTTTAAGTGAAAGTTGAGCAACCTAATATTGAAAGAAGACAAGTTTGCACACACTTGTACGGCTTCAACTATTTCTATCTAATACAAATAATTTATAAACAATTATATTGTTTAATCTCATTCTATTCAATAATAATCATTTGTTTTCACAGTTATGGGAGTAAACAGATGAAATCAATTTGACAGTATGTGGAGAAAAGTAGAAAAACATGGGATGTAGTACTGGATGGATGTTTATTATCTAATACAAATAATGTGCATAGTTATATGGTTTCAAGTATTCCTATCTATCATTAATAATATGCAAACAGTTATATAGTTTAGCCTCAAGGAACTATGCAGTTATACGATATCGACTATTATGATCTAATACAAATAATTTGCACACAGTTGTAGGGTTTTAAGTATTTCTATCTAATACTTCATACATAATTATATGGTTTCAAGTAACTATTTCTATTTAATAGTGATAAATTTTTTTGCAAACAGTTATATCATTTCAAGTAACTACTATGACTACAAATACTACTACTACTACTAATAATAATAATCTAAAAGAGGAATTACCTTTATGAAAAATATTATGAACTTTTAAAATGTCATAGTTTAACTTAATCTATTCACTTTATTTTGCTGTACTGTATATAGTTTAATATTCTTTTTATATTCTAATTAAAATGTGATCATTCTATGAGGTCATATATATATATATATATATATATATATATATATATATATATATATATATATATATATACACACCTTTTTTATTCATAAATCTAAGATGAAAATCCGGACCAAAATAGAAATTGTAAAAATTCTGCAATATTATAAATAGAAGTGAGTAAAAATAAAAATCAATGCAATTTTGCAATATTAACACCAAAAAGAACAAGTGATTTTCTTTTACAAATAAGAATATTCTTATGATTCAGTGAACAATGTGGACGATAAAAATATATCAGAAAATCAAAATGGTGTCTCCTCACCCACCCAACTATTACAAACTTACAGATGTACATAGTGACACAATATAGATATGTATGTATTTACCCAACCCCTCAGCATGAGAAGGATAGTACACAAGGTTGATATTTATGCAGAGTTTAAAAAAAGTTTGAATTCAGAGTTTTCCTTCTAATAGACCAGTTGTCATACCAAGGTTAAAGAGCTCGACTATATATACCCATAGATGGAGGAAGAACAGTTGGATTAATACCTTTCCCAAAGTTATTAGGGCTATGTGAACAGCCTCATTCAGGTTTTTAACTCGGGTCACCGTGTCCATTTACTACGATGATAACCATTACGCAACAAGCCCTTCACAAGATAGATATTTGCTAACATTAACTTGAAAGATAGCTAACAGAATTTGCTGATATATAAAACAAGGTTTCATATATAATAATAATAATATCTATTGCGTACAGTGCTCAGGTGCACCACAACTCATCAAAGTCTCATGAATGGTACATAGAATAATGTACTAATGTGCTGCATGAGTAGGATGTGACACAAGGTCAATTCCTTAAGTGGAGTTTAACAGGTTTGAATTCAATTTTACTTCTAGACTGGTTACCTAGCCAAGGTTAAAGAGCCCAATCTGCCCTATTATTTACCTATAGCTGGAGGGAGAGTAATTGGATGAATACCATTCCCAAGGGTATTAGGATTTGAACTTGTCTTGTGTCCATTTCCTACGATGTAACCATTGTGCCTCCAACTGCTATGTAAAACACAATGTTTCATATATATATAATATATATATATATATATATATGACCATGTTTTCTATATGCCTTGCAAGTTGGTCTTACTACTGAGTAATGAGAAAAATTACATTGTTAACACAAAGTATATAGGAACAATCAATCAAATAAATGAACAAAAGGATTTACATTTCCAGGATGCTTAAAAACAACAAAGAGAAGAAGAAAAAAAGTTAAATGTGTGATTGCAACAATACCCAAAGAAATGTGCCTTGGGGGCTTGGAAAACACCTGGATAACCAAGAATGTATTGACAGGGATGTTGAACAGGTGGAGACTGATGACAATACTTCCATCACTAACTGAAATGAACACTGCTTCATGTTACCATATCAGAATTCTCATTACTCAGTTGAGAGGTTGCTAATACAAAAAGCACCAAACTAGATTACCATTCCATCATACCCCCATACAACAGTATATAAAGGGATTAAAGGGATACCAACTACATAGGAGCCTCTTGATCTGATGATCACATTGGTGAAAACCTCACAGTCACCAAACTAAGATCTCTCTATCATTATATATATATCACACATACACACACAAAAAAAAAGGGCCATTCAAAAAGAAAGGAGGAAAAAAGAAAGAAAAATTTTTTTAAAAAGAGGGAAAAAAGGGCCATTCAAAAAGGTCTAAGCCTCACCCAGTAAGAAGAGCTACTTCTTATAAAACATTCTGACTTAATTTCTGTGTACGCAAGACCCATACGAAGTAGCATAACAAGCATTTAGCTGAAAAACGCTGACATTTTCAAATTTGCGACCTTAATCAGTTAAAATTGCAATTTCTCGAGTATTTCTTAACCAATCTTTAAAATATTTATATGGTTGGAAAGAGAATAGAATAATCTTTCTAAATATGTAATTTTTATCGGTTTTTATTAATTGAATTATTTTTTACAGCGAGTTAAAAACCGTATTTTCGGTCGAACAGCTGAAAACAAAAATATGAGCTTTTTTTTTTTAAGGATAAATTTTACACAAAAAAAATCGTGGCTGAAAGAAAGCACGTTTTTATTAATTGAATTATTTTACAGCGAGTTAAAAAACGTATTTTGCTTTGAAAATGCTTTTTCGAGTTTTCTTTGGAAAATCTAAGTGGCTAATCTTTATAATATTCTTGAAATTTTGCACTCAATTAGAAGACACCTGGAAGTACAAACGGGGTCTTTTATTTTTGTTTGTAGGACCCGTGGAAATAAAAATATGAGAGGGCAAAGTTCAAGGCTATTTGTTTTTAAAAATATAAGAGAAGCAAAAAAAAAAAAAAAAAAAAAGCACTATGTCTGTGATATTAGAAAGTTTCAGAATTATTTTGATATATAATTTGTAAAATGTAAAGATTGCTAAACCGTTCGGATTTGCTTCGAAAGTTTGTATTTTGAAAAAAAAAAAAAAAAAATCAAATTTAATTGTCCGACAGGCGTACACTGTACGCCTGTCTTCTCAGCTAGGCATTGTTTATGCACACAATAAAGTTTAAATATATCGCTTATTTCTAATCCAATTTTTAAAATATTTATATCATTGAAAATAAAATAATCTTTCTAAATATTCAACTTTTATGTGTTTTTAACAATTGAATTATTTTTTACTTCCGTTTCAATTTTGGAAAAAAAAAAATAACTTGAAATTACGAGAGATGTAAATAAAACATGGCCCACACTGACCGGGTTTGTGTGAAAACATATGTAAATAGGTAATCTATTTCTTTTATGTAATTCAACATTAGTATTTAGAAATGTATTTTTAAATTCAAAGTGGTTATATATTTAAATTGATATTATATATGTATTATATATGTGTATACATGCAGTATAAAAATGAAAATGTTGAATAATCTTGTGGTAAACTAAAAAAAAACAACAAAAAATCTTGATATCCCTACTTTTTATTCCCCAAATAATGGATTCTAGCATGGAGATACATAAAATCTAAGACCAGAATCAGAAAGAACATAGAATTTTACATAAGAATGCAAAGTTTTATTAAAATTGCTTCAAAAATAAATAAATGGTGAAGAAATTACTGAATTTCTTGTTCTGAAATGGTCCCAGAGAATTGACAGATTTTTTTATCAAAATCATGTCCACGTTTTTTTACCCCAATTTCGGGGATATTTGTATAATTCAAACAGTTTTGAAAATAATTCTGAGACTATCTTCTATTAGTGATATAATCCTTTTTATTTTGCTGATCTTATACTTTTTGAAGAAATCTCTGTCAAGTTTTGTTTATCATATTTTTGTTTCCAAAGGTTGGAAAAGAAAAAAACAAGTTCCTGCTTATATTTTAAGGTGTGTGCTAATTAAGTGTAAAATTTCAAAAATATTGATAAAGATTAGCCACTTTGATTTTATGAAAGAAATCACCATGTAAATTTTACTCTGGGGGAAAAAAAACTCATATTACGAATTTCCAATTGTTCAAAGCACTCGCAGTAAAAAATAATGCAATGGATAAAAACACATTACATATTTAGAAAGATTATTTTCTTTTCTTTCCAACCATACAAATATTTTGGTCCAGTAATACACGAGAAATTGCGATTTAAACCAATTAAGGTTAGAATTTGTCAATGTCCACCACAATCAACGAAACTGCTGGGGTTGCTAGTCCAATGGCATCTCCCACTGGCCTGGTTAGAGATTAAATATTAATGCGATCCCAGGGGGGGGGGGCATTCCTTGATTTAAAGGGAGAAGGGATGGGTGTATTGCCCAGTGCCTGAGGTGCCCTAATAGAGAAATGCACAGAGGTTCCACGCATTTTTTTGTACTGCCATCGTATTAGCTTTGGTTCGAGCATGGCCCCCACGTTAATGGACCTTGTGTCTGACTGGCATGGTGGGATGCTGGAAAATAACTATCTTAGGAGGTAGAAGTATCTAACCATGTGCAAATAATCCTGCTATAAATAATAGGATCTATGCTCATATTGAAATAAATACCAGATGCATACAGTCCCCATTAGTAGAATAAACAAATTCTCAAGAAATAAACATTCAGAGATGAACATGGTTGCATGTTGTTTTTAGATGCATTCAATAACATCTGGATGCAGAGGAAACAATTTATTAAAACTTCACAAGATCTAAATTCTACAAAGTAAGCAAATTATGTTAAAGATATTTTCTTACATTAGCCTTTGAAGATCCTTTCTGAACATTACTTGTATGATTAATCATCTGATGCTGTGAATAGGGCCAAACTGACTAGAATGTTCTTTGCTTATCCCTTTGATTTATGTACTTTTATTTTAAAGAGGATACAAATGTACTCCAGTCAGAATAGTCCAAAAAGAGAAAGTCAGAGCTGTGGAGTCAGAAGCAATTAAGGTGTTATATTATTTGGAGAGCTCCACAAATTGGGAAGGGATGTGATGTAAGGATTAATGAATGAATTCAAAATATAAATCAAATATTTTTTTGGAGTACAAAATTTTATGATTGCAAAAATAGACCAAATGTTTTATTCATTTTTTGAAAAGCAATAAGAGAGAGAGAGAGAGAGAGAGAGAGAAAGAGAGAGAGAGATACGGTTAGCTAACAGAGCTAAAGAAGGTAAAGTTGATGAATAAGAAAGATATAAAATATTCCATTAAATGAGGCAAGTATATATATAAAAAAAAGTCCCCTAAGAGGGAGGGAAATTTAAGAACAAGATTGTAATAATATTAAGATCTAGTAAGCTTAAAATGAAAATAAAATAATATATACCACAATTCAAGTTCAATTTTTCAGAGCCAAAAAGAAGAACCAGTATCTTTGGACCTTGCCAACCCACTGGATAAGACATGCATTTTTTAGCATACTGAAAGGAATAGTCCATACTTTACAACCTTTATAATAATAATTAGTGAGCTTAATAAAAAGATTAAAATATTCCACAAGAATATGATAAAAAATATGACACTTAATATCTTGATACCATACAAAATACCACACTGAACATCTTTATACCCAACCTCCTCCCAAAAACCAACAACAATTATTAAAAAAACAAAAAGAAAATGAATTAAATATTTTTCAGAGGGATAGAAATACAGTATTTAAAAGAGATTATTTTTCTTGGTTTAATTTTTGTTGCTACAACAAACATTTTCAGTTCGAACATTTATTTGTTTAATTAAAAAAACTTCATAATACTTCTGCTCTATGTATAATGGTTATCTAAAATATCCTAGAGAAATGTATGAATCCATCTATTTCCCACTAGCTATGTGTAAATAACAGTGTAGATTGTACTTTTTAACATTGATTAAGCAATCAGTTTAGGAGAAGGAAAACTCTGAATTCAAACCTGTTAAACTCCTCTTAAGAAATTGACCATGTGTCACATAGGTCAGTAAATATGTATAATCATTTTTACAATAATATTTTTAAGTTACTTGAAAATATAAAATGTGTGATTGCAACAATACCCAAAGAAATTTGCCTAATGGCTCTAAAATAAAAGACAGAAACTGAAGCCATAATATCAATTCAGTTTCTCAAATAAATAGATACTTCCATATAAGTGTTTACAATTTTGGAAGCATCTTGTAGGTTTCATGCACTTAAATGTAACAACTCATATAGGACAGAGATAATACAAAAATTATTTAAAATCAAATTATCCATAAGGGGGAGGATTTTATTTTTATGTGTAATGTTTACCAATAAAAAACTTTTTTTTTTTTTTTACTGTGATTATATTCACACAGATATAGGCTTGGCTATATTATTTCACTGAGTAGGTGTCATGTGTACTTGTGGTAGAGGCTAATGTATTGAGGATGACAGATATTGATATGCTTCAGATGTCACAAATTGATTATAGGATGAGAGAGAGAGAGAGAGAGAGAGAGAGAGAGAGAGAGAGAGAGAGAGAGAGAGAGAGTCCTTCCGATGCTTGTCTCTATGAGGAACTGGGACCACAAAACTGAAAAGCACTAGTAGAAGAGATATCTGTCTAAAGTAATATTCTATTTCACAGAGGAAAGCATGCATGAAAACTACAGCTAATGGATTAAGATAACAGAATGAATAATTAACAAAGAAAAACAAAAACAAAAAAAAAAAACCACACACACACTGAACAAAAAAAAAAGAAGACCCCCTAAAAAAAAAAAAAAAAAAAAAAAAAAAAAAAAAAGAAAAAAGAAAAAAAAAAGCCAACAAACTCATCTTCAGTGATTTCGTTCAAGTTTATCTTTGTTATAGAAAACAATCCAAATGGAATAAAGAATCTTACCAATACTAATTACAAAATTAAATTTAATAGTTATTCTTTGACAGCATTTAATGTAATGATGAACGTTATCTAAAAACTATTAAACATTTTCTTCTTTCATAACAAAAATGACATGGTTATATACTGATGTAATCAGACTAGTTTCCTCATCTTGGTTGTTGCTTTATGTATTTCCCCCTCCCCACTGCACCAGTAGGATGCAACACAAGGTCAATTCTTTTTTTTCTTCTGTTTTCCACACTAAATGTGTTTTGATTTACTCTAAATTAAATGTACTATAGTAGAAAAATACTATAGCAGGAATACAGTAAATGGTCATATATACAGGCCAATACATCCACAGGTTCTAAAATAAGGGGTGTATCAATAGTACAGAGACCCCATATTTGTACATACTGTATCCAGGTCAAAATCAGCACTGTCCTTCATGTTGACGCAATTACATTTCCATCAGTGTATTAAGTAGATATTTAAATAGGCTTTCTAATCCGTTGGATTCTATTTAAAAATAATGTTATTCACTGTATTAGTAAACCTAAATAAATTGTTTTTGTAAATGCATCCACAGTTCAGCACCTGATTTATAATCATATAATTAATGATGAAAAAATATTATATTGACTGGTCATCATCAAGTTGTCACTGACAGCTTTCTCTTATCCACTAGTTCTGATCTCATTTGACTATCAGCCATTCATTCAGTTACATAAAATCTAAAGGGCTGTTGTTGATAATGTACAGAACTCTTTTACATTAAGAGATAAAAATATCAAGTTGATAAATTGGCATCAAAAGAAACAAGGCTTCCTCTTTATATTATTAATATAGAAGAATTTTAAGAAAACAAAAACAAAAAACAAACACCAAACAGTCTATGAAAAAAAAAAAAAAAAAAAAAAAATACATATATATTTACCTAACCTTTTCCCGACAGAAAGAATACAACTTAATGTCAATTTTTTTAAAGTGGAGTACAGCTGGTTTCAGAGTTTCTCTAATGAATTCAAGGCTAATGAGCCCAGTCTGCCCTTCTGGAATACATGTAAAAAGTAGTTGGGGAGGGTGGCTTATTGTAGGTATTAGTTGGACAGCAAGGGAATCTATCCCCTTTTCTCTAGTATCATATATTATAAATAATAAATGGATACCTTGGTTCAAATATAAGGAGACTGAGGAGGCAAAAAAATGCCGAAATAAATTTGTATCTGAACCAAGGTATCCATTTATTCATAATTCTCCATACATGTTAAAAATTGTACATAAATCTTTATATGTACATTATCTCAATTTTGGTTGAATCCTATCAAGAAAACACTAGTGATTGTTTGTTTTTGTTAATATCTTTTTAAGTGTTTTAAATTTCCTGTGTGCTATGGGTGCAAGTTTTGTACTTGTTTATGTATTGTAATATAAAGTAAAGTTTTTATCTTTTCTTTTTTAAAAATAGACTAATTCTGTAGAAGGCAATGTGGCTGCTGTCACGTTTGCATACTTTTTTTTTTCATCTATAAGAGTGTAATGATTATCATCTTAGAAACTGGACTCTGTGACCCATGTTCAAATCCTGGACAAGACTATTTGCATTTTACATAGCGCTAATAGCCTTGGGAAAGGTATGAATCCAACTATTCTTCCTCTAGATATGGGTTAACAGTAAGGCAGACTGGGCTCTTTAACATTGGTTAGGTGACCAGTCTAGGAGAAGGAAGAGTGAATTCAAATCTGTTAAACTGTTTAAGAAACTGACATTGTGTTGCATTCTACTTGTGCGGAGGAGTTGGTGATATATATATATATATATATATATATATATATATATATAAGATCTTTATCATTTTGTTACATGATAAACAACATATATTAGCAAATGTACTTAATGTATTCGAAGGGATAATTTGTTTGGTATGAGTAAATGCTATGCTATACCAATGTAAAAAAAAATAAAATAAAAAAATAAATTCAATAAAATAAGGTTACCAAAATAAAGTATAACTAGCAATTACAATTGTTAAAAAAATGTCCCCAAGATCAGAAAATATCTAATTCAATTCCCAGTGCTGACTTGGAAAAAGTTGTTAGCTACTTATATCAAATCCTATTTATGTTTGAAAAAAGAAAGAAAAAAAAAAAGGGTCATATTTGTCTCTCAGGATTTTTGGCAACAATCCACTACTTTTTGTTTCTTAACTGTGTGCGATTGTTCGATTAAGGGTACATTTGTCCCACTTCTGCTCCACCCAAACACGATTATTCTTTGTAAATTGGGGTCAAGTAGTACAGAGTACAGAGTAGAATTGACAATGGAAATGTCTAGGGTGCAGTTCCAAGTACCAAATCAGCAGAGTCTGCAATCATAAACTAACCTTGGAGAAAAGAAACTTGAGGAAATGAAGACTAGAATGAATGTTAGCAAAGCGTTTGGTAATTTAATTTTTATCTTGGAAGAATTTTAATTATCATAATTTGTGGCAAATAAAATGGACCCCCCCACCAATAACAACAAAGCTGTAGCCATGTCAGTGCTACTGTATGGCTAACGAAACTCTTAGAGAAAAAGCTAGATAGGAACTACACGAGGACGCCGTGGGCTGTCTTGAACAAATCTTAAAAGCAGCATCCCATGAGAAAGCAGCTGTACAGCCGTCTGTCCTCTATCATACAAACCATCCAAGTAAGACATGCTAGACACTGCTGGCAAAGCAAAGATAAACACATAAGTGACATTCTCCTGTGTAGACCAACCAGCAAAAACCTACACCAATCAGCTCTGAGCAGATTCTGGATGCTAAGCAGAGGACCTACCCAGGCTGATGATCAATAGGGATGGTTAGCGAGAGAGAGAGTCATGGATATCTGTGCTGTCAGTTTAACCTGATGATGATTTAGTCACTGAATTTTAGTTTGGAAAGTTTTTGCATTATGTATCTGTATTGAAAGCCAGAAAGATGATTACTGACAGACTACAGCTATTATAAGCATTTTTGAGGCACTTCACTTATAAATAATGCTTAACCACTAATTTTTGTTCTTCTAAAATCTATTACCAAAACAAAGTGAAGAGATTATACAGGATAGAGTTAGTGACCCATGAAAAGCAGATGCCAGAGCAGTTGAATGGAATGAAAGTGAGTAGCTTAGAACTCTAGTATCAATACATAGGCAAGATATTGGAAGAACATTTTAGTTTACAGATAAGAGGAAATATAGAATTACAATATAGAAAAAAGAAAGAAAAAAAAGAAAGAAAGAGAGAGAGAGGTAGTATGAGGAGTCTTGGCCCATTATCTCCTCCAGATGCCAAGAGATGTTGGGAGGTACCTGAACACACACACTTCCTTAGCTTGGATCAAACAATCTATACATAGGTCAGTGTAGTTAGCCAACCTTTAAATACCTGATAAACATAATTAAAGAAGAAATAAAACTAAATGTGTATATATTGAAAATATAGATACACAAAGCATATATATATATATATATATATATATATATATATATATATATATATATATACACACACACACACACACAGGGTGTCCAGGAAAAATTTGACAGTTTCATAAGGAAAAGGAAAAGTGCTTAGTAACTACAAAATTTAATGGATTGTAAAGCAATTCAACAGGCACGGAAATTACACTACTGTCAACAAGTTTCACTCAAAATAACCACCATTAGCGTTGATCACAGCCTCAATCCTGCTCCGGAACCTGGAGCAAGCTGATGTTACAGTTTACCTGGGAAGGGTCTCAAAAACTACCTTAATTCTGCCGATTAACTGGGCTTTTGTAGAACTGGCATGGCGATTGGTGTCTTTCTCAACGCCACCACATACATAATAATCCATGGGGTTAAGATCTGGGGAGTTTGGAGGCCAAACATTGGTGTGGCAAGGGGCTGAATCCTGCTGCCATACATATGGCCTATCATTGGCTACCCTTGTTATCCAGGGCTTGACTACAGTGTTTAGCAACTCCACATAGGCATCTGAGGGTTCTCCAACACTTTTTACTGCAGATTCAAGGAATTCTGCTGTACGAATGCAATCAGATCTTCTGTTATATTGCTTTCTTCTAGCTACAGCATCGTAGTCTCCATTGTAATTCTCCAGTTTATGCCTGTTCGTTTTTACAGTGTTCAGGGAGCATTGGGCAGCAACCATAATCTCCTTATTTTGATGGCCTGTGCAGATCATCATGATACAAGTTAATCTCTTCCTCGATTCAGGTGGGTTCCAGTCATCCATTCTATCTGTCATCACGTATATGAATGAAGAAGTTTCCAAGCTTTTAAATGATATGTAGTGTGTGTCAATACCTCCAACCTACGGAGAAAAATAACCAAATATAAATATGTCAAATTTATCCCAAACACCCTGTGTATATATATAAGTTGGCAGTGTGGCTTATTGTTGGTATCTGCCAGACAATAAGGGAGACTATCCTCTATTCACTAGCACTAGACTAGGGAGTTGTTTTGCATCTGAGGTGGAGTACCACACCTACCAACAGCTGCCCACTTTATCACACAATTCCAAGTTGTGCTACTCATGTGCCGAGTTGGCATCAAACCTGGAATCTTGTAGTTCCTAGATGGATTCACTACCGACTGAGCTAAACCAACTCTCTCTCTCTATATATATAACATTTATATGTATAACCATAAAAATTTTCTGGAATCATGAATAAGGTGACCAATCAATTCTATTGGCAATTTATATTCATGAAGAAGGGATCGTTAATCCCTTCATCAATAAAAGTTTCAAACTCATTTCTGAATACTCATTTCAAGCAATCATTGTGCTTAAGAATCTGATGGTAAAGAAGAGTAGGTACATGTACTAAAAGATAACCTATATAACATTTTATCTTCATTTAATTCTAAAATAAGTCATACTGATAAGATCTTTATCTTTGTTGCTTCTACCATGATATTTTGGCTGGTCAAACTTTATTGGTTCAAATAGTTTTAATACTATCTATTAGGTCTAGCTTTTTTCCCTCTCCTGAAGACTGTAGCAATTGACAAACCAGATGAGTATAGCAAGATCAACAAAGTTGATGATACTACTCCATCTATATATTAATACTCTTGTTCCTTAATCTTCTGACCATTATCATCTTGCAATATCTTCTGTTTAAAAATGATACTGTCTAAATTGTCCAAGATGAAATGCAAAAAAAATGTAATCCTGATCATACTGCGGTATATCCATAGGTCCTTCTAGTAAAATCATAACATAAAAATGGTAGTTAATATTGCTAAACCCAGGCTGTAATTAAGAGAGAACCTTGATCTACTGGCCTTTAGCAATTAATCTATCTCACATACAAAGAGAGTATAACAGGCATAAAAAGAAAGCTGAAGAGACTTTTTGTTTAACAGACTTGTGTCAGTGCAATGTTTTGCTACTTCTAGTCTTATCTTAATAGTGTCTCTTTCTATCCAGTCACCATTCAACAACTGATATTATCTATGATCCAGAGGGAATTGTGGCTGACAGTTATACCTTTATTCATCCCCCCCTCATTTGGATAGACTTTGGCAACTACTGACACACAGATGAAAATAGATAAAATAAAAAGATGAATGAAAAAAAAAAAAAAAAAAAAAAAAAAAAAAAAAGAAATTAATTAAAAGATTTTTAATTATTTGCTTAGAGGCTGTCTTTGGTAGCCATTAGACTTGGATGTCAAATCACATCCTATTCATAGAATTTTATATTATAACTCATTGTGAAAATGAAAAAAAAAAAAAAAAAGAGAAAAAAATGTTAATCTAATAATAATTATAATTAGTATCACCTAAATAATTAATAATAAGTAGCACCTAAAAATGATTTTGCTTAAATCGTAACAATTAGGGTAATGCAGATGCTACACTATCATTGTTGCGAACTGAACAGGAAATCTCTTTATTCGCCAAGCTAGAACCTATTAATGCTATTGCACTAACAAAAAATTGTGACAATGTGGCATTTTTGCTGTGGTATGGTAATATACATAAAAATTGGAAATGGAATTGGTAACCAGAGTTCAAATCCTGAATGAAGCTGTTTGCATTTCACTTTGTGCTAAAACTTTGGTTTAAGTATGAATCAAACTGTGTGTGTGTGTGTGTTGTCCCTGTGATGGAGTGGTTAACATGCTGGACTGTGACACTGTAGTAAACGTGTGAACTCCAGTTGTGCTATTACATTCACTTTTGGACTAACACCTTTGGGAAAGGTATGAACCCTCTTATCCCTCCAGTTATAGGTTAAATAGTACCACTACTGTTCTTCTACAAGGATGGCTTTGGCATTAAATGACCACAAAAGTTGAGGTGTCTTTAAATAAAGAAACCAAAACTGAATCAATCCAGCAATGAGGGGAGAACAGATTGATTCAGAGCAGACTAGGTTATTTAGCCTTAACAAGAAAACTATGAAGGTGAACCAGCTGTACCCCACTTAAAAATTCAACTTGTGTCACATCCTGCCATGGCATAGGGGTTAAGTAGATACATACATAGAAAAAAATGGATCTGTATAATATGTGTTTTTGGAATATACATATAAAAATTGAATCATTCTGATTATATATATATATATATATATATATATACACACACATATATACATATTTACCAACCCCTCTGCACGAGCAGGATGCGACACAAGGTCAATTTCTTAAATGGAGTTTAACAGGTTTGAATTCAAAGCATTCCTTCTCCTAGACTGGTTAACTAGCCATGGTTAAAGAGCACAGTCTGCCCTACTATTTACCCATAGCTGGAGGGAGAGTAGGTGGATGCATACCTTTCCCAAGGGTATTAGTGTCATATGGAATGTGGAAGCCTCGTCTTGAACTTGGGTGGACAAGTCCATTTTCTATGACTATTATACCACGCACCACTTAATTATTCTAATATAGATGACAGAATTAACACACACACACACACACACACACACACACACAGTTTCAGAAAAATTGATATCATCTTGTAAGCATGACCAAATTCTCGTTCAAATGAACTCAATTTTTAACACCATGCATAAAAACACAAAATTCTGTTTAAGGTTTCATGTCTTGTTTTTCTTTTCATCTATAGAAATGCTATTCACTGGAAAAGAAAAAGGCATTTTGTGTCTTAGAGTATGCTTGAACACAGTCAAACAACACTGTGCAGTGTGCATTTGTGTGAGAATTAGCTGAAAAATGCACCAGCTGCAACACAAATTTGGATATGGCCCAAAAAGTTCAAAGAAGAAGGCTGTCTGTGTAGGGTAAAAAAAAAGGATCTGGACAACTAATATCAGAAGAGATGCTTGAAAACTTGTGAAATCATTCATGAAATCTACGTATCTTTGAATTCTTCATTCATATTTTGATGAATAAATTTTTATTTTACTCAACATTAAGCCTGTTTAGTTTCATTTACCTAGACTATGCAGTTACTCAGATATTTACATCTCAAATGATGTCAAATGTTTTGAAACACTATATTTTATATATATATATATATACATATATACATACATACATACACACACACACACACACACTTACATATGTATATCATAATAAAGTCCACAAAACGGTTAGGATTTTGTTTAAAAAAAAAAAAAAAAAAAAATCATATTTGCAACGTGTTTTGGATCTTCAATCTTCTGCAGGGAAAAAAAAAAATTCTTTGTATGCATATTATATATATATATATATATGTGTGTGTGTGTGTGTGTGTGTGTGTAAGTCCCTTCTCCCTTCCTCCCCTAATCAAGTGGGAGAGTTGATTGGTTTTCTTTTATCTTTCAGATTTATATATATATATATATATATATATATGTATATCTAATGATGATGACTGTCACATCTTCACAGATGATAGCTGTCTTTTACCTCCAAAATTACACCTCAAAAATCCTGATTAAGAACTAATTTGACTTGCGAAAAATATACAAGATGCCTAAGATGATAATGCAGTAAGACATCTGTATGTCATTGGATTATAGTGACATACACTTGTATGACACTTATGCCACTCTCTGAGTCTACACAGCCACAGCGCAGTGACAGACATAGCAAGATAATTGATGACTATGCAGAGTACCTTTTCTTAGACTTTTATCATCAAAGGGAATCTACAAGTCAGCTTCCTTCTCCAGTTTTTATTTTGGAGTTAACTTCTCCTAGAAGAGTAGTGTTCACCATGACTTTATCATTAGACTGGAGTTCTCACTCCATATATGGTTAGAGTATCTAAGTATAGAAAAGAAAAAAAAATGCCAAGTTCAATTTTTATAAAAGAGAAAAGAAAAAATTCAACTAGTGTTCTAGATTTTTATCCTGGTTGCACACCTGGGACTTGGTTCTATTTTGCAACTAAATTATACATCTCAACTGAGATCCAACTACTTTAATGCTGCAACAAAGTTCAATTTAAATAATTTAAATATTACGCACAGCTGGAGCGTAAGCCATGGAAGAAGGCTTGTAAATCACTAAAGCTGTTAAGGGTTTATAGTTATTTATCTATGCCAAGATTGGTAGCTCAATGGTTTGGGTATTTAAATAGAGAGAACTAGAAAAAGACAAGGGTGCTAAGTGATATTAGTTGTATTCCAGCCAATAGAAAAGAAACTAAAAAAAAGAAGAACATCCCAAATTCACATGTGGAGAACTGCTTACAATCAAACATATCTTCATAGTATGGAAAAAACTGAAATTGCTAAGGAAAAAAAAATACCTTAATTCAAGTAATCTGAAAGAACTCTTCCAAACAACAAATACCAACAACATCATAAACTTCTTATAGAAAACAAAACATATACAACAAATTAATTATAGAACTAATCATAAAATCTCCCTATTAAAACCAACAACTACAAGGAAAATAAAAAAAAAAAAAAAAAAAAAGAAAAAAATTCTAACAATATCACCAAATCAACTAGACATCAATCAGTAGAATCTCTATATAAAATTTCTCAAAACACAATTAACAACCATTCTATAATCACACAAGTAACAAAATATACAATTTCAGCATAAAATGACCAATAGCAGTTGACATGCTGTAAAAAGCAAAAAACAAATCTGTTGTAAAGATTTAACAATATTTTAGCCTCTTTTACAAATATATAAATTTTTGGAGAATAAAATATTCTGTTAAGATGTTGTTTTGCTAAAAATAATAATACTATTATAATATGATAATATGATAGAACACTTTATCAACACCTTACTACAAGCAAAAAATTTGGTTGTTATATCCTGTCGAGAATTGTAGGCACTTTCCTTTTAGTAACTCTTGGGCAAGCCTATTTCACTTATTTGGGGGTACCCAACAAATTCTTAAAATAAAAATCTCACAACTGTGCTCTATGATTCAAATATCTACAATAATATTGTCTATGATTTTAAGAATCATTATCAATTCCCAGATTTGATATACAATGATCTAAAGGGTTGTCTGAAAGTCTTGTCATCCATACATATTGTTTTAACTTTCATTTTTTTGTTTTAATATAAGTTATGTAATTTTTTCATCTAAAAGAAAACAAAAAAACTTTAAGAATCAAATCATTTCTTAGAATTTCAGGTTGTCTTATGAATTTTGTCTCTTAAAAAAAGATGTAGGCACGACAAGACTTTCGGACCACCCTGTTCTGTCTAATGTACTGTTAGCTTGTTATAGTCAGGTTTTGACTGTTGTGCTCTCTTGCCTTTCTTACAGTCACCTTCTTGGAATTTCAAACCAAACTGTTTACTCAATTTATGTACTATGGTGACTATAACAATCATAATGACGACACTGGAGTAGAGTGTATAATATAATTTCTCAGTATAGAAAAAAAAAAAAAAAAAATTTCCCAGATTTGTTCAGATTACTAAACTCTTTATTCTGCATTTATTATGGCATCATTGTTGTCGATCCATTCTATTTCTTCAAGTGTGTAAGATTTTTTTTAGCAAAAATAAAGTAAGCAAACAAAAGAAATATTGACTAATATACTGACCAGCTTAGGTCAATCCCAGCAGTGTAAACCACCTAGACAATACCATTCTCAGAAACCTGTATAACATTGGTAATTCCATATTATACATAGGGATGCTCTTCAATTTCTTCTCTGCTGAACATAGAAAGCCAAAATTATACTGAAATCCACACCAACATTTTACCATTTCCTACAATTGTCTCACAATACTCCATCTTTATTTGGACATCATTCCAGATGGATACTGTTTACCATATAAAAACTTTTATACCTCACCCTCTTTTGATATGGTTTCATATTCATCATGTATTATATCCAACCTCTCTGCACATGCAGGATGTGACACAAAGTCAATTTTTAAATGGAGTTTAACAGGTTTGAATTCAGAGTTTTCCTACACCTAGACCGGCTGCCATACCAAGGTTAAAGACCCCAGTCTGCCCTTCTATTTACCCATAGCTGGAGGGAGAATAGTTGAATTTAACCCTTTCCTATGTGAAATGCAAACAGCCCTGTCTAGGATTAGACCTAGGTTCGCTGTGTCCATTTCCTATGATGATAACCATTACACCACAAGTGCTTCCATTTCACGTTCATCTCAGTCAATGACTAGTTTCTCCCTTATGCTCCTTGAGGCATAGGATGTTTATATATGCAATCTTTTGTCAAGCCCTAGTAAAAAGTTAAGGCTGATTGTGTTATTGAAAACCATCCAAATGTTATAACCCCCTCTAAAAAAACAAACAAACAAAAAACTTTAGATTTGTTCTTCTGCTCCTTACATATAGTATATACATACTGTAGTTATATATTGTTGATACCTCTGTGGCTCATCTTAGAAATAACCAAAAAGAAAATTGTTGCTTTGGAGTGTAATGAATATCTATGATGATACTTATATGGAAGGATTGAAAAGTAAAGTCCAAGACTCCCCCCAAACAAAAAACTTAAGTGACACAAACAGGTGTTTTTTTTCCTTTTTTCTTTATATCTTAGGAGATGGTTCATCTAGTCAGGATATCAAATTCTACTTCAATCAAGTTGACATGAATTTGTGACCTAGAATAGTTAACTTTTTTTCTTTTTTAAAAATATCTTTAACTCACTTGCTTACATTGGAGAACAGTTGATAGTCAGTAAGTTTCACAGGACTACTTTAACCCATTTTGATCTGACTTTTGTATAAACAATTTATTATATTAAGTCCACAAGACTTTCAATAAATTTACTAAACCTATCTAATCTACTTTTTAGATCCATTGTGTTTCTAAACACATGTTGAATGAAAAATATCCCAACATTATTATTAAGTAACATATAAGTAGGATTATTTATAGACAACAACATTATTAACAAATATTTTTGGAATATATCTCATTATGAACAGGATTAAAGGACTGCATAAAAGATATTTGTTGTCCCTTTGCACAGCTTAGCAGCTCTAATGTTAACCATAAATTTGGACAAATACAATACGGCCGGTTTAGCTCAGTCGGTAGTGTATCTGATTAGGAACCACAAAGTTCCAGGTTCGATACTGGCCCTTACCAACTCAGCATAGAAGTAGCACAGAGATCTGTGCTGTAAAATGAGGAGCTGATGGTTGGTGTGGCACTCCACCTCAGATGCCAAAACCATTTCCTTGGTCTAGCACTAGTGAGAATGGGATAGATTTCCTTGCTGTCTGGCTGATACCAACTTTTTACAATAGATAAACAGGTACAAAAGTTGCAGACACAGTAGACATGAAATTTAAAACTCTTACAAAGATTTTAACAAAAAACAAATGCTAATCATAGGAGTGATATAAACATCTAATATATATATATTTAGTGATATAAATTATTAGTAGGGTGAAACAAATATTCTAATGGACAACATATTTATAGAGAAAGTTACCAACTTGGTAGACCGAAATAATTGCTCATTGGACAAATCACAACTTGACCACATGTATAAAAGATAAAACTTGAAGCTATTTGTAAGCAGAGAGTGACACAGGAAGTGCTGACAAACAACAATGTTGGATGCAGGCTGAGATGTGATCAATCACGACTGGGTTACTTTAGTGAGGAGGTATGATGCTGAAACCTCCAATGAACTAAAGAACATCACTAATGATGCATCCAACCGCATCTTAGAGATACATTTTGTAAAATAGAATATATATAAGTGTATTTTGGCAGCATTTTTTCTTTTAAACATGTTTTGTTAAACTGTACTGATGATTCTTGTCGGATGAGTTTTTGTTAGATCCTTTTTAATTTTCTGGCCATCTTTTTAATGTCAGGGTGGAACTGGTGTAGCAATCCACCAAAGGTTTCTTTACGAGTGCTTTCGGCATGTCTATCTGCCATCTTCAGGTGTGAAACTGATGGGATGTTTCAGGTGTCTCGTTTTTAAAACAACGAGCAATAACGTGGAATTGGTAGTGGGAGGTAGTAGGAATTGGTTGTAGGTTCAAACGAATGATAGCAGTAGAGATCTTTCATTCTCACAAACTTGTGACCCCCCTCCTACAAACAGATCTATCTGACCAATAGATGGAACCCTAACAGGTATTATCACTCTGGTTCAGAGAAGACCTAGGAGTAATGGCAATGAAAAGGGTTATTCTACGCTCCCAAGAACTCCAGAACTAGAGCCTCACCTCCATATGTAGTTTAGTGTCATACTCAGGATATACTCTTTTTTGAGGGGTGAGGTGTTACCCCTCTACAGGTGATGGAGTCACTGTATTCTACAAGGCAAAGAAAATATTCATGTAGACAGTAATCCAAGAAATAAATAAGTTTGAAAAAAAAAAAAAATGCTAGATAGAAAAAGATTCTGTGTATAATTGAGTGATGATGATGATGGCTTAGAATTCTGTTATTGAAGTGGAATTTGCTTGAAGGCCAATTTGAACAAAAATCATTAACCTATTAACTGCTGACCATTTATACACCCTGGCCTTCATCCAAAACAGAAGATTTATCAGACAAACAAATAAACAAATATACTAAATACTTCACAAGCAAAATGGTTCCTTATTGGAAGCAAATTACTTTTAGGCCATTCAAGCCAATTTCACCTATCATTCTTATTTTATGGCCATTTAAAGTTTTAGAGAGTTTCAGAAAATGTTCACTTTTTGGAAGTTTTTTCCCCCAATTTTGGAAGCTGCTATTTTGAAACTAAGTTTGTTACAAGCCTCTGTAAGGTTGCTTTTCTTAGTTTAATGACATATCAACCTTTGTGGCTAATCAAATGCTAAAGCCATCCTTGTATTTATTTATTTACCAACCCCTCTGCACAAGCAGGATGAGACATGGTCTGAGTTTGAATTCAGTTTTCCTTCTCCTATACCAGTTGCCATAACAAGGTTAAAGAGCCCACACTGCCCTACTATTTACACATAAATGGAGAGAGAATAGTTGGATTCATACCTTTCCTAAGGTTACTAGTAATATGTGAAGCCATTCTTGTAGAAGAACAGTAGAGGTCCTTATTTAACCCATAACTGGTGGGATGAGGGTATTTATACCTTTCCCAAGGGTATTAATCTGAAAGTAAACGTAATAACGTGACTGGAGTATGAACTCTCTTACTATGATGTAGTTGAGCACATTATCCACTACAGTACAGTACTTCGTAACCGTTAGGCATAACATAACACCAGATGGGTTGATATGCCATTAAAATCAATCAACCAACCAACCAACCAACCAACCAACCACCAACAGAAAAGGACTGCACCTTATTTTTAATTTTTTATCTCCACCCTGAAATGTTTTAAAATCATTTAGAACCAATTAATACTATTGCACAGTAATCTGCAGTGTTTCTGTTGGTAGAGCCTCTGCCTTGGAACCACAAGGTTCCAAGATTCAATTCTGGCCCTCTCCAACTTGGCACACAACTTAGATCTGAGCAGTAAAGTGGGGAGCTGATAGTAGGTGTGGCATTCCACTTCAGATGCAAAAACAATCTCCCTAGTCTAGCATTAGTGAAAAAGAGAGAGACTCCCTTGTTGTTCGACTGATACCGACAAGAGGCCATTTCGCTGACTTTTTAGAAAAAAAATTTATTTTATTTTATTTTATTTATTATCTCACATGGATACAACCAAATGGTGAAATTAAAAAAAAAAAACTTAAAAAAACTTTGACAGAGTCTAGATGACCCCTTTTTTATTTGTTGCTGTTTCTTTTTAAATACTTTTATTGAAACTTTGTCAAATTAAGGAACCGATCTTAATGTCTGAGAGATGTGAATCCATTCAATGTAATGGAATAAATTTGAAAATCATCTCACACTAATTTATATGCTAATGAAATTTGTAAAAAGAAAATCATCTCAATATTTGGTGTATTTATTTGTTATTCAATAAATTATCAATTGTGATCTATTAATAAATTCTTCTTCTCTATCGGATGATAATTCTAAGCATGGCTGATCACTTTCAAAGATATTTGTAAAGCTCTTCATCAATAATAACTCATTTTACCATTTTGTGGGAGGAGAAAAATTTAGAATGGCCCTTTCTGACTAAATGTCTGGGTAGTTGGTTTGGAGGAGAGAAAGCCTATTTGATGCTTGGAACAGAGTTACTATCAATCACAATGAAATAGGAATTTTCATTAGCTATCATTATGTATATATGTAGATCTACAAGCCCATAAAAAGCATGAGTCAGTGTAACATACATAATTAGCTATTAAAAAAACAAAAAAAAATGAACTTGCTGTTCAATCTTGAATAATATAGGGATTGGAGGTGTTTGTGGTGTAATGGTTATCATTGTAGAAAATGGATATGGCGAAGTGAGTTCAAATCCTGGATGAGGCTGTTTATGTTTCATGCTAATACTCTTTGGAAATGCATGAATCCAATTATTCTCCCTCCAGCTATGGGTAAATAGCAAGGTAGATTAAGCTCTTTAAACTTGCCGTGGCAATCGGTCTAAGAGAAGGAAAACTCTTAATTCTAACATGTTAAACTCCACTACCCCCCCCCAAAAAAAATAACAACAACAACAAAAAAACCTTGTATCACATCCTGCTCTTGTGTGGAGGGGTTGGGTAAATATATATGATAATATGGGAAAATCTTATAAGTCCAGTCATCATTCTGAGAGTAGAATTCAAGGTTAGTTCATGTACAATGCAGATTTTGAATAGTGATTAAAATTTTGTGACAAGAGCAGAAATAAAGAAGACTTGAAAGAATTAATGAATATTAATTAAATTGAGATCTTAAGAGTCATTGATTGGATTAATCATCATTGAATCTTTATTACAGAAATAGAAAACCACAGATATAAAAATATAGACTTGTTGAAAGTCTCTAAATAAATCATATGAAATGAAAGGTTTGGTTTCTTTGTTTAATAATGGCATATCAACCATAGCGGGTTATTTAGTGGCAAAGCCCTCATTGTAGAAGAACAGTAGTGGTACTATTTAACCCATAGCTGTGGGGAATGAGGGGTTCACACCTTTCCCAAGGGTATTAGTCCAAAAATGAATGTAACAGCACTACTGGAGTTCGACTTCCTTACTATAATATTGCAGTCCAGCATGTTAGCCACAATGCTATAGTGACTCCCTTTGGATAAAAAAAAAAAATAAAAAAAAAAAAATTAAGTTTCTGTTTTTGATAGCTTTCATAAAAAATTTTTTATAATCATAATCCAATTTAAAAGAGCAAGTTTACATACTTGATATGTAAACATACAAGTTTCTAAACTTAAACAATCTTGGGGTTAATTTGTTTATGGTATTAAAAAAAAAAAAAAAAAAAAAAAAAAAAAAAAAAAAAGAGAAAAGTTATTAAAAAATATCCAATCTCTCAGATTCACAAAGTGTTAATACTGTTTTCAAATTTTATCAATCTTTTTTTATTATAACAAAGTGGAATTTTCAAGTTACATAAACTGGCCATAAATTTATGTCTCACATTTTACTGCAGAATAAACACAAGCATAATGCTGAACGATATTTTTGTGAGGACTTTAGTTAATGAATGTCATTCAGACTAACATTTATGGTAGTGTGGTGGGTATTTTACTATAAAATGTAATGAAGTAAAGTAGGCAGTGTAGCTTATTGACAGTATCAGCTAGACAATGAGGGAGTATATTCCATTTTTACTAGTGCTAGACTAAAGAGATTGTTTTCTGAAGTGGAGCACCACACCTACCATCAGCTCCCCAGAACCTTATAGTTCCAAGGCAGATGCTCTACTGACTGAGCTAAAAATTGGACCATTATAACAGATTTTTTAAAAACACAGTAGAATGTAATTTATAGATAAACCATTATAGATTAGATATCATTTTTGATATTAGTAAAACTGTAGTGGTGCATGAATGTCTATTTTTGTATTTAGTGAATGGAAACAAGCAAACCTATTTTTACTACTGCCCGTAATATCCCTGAACAAAAGCCATCTGTAAATGTACCTCTTCCTGGTTTGCAGTAGTTTTAACGTCTTATATATACATTTCATATTTTTGGAAGTACACTGTAAATATCAACTGACCCAGCTAAAATCTCTGGGTTTGGTTCAGATAATTCAGGCCAAGTTAAAGATATATTTCTACAATCAATATATTGTGTTGTACATCTGTAAATTTACCTATAATTTTTCACATCATTTTTATAGATTGCTTTTCAAGTAGAATGAATATCTAATGACAATCTAATTTGAAGATAGGAAATTATTATCATGCAAACTGTTTAAGACAGACACAAAACTTCAAACATTTATAACTTCTTATTCATCTTACAATAATTCACCAAATGTCTTTTTCTGTATCATCAACTCAAAGATGGCCAGAGGTATGGCCAGCAAATTTTCTATGGATACTGATGGGACCCCCAGAACATGTTATTAGCATATGGGCTTTTGAAATTTCCAAAATATCTTTTTTTTTTTTTTGCTCTGGAAAGAAAAATGCATCTGGATAAGACAAACAAGACATGCTGGAGAAGAAAGGATGAACTCATAAGTGACATTCTCCTATGAACACCTACATATCATATGGACAGGTCAGTATGAGCCGACCAGCAAAAACCTATATCAATCAGCTGTCTGCAGATTCTGGATGCTGTGTGGGAGACCTGCCAGGAACGATAACTGATAGGGACAGGTGGCAAAAAGAGAGAGAGAGTCATGGGCATCTGTGCTGTCAGTGCGACATGATGATAATCATTTTTGGAATAAAGTACATTATGTGGTGTAATGGTTAGCAAGCTAGTTTCACAGACCATTGTTAGTGAGGTTGATTCTCACTTGGCCTCTAAGTTTAGTAAATAACTCTAAGAAAAAAAGCAATTTCCAACTTAATGGTGTGTTGATTCTCAACCCAATCATTATAATTTCTCAAGGGAGATAACTATTAAATGCTAATTATAAAATATTTCCTCTTATTTGCAATTAATTATAAATTCCATGAATAAAAATGGGACTTGACATTGAGTTTAATGGCTGCCAAAAATGTCCTTGAAGTAAATAATAAAAAGCCAGGCAAATTTATCTTAGCAAAATTTATTGAATTAAAAACAAGTCTATTAATTTAATCTAAGATAATTTTAAATCTTAACAACATGGCCTTAGAGTCAATATTTACTTGAAAACCACTAATAAATTGAAATGTAAAATTTAACTAAAATGACGAGCTGTTAACATTAAATACAAATGGAATGAATGTTACAGAGCAGAAACTAGTACTACCTCTGTCTCATAATAGTCAATTTGTACATAAATTTTATGCACTAAATGTAACAATTATCACGAGACAGAGAAAATACACTTTATCAGATTTATAAATAGCTGCTTGAATTTTATGCAACTCACATTTCAATTATGAAAATTTATACATTTCTATTATCTGAAACAAATGATAATGCATATCATTTATTATCAGAAGGAATTGATGAAAAAAGAAAAGAAAAGAAAGCCTTTGCATTTTTAATGATTGATATTTGTGTTTATACCATAGCATTCTATAGCTTTTCTTATTTTACAGGATGGTCCGAAAGTATTGTCACCACTTACCAAAATATAACTCAATTAATCAACCATGATTACATGAAGTAAGCCAATGGAAATGAAATTCCATCATCATTATTATTACTATTATTATAAATAATATTATATATTATATTATTAAAACAAAAATAATTAAAGTTAAAACAATATGAAGACTTTCGGACCATCTTGTATGTATATTCTGTTTGAAAATTTTTTACAAATTTTGAATAAATAAGACCAAGAATATTTCTAAAGAATATTTTTTAGTAGTAAAATTTTAGACCCAAAAAGTTTTTGTTGTTGTTTTACACAATAAATGTAAAGTAATATAGTGAAGTTCAAAGGATATAAAACAAATAGGTCTTATACTTACTTCAATTGAATAATGGTAAAAGTTATTCCAAGTATAAAAGCAAAACTTTCTCGGAATTTCTCAAACCAACTACAGAAGCGAACAAGTGAAAACTCAAACTGGAAGTAAATTATTGGCTCCCAGTTTTTGATTTTACCTGCATGATAAGTAAACCTTTTAATATAGAACACCATGGTGCCATTAGTGTAGTGCACCCAATGAGAATTGAACTCACTACAGTGGTCTGACAGACTAGATTAGTATGAGTAAATAGTAGGGCAGACTGAGCTCACTAGTCTTGGTATGTTAACAGGTGGAGGAGAATTCAAATCAGTAGTACTCTGCTGAAAAATTGCATCTTGTTTATACACCTATCAGTGTGTGTGTGTGTGTATATATACACACACACACACACACACATATATATATATACACACATATATCTCTATTATTCGGACTATTATCCTCATCTTCATTGTTATTTGCACAACGTTACGGATGATGTGCCCTCTGGCCTCCCAAGTTTGAGGAAGGGGTTCCCGAGTTCGTGAATGTTCCCAAGTCCGACAAGAAATACCTGAAGAAGGCCAGAGGGCACATTGGTCGAAAAATTGTGCAGATAATAACGAAGATGAGGATAATAATATGAATGATTCAAATAATCCAAAATATTAAGCCTCATCTTAAAAATTCAGAGAAATAATATATATAATTAACTAATCACACGCAAACTGTGTGTGTGTGTATGTGTGTGTGTGCGCGTAATAATATACATACTCTCTAACAGGTGTATAAAATGTACCTAGCATCAACTTGTTTATCTGGATTCAACTCTGAAACTAGGAAGTCACAAAGCATGTGCAGACATGACAACAATAGACAAAATATATGTGCATGTCCACTGGTTGTATTGCATATTTAACAAACACTGAAACTAAAATCTTTCATGGAACTGAATAAACTCTTATCCATTATGCCACAGAAGATGGCTAACTAATAATCATTATTTGAACAACTTAATTTCATAAAAATAAGTTATATAACAATAATGATATTAATAAAAGAAACTTTTACAAAATCTGATTTTGTATTCTAATCTTCTATTGCTAAAATTAATTTTGCTTAAAAAGTGACAGTTTGATTTTCACTCCACAGTTCAAGACACTTAGTATATAGTTCCTAAAGTTCTTGATATTTTTTATTATATATATATATATATATATATATATTATATATAAAAAAATGAAAAAAATTAATTATAATAAAATTAGAATTATAAATAAAATATGAATATAGATTATATAAATATATATAAATAAATATATATATATATATATATATATATATATATACTGTATGTATCATATATTAAATATAATTATATATCATAAATCTCTACATAAACATAAATTTATGAAATATAAATAAATAAATATAAATAAAATCATCAATTAAAATAAATTATAATAACAGCCAACACTAACAGCAGAGATTCCCTTGACTCTTGTCATCTGTCCATATCAGGTCCTCTAGACGGCAAACAGTATCTGCACAGAGCTGATGAATGTAAGTTTTTGTTGGTAGGCCTACACTGGTGTGTCCATATGTAGGAGTCGGTAGGAAAATGTAGCTTATGAGTTTGTCCTTATTTCTTCAGCAGTGCTCAGCATGTCTTGCTTGTCTTATATGGATGGTTTGCGAGGTGGGAGGCAAGTCACTGTACAGCTGCTGTTTTGTGGGTCGCAATTTCCAGGATTTGTTCAAAACAGCCCACAGCACACTTGTGTAGTTCCCATCTGGCTTTTTAATGTTTTGTTAAAGTCCAAGTGGTGTAACCATACAGTAGTACTGACATGGCTACAGCTTTGAAGAATTCCTGTTATATTTTATTAGAGAGATCAGAATTAGGTTTATATTAGGTCAATATTTTCAATCATTCTATTTGATAAAAAGGTAATTTAACTAAATCTTTGTGAAACAGGCTAAAATTGTAAGTTAAAAAAAGAACAAACAAAAAGAAATATTGAGGTTTGGTTTCTTTGTTTAATGGCATATCAACCTTTGTGGATTATTTAATGCCAAAACCATCCTAGTAGAAGAACAGTAGTGTTTAAGTTTAAGTACTATTTAACCTATAGCTGCAGGTTTGTACATTTCCAAGTACTATTTTGGTATTAGTCTGAAAGAGAATGTAATAACACGACTGGAGTTTGCTCTTGCTTACTATAATGTCACAGTCTAGCACTACATCAAAGGGACTCCCCCCACCTAAAGATACAAGATTATTCAGGGGTTATCAACAGGTAGAAGTAAAAAGATGAAGAGGATTAGCACAAAAACCTTTAAGTAACTGATGACCCACTTTTCTTTTCTTAAAAAAGAAAAAAAACAAAAAAACTTAATTTGTTTTAAGTAGTTTGTACTTATAAGTTACATAACCAAAGATCACAAGTTGGGGAATGCATGAAATGTCTATCCAATAAAAAGATATCATTTGTAACATTTAGGAATTAAGAAGGTGTTAATAAAAGGGAAGTATAAGATTTACAATGAAAATTCTAGATACTTCTGTAAAATATAAATAGTAAGGTTATTCAGTATTGTTTGGGTTGATATAATTTTCAAAATTATTAACTTACACCCAGTAATTTTATTTAAAACTGATAAAGAAAAAAAGGAAAAAAAAAAATATTCTAAGAAAAAAATGACCCGTCAAAATATTGTATCTGTTTTGATTTAATGTTCGAGACAACTTGCAGAATTTTTATTTGTACACGTTGGGGGAGGAGTAAACATTTACTTTTAGAACTATGTTACAAACTGAAGGGGATGACTTAATGAAAACAGAGTCAAAATTTTGAATTCAGTTTTATTTTTTCTAGACTGGTTACTGAACCAAGGCTAAGGAACCTAGTCTACCCTACTATTGCCTAATAGCTAGGTGAAGAATAGGGCATGAAGTGAAACACAAACAGCCTTGACCAGGATTTAAACTGATTCCATTTCATATGCTAAGCACACCGAGTAAAGTATCATGCAAATAGTTTGATTCTATTTGTTTTTTCTTTTTCTGTGACAGCATTCACTCTGGGTGGATTGAGCCAGCTCCATCCAATGAATTCATCTGTGGTGAATTCATGGAAGGAGTAACAAGAGAATAAGAAATTCACAAGTGGTCCCCAAACCCTGCATGTATATCCTGGTCAGACCCTTGTTTGGCGCAGATTTTTCACAGACGCAGTGACAACTATGCCAAAAGCCGTTGATTCCTGATGATGATGGAGATGCCCTTCGTGGTCCTAATATCATTGGGTGCCAGACCTGTCTGCTTTCGGTGAACCTACTAGGAACTTAAGTTCTTGACAGTACAGCTCTGACACTATCAAGTTTACACGGCCCAGCTGCAATGGGGAGAAGTTGAACTTTAGAAATAATATGCTAGATAGACGTTGAACAAAGAGCTTTCGCCACCCTTTTACAGGTCTTATTTTTCCTTCTGCAAGGTGTCTAGCCACCCTCCTCACCAGACAAAATCTGTGGGATTACCAGTTTAGTCGCCAATGATCCAACTATGAAACAAGTAGTAAAGTATCATGCAATGGGTTTGATTGAGTACAGAAAGAGAGAGAGAGAGAGAGAGAGAGAGAGAGAGAGAGAGAGAGAGCATTGGTTGATGACTGAAGGGTTATTTCTAAACACAGAACTACAAGTATATTATACTAACTGAAGTACAAGGGTGAAAATCAAGATTCGGCTACATTCCAACATTTATTGAGATTTGTTCTTATATCATGTAAGTAGAAATGAAGTAGGTGAATTATTATTTATAAAGCTTTTGGGACTCCCCATTCCATATGAGAGGTGTGTTTTCAAATAACTCCCTTCACTCTTTCCCCTCAGCTACACCTCTGCTTAAGTACTTAAGTACTTGTCTAGATCAGGTAAGAGGAAAAAGACAGATTATAGCTGATTATTTTACAATGTTTGTTGTGAAAATTTAGACTGAATCATTCAAAACGCTCATCTTATTATTATTATTATTATTATTATAATGGAGATAGTGTGTTTGTCTGTAACCAAAACTATGTTACTACTCAAGTCACAATTCCCTTAGTTATTTACTTCACATTCTCCATGATTTTATTTTTTATTCAAACCTTAATTACTAATAAAATTGTTTTACATTATTAATATTGTTGACCATAGCTACATACTAATTGCATACAATTATATTTATATATACAACAAAATAGCGGTTTACAGTGTGAATGGGAAGGCTAATTTGCATATTGGTATTAAAAATTTGATTTTAATAAATATGTGCTTCGTATTATTAATTTCTAATTGTTTGGTTTTATCTTAATGAATATGAGCAAAAATCTTTGGGATAAATCTTGAAAGAAATCCATTAAGAAGAAGAAATAACTGTAATTTTATTCTTTACTTCCTATTTTAACTAAATAGTTAGGAAAATTTAGCAATGAAAGATGGGAATGATAGAAGAGTAAGTTTCAGTTGTTTTATTTTTCAATTATACCCACCTCTGTTTAAAATCTTTTTATCTGCATTCTTATTTAGTTTCATTAGCCTTTCTAATTCAGTATAATATTTTATTACATTAAAACTTAAATACTTGCACCCAGAGGGTGCATATATTTGCTAGTTAATATAAAGAATAGATTCACTCATTCAAAGAGATTTACCAATTATATTATAAACATATTGCTGTTCCGTGCAAAATATTAGAATTTTAATAGAGAAATATTTTAATTTTTAAGATTTTTAAATTTAAATACGAGGCATTTTGTCAGCCTGTCTGGGTTAGGTTTGTTTGTTTAATGACCTATCAACCTTCGTGAGTAATTCAATACCAAATCCACCCTTATAGAAAAACAATAGTGGTACTATTTCACTCATAGCAGGGTGGGGTGAGGGAGTTTATACCTTTCCAAAGAGTATTAGCCTGAAAGTGAATGTAATAGTGTGACTGAAATTTGAATGTGCTTACTATGATGTCGCACTCCAGTATGTTAGCCATTATACCATGGGGCCCTCCCACCTCATCCCTCCCACCTCACCATGGGGCCCTCCCACCTCATCTAGGTTAGGGAATTACTTTCATATTTACAATTTTTGTGTAGTTTTTTAATAATTTTTTTTTTTTGCACAGTCCTATTGAATAGGAATAATCTTTAAAAAGATCTATTTGACCTTACAAGGCCTCTTAACAGGTACTATCACTCTAGGTCAGAGTGGACCTGGGAATAACGATGATGAAGGAGTACTCCATACTCCCAAGATCTCCAAAACTGGCATCTTACCATAGGGATGTGGTTTAGTGTCATACCTAGGACACCCCTTTTGGTGAGGTTTACCTCTCTACAGGGGATACAATCAGCATATTTTAAGCTCTGCCAACAGGGCAAAGACATTTAAGAGATTTATTGACCTAAACATTTTCTGCTTTGTTTCTGGATTGTTAGTCCAAACTGAGCAATAATGCTATGCAATTATTTCTACATCTTCAGCCTTGTTGGTTGGTTGGATTTTACGATATGTCAATTTTATGCTAAAACATTTTGTTTTATTCATTCTTGATGGTATTCAAATTTTTTTCTAAATTCAATTTTTTTTAAACACATTTTTTAAAACTCCTTTTTTCTATCTAACCAATAGATGGGACCCTAACAAGTACTATCACTCTGGGCCAGAGTGGACCTGGGAGTAATGGCGATGAAGACGTACTCTACACTCCCCAGAGCTCCAGAATTGAAACTTCACCATTAGATACAGTTAAATGTCATCTTCAGGTTGGAGAACTACTTATAAACCCGATTAGTAATATCTAATTTAGTAAGACAATTTGAAAATTTAAATTCTACATTTTGCAATAAGCAGCATGGCTTCCCACTGATTATCGTTAGAGTTCCTCTCTTCCCAAATAAGTATGCATACGACATTTGATTGATTTTAACAGCATATCAACCTGTCTGGGGTTATTTCATGCCTAGAGTGTAGGGAACTGTGTACATTTTTTTCTGTAGTTGTTTAAGAGGTTTTTTTTGCAAACAGTTATGATATCAAGTATTCCTATCTAATACAAATAGTTTTCACAGTTGGATAGATTCAAGTACTCCTATCTAATACCAATGTTTTATACACTATAATATGGTTATATGGTATCAAGTATTCCTATCTAATATAAACAATTTTCCAAGATCTATTTGACCCATAGATAGGATCCTAACAGGTATTACTACTACTACTACGGGTCAGAGTGAGTGATAGCAATGAAGGCCCATTTACTGAAACTTCTCTTGTTACCGAAGGATAGTTGCATCAGAAAAATAAGGTCTAAAAAAGTTCAGCTTCAGGCTACTTTTAACCTTGGACTATTAATGACAGGGAAATTTGTTCGAAAATGAGACCCCCCCAAAAAAAACAAAAAACAAACAAACAGTAAAGTTGGTTGTGTGTGTGTGTGCATGCATATATTACATAAAATCGTTGTCAAAATAACTGCCAATTACGTCAGTGAACTGTCGTTTTTGACACCACTTATCTTTATGAATACCAACATACCTCATATTTTGGCCAACTTATTGGTTTTTGTTTGAGGGAAATGTCTAATTTGCATATTCAAGCTTTAATAATCAAATTTGTGACAACTGTTTTATTCATTTCTGATCTTTTGTAATAAGTGATTGTTTTATGCATAGCTTTTATAATTAAATTGTTTAGTAATTCAAAACAAGCCATTTTCTGCTTTGTAACTAGTAGTGACCTTGACCTTTTAAATCACTGCTTTGTCTTGTAAGGTTTAGTTTCTTTATTTAATGGCATATCAACCTATGTGGGTTAATTATTACCAAAGTTGTCCTTGCAGAAGAACAGTAGTGGTACTATTAACCCACAGCTATGGGGGATGAGGGGGTTTATATCATTCCTAAGGGTATTAGTTCAATAGTGAACTTTTAATTATATTGAAAAAGAAAAAGGATTGTCCATTACTAGAACATGTACTCAATGGAAGAACTCTATGAGTAAGTAGTAGGGAAGACTGGCTTCTTTAGACTTGGTTAGATAACCAGTTTGGAAAAGGAAAACTCTTAAATTCAAACCAGCTGTACTCCTTAAAAATTGATCTGGTGTCATATACTACCCATGGTGAAGCGGTTAGGTAAATACATGCATGTACTCCGAATGGAATATTTGCATTAACTTTAGGTATTTTTTACTTATACTACATTTTCAGTGTATACAGACATACAGTATATATTACAAAAGAAATTACTGTGTAAAATTTAGTCTTAGAAAAAAACTCATATTACGCATTTATGGCTGTTTGAAGCAAAATATTGTTTTAAATTGCTGTAAAAAATAATCAAATGGATAAAAACACATAATATCCACCAAAATCAACGAAAGTGCTGTGGTGGTTAATATATATTTATATATATATATATATATATTAATTAGAGTCCTGAAGCTGTAGGTACTCTTTGAAATATTTATGTACATGAATAGAAATATTAAAGAGGAGAATAAGTGAAGATATAAACGTGTGCAGTTATTGAAGTAAGCTATTTTAAAGCTACAGTATGGATTTTTCCAAAATAATAAGCACTGCTAAATTCTCAAATTATAAATATAACTTTATACATAGCTCAAAATGCAATAAACAAAATAATAGTTCAATATTAACTTTTAAAAACTCAGAAATTGGTGACTAAGATATATAAGAAAATAGCAAAGAGGAAAAAACATTGAGATCTGATATAGATTCAATAACGATAGTGTGTGTAAAATCCATACAGATCATTGAAATCATCCAGTGTCTTGAAAGGAGTAATATATATATATATATATATTATACACACAAACACACTTTTTTTTTTTTTTTTTTTTTTTACATATACACATTTATAAAATAGTAGAGTAGAAATATTTTTTTATAAACAACTTGTGACTTCTTCAAAGCACTGACCTAATTCAATGTTTTCTAACTTTGGTGGTCAAGTGACAGCTGCTGCTTTGCAACATCAGAATTTCTGCTGAGATGGTAAAAATTTGTCGTGCAAATGTCACAAGAAATTTTCAATGTGATTTTAAATTGATTTACTTTATTGAGCCCAAGTATTGTAGGAAGGTGTATCCAAATTTGCCTGGGTTAAGAGTTTTTCAAATTCAACACATCACAAGGATAAATTAACTAGGGAGATGTAACTGATACAAGATAACCTCCAAACAAGGACAACAAAATGAGAATAATGTGATCCCCCATGGATTGAATAATGGATTTGGTTTGAAATTCCCCAGGTTACCAACTATGACAGTCATCTGAAGTCGACTGGAATGCATAACAACTAAAATCTGTCTATAATAACAACTAATATGAGGACACTGGTGCAATTACAACACTGTATAATAGTTTGAGAAATACAAAATAGAAAAACCTATTCATTGAAATTATCTTTTTGGTTTGTTTAATGGCATATTGTTGTTACTTGGGTATCAGAGTTAACAGAGAAATAATAGAAAGAAAAACAATGAATATTAAGGATTGGGAAAAAGGTTTACTAAGCAAAGATATAAGGTGAACATAGTAATTAGCAATTACTTGGTTGAATTAACAAGTCCTGTGAGATCTCATTTCTCTCAGAGGTTTTGTCAGACATTATAGGAAAAACAGACAATTCCATTCTCATTACTTAGGTACTATATGGGACATACAAACCTTCATGGGTTATTTAATGATAAAGCTATCCTTGTAGAATAACAGTAGTGGCACTATTTAATGCATAGCTGGAGGGATGAAGAGGTTCATACCTTTTCCAAGGGTATTACTCCAAAAGTGAATGTAATAGCACAACTGGAGTTTGAATTCTCTTACCACAATATTGCATTCCAGCACATTGGCCATTATGCCACAGGGACTCCCCTCACCCTGTGTAGCTAGAAGATGTAGATTTTATTATTGAAATAAAGTGGTTAAGTTGACATAGAAATAGTAAAAAATCTGTCATTCACAAAAAAAATTCACACCATGAAACTCCTTCACTAAAATAATCTTGATATTACAGCACAAAAATCTTCTTTTTTTTTTTTAAATTAATTCAATACATGATGATTTTTTTAATAGTAAGTTCAAGAACTAATATATAGCTCTAAAAAAAAAAAAAAATTCTCTTGTAATGAAAAATATCAAAAACCTACATAAAAACCAACCTTAGACAAAGAAAAGTGTTACAGACAGAGGGAGAAAATTATGTTAGATTTTTAGTGATAATCTCTTAAGTGTACAAAAATCATATTTGAGAAAGTGCAATATTATTTTTTTTATAATTAATTCTCTATATGACTACTTTTTATAGCAAGTTCAAGAACTAATGTTTAAGTCAGCAGAGTGGCCTATTATCTGTATCAGCTGGATAGCGAAGGAGTCTATCCCTTTTTCACTAACACTAAACCAAGGAGATTGTTTTTGCATCTGAGGTGAAGTGCTACATCCACCATCAGCCTCCCACTATACAGCACAAATCCAAGCTGTGCTACTCATGTACCAAGTTGGTTGGTTGGATTTTATGGCATGTCAACCCATTGAGTCATTTTATGCTGAATACGTTTTGTTTTATTCATTCTTGATGGGTAATCAATTTTTTTTTTTTTTAAACACATTTTTTAGAACTCATTTTGTTCTATTTAACCCATAGATGGGACCCTAATAAGTATTACCACTCCGGATCAAAGTGGACCTAGGAGCAATGGTGAAGAAATGGTACACCACATTCCCCGAGCGCCAGAACTGGAACTTCACTATCAGATACAGTTTAACATCATACACTGGACAATAAGACCCTCAGCCACCGCCTTCTAGCAATGTATGATAAAAAGGGTTGGGATTGCTATAAGAGCAATAGCGCACTAAATTGGTGAGAGCTGGTATCGAACCTGGAACATTGTGGTTCCTAAGCGGATGCTTAACCAATTAAGCTAAATGGACCCTAAGAAAAGAAAAAAAAAAAGAAGAAAAAAAAAAAAAAAAAAAAAAAAAAAAGAAGCTCTCTTGTAATAAAAATGTCAAAAACCTATACAAAAACCAACCTTGGACAGAGAAAAGTGTTACAGACACAGAGAGAAAATTATGTTAGATTTTTAGTGGTGATCTCTTTTAAGTGTGCTATTAAGTGGTTTCATCTATAATTTATAATAATAGGTTTTATGCAGCCAGTTGCTACTGAATGATCACATCATTCTGGACGAGACAGAGAGACAAGTATTTGTTGTAAACATTTTAGGAGATTTATTTTTGCCTGTTCCTCAACAGGAAATAAATGTCATTTTCTGAAAGTCCAGTGATTGTTGCTCGTTCATGCAGAACAATGACAAAGAGAAAATCAGAGCCAAGTCAACTTTGCAGAGAGATATCATCATCATCATCATCATCATAGAGATATAAACCTACAAAAAGAAATACAGTACACTGCTGGTATTTTGGTAATTGATCTTCTGGCATTTTCTTTATGTATTTATAGGAGAAATTTTGTATCGGAAATAAAAAGTCAAAATAGGAGATGGGAACGAATTAATTATGTCAGTGTAATGTCTTGGCAATTTGGTTTATTTGTATCAATGAAGAATCTATTATCCACATGCACATCACAGTGGATATGTGTCATTCAAGAAATCCCTTATTTTTTTTTTTACTTTCACTTAAAAGTTCAAAGAGATTTATGTTTACAATACCTTTTAAAATAATTCAAAAACAAATTAGAAAAAAAACCCAAAACAAAGTGAAGGAAAAACTGTCCATATAATTGTAACAAAAGTAATTCCTCTTAAAAACATCTTACAAGGGAAATTCAGTTGAATATACACACACGTGTATATATATATATATATATATAATATATATATATATATATATATCGGGCAAGTGTGGTTGCTGACCCAGATGCTACAGAGACCCTTTGAGGACTGAAAATATTAAGGTTTGTACGATTTAAAGACACTTCTGACGAATCCGTTACTGGCGCCGTAATCAAAGAATTTTCATGTTGCTTATCTTTTTTATATATATTTAACAGTTAACATTGGAATCATACTTTCTCTCTAGTGCTAGACCAGGGAGATTTTTTTTTTCTGAGGTGGGGCGCCACACGTACCATCAGCTTCCCACATTACCACACTGATCAGATTACCTAATCTGTGCTACTCATACGCTGAGTTGGGACTGGTATCGGACCAGGAACTTTGCAATTCCTAGGCAGGTGATCTACTGACTGAGTTAAACTGGCCCTTATTAAACTCACCTGGCTGAGCTTTTCTTTTTTGCACAGAAAACAGAAACATTACATCAACCTAAGAGAAGGCTAACCTATTCAAACTTTAGTACAACGATAAGTATCAACAGGTGATTAAAGTTATATAATTGAATTTGTAATTATAATTACCTTGGCTAGTTCATTGTTAATATAGAAAAGCTTTCAAACTTTGAAAATTTTAAAATTGGCAGTGTACATGTATTTGCTTAATTAGAACATTGGCTACTAGAGTGCCAGCAGTTAACCTGATGTTTCAGGAACTAGGACACAAAGTGGGAAATTATTTTGTAGAGAAAATAACAATTCTTAGATTTATGTGAAATAATGATATTTACTCACCATTCTACAAAAGTGGGATATGGTATAAGACCATCTTTAACTCTTTGTCTACTTTAAGCTGCTCACAGCGGATTTTCATCATTGCGATCCTACACATACCACACCCAAGCAAAGCACAAAAACTGATAGTTCATTATAATGAGTAGGACTCAGATTACAATAATAATAAGACATTATTTGAATAGAATGAGTTCTGAGGTGAATAGATACAGAACTTTGAAATATTCCATCATGCAGGTAGAAAATACCAAGAAAATTTGGTACAGTTGTGGGTGAAATTTGGTAGGTAAAGAGTTAAAAAACATAGTAGACTTCACATGTATATTTACCAACCCCTCCGCATGAGTAGGATGTGACAAAATCAAAAATCAAATAAGTGTCAGAATAAATATTCATCTTCTTACCAGTTAACTGTGCTTAAGCTTACTTCAAATTTATTACTTATCTACTTATATAGAAAAGAAAATGTGACATTTATCACTTACAAAACTTAATCTCACTACAAAGTAAGGAGAAATTGTGTTGTTATCATCATCATCATGAAGGTGTGCCGACAGCACAGATTCCCTTGATTCTCTCTAGCCATCTATCCCTATCGGCCATCGCTCTTGGCAAGTTCTTGAGACAACATCCAGCATTCACACAAGACCAGGTTAATGTAAGTTTTTGCTGGTCAGCCAACACTGGTATGTCCAGGTGTAGGAGTCCATAAGAGAATGTTGCTTAGGAGTTTGTCTTTACTAGCTCAGTAGGTCTTGTTCTTCTTACTTGTATGGTTTGTAAGATGGAAGGTAAGTGGCCATACAGCTGCTGTTTTGTAGGGTGCTACTTCAGAGATCTGTTCAAAACAGCATGTAGCATCCTTGTGAAGTTCCCATCCAGCTTTTTCTCTAAGTGTTTCGTTTGAGTCCAAATGGTGCAGCCTTACAGTAGTACTAATACAGCTACAGATTGGAGGAATTCACGTTTTATTTCATCAGAGATCAAAGTGTTATGTCTGAATTTTTTAGATGAGGCTAGAGAATTTGTATTATTCAGACTAGGTTCCTGAGTTCGACAAGAAATACCTGAAGAAGGCCGGAGGGCAGATTGGCAGAAATGTTGTGTATATAACAATAAAGATAAGGACAATAGTCTAAATAATCTATGGTAAGACTAAATATAACTAAAAACAAAACATGATTCCTATTCCCATTAAAATGAAATTTTTCATTAATCAGTTGAGTTTGGATTGCTGACATATAGCAAAAAGCTCACAGCTTCAATATTGATAAAATTTGGACCAATGATTAATCTTAAGACAGCAAATCTTATTTCAATATTTATTTGGTTTTTGTATTTGTTGTACTATTAACAACTTTTAAAAAGGTGTGTGGTGTAATGGTCATCATCATAGGAAAGGGACTTGGTGAGATGAATTCAAATCCTGGCTGTTTGCATTTCACATAGTACTAATACCTTTGGGAAAGGTATGGATCCAATTATTCTCACTCCAGTTGTGGGTCAAGAGTTGGGCAGACTTGGTTAATTAACTTTGGTTAGGCAATCAGTATAAAAGGAAAACTGAATTCAAACCTGTTAAACTCCACTTAAAAATTGACCTTGTGTCACATCGTGCTTGTGTGGAGGGGTTGGTAAATATATATATATATATATATATATATAATATATATATATATAAAATATATATAAAAATAAGCTTTGATGTAGATTTTGCCAGTTTGAAAGTGTATGAGTAGGTTAAAATAATAAATTTATCATTTTTTAATTTTATATATCCGGAGGATAAGGAACATATATTCGACTCCTATCCAAGCTGGAAGGTTAGATAGCTATGATCTGATTCAAAGCAGAAGTGTCAATCCATATATAAACAAGTCATTTTGACAAGTACTATACCCATATACTTATAGGAGATGCACTTAGCATAATGGTTATCGTCACTGGAAATGGAATTGGAAAACAGAGTTCAAATCCAGGATGAGGCTGTTTATTTGATTGTGTACTAATGCTCTGAGGAAAGGCATGAATCTATCTGTTCCCCCACCAACTAAATAGTAAGGCAGTCTAGAAGGAAAACTGAATTAAAATTAGCAGTTTCTCTGTTTAAAAATTAACATTGTGTCACATCTTGCCCGTAGCAGAGGGATTGGGTAAATACACACTTATAAAATCGTATTATGACAAGAATTATAATGAAAAATACAGAGATATAGTTTACTTTTACAAAAAAAATTTATAGGATTGATTAATAATAGGATATACTTTTTCTCAATATTTAAGTAGAGACGATATTTGTCTCATACCCTACTTGTATGGACTGGGCACAAGACCTCGTTTTAATGTGGGCCCACCCACAAGCCGAAGCTCATGGGTGGGAAAGAACAAAAATTGCATCGATCCCCTCGGCATTCCCCCTCAAGAGGGGCGCCTCAGGTGCTGGGCAATAAACCCAGCCCTGCCCCCAAGGGGGCAGGTATTGCCTAGGGGGAAAGCCCCCTGGGATCGACACTATTATTTTTACTCTACCGGTCCAGCGGCCGAAGCTCACTGGATCCCTGACCCGAAGGCCGGGCGAAGGAGGAGATTCAATATTCAAGTAGAGGCATGTGATGTAATAGTTATTGTCATAGGAAATAGACAGCAAAACAAGTTCAGATCCTGAACAAGGCTGTTTACATTTCACATAGTGCTCATACCCTTGGGAAAGTCATGAAGAAGAAGAAGAAAAAAAAAAAAAAAAAAAAAAAAGCAGCTTGCAGTTCAATCTTAAACATGATATGGAAAATAGAAGTGTTCATTGTAAAATGGACATGGCAAAGTGAGTCCAAGTCCTGGACATGGTTATTTACATTTCATATAGATTGGATTAATACCTTTAGAAAGGCATTAATCCAATTCTTCTTCTTCCAGCTATGGGTAAATAGTAGGGCAGACTAAGCTCTTTAACCTTGGTTAGGCAACCAGTCTAGTAGAAGGAAAACTGAATTAAAACCTGTTATAATCTGCTTATGAAATTGGCTGTATCACAACCCCTCGTTGGTAAATATGTATATATACAATGTAAAGTTTGATCAATCGTAAAAAAAAAATGGTTTAAAGCTAAAACTCTTTTGTAATAAAGAAGTATTTTTATATTTAGCAGCATGAGCATAAGATGCTAAGTATTTAGGTAATTCATTGCCATAGTGATTCATCCTAGTTGTCTTTAGTCACATAAGCCAACTGAAAAGGAGGTTGACACTAAACTTTAGAGTCAACCCCCTTTTCATATCTTGCATCAATGTCTGCAGTTGATGTGTAGTTATTAGCTGAATCTTGATCAAAAATTTTCACTATAATGATGTGCTTGTAGCGTAATGGTTATTGTCATATGAAACCGATATATAGCAAAAAGCTTACAGTTTCAATATTGATAAAATTTGGACCAATAATTAATCTTAAGACAGCAAATACAAAACCCAGACAAATCTTATTTCAATATTTATTTGGTTTTTGTATTTGTTGTACTATCAACAACCTTTAGAGGTGTGTGGTGTAATGGTCTAGCTCATAGGAAATGGACTTGGCAAAATTAGTTCAAATTCTGGACAAAGTTGTTTACATTTCACATAGCGCTAATAACCTTGGGAAAGGTATGCATCCAACTATTCTCCCTCCAGCTATGGGTAAATAGTAGGGCAGACTAGGCTCATGCAGAGGGGTTGGTAGATACATACACATATATATATATATATATATATATATATATATATATGTTTGATCTTAGTGATTAATATTCACTATCAAATTAAGTGAACTAACAAAAATTAATATTATTTTGAAAAATATTTATGTAAGAATACTTTTTTATGATTAGGTTATAGACTTATTGATGTACCTATGTACATAGAGTTCAGTAATGCAAGATGCATCTAACTGTAATATGATTTTAAAATACACTTGTATTGCAAAGATCAAAGCAAAGAAATCATGCTATAATTTTATTGTTGTAATTAAACTCCCAAGAAATGAAAATTAAATCAACTTAATTATCTTTCATAGACCAATTCTTAATTATCTAAGATTCATATAGATAAGGTTGAAGAGATACGATTTCCTGATGTTGGAAAATCTGTTGGATGTAGTAAGATAATTACCCCCCCCCCCGCCCAGCACAATGACCACTTAGTAAAGCCAATGGTGTGAGTAGGTATGTATATGCATATCTACCAACCCCTCCGCACAAGTAAAATGTGACAAGATCAATTTATCAAGCAAAGTTTAGCAGGTTTGAAATCAGATTTTTCTTCTTCCCTTCTCTTAGACTGGTTGGCTAACCAAGTTTAAAGAGCCCAGTCAGCCCTACTATTTACACATAACTGGATTCATACTTTTACCAAGGGTATTCGTGCTATATGAAATGCAAGCAGCCTTAACCAGGATTTGAACTAGTTATGCTGTGTCCATTTCTTAATGACAGTAACCATTACACCATGTTTCTCCTATATTTTAGTCATATAGTATTAAAGATAACACAATTTAAATCAATTATATTTTTTTAAATAAGTTTCTGTTTTTATATTTAGTGTCTCAGTGTAGGATCAAAATTACATAAATGTCCTGTCTGTGAAGCTTAGAATACACAGACTGTATCTCCCACCACACACACACACACACACACACAAAAGGGGTGCCCTGTGTATGACACTAAACTGCATCTGATGGTGAGGCTCAAGTTTTGGAAATTTGGGGAATGTGGAGTACCTCTTCATTGACATTATTCCCTGGTATTACCTGTTAGGTTCCTATCTACAGGTCAAATAAATCTGTTTAAAAATTATTTTTTTCAAGACCATGTGTAAAAAAAAAAAACCCTTAAGAAACAACTACACAGAAAAAAGTGGTGCAATGGTTATCATCAAAGGAACTGGACACAGTATGAGGAGTTTAAATCCTGGACAAAGCTGTTTACATTTCAGAGCCCTAATATCCTTGGGAAAATATATGCATCCAACTCCAGTTATAGGTAAATACTAGGGCGGACTGGGCTCTTTAACTTTGGTTAGGTAACCTGTTAAGAAGGAAAACGGAATTCAAACCTGTTAAAATCTGCGTAAAAAATTGACCATGTGCTACATCCTGTTTATGTAAAGGGGTAGGTAAATAGATATACAGAAAAAAAATGTAAATATGAATGTACACTAAATGAGATTCTTTAATCTCCAGGTATAAAATAATCCTGTCATTAAAATCAATCAAAATTACATAAGAACAATCTGATAATTTTAATTATAGCTTCAATCCTTCCTTGTGACACTAAATATAAAAACAGAGGCTTTAAAAAATAGTATAATAGACTAAATTTTCTTATCTTTAATAATACATGCCAAGAAAAAAAATTGTTACCTTAGTACTTTCTCTCTCTCTCTCAGTATATGAGGGGAGAGAGAGAGTACTTAATCTTACCACTGTCTGTAAAGTTGATTTCAACTTTATCTTATAACATACTAACAATACTATTGACTCAAAAGACTAAATATCTAGAATCCAAACTGATAACACCGATACTTTATACCAACACTCACTAGTCATGACTCATGATAAATTTTATGATAGTATTTTTTATTATTATTTTTGTCATGGAAGGGGGATGAAAAACTTTTGTTTTCTTGATTGTGTCACCATTTTCAATGTAAAAATGAAAATCATATGACTTGAGAATTACTTTGTCCTAGTTTGAACAGCTAGAATATTATCCTTAGCTTGGTGAATAAAAAACCCAAAACAAACAACATTTTACTTATATTTGTAATGGTTATTTAGCAGTTTCATCTGAGGAAACAACTAATTTGAAAATTAACAATCAATATGGATTTATTTTTTTAAGCATATATATACACACACACACACACACACTTTTTACACTGCACGTGATTCTAAAAATAAATATGATACTGGCAATGGTGGACCTACATGGGGGCGGGGGCTGAAACTTGAACTGTTATGGGAAGGTCTGCAACTTTAATAATCTTTTCATGCTATTATTTTGTATTGAATTAGGCTATATTCCTCAGTTGGTAGAGAATCCGCCTAGGAATCGCAAGGTTTCGGATATGATAACGGTCCCTGCCAACTCAACACATGAGGACCAGTTTGGGTAATCTGATCTGTGTAGTAAAGCATCTGGGAACTGAAGCTGGGTGTGGCGCTCCACCTCAACCAAAACAATCTCCCTGGTCTAGCACTAGAGAAAAGGGATAGATTTTCTTGTCATTTGGCCAATAACAACAATGTGCCATTCTGCAAACAATCAACATTATTTTCTAAATGCTGTTTCTTATACATTAGATCCAAACTTTTTAAACAATGTGTAGTAAAATCACTTCTGGGACCTCCTTCGGGTTTAGGGACCCTGAAATTTCAGCTTTCTTAGTTTCATAGTAGATCCAACCCTGGATATTGGCAAAATCTTTATAAAGATATGAAATATTAAAAGTTTAAGATCTATACAAAATATATTTTGATTGATGAGTTTTTCATAGTGTTCATATCAAATCAAGTAAATTTTTCAAGAACAAACAAATATAAGTCCATTCAAAACATAATTTTCACTTTTTATGATGAATATTTGGTTCCGTTGGAGCTTTGAGTGGTCCCTTGTAGAATGTGCTTAGAAAATATTTTGACATCATGGATATGTGCTGTGTTTACCAGATTTTTTCAAAAGGTGAAATGTGTTCATTCAAAATGTAATTATTCAATATAGATTTGATCGATTGATTTTAATAGCATGTCAACCTGTTTAGGGTTATTTCATATTTGAATTTCATACTCTGAATTTACACCTGTTAAACTCTTAAAAATTGACCTTCAGTTGAATCCTGCTTGTGTGAAGGAGTTGAGTAAATACATATATAAACAAACATTTTCATATGGGAATAGGTGGTATTGAAAAAGATAAACATTCGTATAAAAAGTTTATTTAATGATAATTAACTATTTGAATTGATTTTTAGATAGAAAGTAGAACCAACGTTTCACAGCAAAGTATTGTTACTACTACAGTCTTGTCATCCCTTACATATTTCTTTTACAGATAAAATAATCACATAATACAACCAGAAATTCTAGAAAATAATTTGATTTTCAAAGATTTTTTTTTTTTTCAGAAGTAAAATAATTACATAAATATATTATATTATGTAGAAAAGTAATAAATGAAAAATAGGAAATGATTTATTGATATTTGAAAAAATATATTTGTCAACGTTTCGATTGATATGTACAATATCAAACATATATCTAAATTAAATATGTATCTTAAATCTTCAAAACAAAACAAATATGTTAGTTTTTGTTTAACAAGTGATATGAGAAATAATATACATACGTAGGAAACTATGTCATAAAAGAGTTAAAAAAAAAAAATATCATTAAAACAAAAAATGATGAAAGTTAAAACAATATGTAGGGGGTGACAATACTTTCGGACCACCCTGTACAATTTTTAGCATTTTGCTTTAACAGAATGAAAGGTAACAACAACAGCTGAATCTGACTCAATTTGGAAAGCAGATAGCTGAGACACTTACAGTTTTTCCATTGGGCTGAATAGCACCAGCCAACTAACCCACCCACACTATACAACACAGACAATATTAATGACAAGTCTAGACCTAAAGGTGGTGAACTAAAGCAGGCATTGATTTTAAGATAGCTAACATCACTTACAACCTACTTCATGGTCATATATGCACAATGCACACACAATGTACAGACTGCATTTAGGCAGCAGTCCTTCTCTTAAACATGTTTTGTTAAAAGACACAGACAAGATTCATTTTACTATATCTTTTTTTTTTTCACTGATTTCATTACAAGATTTCTTAACATTTTAAAGTTCCCCCCCAGAATGCTTTTAACCATCAGTGAACAGAAATTTACCCCAAGAAATTAAAAACAAAGTTTTACTAAATTTTAAGGAAAAGAATTAGACCCTTGATAATAATAGTGGGAAGTACTCAGACAATTTTTATACATGTACAGTGATGCTGATAGCTTTTTAATTTAGTGTGTCCTGGGACGCATGTATTTGATTTGAACGAGTTGCTGGGAAATTTGATGGGTCCCAACGAAAGTTTCTTAATAAATTGTAGAGTTTTTTTTATCTATGAACAATTAAAGCCATCTAACCCCTACATTATACCCTAAACTGTGTAATGAGTTTCCCAAAAAATATTGAAATGTATTTACAGCTAGCTGGAAACGATTTTTCAGCATCTTTTTAGATTTTTCTGTGTCAATGATGCAGGATGTATACTTATCAGTATCTCTATGAGCAGGATGTGACACAAGGTCATTTTCTTTTTAAATGGAGTACTGGTTTGAATTCAGTTTTTTTTTTCTCCTAGCACTGAAACTAATAAAAATGTAGCACTCTAAAAAATCAGTATACCTCTCTTTATATCTATGCAATTTAATTTGCCAAAAGAGTTTTAATGCTGATGAGTTTGGCAATAAATAATGCATGATAATATCAGTTTTGATTAATATTCCACTAGAAATGAGTTATCTTCTAAGCTTAGCTTATTTGTGGCACAAGGCTAGAAGTATGGGGCACTTAGTAAGAATCAAACTCACTAACAAATGTTCTGCTAATCTAGCTTCCTAACCATTACACCACGTGAAGTGTCTAATATTCCACAAGAAGTAATAGAATCCTGGTTTTGAAGAAAATCAACTTTTAGGGAGTTAAAGAGGAATTGCAATTGTTTGTTTGTTTGTTTCAGAGTTTCAATGCAGTTTAAAATTTAATAATGTAGATTTTAATTGTATAATGTTCTACTAGAAATAAAATCCTGGTTTCTTCGGTTTAGAAGAAAATTAACTTTTTACAAAAAGTTGTGGAGTTTATCCATAATAGCACGCCGATGAAATGTTTATAGTTATGTACAAAGAAAGAAAAAGTAATACGTATATTTACCATTCAGATACAAGTAAATTTCAGTCATTTGCTTTATTTTCTTTCTCATGTTTTACTGAATTATTATAATCCCAAATTTACGTCTTCAGTTAGCTACAATTCACTATACTGCCATATTTATTTACCCTTTCCTTCCCCCAACCACTAACGGTTGGTGGTGGTGGGGGGAAATGTTATTAAAAAAAGAAAAAAGGTAAATATCTGTAACTCTTTTGGATAGTGTATTTGTACAGGATGGTCCAAAAAGTCTTGTCATCCCCGACACATTTTTTAGAGGTAAATAATCACATAATGCAACACGAAATTCTAAAATATAATTTAATTTTTAAAGATTTTTTTTTAGGAAAAATAATTTTATATATATATATATATATATATATATATATATATATATATATATATATAATGAAAAACAATATGCAGACAAGACTTTCAGACCACCTTGTGCATTAGAAATCAAGGAAATTCATTTGTGCTATTTTGGACAAGCACCCAAATTGTTAGGGGGGTGGTGTATGTACTTATTTATAGACGACACTGTAAATGTGTACATTTACAGATTGTAGTGTTGATTCCCCGATGAGGCTTGAGAGAATTTGAAAATTAAAGCTGTATTATTCTGGTTTTATATGAGATGTTAAGCAAGGGAATACCAGATGAAATTCTATAAGAGATTATATTTACAACACTACATCCTTAGTCACATATATGATGTCAATGACAAAGAAGAGTGTTGCAAGAAAGAACTTTCAAAGTCTATACTTTAAGGTTTTCCTAGATTTTTGTAAGGCTTACATCTTCTGATAGACTGTGAGGATTGAGACATTAAAATGCACATGACTAAAGCAGTGTTTAACGACCTGTTACATTCTTTATCAAAATAAATGTATAACGCTGGTTTTTAAATATAATTTCACTTTAGTTGCTACAGGTATAAATGATAAGAGCTTAATGTCAAAAATGTTAATCACACATATCTCAATGGTAATAGATTACTTTTAAACATAAGGGCAAAAGTATGAGTAGATCCAGTGAAAATTGAACCCACAACTAATACTCAACGAGACCAGCTTGCTGCTAACCATTATACCATTAATTCTCTTTCTTACTCACTACACTGTACACAACACTCATTTCCATGGCTAAATACAACCACCCAGTCTTATCAAATTACTGTCAATGTAAGTCAGATAATATAACCTACAAATAACACAGTATACACTCTAAAAACACACACACACTTTGAATATAAATACTATTGTACAATTTTAAAAGAATTAATTAAATTTATAAGAAAAATAAAGAGAATAGAATAGGCATTAAAAGTTACAAGTTAATTTAAACTTAAAGAAGAGTGTGGGAGTATCTCATCGTTAAAGTGAGAGACAAAAAACAAAACAAAAAAAAAACACCAAGATTTAAAACAATTCCTACTCACTTATACATATTGATGAATTGTGTGCTTAAGATGAAATGAAAATAGGTTGTTTGTTATGTCATAACGTAATAATAGTAAATATTCTAACCAGTGTGATATTGGCAATATTAAGATTACCGGAAACTTGAAAAATTATTATTTTAACCACTTCGGCCAGCAACGTAAATTTGAACATTTGAGATTATATCTTTAAAAGAAAGAAAGAAAAAATAGTGGGGAAATTCATGTCGGTGGTGCAAAAAGAATTAATAGAAATAAATACGAAGTTTATTTATAATAAAACTATAAACAGATGAGAACTGCTACTGTATGTAGCTATTATGTGTGTATATATATAAAAAGAAAATCACTAAGTGGAAAGAGAAAGAAGAAAGTCATTTAAATAAGCCACAAATCATATCGACTGAATACACCAATTCAACATTTATACCAGTGATAAGGCTATCAACAATCTGATGTATATTGTAGCATTAATACGAATTTGACATTAGATTGTACTTGATTTAATGCGGATACTACGTTAATTTTATAATGAAAAAAGAAAAAAAAAGAAAAAAGCTTACAAAAAATGAATACTAAACAACACCCACTCAGAATCATAAGAAAATGGATTTTTTAAAAAGTGTCTAGTGAAAACGATAGATATACAAATTAACAAAAACAAAAATGTAGGGGCAAGATTTTATGATTTTATTTGTATATTTCTTAATAATCGATCTGTTAATGATTGATCGAATTTTGGAGCGGGGGGGGGAGAAAATGAACAAGGTTGAAAATAAAGTGTGTAAAAAGAAAATAAAGACTTCTTAAAACGATTATTTTTTTTTAACATTCAAGGACAAGAAGACTCCTAGCCTTCTTTTCTTTGTAAAAAAAAGAAAAAAGAAACATTGTCTTGGATTATTTAGTTACAAATGTTGGTTGATTTGGAGTGGGGGTACCAAGGAAGAACTAAGAACCTTGTTGATATTAAAGCAAGGGGTTGTTCGTTTGTTAAAGGACATATAAAAAATAAAAATAAAGAGTTCAACATCAGAGGAAATAATAATACTAAAGACAATCTAATACAATATGGTCATCACGAAATCCCTCTTCTAAAAAAATAACTATTCAAAAAAAGATTCAATTCAAAATTGTATTGATACTTAAATCTAAAATTTGCTGCGGAGAGATGGCTTTATTTTGTTGGGGGCGGCTACCCACACTTAAGGGATATACTAAAGAAATTTGTCAGGAACACGTCTGCTAAATATAAAGACAAAAATCTAAAGAAAAAAAAAAATCAAGATAACTTAAAATATATATAAATAAGCGTAAATTCGTATGATATTAAATTAATAATACTAAGTTAGAATCATTATCAAAAGGTTAAAATCGACTCTAAAAAGTAACCAACAACGGTTACTGCATGTTTATGTAGCTTCTTCGTCAATTATGTTCATCTAAATAAAATTACGTACCTCAACGTTATACACTTTTTGAACCAAACAATACGAGGAGAGAGAAAAAAAATGCTTTAAAATCTTCTTAAGGTTCAACAAATAAAAATAGCAATCATTTTATGTGGTATTATTTCTTTTTAAAGTGTTATTTATGGGTGATCTCCGCAACAACCCCAAATTTTAGCCAAAAGTTAAGAGTGAGTGCTGTATGATCTAGTCAGAAGAAAGTCTGTCAGGTGGTTTCCCCCAAAACGGTTACAAAATATTATCATGTTAGAAGTGGAAAAAGAAAAAATGAAAATAAAAAGGAAATCTTTTTTTATTGTTGTTGTAACGTAAACTAATAATTGATCACTGTTTAAATTAGGAAAAAAGAAAGAAGATTCATATGGGTTATGGATACGATTTCATAGGAATAAAAATGGCATATACAAGTGAGAAATTTACAGAGGGTATGTGTTTATAAATACGAATGGATGAAAATTAATATCTTTTTTATATATAAAAAAAGAAACATAGCCATTTGTTTTGTTTCTCAATAATAATGACCCCCTTTTTAAATAGGAACAGACTGGTTACAATTTTGATGATGGACTGCAAGTCGAAATGGTACTGTGATTATATAGTGAGTGTGTGTGTGTGAGTTAAAGTACGTGGGTCTTGTATTCTTTCTTACCTTCAGCAATGACGTCTTCCACAGTGACAAGACATCTGCCAACAGAGAAAACTTTGCCGACATGTCCGGCTTGTTGGCTGGAGAATAACTTCTTCATTCTTCAGCCTCTGTTACAAGAATGTCGACAACAACAGAACGAACAGGGCGACGACAACAGCACGTCCGATGATGACGACATGAATGGAGGACCAGTCGAGTCAGTTTTAAGGAGAGAGAGAGAGAGAGGGCAAAAAAACAAACACTAGTGACTATCACTAGTTGTAGAGCTGACTACATGTTGTCTTGGTCGGTTTCAGTTAAAACAGTAACAGTTGTGGATTTGTTTTTGTTTTTTTCAGCAGGAGGTAGGATATTACCAGAAAGTGTAAAAGTGGGGACAGTTCCAGCCTTGTCGAGGGGTTTACTCCTGTTCTGCTAGCCCTTAATTCTTTATAAAGTAGTAGTAGAAAGAAGAGGAAGTCTTTTTCCTCCCTCACACAGGTGAACTCCTACTTTTACTACTACTATTAGTAATAATATTGGGAAAAATAGTAGTAGTGAGAAAAGGAAAAAGGAAGTAGTAACCTCCCCAAACAGGTAATACTCCTGCCACTACTGCCCTTTGCTACTAATAGTAAAAGTAGTGAAAGCAAATAGTATTACTACTAGTGATTTAGAAGAGGAAATCGCCTCTTAACACAGGTGTACTATTATACTAATCACTATTATTAGTTTATACAGTGCAACTGCAATAATAGTAATAACAATTCTTAATGGTCATAGTTTGATTCAAGTTTTGAATCAACCAAAGATTTCGCAATTCTTAAGACATCGTGTGCATTACAATAGCTAAGTGTATATTATTGGCACTACTCATCGCCTTTCTCTTCATTAATTATATTATTAAGGCCAGTGATAACGGCTGATTTTAGCAGTAAGTGTTGTTATTGGTGTCTATTCGAACTACTAAGTCAGTTGTCTGATAGTCGCAGACATTTCCTGTTGATTCTCTTGTTTTCTTCCCTGCCAAATACTACAACTGCTACACAGTTCATACAGATCTGATTTTTTACTAGTAGCAGAAAATACGATTGCTGTCAGTATTAGTAGCGACTAATTGTATGATTATACTAATAGATGCTGCCAATTTCTGGACAAGCGAGTGTTAAAAAAAATGAATCGCTAAATGCCATGGTTGCAACATAGGAACTGTATTCTGGTGATGATGCCGCTGTTTTTCTCAAGATAGTCCGAGATATGGCAGCATCCTCACCAAATACGCATCAATTCACTTCATACAAAATTCTCTCTCTCTCTCTCTTTGTATTTACCGTAGACACAAACTCTCCTTCTTGCAACAAACAACAGTCACACACTATAATATTATATAACATAATATAACATAACGCATACTTGTAACTTCACTATGGCGCCAGCCGCGCACACATTTTTTTTTCCGTTCGGGGACGAGGCGTCTTATACTCTCGTCTGCCTGAGAACATTACCTTAATTTTGTTGTTGTTGTTTTTTTATTTTTCAACTTTAAAACAATTTTTAATTGTATGATTATTATAAAATTGATCTTATAACGAATAAATAAAAACGAAATGAAAAAAAGAAAAAAATCTGTATCGGAAGTAGAAAACGGAAGCGACGAGATGTCAACATTGAAATCTCTATTTCAGCATGGCCGATAACGCGGACGACAAAACCAATTCACAAGAACAAAAAGTTGCAGAAGGCGAGAGGTGTGTGCTTAAACTTTGTCAAATACTGTCAGATCGTTCCTTGTGCCCATATGTTCTATTTTGACCAGATTTTCGAATTTATATAGCCTAAATATAACCGTTACCGGCACAATCATATAGACCCTTTAGCTTAATTGCAGTGTTCGTTCTTAAAATTATTGGATGGCGCCTTTAGCCGGCAACGATTCTTGGGGATTTTTTCATCATATTCTGCTGCATACGTGTTTTATTTCATTCTAGTTTTATGTCCGTAATTAGTGGTAGTAATTTATGTAGAAATAGCCTTTCGCCTTGCGTGTGGATATTTATTTAATCATAACTATTTGAAATTAAGTTAATTTTCTTTCAAAAATATTAAAACCGGCTTTATGATAGTTACTAAGTGATGATAAAATGTCTGAATGAAGTTGATGTTTTAAGTAAAAGCTAAAAATAAATCTAATAAGCAGTTAGCACTAATTTTGTATAAGATTTGATAGTTTATAACAAAAACAAACTTCATAATATCATTTATTTTATAGTGGTGTAGTGATGATGATGATGATGACTACACAAAAAAGTAAACAATTGTCTTTTTTCTTTTTTTTTTTTCTTTCTTTTTTTCCCCTCTATTTTAGACTAGATCAAATATTTAACACAATGTACTGTTAATTTCCTTGCCAATACTTGATTTTTGTTAGTATATATTTAATATTTACATTTGACTGGGACTTATCAACAAAGGGATAGCAAGTAGAAAATAGTCCGTAAAAAATTCCCGCTTCAGTTTTTTTTCTCGTACTCTGAAGCTAAAATGAACTCTTAAATATTTTATTATAATAAATTTGTATTAAGTATTTTTTAATTAGAAAATAAAATGTTTAAAGCCATAATACAAACATTTACTATTAAAAAAATCTTTAAAAAAAAAGTTACCCAGGTATATTTTAAAGATGGGTAAACCTGCGTTCACTAGAATTACTTCCCTTCGATTTTGTTATTTAATTTTATTATTATTTTTTCAAGACCTTGAAACTTACTGACCGAAACATTTTGGTTGGTAATTTCAGAAATTATGAACTATAGAAAACTAACATTTTCCTACATGGTTTTCTCAGTCTTTATTTTTCTTCAAAATCTTCATTCTGAATTGAAGTCACTTCTTCACCGGTGTTTGTTATTTAGTTATACATGAAGATCAGAGTTGTCAGTCAAAACGTTGTAAATTGCGCTTACGAATTCATTCAGATTATTTTTATTTTTATTAAAATTATTTAAGTATTTATTTCCGTTTAAAATTTCGGATATCGAACGTGAGATAGACTTGGCAAATGGGAACTTAATAAACAGCTGTTTTCATGGATGACATTGTTATTATTTATTTATTTTATTATTATTGGTGGTGTCAGGCGAGAATTGTCATAAAGTTTACAAACCTTATCTGTAGTTAAGTCAATAGTACAGGGTGGTCCGAAAATCTTGTCACCCCATACATTTTTTCAGAGGTAAAATAATTACACAATACAACCCGAATTTCTAGAAAATAATTTGATTTTTTTAGAGGTAAAATAATTGCATATATATATATATATTGTTAAAACAAAATATAATAAAAGTTAAAATAATAAAGGTGACAAGACTTTCGGACCACCCTATATATTAACTTTATCCAGAAATTGTGCTACACATCTTCCTTTGTTTTCATAACTTGCCAATATTTGCTTTAATGAATATTGGAATGAGCTTAGATTTTGTGCCTTTTATTTGTTGAAAATAGCATTGGTTATTGCAAACTAGGCTTGAATACCATATCCTCAGGGTGGGTAAGTAAGATAAAAAAAAATCATATGTTCCCAGGGGTCTTGCCCCTCTCACCTAAAAGGGGTAGGGTCAGATTTATTGCCCTGTGCCTGAAGCGCCCCAAAAGGCTAATGATCACCCATTTTTTGCACTGGCCATTGCATATTTGGTTTGTGTGTGGATCCCCACATTAAAAAGACTTTATGTTAATCTGGTCTGGGGAGAGACCCGGAAAATAACTACCATAGCTTGCTAGTGAGTTTGATTCAGTATCCCACACTTCTGGTCTTGTACCAAACTAAGCTAAACTTAGTAAATGACTACTGGAACGGACTTGAAATTAATATATGATGTAGGGCCAGTTTAGCTCAGTCAGTAGAGTGTCCGACTTGGAACCACAAGGTTCTGGGTCCAATATCGGCCCTCACTAAATCAGTGTATGAGTAGCACAGGGATCTGTGTGATAAAGTGAGGAGCTGATGGTAAATGTGGTGCTCTGCCTCAAATGCCAAAAAACAATCTCCTTGGTCTAGCATTTCCCCTCGCTGTCTGGCTGATACTGACTTTAGGCCACCCTGACTACTACTTTTTTTTACTTATATATGTGATATGTTATAGAGATTTGAGAAATACCATGAAGTAAAAAAATGTATAGAGATAGAGTTTATTTGTTTTAATCAAGATGGAAAGCCTCTGAAACTAGTAGACCAGTTAATATACCTTAGTAGCAATATCTCATCTACAGAGAGTGATGTCAACATATGTGTAAGAAAGGCATTGACTGCTATTGACAGGTTAATGACCATATGAAAATCTGATTTCTGATAAATGAATAAAACGGGAATTTTTACAAGCTGTAACCATGTCAGTGCTAGTGTATGGCTACACCACTTAGAGAAAAGGCTATATGGAACTACACAAGGATGCTGCATGATGTCTTGAACAAATCCTGGAACAAGCACCTAAAAAAAAAGCATCTGTATGGCCATTTACCTTCCATCTCACAAATCATTCAAGTAAGATGAGAAAAACATGCTGGGCACTGCTGGAGAAGTAAGAATGAACTCATAATTTACATTCTCCTATGGACTCCTACACATGGACACACCAGTGTTGGCTGACCAGCAAAAATCTTACATTTATCAGCTCTGTGTGGACAATAGATTCTATCTAGGAAACTTGCCAAGAGTGATGACTGATATGGACAGATGGTGAGAGAGATTTGAGGGAATCCATGCTGTTGACACATCTTGATGATGATCATATAATAAACATTTTTATGAACTTTATGTAAAATGGCCATTTCAAAACAAATCAACTCCTATTTTAAGAATTATGATCATCTGAAAATAAAGTCAAGAATAAATAAGATTAAAGAAATTGTTAGAGTGTTGGTTAGCTTGATAATTTGGCAAGCCATTGTTAGTGAGTTTTAGCTCTATAGATGTATTTCTAAGTTTATTTAACTTCACTAGGTGCTTTATTAACATAGTTTGTACCATTGTATTTCTATTTATAATATGCATAGATTATTATTTCTCTGAATTTTTTTAGATGAATTTGAATTATTTGGACTATTGTCCTCATCTTGTTATCTGCACGTTTCGGCCGATGTGCCCTCCGGTTTTCTTCAGGTATTTCTTGTCAGACTTAGGAACCTCCTTGTTGTAATCAGGAGCCTTCACGCAACTTTGAACCCAACCCTTTATAAGAATGAGAACAGTATACCCCATGGATGGAATAAAGGGTTGGGTTCAAAGTTCCATGAAGGTTTCCGAGTTCGAGGAGGTTCCTGAGTCTGACAAGAAATACCTGAGGAAGGCCGGAGGGCACATCAGCTGAAACGTTGTGCAGATAACAAGAAAGATGAGGACAATAGTCTGAATAAACCAAATAATGGTTAGATTACTTACTACAAATGTCATTAGATCTAATGAAAGAAAAAGGCTTAACACTAAAAAAGGAAAGAATAGCAATATCCAGCGGAAATTATTACAGATGCAGATTACACAGATGACCTAACACTTCTTGCAAATACACCTTCACAAGCTGAATCATTGCTGCATAGCCTTGAGAAGGCAGCCAGTGGCATTATCTTTTATGTGAGCTCAGATAAAATGGAGTTCATGTGTTTTAAACAAGATGGAGACATCTTCACACCAGATAGCAAGCCTCTGAAATTAGTAGATCAGTTCACATACCTAGGTAGCAAGTGATGTCAATATAGGCATAAGAAAGACATGGACTGCTATAGATAGATTATTGATCATATGGAAATTTGATCTCACTGATAAGATAAAGTGAGAATTCTCCCAAGCTGTAGCTGTGTCAGTGCTACTATATGGCTACATCACTTGGACGGAAAGAGGGAAGAAAAGACAGATATAGTTAAATTAAGATTATTTATTTTTTACATATCAACCTATTTTGTAATAGATCTGAAGTATACATATCAAATGTAATAGTTTAATTATTATACTATGATAACCACCGTCCCGCTAATTATTATAATCAATTTTAACTAGAAAATGGCCAACTGAATGAGATGTGACAAAAAAGCAACTAAAATTAAATGAAAGAAAATACTAGTGAAAATTAATAATAATGATTGGCATTTCTTCATCTAAAAAATGAAAATGACAAAGTATGAACATAAGTAGTCTAAAGCTCTTGTTGTATCAATATGTAGGCAAAATATTAGAAGAGCATTTTAGCTTACAGTGCCTTGTTGGTGGGGTTTAGGATATGCTGACTGTATCCTCTGCTGAGGGGTAAGACAGCCCAAAAAGGGGTGTGCTGGGTATGACATTAAACTGCACCTGATGGTGAGGCTTCCCTTCTTGAGATCTGAGGAGTGTAGAGTACCCTTTAATTGACATTGACTCCCTGGTCCACTCTGATCTGGAGTGGTAGTACCTGTTAGGGTCCAAATTATAGCTCAAATAGATCTGTTTGACATATAACTGTTTTCAACAAAAAAAAAAAAAAGAAAGAAAGGACTACACAAAATACATAAATATGAACATATAAGTGGGATTCCTTTACCTCTAGGCATAAAATAACTCCAGATGGATTGGCATACCATTAAACTCAATCAAGAACTCTAGTATCAATATCTAATAACAATTAAGTTAATTTCAAATAATGCGCAAGCACAATTAAGAGCACCTTTTATGATATTTTTGTTTTAAAACATGCAGTTGTATTGATTTGAACAAATTCGTATTTTCAATGTAGATTTATCATGAAATGAAAATGGCTGACCAAAACAAACGGCTTCCTCAAAGTGAAACAAACAAGAGGAAGTTACTCTCATTTATGTAGTTAATGTTCAGATTACCTCGATATGTATGCGAGAAATTGGAAGAACATTTTAGTTTACAGATAAGATAGAATTATAGAATTGCAGTACCCTCCCTTAAAGAAATAATGCTTAGTTCTACTGTATAGATGTCAAGGAATTGCCCGTGATGTAATGGTTAGTGTTGTAAGAAGTGGACATGGTGACATAAGTTTAAATCCTGGACGAGGCTGGTTACATTTTCTCATAGTGCTAATACTCTTGGGGAAAGGCATGAATTCAACTATTCTCCCTCCAGCTATGGATAGATAGTAGTGCAGGCTAGCTTCTTTAACCTTGGTATGGCAACCTTTCTAAGAGAAGAAAAACTCTGAATTCAAACCTGTTAAACTCTGCTTAAGAATTGACCGTCTGTCACATCCTGCTCATGCTGCTGGGGGGGGGTAAATACTTAAAGTATAGATATCAAAGAATTATTAATAGTTCTGCTATGGACCTTTTTTTGTAGTAGGTAGGTATAATAATTGGTTTTATTGATATTTATTGCAAATATTTATGAAATTAAGTTGAGATCTGCTTCACTTGGGTATTATAAGAATGTAAGATATGTTTAGGATCTCAAACCTGTGATTGCTAATTAACAAAAAAAAAAAATTTTTTTAAATACATATATTTATTCAACTAGAGTATTTAAAGATTTTACCAATAAAAATGTTGATGGAAATTGGCATGGCTAATGACAGATTTAATCATATATATCTGTATCTACCCCTTGGTTTATATGTATGTTATTGTTTATGAAACTTTGCTTAGTCTGACACATAAGCCTCAAATTGTATAATGACTTTCACTTACCTGAAGCCTAAAGAACATGGCTGCTTCCCTTGTCTTCTTTTGTAGAAGTGGCCATTTGTAATGTGAGTCATGCACATGCGCAGGTTTGAGTTTTTATGTTACTGTTACTTATGAATGTGCATGAGTACGTAAGGACTCATCCAAAGTGTACGAAATGGGAGTCAGCCCACTTGAACATTTATGGAAATTACCTCACAAGCTTTATGGGCTGGTTAGCTAAGTCAGTGGATCATTCACTTAAGAATTGCAAGGTTCTAGGTTCAATACCAGTCCTTGCCAACACAGTACATAAGTAGCACAGCTAGGGTAGTTCAATTTCCTTAGCTGAGTTTAACAGTTTTGAATTTAGCTTTCTAGACTGGTTGCCTAACTAAGGTTTAAAAATCAAATCAGCCCTACTATTTAACCATAGCTGGATGGAGAATAATTGGTCATACCAAGGGTATTAGTGCTATGTGAAATGCAAACAGCATCCTCCAGGATTTGAACTCTGGTCGCAGAGTCCATTTCCTATGATGATAATCATTACATCATAAGCACCTACATATTATTATTTAACAGTTAGACATTTTCTACATTTGCATCTTGACAATTATTGCTATGTTATATATGCTATATAACTGTTCACATAGCTGTACTAAGATTCTTAGAAAGTATTTTAATTTTCGCTATATTGATATTTTAAAGAGGAACTTTGTTTTATTATCAGCTTCGAGCATTTAATTCGGTTGTATTTGATCTTGAATGTTGAAAATGACCTCTATTTAAAAATGTCAACATTTTGTACTTGAGTGAAATTGAATCATACCAAGTATTATTATAACAGAGATTATGTAACTATCTGTTTGTAACTGAAACTATGTCACCACTGATGTCATGATTTCCTTAGTTATTTAAGTTAATTTCTTAACGATGATGAAATAGTCATTATTTAATCTTAATTAGCATCTTATTTATTAATGATGATCTCTATTAAAGTCTAGCTGAGTTAGATTTGCTGCAAAACTGACCATATTATTAATGCATTTAAAATCCTGAAATATATGTTATACAAGGTGTATCAAAAAAGTATTGAGATTTTTGTACTTTTTGACACACCTTGTATTCTAAAAAAAACAGCTTCAAACTCGGCAATTTTATGACACCTTGTATTCTGTAAAAAAAATTAACGTTCTATTCATTGTTCATTTCTATCTTGGTAAATACAGCTTCAATCTCGATACTTTTATGACACACCTTGTATATCTCTAAGAAATCAAGATTCACATAGTATATGGTGGGAATAATTTGCATAATGATATTAACAAAACTAGCTTTAATTAATAATTATTTGCTGTTACTGATTTCTAATACTATCATGTTATTTTCAGATGTATTAAAAGCAATCCTATATATGATATTATATAGAAATCAATTAAAATAAGTAATATTTTCATATTCGTTCTTTTTTAGTTTTGTTAGTCTTTCTAATTTAATATAACGTTTTATTACATTAAAACTTGAATACTAGCGCCCAGGAGACGAATTCTTTAGTTAGTATTATTAATGAAAACATGATCAGTACCACACAAAGTAATTATTATAAAAAAAACTATCCCAGATGATTTTGACAAATCGTTAAAATGAAATATTAAAAAGATAAACTCTTAAATAATTACACAAAAATATAAATATGATATACAATGTATGCGATTCCTAACCTAATAAAATGATCCCAGACGAATTGACATGTCGTTAAAATCAATCAATCTAATTTGAATGTTTTCTAAATTGTTGCTGAATTCTGGAAATATGCTCTTGTTTTATATATCTTAACTTGAAGTTTGTGTGTCTGTGATTGATAAACAGATTGAAAATTATAGTAAATGTTTATCACAATATTAGCGATTTCTTTTCTTTTTTTCGTAGGCTGACCTTATTCCAAGGGAAATAATTAGAAAATAAAATTTTTGGAGTTATTTCCCTTAGTATAAAAAAAGTAAGGGAGACAACTACAGAAATTTACTATAATAAGTAAATTTTTGTAGTTGTCTCCCTTAAAAACAGAACTTAGGTTCTGTTTTTAAGTTTTTTTGGTTAGCCAAGAAAACTTGAATGTCAAATTTAGCCAAGAAATGAATAAATATTATTTTTCTGTCATTACAGCATTGCAAGTTTGATTTAGTATTTTTTCAACGCTTTGATTATATTTATCTACATAGACCTATACATTCTTACATAATATATTTTCAAGTCAAAGACATTCCATCGTGGTGTAATGGTTAGCAAGCTAGTCTTGCAGATCCATTACTACTGAAAAGCAAGTTTGATCCACACTGGATGCCCCATACTTATAACCTTATGTCAAATCCTACTTGTGGTAAATGGATTAGGTGAATTATTATTAATATATATATATATAGTAAATGGAAGTTAATCCGACTGTATTAATTTAACATTTTTTAGAAAAAACAAAAGATGTTATTAGTTTGCTGACAGAATCTGTTTCGACCATTTAATAGAGTGGTCTTCATTAAGAGCAACATATAAATGAAAGACGGAATGAATTACCGTTAGAATAGGAGGTACAAACGAACGCTAGTGTTCGATGCTGGAATTTTTAAAAAAATGCGTATTCTCTGTTAAAAATAAGATAAATTTTATTTGAAAAAATCAGAAGCATTATAATCCATATTAAAAACTCAAAAGAGTTTGATGTAAAAACATATAAAAAGTGTATAAAAAGTATAAAAAATGTTCATGATGTATTCCAGTTACAAAAAGTAAGTTAAAAGTCCACAGCACAATTGAAGAAAGATGTAAAGTTTCAAGAATATGATCTACAACAACTACAAATTCTTGAAAATGTTAAATTCATATATATGTATATATATATTTAAGTCAACTAATATGTAATGTGCAGAAAATGATGTCACTATAAACTTTCATTTTGAATATTGACTAAAAACTTTCAAATAACACCTTGACCATCATTTTTACAACCACCTTAGTGTCTATCATTTAGTCAGATTTCATTACTCTATTAAATTGTGACCAGGAATGACTATCACAAGATAATTATGCAAAGGATATGAGAATGACTGCTTTTCTATTCAAATTCAGAACTGGTTTTCTCATTTTAAATATGGAAAGACATGTTTAAAAGATGAGCCATGACAGAATGTGCAATAGAAATAAAGATGTAACTGGAAATTTAATTATCATCATCAAAGCGTGCCAACAGTATGGATTCCTTTAACTCTCTCGCCATTCATCCCTATCAGTCATTGCTTTTGGTAAGTCATCTAGATGGCACCTAGTTTGCACAGAGCTGATGAATGTAAGTTATTGCTGTTTCCCACACTGATGTGTCTGTGTGTAGAAGTCCATAGGAGAATATTGCTTATGTGTTTCTTCTTACTTCTTCTGCACTACCCAGTTTGTCTCACTTTGATGGTTTGTAAGATGAGAGATTAGTGGCTGTACATGTGTTATTTTGTAGAGTGCTGCTTCCAGGATTTGTTCAAAACATCGTTCAGTATGCAGTTTAGAGTCATACCCAGAACACTACTGGCAGAATGGGGTGGGTGTCTTAGTCCTCTTCAAAGGATGCAGTCAGTGTATACTAAGCCCCACTGACAGCAAAAAGACAGGAATTCTTCCAAGCTGTAACCATGTCTGTACTACTGTATGGTTGCACTACAAAATGCCTGGAGAAAAAGCTAAATGGGAAATATACAAGAATGCAAGATTTAATACTGTGACAACTAAATCTCATCTTTTTGTCTGAGTGATCCTCATGGGATCCAAAGAAGACATACTTGTAAATGTCAAGTTCAGTAAAGGGAACTATTATTTTCTCTGTATTTGTTACTAATTTTCTTCTTTTTTTTATGTAAATAGATCTTCAAATTTTATTCACTAAGCCTGCACTATGAATAAGTATGCAAATTATGTCATTCATTAAACATTAGAATTTTGTTTTGTAAAAAATTAGGAAAATTTATATCTGAATAAAATATAATGTTGCATTCTCCTTCTTATTACATTTGCTCCTATATTTTTGCTACAAAAAAACTTTTGGGTAATTTTCTATGAGTCTATTGTTAAGTGTTAAATTTGAATCCTGACTACACTTCATTACAAAAAGGATAGGATATGCCTATTCCATTAAAAAAAAAATGGGTACTGTCCTGTCGGATGGAGCTGTAGAATACACCAACTGCATCTCTGCAGAGGGGTAAAATCCCCCCAATGGGGCCACGTATTGGCTGTAGGTGGCAACTTGTGATGCTTAAGGATGGAATCCTGGTTACTGACCAGTCCATGACATGCAACACTCCACTTTGGTTCTTACTTAGGCTAGGCTCAATCAGCTGGTCACATCAAGCCCTAGCACTTATATGATTTTCCCAATCCTCTTGCCATTATAGCAACCCCCTACCCTTTTTATCCTATATGTGCTAGAAGGCAGTGGCTGAGGGTCTTAATGTCCTGGGTATGATGTTAAAGGTCATTTAGTGGTGAAGTTCTAATTCTGGGTAATGTTGAGTACCCTTTTATCGCCATTACTCCCAGGTTCACCCTGACCCAGAGTGATAGTACCTGTTCGGGTTTCATCTGTGTGTTAAATAGATTAAAAAATGAGTATTAAAAAATGTGTTGAAAAAAAATTGAGTCTGAAAAAAAAAATTGAATCCCCAACAAGAATGAATAAAACAAATGTCTTCAGCATAAAATGAACCCATAAGGGTTGACATGCCGTAAAACTAACCAACCAACTAGGCCATAAAAAAAAGATAGATATTTATAACATTTTGACTGGCAAATCTATTTTCAGTAAGTGAAATACATATGATAAAATGTTTTAGTAAAAATTCATTTGAAATGTTGTCAATATTATGTTTATAAAGGTAAGTAGTCAGAGTAACCTATTGTCTGTATCAGCCGGACAGTAAGGGAGTCTATCCCTTTTTCACTAGTGCTAAATCAGTGCGATTATATTTGTGGCTGAGATGGAGAGCAACAACTACAATTGGCTGCCCACTTTTCCACATCAATCCAAGCTTTGTTACTCATGCACTGAGTTAGTGAGGCTGTAGCGAACCTAGATCCTTGTGATTCCTAGGCTGATGCTCTACCAACAGCTAAACTGACCTCTACTGAAAAATGATACACTGCAATAAGGGAATGAATCATGCTTCATAAAATACTGTTTATATTAAAGAGATTATGCATTACTTATACACTTGAGAAATATTTTGAAACTGTAATTATCTTGAAAATGTAATAAAATGCTTATTCTATGCTGCATCACTTTATTCACATTGTACAGGGTGGTCCGAAAGTCTTGTCACCCCTACCAAAATATAACTCCTTATTAATCAACTATAATTACATGAAATAAGCCACAGGAAATAGAAAATTATATTATTAGTAGAAGTGGCTACCTGGCAAAGCCTGGGCAGAGGAGAAAAAAAAACAACAAAACAAAACTAGGTGTAATTGTTAGCAAGCTAGTCTTGCAGATCCGTTTGTACTGAATAGCTACTTTGTTCCTTGTTGGATGCCTCATAAAAATCCCTACGTAAAATAGACCTTGTGTTAATCTGGCCTGGCTGGAAGTCAGAAAATTTTTTTTTCACCTGGGTAGAGGAAAGGACATGGGGGATATCATCAATATGATGATATAGCAAGAAATTTTAATTTGATAATTAACAATATTTATAAAAAAAATAAGGTATAAATGAGGTGGTTTGTTCAATTAATATTTCAAAGCAAAAAAAAAAAAAAAAAAAAAAACATACAAAAAATCAAATAAATAAATAAAGTAATTGAATTAAAGTAAAATGACCGTATTTGAATTAAAAATAAATCTTTATATTATTTTTTGTGATATGTAAATACAGTAAATAATTTTTAAAAACTAACATTAATTCAAAGCATAGTTGATCAATTATCAAATTATTATAGCATATTATCTTTTAAATCAAAAGGTGTACTGACATGAAATCACTCTGAAAAGAAAATTAATGTCTCCTATTTAAAATATTAAAAGCAAAAAAAAAAAAAAAAAAAAAAAATGAAACTTACTTTTTTAAAAATTTTGAAATTAAAAAAAAAAATTAGATATTAGATTACAGTACTCATTTTATGTATGGATGTTCAACAGTGAAATTAAATGATTAATTCTTTACACACCAATATAGTTTTTTTTAAAGGTTTAATAATTGTATATTTAATATTTTCGAGCGACAGATGCCAAATACTTGGCAGTACATTTATACTATGTAAATTTTCATTTTTAAATAAAATAAAAAAAAATGTGAACAGACATGAAATCACTCTGAAAAATTAATGTCTTTTATTTAAAATATTAAATGTAAAAAAAAATAAATCCAAAACTTATCTTATTAAAAAGAATTTTGAATTTGTTTAAAAGTTAAATATCAAATTACATTACTTATTTTATGTATGGATGTTCAAAAGTGAAACTAAGTGAATAATTATTAAACTGTAAAAAAAGTGTATGATAAAAAAAAATCAGATGCATTATTTTTCAATACAAGAAATTAGTACACCAATATAATTTTTTAATGATTTAATAATTGTATATTTAATATTTGAACATTAAAAAAGAAACCCAATAATTCAAAAAGTAAATTAACGCTTTTATTTTATAAATAGTGGATAACATGAAAAAAATAGATAAAAATAAAAATTTGATTGTTTTGTGCTCCCACATTGATTTATTAATCTTTGAGATTCTCAACTGCTGGACATTTTAAAGTAGAATTTCAATGCTATGTATTTTTTGATTTTTAGATATCTTCACAAATATAAATCAAATTTTCATAATTTTGCACAAAAATAAAGATCCGGTGATAGTGAATGTGTATATATATTTACTTCGTTAACTGTTTTATTTTCGTAGTTTCATACATACATACATACGTATACATAACTACCCTTTATATACATATAGATAGATTTTCATATACTATATTAATGATATTATATTATCAAAACAAAAAATAATGAAAGTTAAAACAATATGTAGAGGTGACAAGACTTTCGGACCACCCTGTAAAAGCCTGTATTTGTTAAATGTGGTAAGGGTAACCAGAAGCAAAACCTTTTCCAATGCAAGTATCATTGGGGAACAAGAAAAGTTTTGGCCTTTGTTTTTTCTTTTTTTCTTTCTTTTTTTAAAAATTTTTAGATTGTGTTAAACCATGTATAAATGAAATGTAGATATTTTAGTTTTCTATTAGTTCTGTCAGTAGAGCGTCCACCTTGGGTTCCTGGTTCGATACCTGTCCTCACCAACTCAACCTATGAATAACAGTAAGGAGCTGATAGTTGGTGTGGTGCTCCACCTCAGATGCACAAACAATCTCCTTGGTCTAGGGCTAGTGAAAGGGGTATAGACTCCCATTGTCCAGCTGATACCGATTTTAGGCCATCCTGTCGACTTTACTTACTTTTTTTTTTTTTTATAGATTTATAGTTTTTGTTTGATAATGATATTAAAGAAGGGAGGTATAAAAAAGGATTATTTACTTTGTATTATTTACTTTTGTATGAGAGGCTGTTGAAAAGTTCTTGTTCTAACCTAGAAGAGAATAACTTATAATTTTTATTTGAATTCTTTAGAAGGTTTAAAGAGATGATGTGTCAAAGTGTGTTGAACTACAGGATGAATATGTGGGGTAGTATGTATAGTTAAGCAGCAATGAGCCTATTCAATACTTAACTAGGTGATTACTTAAGCAATAGCAGGTACTGTAAGCAATCTGAGTACTTTGTTTATCAAAATGATTTGATTCAGCATTAAATAACCCAAAAATGGTTGATATGCCATAAAAACAAAGCAAGCAACCAACCAACCGACCTTCAATTTTGTGTATCTGGATTAATAGAATTCATAATTTACTAAGTAAACTCAAATTTATTAGAAATTAAGGAAATTAAAAGTTTAAAGATTTTAGAGATGATAAAAAAGATCATTTGCCTACATGTGATATACAATTAAACAGTGCTGGACTTACCTATAAGCTATGGCTTAGGGCTACATACAATCAGGGCCTCATTTTTTAAATATCATATTCATTTTATCATTAGTTTTTATTCTTTAACACTAATTCATCAAAAATCATACATACATACATACATACATATATATATATATATATATATATATATATATATATATATATATATATATAATTGACATTGATATTAAAAAATATTTTTTTATAGAAGGGCCTCAGATTTCATATCGCCTAGGGCTTCAGCAGTTCAAAGTCTCGCCCTGCAATTCAACCATTTTATTCTTTCTTTTTTCTTTTTTCTATATTCATACGTGGTGTGTCTGAAAAGTAACGGGATTAATGTTACAAGCAATTTATTTCAATAATAAACTACATGATTTCCCTTTCAAAGTAATCCCCCTTGAATCTAATGCATTTTCCCATCCTTCACTGCCATGCTTCTATGGACTGTTGGAAGGATTCTTCTGGGATGCCTCTCAGTTCCATTGTTATACTCCTCTTGATGGTCTCTACACCTTAAAAACTGGTCACCTTGATGATCCCTTTGAGCTTGAGGAAAAGAAAAAAAGTCACATGGAGGAAGATGACGTAAATAGGAAGGTTTTTCCAGTATGCGATATTCCTCTCAGCCAGGAACCCCTTGAGGCTCAAAATGTTGTAAGCAGGTGCTTTTTATGGTGAAGCAGCCATGATATATCCTGCCACAACTCTTGCCTCTTTCTGAACACTGAGCAAAGCATATGCAGCAGGATCTTGTAGACTTGCTGATTGATTGTTGATGGCCCTGTGGCAAGAACTCATTGTGGATGACACCTCTCGAGTTGAAAAACATTATCAATATGACTGATTGTCTTGTTTTCTTCAACCTTGGCAATGTTGGGACTTCCAGTGATTGCTATAGTGCTTGGTTTCTGGGTCGTACTCAAAAACCATGTCTCCTCATCAGTGATGACTCTGGTTCCGCAAGTCTGGTTTAATTTGACACCTGATGATATCCTGACAAACCAGCATGTGGCGTTCCTTCTAGTCATCATTCAGCAATCTTGGCACCATTTTTGCACAGACGTTCCTCATGCCCAAATTTTTCAAACCCTGACCTTTTTCATGTTCAGCTGACTTTCAACTGATGATTGCCACACACCACCTGTCTTATTCGCTTGATGTTGATCTCTGTCCTGCTTGTTGAAGGCTTCCGGTTCCTGGAGTCATCTTTTACCTCTTCATGGCCATCTTTGAACCTCTTGTGCCACATGTTTATTTGAAATAAACATGTGAATGACATGGTGTTATCTCCATACACTTGCTTTAAAGTTCTTTTAGTGGAATTTGTGGTCCCCAATCGGACCAAAAATTTCATCACTATTACTCCCAGGTCCACTCTGATCCGGAGTATTAGTACCTATTAGGGTCCCATCTATTGGTTAAATAGAACAAAATGAGATCTAAAAATTGTGTTTAAAAAAAAAATGAGTACCCATCAGGAATGAATGGAACCAAACGTCTTCTGCATAAAATGACCCAGCAAGGGTTGACATGCCATAAAATCCAATGAAACTACTAAAATTTTCAGGTTTAATCATTGCTCAGTGTTCATTGTTTGTTTCTTAGTGCTTATAGCTGAATGACCTGAGAAAGAGATGTAAAACAAAAGCATGTGGAAAAAAATGCAATGGCTGCAGAAAGATGGGATTCCAGTTATATTCTACCAAGATGTCATGTTAGATCAGTAGTTCCCAACCTTTTTCATTCTAGTGCCTCCTTGGTTCCTCAGTGGATTCCAAGTGCCCTTCTCATACACTAGGTACCACCAAAATAGGTCACATGATAAGTTTAGGCCATATTGAAGGAAGAAACGTAAATATTTTTGAACTTTTAAAAAAAATCTCGCAAAAAAAGAAATAACAAACATAAAGAGTTGTTACAAAGAAAAACAGTTAATTCAAAGATCAAATTATCCAATTGGGGAAAAATTACTCACCGTTATTTTGAAACATAAGTAAAACAGTCCGTTTTTTTATGACAAGATCAGTTTCTTTATTGATATTTTTTTAGCTGAATTCTGTATTCATGGTTCTTTTACTGAAAAACTCTGGCATTGAAACTTATAAATATCTTCTGATATAATTATTCAGACTCTTATCTTTATAGAATAAAAGTAAAAATCGTTTTTTGTTGATTCATTTTTTCATATTTCCTAAAATTTTCACAGGGAAAATACACACATGCAAACACACACTATTTTATTTTCTGGTATAATTCAAATTGAAAACAACAATATTAAACACAAAGCTATATTTAAGAAATAAAACCTAATTTTTAAAACCTGGCTGTGTGACATGTGGTAACTGATGCCCCATTGTTACATATTATGTACAGGTGTCAAGCAAATATTCAGACTCAGATTTTGGACTATGTATCAAAATTATGCATCCATTTATATCTTATGTCTGTTTTATTCTGTATAAACTGCATATGTGTTCCTTTACCTTCGTATTTATGACATTTTGTCATTGATTTAAAAAAAAAATTATTAAGTGCTCCTAATGCCACCCTGTTGCCCTTCACGGTCCCTTTTTGTATCACCACAATCCACACCTCCCCTTTTTGCCTCATCCCACCCCTCCAAACTTTCCACCACTCCCAGGGGGTGGTACTGCCCACTTTGGGAACACAATCCACTTAACCCTCTTTCACATACAGCACATTCAGTCCTGTTACTTTTCAGACAGGCCTCGTATGAAATAAAGAATATGCTGCGCATCAAAAGGGACACTTAACTAAACATCAACTTTAATGGCTTTAATTTTTTTTTTCCAAATTCTAATCTATATTACTTTTATTTTTTTTGCAGGATATATTTGTTTTAAACAGGTAATTACCTTCAGATTCCGTATGTAAACTGCATCCTCTAGTTCCATGGATGCCTTTTAAGCCTAATGAGTGGCAGATGAAAACATTTGAGTAATGGCAGAAGTTTTATAGTAGTACACTGCAGTACTATAATTCCATAAAAATCTGTGGGTCATTGGGGGCACCCCCAACGATTTTGACTCTCATCATAAGGTATGTATGTAGGAAAATTTTTTACCAAAATGGTGGTGCCCATTTGTTCATATCTTTTGGCTTTAATAAAAAATAAATTAATCTGGAAAACACTTTAGTAAAAAATTTCAAAAAGTTTTATTTAGATTTTAAAAAAAGAATGACAAATTTTGCATTACAAATAATACTGAAATGATTTCTGTTTGAATGACCTACAGGATGTTTATTTTAATATAATTTACTTTCATACATTTTTGTTGCATTTAATCTAATCTAATGGTCTAAAAAACCTTTTTCATAATATATAGGGCGGTCTCAAAGACTTATCACCCATACATATTGTTTTAACCTTCATTATTTTTTGTTTTCATAATATAATATATATAATATCATTATTAATAATAATAATATAGTTATAATAATCAGGAGTGTGGAGTCAGAATACAAAACCTTTGACTCCAACTTCTCTTTATGTAATTAAGGGATTGCAATTCATAATAAATATAAAACAATGATTTTTATAATCTATTTATAAGGAGTGTGCACTGTATAACTTTACAGATTAAACTTGGGCCATATAAAGTGTAAATTCAACTGGAGTTTCAGTATAGTTTTTCTGACTCCAGTGACCCCTTAATTGCTTCCAACTCCCCAACTCTCACTCCACAGCCCTGATAATAATGTAATTATTATCATAATTAATGATATTCTATATTATATTATTAAAACCAAAAATAATGAAAGTTAAAACAATATGTAGAGGTGTTCATTAAAGAATTTGAAACATGAAATTAACTTTAAAACAACATAACTTGTATGTATTGAATATTTATCTTACAAGAAAGTATCATTCATTTATTCTTTTCATATTTATTCATGGGGCTAGAAATATTATTTCAAAGGTACCAAATGTTGTTTTAGATATATATAAAAGCCTAATAAGATCTCATAGAATATTGTACTCAGGTCTGGGTTCCAGTATCTGGACATGGAAATTGAAGACATAGTATTGAGATTGGAAGGCACTCAAAGAAGAGTGGCAAAACTAATAAAAAGAGTAAAAGATTACAGTTACAGGGAGAGATTGGAAGAATTCTTGATTAACTACTTTACTAGAAAGAAGAATGAGAGATGATTTAATTGAAACATTCAAAATAATGGAATTTCTAATTATGGTGGTCATTTTTTTTATATTTCTCCTCGATCTAGAAATTTACTGTCAGGACAGATTTCAAAAACTATGTCTGTTAACCAATTGGATTTTTTAGCTAATAGAGAAATATATTTTTGGAACAAATTACCTCATCAGATCAAAAACAGTAATAGCATAGAAAATTTAAAGATTGAATTTGATGAATTCAGAAATAATGGTAAGAAAAAAAATTAAGAGGGCTTTTTTGTCGGAAAAAATATTTGACAGAATTTGATCTGTATATTAATATTGTATGTTTTGTGCAAAGATTTTTTTTCGTTTTAAAGGTTGATGTGAGAAGATTGTAAAAAGGGGATTTGCCCAAGGAGGCAAAACAAGCAAATCATGATAATAATAATAATCTCAGAACATTCTGATTATTTTTGGAATTATTTTGTTAATCATATTATTTTTAATAATATTACTTTTATCTAAAAACAATGAAACTGTAACTTAGAACACTTCCAGTATTGTTATATGTAGCAAGAGAAATTGTATATTTAAAAATGAATATTTGTTTATGACTTATTCCTTGGCCATTTCATTTCCAACCATTAAATTGTGTATTTGTTTTTTTTTCAATGATTTTAACAAGAATCTTAGCAAATCTTGTGTAATTACTATGACCTTATTCATATTATTACTGCATAGATTATGATTATAGTCCATTAAATCATGTAATGTCATTGCAGTACTAAAAAAGTTTTTTTCACTTAGATTTTCTTATAAAAAAGTAAAGTTGGTGGGCTGGCCCATTGTCAGTATCAGTCGGACAGCAAGGGAGTCTCTCCCTTTTTCGTTAATGCTAGACCAAGGAGATTATTTTGCTGAGGTGGAGCGCCACACCTACTGTAAGCTCCCTACTTTATGAACAGATCAGATTATCCAATCTATGCTACTCATGCGCTGAATTAGCGGGGACCGTAACCAGGAAACTTGCGATTCCTAGGTGGGTGATAATCAATCATTTGCACTTGCAGTACATACCCATATTACAAAAGAGATATAATACTGTCATTATTAAAAATAAAGGATGCAGAGTTACTTCTATTAAAGTTTAGGATAATTATTTGTATTTAAGGGCCGGTATTTAAGAGCCCTTAATAGCAAGGTTCCAGGTTAGATAACAATTCTTGCCAACTAAGTGTGGGTAATCTGATCTGTGTGATAAAGCATTTGGGAGCTAACAGTAGGTGTGGCACTCTGACTCAGCAAATCAATCTCCCTAGTCTTGTGCAATTAAAAAGGGGACATACTCCCTCAATGTTCGGCTAATACCGACAATAGGCCATTCTGCAAACTTTACTTTTTACTCATTTATATTTAAAGGACATTATTTGTTTTTATTTTTTAATTAACAAAGGTTTACTCCTGCCTTGTTTACACTGAGCGTGACATATGGAAGATGGCTTTGGGTTCATTTGGAGATCTTAGATACCCTTGAAAACCCATAAAAATTAATAAGTATTTTTATTATTTTTCAGACTTGGAAGAGCAAGTATTAACCTAAATTTTTAAAACTGAGTTTCTAAGTCTTTTTATAGACTGGGCAACTGTTGAGATGAAATGAATGCTCTCTTAGCATCTGTACACTTGGCTATGAGAGAAACGGTCTGTACACACACACACACACACACACACACACACACACACACACACACACACATATATATATATATATATATATATATATATATATATATGGGAGTAAATATGGAAATAAATCTGATAGTATTAAGAAATTTGAAAAAACAAGTGTTCCAAAATTAGATGAATTTATTCATCGACGCTTAAACGTTTCGGTTTCTTTAAACCTTCATCAGGATGTATTAAGGGGTGAAGAAATTGATGGATGTTTTATGTTTTATAAAACATCCATCAATTTCTTCACCCCTTAATACATCCTGATGAAGGTTTAAAGAAACCGAAACGTTTAAGCGTCGATGAATAAATTCATCTAATTTTGGAACACTTGTTTTTTCAAATTTCTTAAAAATATATATATATATATATATATATATATATATATATATATATATATATATGGAGAGAGAGAGAGAGAGAAATATCTGCCTCTTGCAATGATTACCAAGAGAGTGGGTAAATGCCATGAGACAGACACCCTTTGTATAGCAAAGGGTATTGTAAGACATAGTAAGTGAGACAGATTCCACTAAAAAAAAACAGTCTGAACCAGATTTCCTAGTCTAGTTTAAAACATTTCCAGACATATCTCTAACAATTGCTGAAAGTTTGGTTGAAATTGGGCCAAAGATTTTGGCGTCTTAGCTATACAGACAGATCAACATTTGGGGAATTATAAGATTTCCTACGTGAAACATTATCAAAAATAATTTTGTTTCCTAGTTTTTCTTTATCTTATTTTTTTTTGGCTTGTTTAGATCTAGTAGTAATAGATGCCTGAATTTAACAAAAATCCTTGTTTGGACAAATTATTTTCAGAAAATTTACAAATAGAAGAGATCATAATTTGATCACAAATTGTTTGTCATCGTATAATAGCATGAAAACAATAAAGCTTTTAATCATGATATTTTGCAAAACAACCGCCACGGGGGTGGGGGGTGTTGTGGAGTGGAGCTCCTGGTGATGTTTCTATGCATTAACATTGAATTGGTCAAGGAACAGCCTTAAATTGAGCCTGTGCAAAAATAGCAGCAAAATGTTTATCTGCATGCAAAAGGATTAATTTATATATAAAAAGCTGCTAGATAAAAAATGTATGATTAAAAAATATATTTAAGACCAGTTATTTGTTGTTTCCCCTTTTTGTTTGTTCCTATTTTTGAGGAATCACTTTTTTCAGTGCATTTAATTGAGGTATTCCAAATTCATAAGTTAAAATAATCAAATTTTCACCTTTTTGAAAAAAAAAAAAAAAAAAAAAAAATGAATATTTTATAGTAAATAAACAAGATTGGTAAAAAAAACCCACAAAAACAAACTTTTTTCTTTTTTTTTCACCAATCTTGATTATTTACTATAAAATATTCATTGTAAAGCAATAACTAAGAACTAATTTTAGTGATTCACTATTTTTTTTTTTCATTTATTCAGCTGGAGCCTGAAGTTAAAGACAATTACACAGATGTATTTAGTTTTTTTTTCTCTCTCTCTCTCTTTCTTTTTTTCTTTCTCATTTTTTAAAAAACATTTTCCTGCTTGAAATTAGTCTTAAGGGTTTCAGCTATACAAATTATTTGGAAGCCAAGTAAAGAATCTGTCTAGAAAGGCTACAGACACATTAGGATCTGAATATTTAGTGAGCATATAAAATACTTGACAGTGGAAATTTAGTAGCTAATTTGGTGAATTCTGGACTTGATTAATTCTAACACTGTTTTAAAACCTTTTAAGTTATTAGAACTTCTTCTATTTAATAAAAAGACTCAAAGTTCATCTGAAATAAATTTTCAATAAAGAAACAAGACAGAGAGATTTAACTGAGAGGTTGATATTGTTAAAAATTATTCTGCTGTGTTAGGATTTTAGCGTAAACCTACAACTTTTTGACCTTAGGAAGCACACTTAGTACAATGGTTATCTTTGTAGGAAATGGAATTGTCAACTCGAGTTCAAATCTAGGATGAGGCTGTTTGCATTTTACTTTGTGCTAATGCCTTTGGGAAAGGCATGAATCCATTTGTTTTCCCAACTATAGGTGAATAGTAGGGCAGGCTGGGTTCTTCAGCTTTGGTTTGGCAACCAGTCTAGGAGAAGGAAAACTCAATTCTAATAAAATCTATTCCACTTAAAAATTGACCTTGTGTTATATCCTGGCTGTGACAGAAAAGTTGGGTAAATACATTTGTTTTGGCCTTCAAATATACAGTACCTGAGCTTTAGAGAGGAAAAGCTCATTCATTCTTATTAGAGAGAAAATAACAAATAACCCTATCTGAATTAATATCTATATACTTTCTGACATTTGGGAATTGTATCATCTATGTCATTATGTAGATAAGTCAAGATCAGTGGTTCTCAATTAGGGTCCATATGGACCCCCCCGGGAACATATAACATATTTTTTGGTCCATGCAAGCAAAAAAATATTTAATTATAAAAATACAATAAGATTTTTAAACATTGTATGGCAACGGGGTGTCCTCCCAGAATTAAAAAGGAATCAAAGGGGTCCATAGGTTAATAAAATAAAGGTTGAGAAAGAACCACTGGTCTAGATCAAGATTTATTTCAGCCATTGAACTGTCACTATCAGATTCTTGATAATTATCTTCTGGGAGCTTATCTAACAGATAATACTGATCAAAAAAAATCTTTATCATTATTATTTTGCCTACACCTGCAACATTTACCATGCAGGTATCAAAGATCAATTACTCTTTCCTTGACTAATTCTAGGAATGTTTTGATGGTCTCATTCATTGTGAAATTCACCATAAAAAATTAATATTTCACTTCAGGGTGCAGATATCAAAGCTCTCTCATTGTTTCATTAAAAGAAAGTTTGTAAATAATATTAGGCCTTTTATTATTAGTATCTCTTTGTATCATAAAATAGCAATTAGCTGGGAATATCAAGCTAACAGGTTCAAGGCAGTAAAGAACACAGTATATTAATAATGATCAAGTAGAATTGAATATTTTATGTAGAGCAGGTCTTAAACTATAGCAATTTTTAAGCCAAATGTTTTTTTTTTTTTTTTTTTTTTTTAGCTCTTAAGGTATAAAAAAATAATATATAATCCAGTTATGGCTGGACAGATCTGAATATTTTCTTTTAAAAGCAAAAGACAATAAAGACAAATTGATAAATCAGATGTTAACTAGGTTGTAGTCATTTACTAAGTTTTGCTTAGTTGGGTACAAAACCAGATGTATGAGGCACCCAGTGAGAAGCGAACTCATTAGTAATAGTCTACTAGCCTAGCTTGTTAACCATTACACTAAGTGAGGTGGCTCAGTTCACTGATTGCAGAGTTTGCTACTTTGGCTGCTGAGTCCTTTATTTTTATTTTTTTTAAATTCTACAATTTCTTTATTTGAGTTCCAAATGATTCGTAAGGTCTTTACTTGTTTTTTTTTTTTTTTGTTTTTCAATGTTTGTTGAAAGTGAACCTTTTTATCTGTTGATTATGTTATATTGCCTTTTCCTTTCTTTTGACCCCCCTCCAACCTTCCTCTGAGTCTGTATCAGTTTTATTTATGGTGCACTTGTAATTCGTTCAGTAACTGTCTGTCCTCCTCTTTTTCTATGGTATTTTGGCGTATTCCTGTGAACAAAGAAGTCATAGGAAATAGATGGTTTCTATAGGGAAATGCGCCTTCCCTGATTGTTGGATGCCTTGCTACAACTTTAGTCGCTAGATCCAAAAAAAATATTGGTAAGTACGTAAGATTAAGATATTAAGAGCCAGCCTTGACATATCTCTTTCTATTTAAAAAAAAATCTTTTTATTTAACAAGTGTGCAATTTGTATTCTAACTTGCATTAAACTCTCTCTTATTATATTTGACAATCATATTATTAAAGAATAAAACCGAAACCAGCCACTACTTTTTTCTCTCTCTTTGTGTGTATATATACACACACACAGAGTGATGCTGATAGTTTTTTTTTAATTCAGTGCATCCTAGGATGCATGGGAAATTTGATGGGTAACAAAGTTTCTTAATGAATTGTAGGGTTTTTATTCATGAACTGGGGAAAGGGGACAGAAAGTTTTTGAAAGCTGTTTAACCCCTACCTTGTACCCCATCCATTCATTTCTAAGAAAATATTTAAATGTATTTACAGTTAGCTTGAAATATTGGGGGAAGAAAGAGAAAAACACCACAAAAAACAAGTGTATTTACAGCAGGGTCAAGCAATAACTGAGTTAGGCACAAGGTTAGAAATTCTCTTGTGATGTTGGCAGTGGAAATTTTCTGTTAAAAAAAATTAAGCTACTTTCTGTCAATTAATGGAGAACTCACATCCCTGAACTGTTACGGGTTGATTGTGTGCAATGTATCAGGATTTTTTAATGGAAAAATTGTGTCCTTGGGGTAAATACTATGTCCTTTTAGATTTTTATGTGTCAGAGACACAGGACACATACCTATCAGCTTCTCTGTATGTATGTATATATATATACATAGTATTAAGGTGTATATAGAAATAATCTACTAAAGTTTCACCATAAAGGATCATCAGGGTTAATTGTAATGAATCAAGATATTGATTAATTACAGGCAATTGTAGAAGTGAATAATACAATTATGGCCGTTGAAAACAGTTTCGCAGTCAAGATGAATGCTAGGTAGTTGATTGCGTCATTCAAAATGTAAATGTCAAACACGATATCGTTGAATGCTGAACATGATTGTTAACATAAAATATTAAACACGGTTGTTGTTAAATGCTGAATGTGACTGTTGACATGGAAGAATAGGCTTCTTTTTATGATATCAGACAATATCCGTGTTTAATGTTTGCATTAAAAGGAATTTGTTTATATTTAAAATTTTTAAATCTTCTTTATTATATATATATATATAAGGCTATATTACAATGTACTGACTATAGACAGATGACTGACTGTTTTTTCATTCATATAAGCACTAATAACTTGCTATGCTTATCGGTCACTCTACAATCTCATTGCCATTTTGTCTTTGAATCTTTTGCATGAAATGGAATGCATTTGTGTGAATTTCTGACATGAGGAATTATTATTATTATTATTATTATTATTATTATTATTATTATACACTGGTGCATTCAGACTAGTATCTTCATCTTGGTAGTTATTATCATTACAACATTTTGGCTGTAACATTCAAACTCTTTATTCAATCTACTGGAGAACATTGTTCTCATTCCTCTATCTGAGCTTAAGGATATCTTGTATCAGTTAATTCTTCTAGTTGATTTGTCCTTCAGATGTTGCTCATCTGTGTTTTCCAATGAATCATCATATATGACATTTTTTATCTTCTAAGTATGGTCAATAGAATGAGAACAATCTACCCCTGTGATTTGAATAAAGAGTTTGGTTTGAAATTCCCAGAAAGTTACTGACTACAATTGTCTAGAATAATTAGGAGGTGCCCAAAGTGTAATGGTTATTGTTGTAGGAAATGGACACAGCAACCCAGAGTTCAAATCCTAGACGAGGCTGTTCATATTTCACATAGTACTAATACCCTTGGGAAAACTATTCTCTTTCCAGATATGGTTAAATAGTAGAAAAGACTGGGCTTTTTAACCTTGGTATAGCAACTGGTCTAGGAGATGGAAAACTGTTAAACTCTGCTTAAAAATTGACCTTGTGTCACATCCTGCTCGTGCGGAGGTATTGGGTAAATATAATGGGCATCTGAAGAACGCTGAAGGCTACAATGGCCAAAATGTTATAACAATAATAAAAATCAAAATGAGGACATTCATCCAAGTACATCAGTCTATGATAATAAAATGAATACTTTTTATTCATAAATTAGAAATCTTATCCTGAATTTAAAATGAACATTTTTTGTCCATTTTTATGAATTAGATCAGATCAGGGATTAAAAGGAAGAACAAAAAAATCCTAATATGAAATTTGCTTATACAGTGGTACTTTGACTTACAAGTGCTCCAACTTATGAGTTTTTCAAGTTACAAGATTTCACTTGTTGATTTTTTTTTGTTTGGTGTTGTGAGCTAAGATTTGAGATACGAGTGAGCTTCAGATATGCTTATATTAATAAGTTCACTAAAAATATTTGAATTTCCAAATTTATTACGCCAATGAAAAATATAAGAAAATACACATTAAAACATATTTAAGCACATAATTCATTACATTCTATTTTATTATGTTTTTATACAATACAATGCTATTTTTCTTATTTAAAAACACAACACAGCCAAAAAATTATGGTGTTATGGGGGGGGGGACAGGAAATGATTGAAAGCTATTCAGTTTATTTCAGGGGGGTGGGGGTGATTTGATATACAAGGAAAATGAGTTACCAGGAGACCGATTTAAACTCATAAATCAAGGTACCACTATATTCTGAAAAAGATTTTGTTTTAATAAGATTTTATAACAGGGTATTTCCATGTCAAATCATCCAGAAAAAGTAAAATTGTCACCCACCACCTTCAATTTTTCTGAAATTTTTTCCCAAGTGTGGATTATGTTAATATTTGACATCCCCCAAAATTTGAGATTCCAATTCCAAAAATTGGTGGAGGTAGGTCAGTTTTAGCTTTCCAAATTTGGTAGGGTTGGCGAAAGATGGCGACTTTTAAATCTATTTTTGTTTGTAAAATGAGTTCTAGAGCTTCCCTACTACTAAAAATTGGTTTATAAAAGCATTTTTGCCCATGCAATCCAAAAATGTTATCAAAAAAAGTTTTAAAGTCAACCAATTTTAAGTTATTGATGATTTCTGATTTTTTCCTAGCAAGATTAATATCCCAATGTGGCACTGCAGCCATGACAATTTTTTTCCTACTATTATTTCACATATATTGGACATTATTTGTACCAAAAGGATAGTTTGATATTTGCTCTGAACTGAAGCTACAACATCAGTTAAAATTTTGCAAATCAGAAATCATTAATAACTTAAAATTAGTTAACTTTAAGACTTTTTTTTACATCAGTTTCGGATTCCTTGGGCTAAAATGCCCTTACAAACCAATTTTTAGGAGTAGGGAAGCTCTAAAACTCATTTTACAGACAAAAATAGATTACAAAAAGTAATTATGGAGAGTTAGGTTGATTTTTAGAATAAACATAACTCCACCAATTTTTGGAATTGGAAACTCAAATTTTGGGGATTGGCTAACTTTAAGATAGTCCACACCTGGACAAAATTTCAGAAAAATTGAAACAAATTTTTGTAAAATGTTGTAGTTTCAGTTCTGTGCAAATATCAAACTATCTTTTTGGTACAAATAATGTCCAATATATGTGAAATAATGCCACATTATTGCTAGGAAAAAATCAGAAATCATCAATAACTTAAAATTGGTTGACTTTAAGACTTTTTTGATAGCATTTGTGGATTCCTTGAGCAAAAATGCTTTTATAAACCAATTTTTAGGAGTAGGGAAGCTCTAGAACTCATTTTACAGACAAAAATAGGTTACAAAAAGTTGCCATTTTTTGCAACCCCCCTCAAATTTGGAGAGCTAAAAATTGACATAACTCCGCCAATTGGAATCTCAAATTTTGAGGAATGGCTAACTTTATCATAATCCACACTTGGACAAAATTTCAGAAAAATTGAAGCGGATGGGTGACATGGCCTGGATGATTTGACATGGAATTACCCAACACTTAACACAAAAATTTGAGAAATTTTAAACATGATAGTCGCAAAACATGGAACCATTTTTCCATAGTATTTTAAGTGTAGATAAATTTTTCCATTATAATCCTAACTTTGTATTTAGATTCTTTGTTATTCCTCAAATTATAACTAAAAACAACAATATAGAAAAATGAATTCCTGATTATAAAAGCAAAAAATCTCACATATCAAAATAATTCAATATTTTTAAAAGTGAAAAAATGCTGACAATCACATTGACATATTAGAATGAAGTCAACATCAAAGGTATCTCTGTTGCATAATGTAATAGTTACAGTCATAGTAATTGGATACAGTGAGATGAGTTCAAATTCTGGATGTAGCTATTTTACATTTCACACAGTGCTGATACCCTTGGAAAAGGTATGAATTCAACTATTCCTCCTCCAGCTATGGGTAAATAGTAAGGCAGTTCATAGTTTACTATTCATAATGTTTCAGTTTTCTTTGTCTTGGGCTATTGGATGCTATCAGCATTGGATAATTATTCTAATTTTTTTTCCTTATTTACTTTTAAGTCTTATAATTAAGTTTCTTTGTTGGGGTAAAGATTTTGTATTTATAATGTTTTCTGACAATGCTGGAAGTAATGATATTTTTATTCATATAACTGTCAAGGTTTTAGATCAGTATTTGTCTGAATTTTTTAGATGAGGTAATTTGATAATTTTTATTATTCATATTTTTCAAACTGTTGTCTTCATCTTTATTGTTTTGGTCAATGTGGCCTCCTTCTTGTTGAACTCTGGAATTTTCTTATCAAACTCAAGAGCCTTCATTGAACTTTGAACTGAACCCTTTATTTAATCCATTTAACCCTAATGGATTAAAGGATTCATTTTGAAGTTCCAAGAAGGCTGCTGATTATGGCATGAAGGCCCCTGAGTTAGACAAAAAACACATGAAGAAGGCCAAATGGTCATTGTCCGAAACATGTATATAACTATAAAGATTTTAGATCAGTGTTCATAAACTCTCTTGATATGTATGGAAAAAATTATGAAGACTACATTGATACTTTAATAAGGTCTTTAATATTATTAGGTGAATATTACAGTTCTTATGTGATGTTTATTACCATTGATTATCTTGACTGAACACTATCTGTTCTAATTAAATGGCCTGATTTTTAAAGGTGAGTCTCCAAGGTAAGATGTCCTTTTTGAGCTATTAATTATTACATTTTTCACTTGCTCACTAGAAAGAGAAATGATCTTTCAATGTCTGAATCTAGGTTAGTTTATCAACAGTGATGAATGTAAGATTTTGTTAACATTAAAAGGTATTTAATAGATAATCTGATGTAATATTACATCACATATGCCAAATTTTAACATTTTCATTTCTCTCTTGGACATATAAAGAGTATTAATAATATATAGCATCTTATACAGGATGTCCGTGTGCACTTTAAAGAATTTATAACTTTAGAGTGCACATGGACTTTGTGGACACCCATATAATAAGATAGTCTATTAGGCTGAAAGGTTTATTATGAAATAGATGTTTATTTGTTTTATTCCTTTAGACTCAATTGATATATAAGATATACTAGTTGTTAAATTATTGGATCAACTTGGATCCATTGGACTCAGAACTGAGTCATCTCCAAAGGACACATTTTCATAATACATTGGTTATAGAAAATAAACTAAATAGCAATTATATATGACAACTTTAGTTTATCAGGTATACATTTATTTTGATTCTTCAAGTCTGATTTCAGAATGGACAAGAATTATATCTGGAATTCTTATCCATTCTGACTTGAAGGAGCAAAATACCGAAAATAAAATTATATCTGATAAACTAAGATTTTTCATCTATTTATTTATATTATACTTTGTATATGTAAATAAATGCACATACACAGATATTATGTATATATGCCAAATTTTTGTATATATGTTTGAGTTCTTCAATTTGGTTGAATCCTATATATATATATATATATATATATATATATATATATATATATATATATATATATATATATATATATAATTTTGATCTTGTTATTTTAAATTTTTTCCAATTCATTGAAACTTGTTTTTTTTTGCTTTATCCTTTTTCTTTTTTTTCATTTTCCTCCCATCTTTCTTTATCTCCCTCCCCCCTCTCTGTTAACCTTGACTTAAAACTCCAAACATTTAAACTTAACCACTTAACCCTTCTAGCCCATTACACTAGTATACCACTTTTATTTTCTCCCACACTTTACCACTGGTTTACTGGTGCTGAGATCATGCTCAAATGGAAGAAGGTAAATTTAGGCTCAGGATCTCAGGGCATGAAGGGTTAAACTTTTTTCTCTTCCTTTTTTTTTTCCTTTTAAAATTTTTTTTTAACCTTTTTAAACCCTCCCTTTTATGCTGTGAACAACTCTGAGAATTTTAACACCCAGCAATAATGTGCAACTTTACCACTATGCTGTATCTTTTTAACATTTCTACTTGTTTTGACTTTAAAATATTCACTCACTAAATAACTCTTTATTTAACTCACTCACTCACTCCTTTGTTTCAGTCATTCATATACTCACTCTTTCACTAACTCACTTTTCAAATAGGCAATGTTTCTATGACCCAATTTTAGTCTATTGTTTATTGATATCACTTTTTTATTTTCTCTTAATTCTGTTAATATATTTCACATGGACTAATCCATTATAACTTTTAAGTTATAACAGGAGTCTGACCAGACAGACAACTTTATAATCATACACAGGAATTATATAATAAGATGGTATATGAGACTGCAAGATTTATAAACCATATGTTTATTTACTTTATTTGTTTACACTCAATATATAAGATATAATACATGACTTAACCAACTGTGAAAGATTATCAAATTGATTAAACCATATTCCACAGCGCCACTGCTGCTGAAGAGAAGCAATCGGAAGAAGAAACAAAAAATGAAGAGGTAGTAGAAAAGACAGACAAGCCCCCAGATCAACCACCAGAGCCACCAGAACCTCCAGCGCCTAAAGAATCAGAACCTGCAGTAGAGCAGGAGGGAAAGAAAGGTGAAAAAGAAGAAGAATCAACTCCACCCTCAGAAGCTGCCCCACCTCCAACAACTCCTCCAGCTGAAAAGCCAGAAGTGCAGTCAGAACCTAAAAGTACTGATCCTCCTAAAGAAAGCAGCTCTGCAGAAGAGCCACCCGCTCCTCCACTTCCTCCCCCAACGGAGACCCCACCACCGCCGCCAGACGAAGACACACCCTCAATGGAGGCTGACACAGAAGTGGACACTGCTCCTGATACTCCAGCAACAATTCCAGCAACTCCAGTTGGTGCTGATGTAATAGCAGATCTAGAGAATGATGAGGTTGGAACAGCAGAAGAGGCCACTCCAGATGCAGGTATGAGAATTATTTATTATTATACTAAAGCTGAGCCAATCAATGTTTGTCTCCTAAAGACGTTTTTACTGTTTAGTTTAATGACACAAAAGTTATATCAGGGCTGTAGAATGATTTAGTATAACTTTTATTCCTTAGTTTTGGGACTAAGTTAATATATATTTACTTATTCTTATATATATATATAGCTCTATCACTGATATTGAGCACTCCTCTAAAAAGCCCAGTACCAAATCACTAAGTGAGAGAGTGATAACCATATGCTACTACTATATATATCTATTATTATACTAAAGCTGAGTGAATCAATATGCTCCTAACTTGAGTAGGTCTATATCATTATAACTGATCAATATCAAAGAATAGATACAAGGGCCATATAAATTGTAAATTTGACTAGAGGCAGAGTATAGTTTTATCAACTCCAGTAACCCCTTAATTACTTCTGACTCCAACTCCACAGCCCTGATTCATAGTTACTAAATGCTTATGTACTTGTATATGGAGGTGCATGGTGTAATGGTTAAAGTCATAGGAAATAGACTCGTTGAACCAAGATCAAATGCTGGACGAGGCTGTTTGCATTTCACATAGCGCTAATACCCTTGGGAAAGGTATGCCTCCAACTACTCTCTCTCCAGCTATGAGTAAATAGTAGATCAGACTGGGCTCTTTAACCTTGGCTAGGTAACCAGTCTACTTCTAATCTGTTAAACTACGCTTAAGAAATTGACCTTGTGTCACATCCTGCTTATGCAGAAGGGTTGGTAAATATATATTTATGTATATACTCTTATGAATGATTTTTATTTATGTATATTTGTGAAGGCTCAGCTCGGTTTTCCCAGGTAAGTAGTTTGATTAGGAGCTCACAAAACTGATGATTAAAAGGTCAAAAGTTCAACCCATCAGAAGTCTAATTTAAAGCCATAGCAAATGAACTCTGACCTTACAATCCATTTTAATGCCTCCAAAGTATGCGTCGTAATTTGCATTATGGCCAATTTTTAAAAATCTGATCTTATCTCAAAATTAAAATAGGTGCTGACGACAAAGTGTCTGGTATGAGAGAAGCTGCTGACACCTCCCAGCCACCGGCTGCTGTTACTTCAAGTCCTCCTTCTACATCTAATACTTCACCACAGTCTTCTGTTGGTACTAACAAGGGCAGCTCTGAAGCAATGTCTGCCTCAGCTGAAGACAGGGAGGAACCAATGCAGGTATGTGATGATGTGAACACTGCTGCCAACACTCCTGAGGCTTCTGCTGCAGACACTGCCACAGACGTATCTGCAGCAGGCACTCCCACAGATACATCTGCTGCCAGCACAATAGAAGACAATGCAGCTGGAGGTGCTGACACATCACCTATGGACATGCAAGATAGTGAGAGAAGCTCAAACAAGGAAAATGAGATGGAGATGATGATGATGATGAAAGGCAAGCGAGAGAAAAGTCCCAAAGAAGAAGACATGGAAATCGTAACAGATCCTCAGTGTTACTGGTAAGTAGAGAAATACTTCTTTTGAAATATTTGTTTTTCTTTTCTTTTTTAAAAACTAATGTTATTTAGCATATGGATGATTTTAGTGGGTGACTGTCTGTCAGTTAGGAGAAGCAAATCAATAACACTGGATGTTCTGCCTTCATCTAATGTTCCCCTTCTCCTCCATAGACATCTCCTCTCCGTTTAGACCCATCCCTGTCGGTCAAAGTCACATACCCTGACTCATAGGTCAAAACCTGCCTAGCAACAGAGGGACAATCCTTAGACCATCTGGCATCAACCATGTCATTATGTTTTGTTGATTTATTCAAGACTTTTTCAATTCCCTCAAGTTTTTGTTTTAAGAGTCAGATGCCTAAATGTGACTCTTTCAAGAGACATTCTCATAAGCTTTCAGAGAATATTCAACTCTTGTATTTTTTCCTTTTCTTTCTTAAAGAAATGTAAATATGAATGCCCATTATTTAATCTCTAGGCAAAAAATAACCCTATACTGGTTATATGCCGTTAAAATAAATCTATTCAAAGGCGATTTAAAAAAAAAAAAAAAAAAAAAAAAATTGAGGACCCACGAAGAATGAATAAAACAAAAACGTCTTTGGCATATGTATTTGTTTAAGGCAGATTAGTAAAAAAAGATATAGTAAAAGAGAATGGATTTTTATGGACACAAATCAACAGCAAACTGATTTATTGCAGAATACTGAGTGAGGAAAGTGAATCAAACAATTAATACTTAGAACAGGATCCTTGGTATTTATTTTCTTAGAGTTTTTTTTTTAAATCTAGGAATTAGATGTCACTTGTAACAGCTGGTATGAAGCTATATTTTATTTTTCGGGATCTTTCCAGTCTTCTTTCAACTGTCTACCTGATCCCAGCTCCCTTATTTGAGTTCTCTATGTCAGTGACTTTTATCCCCAGGTTTGCTATGACTCCCCCTTTGACTGATTTTCAAAGCATATATATATATATATATATATATACACACACAAAGATGTTGATAGGTACGTGTTCTGTGTCCCTGATGCATAAAAATCTTATTCATGTGTCCCACAGACAACCTAGGGGAAGGGGGGCAAGTTTTCCATTAAAAAATTGCGATACCTTGCACACAACTCACCTGTAACAGTTCAGGGATGAGAGTTCTCCATGAATTGGCAGGAAGCAGCTTTTTTTTGCTTTTTTTTTTACAAAAAATTTCCACTGCCAACATCGTGAGAGAATTTCTGGCCTTGTGCCTAACATGGCTATTGCTTGACCCTGCTGTAAATACTCCTGTTTGTTTTTGTTGGTATTTTTCTTTTTTCTTCTCCACCAATTTTAAGATAACTGTAATGATAGTTGACCCCTTTAACTGAACATTTTGTGAGAAGGGCGATGAGATATACATTTCAATATTTTCTTAGAAACAAATTACATGGGATTGGGTTCAAGGTACGGTTAGACAGCTTTAGATGTTTCATCAAATACAATTTTTCTGTCCCCTTTCAGCATTTCATAAATAAAAACCCTACAAGTTATTAAGAAACTTTAGTTGGGACACATCAAATTTCCAGGGACCCATTAAAATTCCCAGGAACTCATTCAAATCAAATCCGTGGGTCCCATGACTCACTGAATTAAAAAGCTATCAGCATCACTAATATATATATATATATATATATATATGTGTGTGTGTGTGTGAGACACATATAGCGTAACAGTTATCATTTTATGAAAAGTAATTGATCTGTAACCTGAGTTCAAATCCTGGACTAGGCATTTCATTTTGTTCTAATACTCTTGGGAAAGACATGAATCCAAGTACATTAGCTTGAAGGGAAATGTAAACAGCCTTGATTTGAACTCATGTTGCTGATTCCATTTCCTATGACGTTAACTATTCTCCTTTCTTAATCATTTCAATGTAGATGAAAAAAAATAAAACAAAAACAATTTTGTATGTGTCATTTTGCATAGAAGTAAAAACCAATTAAAACATTTGTAAAAACTTTGCATTGTTAAAAATATTTCTTTTATTATAATTCCCATTGTTTTTAATCTGTTGCAGCAAACGTGGTCGCAAACTTGGGACAGTAGAATTGCAATGCAATGGTTGCCTGAAATGGTTCCATGCCGAATGTATTAAATCTCTTATTGGGTGAGTTACAAGACCAATGTATGACTGCTGTCTCTAATTCCAATGTGAATAGTTTTTTTGTTTTTTTTATACTTTTGTTTCTGTAATGAACACTTCTGAAAGTTTTTTTTTTTTTTTGTTCTCTTACTGACAAAGGGAGATAGAACTTGTTTACCTTCTCTCTCTTTCTTTCTTCCTCACTTGCACTTATGGATATGCTCCAACCAAGTATCACTCTCATTCTGGTTCTCTTCCAATGGGCATTGACTAAAGAGTGCTGTCTCATGTACATGATAACTCATGCATATTCACAAATGATAATAACATAAGGACTTGAAATTGTGCATGCTCACGATTTACATTACAAATGGCTGCTACCATGAAAAACACTTGAAGCAACATGTTCTTTTATTTTAGGTCAGCAAAAATCATCAAAGTTTCTCAGTTCTTTAGTTTTTTAGGGTAACAAATATAAGAACAAGTTATTAACACAAGAATGAAGATTAATTAGAAAAATGGTCATGAACATTGATTTCCAGTTAATAACATTAACAGAAATCATTTGTATGAATTGTTTAAGTCAGGGAATCTTTATTATTTTTAATAAACTATTATTGTATTAAATTTGGCTAATAATTTTTAACCATTTTTGTCTGTTGTCAAATATGTAGATGAATATGGTTAGATATTATTGTATTATTTTCTTGGGTATGTGTATTTACCAACCCCTCTGCACATGTAGGATGTTACATATGGTCAATTTCTTAAGTGAAGTTTAACAGGTTTAAATTAAGAGTTTTCCTTCTTCTAAACTGATTGCCTAACCAAAGTTAGAGAGCCCAGTCTGTCCTACTATTGACACGTGGCTGGAGGGAGACTAGTTGGATGCATACCTTTCCCAAGGGTATTAGCACTATGTGAAATACGAACAGCCTTGTCTAGGATTTGAACTCCGGTTGCTGTGTCCTTTTCCTATAACAATAACCATTACACCATGCACCTCCTATTTTCTTGGGTATGAAGAACTTCTTGTCTGAAATAAATAATTGCATTCTGGGAAAAATGAAACTTCTAATTACTATAGCAAAAAATCTAAGTCATTTAATGCAATGTCTCCTGAAAAGGAAAGGAACATCTTGCCGATGTTGGATTTACTTTTTTGGAAGTTTACCCTTTCTGGATTTAATATTAAACTGGATTATATAATCTTTATTGACTCAAGATATGATACCAGTCATGTTAAATAACTAGAGCTAAACACTTTTTTACAAGTTTATTCTCTGTATTTTGTATTACTGTTTAATATGTCACATCTTCCAACACATATCTCTCGGTTGAATATACTATTCTTGATTTCTTAGTGTCGTATGTCTGAAGTGCAGCCAATAATTGTTTTTCTTTCCAAAATTTGAAGAAGTGATGACAGGCTCAAAGCCTTTTACATTAGACATCACTGATTTATAGATTGATTTTTACATGATGTTGTATTGATTTGGAATGTAAATTTATATATTTCAAATTCCATTCATTTTTTTAGTTATAGTAAAAGTTTTGGTACAACAGCACCTCCCCCTTTCTTGAAACTTTTATAAAAAATTTAACATTGTAAATTTTCACTTGTTTTAATTTTTCATTAAGAACAGAGCTTAAACTTATATATAAAAAAATTATGTGAATTTCTTTATTAAAGCAATGAAATAAATCTTGTTAAAATGAGCATATCCTTAAGAAAGAAAAAAAAACAGCAAAAATGTGCCATTTTTTACAGATACAGATAAAGACTGTAAATCAAATAATTTTTACATGTGATTCTTTTTTATCCTTCTTTTTCATAATACAGCAAAAATTACGTTAAGTTTTATTCATTTTTTTCTGAGTTTTGTTGAATTGAAATATATTTAACAAGTGAAATTTTGGCCATGCCTAATTTTTGGGAGAAATTACTTTTGTAAACCAGTATTTTTTAATTTAACTAGGTACTGACATAAGGCTCGATTTAGCTCAGTCATTTGAGCATCTGCCCAGGAAACACAAGATTCCAGCTTTGATACCAGCCCTTGCCAATTCAGAGCATGAGTAGCACAGCTTAGATCTGTATGGTAAAGTGGGGAGCTGATAGTAGGTGTGGCACTCCACTTCAGACAAAAACAATCTCTCTGATCTAGTGCTAATAAAACGGGGATAGACTTCCCTCGCTCACTAGCTGATACCGACAATTGGCCACCTCACTGACTTACCAACATAAACCAATGAAAATCAATAAAATTCAGTTATACCTCTGATCAGATTTTAGAAAGAAAGATTAAATAAAGGATTACTTTTAACTAATGAAAATCAATGACATTTGATTATACAATTGCAAAGGTTTTACCAAAAAAATATTAAGGAAGTCTTAGCAAAATCTTGTTAGAAATATGATAGAACTTTATTGAATTTCAATCATTTTGCCTTGATACCCAGTTTTATAAATAACAAAAATACTGCATTATCCTATTTTAATGAGGAAATCAAAGGTACATCTGAAATTTAAATGGGTGGGGGGGATTCCTGTGGCATAATGGGTAATGTGCTTGTCTGCGAGTTTGAACTCTAGTTGTGCTATTATGTTCAATTTCAGACTAATACCCTTGGGGAAAGGTATGAATCCCTTCATCCCCCCCAGCTATGAGTTAAATGGTACTACTACTATTCTACAAAGTTGGCTTTAGCGTTAAATAACCCATGAAAGTTGATATGCCATTAAACAAAGAGACAAACTAAATTTAAATAAAATCAAGCGATTAATTATTCTTTAATCTACTGAAGAAAAAAACTATGAATGTCTTATAAAAATGTATTTTTATAAGATTATTTCTACTGTAGCACCAACAGCCAATAGTGGCACAGTTGTTATATATATATAAAAAAATATTTATATTTTTTATTAACTTATTTATTCAACTGTATTTAAGGAGGCATATTTAGTGTAATGTTTAACATCATAGGAAATGGAATCTGCAAACCGAGTTCAAATCCTGGATGTGGTTATTTGCTTTTCGTTTTGTGCTAATTCCCTAGGGAAAGCCATGGATCCATCTGCTCTGTCCGCCACTATTGGTAAATAGTAGGGCAGAGTGGGGGCTTCAGCTTTGTTTAGGCTGTCAGGAAAACTCTGAATTGACACCAGCTGTACTCTGATTGAAAATTGACCTTGTGTCACATCCTGCCATGGTGGAGGGGTTGGGTAAATACATACTTAAGGAACATTAGTTTAAGTGATCCCTTAGATTTATGTTCCTTGGGTCTTATTTAGGATAAATCCATATAGCTACACATAATTCATTATTTGAATACTGTATGATTTTTAGAAACATTAGCATGGGTGAGTTTAGCCTAAGTGAGGGTCAGGCAAAAATTACCTTGATTGACCCCTTCAAAATGAGAGCAACACAGCAATGACTAAGAAGACCATAACAATGATTTATAATTTTAAAAATGTGTTTTTATTTGTAAAAAGTAATATTAAGATAAAATCTTTTAAAAAATTTGATAAAATAAACAAAAATCTTTAGGATCAAATATTTTTATTGACAAATAACCTAGATTATGATGACTAGAATTATTAGCAATGATACATTGTATTGGAACATTTTCTAAAAAGAAACCAAACATTATAACATCATAAGCTTAGCATATGTTGTGGAAAGAACAAGATTGTTTTATAACTGTACACTTTTTGTCATTTTGGCACTGTGTGTTGTTGGAGATGGTAGATGTCTTGTTTTGGTTGAAAATGAAACAAGCACACATGGAATGAATATATTTTCAGGTTTTGACGATGGTGCAAGGAAAAGTTTTTGCAATAATAAAATGAGTTAATTTTCTCATTTTCTGTCTTTCTTTCTTTTCTTTTTTTTCTTTAAACTTTAAAATAAAAAAAAATGGTATATATGTATTTTTTTTTTCTTTTAAAGCTGAAGGCAAATATTGCTGTGGGTGGGGTGGGGGGACGTCACCACAGCATTTTTGCTGTAGTGCTGTGTTTTAAGCTCATCCCTGCATTAGGTTAAACTGCTCTGTATCAGCTATTCAGTAAATATGGCATGTTTCTAGACTGTTGTTTTGCTCCAATGAAATTGCATGCAACTGAAAATTATAAACTTTTGAAAAAAGAAAACTATGCAAGATATCACATGTATATGGTTTGCATTGTTCTATCTGAATCCATATACTTATGTTTAATATACTGCTTTTTGTTGTCTTTCACCTTCAAAACTGACTTCTCTTCAAGCTTAGATGAACCTGTGTACTATTTAGCAGCTGATTGCAGTCTGCCCTCTTTTAATGCTAAACCAATCTCCTTACTTCTTTGCATATCTGACATTTATTGTTATGCAAACATACAGCCCAATTCTTTAAGTTAGGTCACCACATTGACCACACATATGTTCAGTTTGAATAATACACTCCATACAAGCAGCCATGGTTGATTAATTAAATAACTTCAATATTACAAAACATAACCTGTAACCACTTTCACTATTGATATAATAATTCACACTTGTGTTGAGAATTTTTATACCGGACCAACTTGTTTGAAATATGAACGATTTTGTATTCCAGAAAATCTGTCCCCTTCATGACAAACTACTTGTTCTACTGTAAATCCAAGAAATGCAGTTCTGGCGGAGAGAGTTTCACTAAAAAGCAAGCCAGTATGTAGTACTTTCTTTTTACTTTCTACTTTTTTGTGTTGAAAAAAATAAAATCATTTTTTATGTTTTTATGTATTCTTATGTTATGCTGAAAATCTTTTTGATATCAAACTAAAATATTTATCTGCTGTGATTATCAAAACATCTATAAGTTCATTTTTTTTTTTTTTTTTTTGTTATTTATGATCCATTGTGAGAAAGATACTACAATTTGTATTTTCCTGATTGTGTCATCTAATTCATCTATATATAAATACTAGTTGAAGTACCCATCAATGCTGGGTAAGAGGCCCAGATTTGGATTACAGCTAGTTATTTAACAATCTTTGTTGTTTGATTAAAAATTTACATTGAACAGTAACAAAACTGTAATAAAAGATAAATACACAAAACAAACAAGAAATTTACCAATTATATTTTTATACAATGGTGCCTTGACTTACGAGTTTAATTCATTTCACTTGTAACTCAATTTCCTTGTATATTAAATCAATTTTTCCCATTCAAATAAACTGAATAGCGATTAATCTGTTCCAGCCCCCCCCCCCTCCAAAAAAAACACACTAATTTTTTTTGTGACATTTTTTGAATAAGAAAAATATCATGGTATTGTATTAAGATATAGTATAATAGAAGGTAATGAATTATGTGCTATAATATGTTTTAATGTTATTTTTATTTTATTTTTAATAAAATAATTTTTTTTTTTTTTTTGGCATAATAAATTTGGAAACTTAAATGTTTTTACTGAACTTATTAACATAAGTGTATCTGAAATTCACTCGTACCTCAAATTTTAGCTTTCAACACAAAGTAAAAAAATTGAGTAACAGCTTCTAAGTTGTGACACTCATAAGTTAAAGTAGCATTGTATTATGAAGTAAATATTGTTCTGTGAAAAACTTTAGCTTTCTAGAGAAATATTTTTTATTTGAGTGAATTACACTTAACAGATTTATCTATGTAAACATTTATGATTTTGTTCAGGTTGTTAATCCTAAGAAATAATTCTATGTGATTATTTTATATCTTCAGATTGTCAAAGTAACTATAAATCTAATTAGTAATGTTTATAGGAATTGCAAGGTTCCTGGTTTGATACCAGTCCCTGCCAACTTACTGTATGAGTAGCACAGATTGGGTAAAGTGGGGTCTGACGGTAGGTGTGGTGCTTCATCTCAGCAAAAAGAATCTCCCTCACTCTCCAGTTGATACCGACAATAGGCCACTCTGCCAACTTTACTTACATTTAAATGTGAATAATTGTTTTTGTAAGACAAATATAATATATATATATATATATATATATATATATTTTTTTTTTTTTTAATTTCAAAAATTAAAATTTTCTGTTTAGCTATGTTTTGCAACAATATAGCTTTGTGCTGATTATTGTTAGAGATTCCCCCTCAACAAGAGAAATCCTCATCCTGTTTCCTATGAGGAACAGAAAGCCATTTTTTTCTTCTTTCTAAATATTAAAACCATCCTCTGGGTCCAATACTTATGTACATTAAATTTGGTAGCTCTACATCAGGAGTGCCCACACTTCTTTCAACTTGCAAGCTACTTTTAAAATGACGCAGTTAAAATGCTTTGCCTGTATTAAAAAATGCTAAATATATTTATTTATATATGTACTGAGTATTGAGATATATATATATTTGTGTGTGCCTTGCAGCACTGCATGAATCCTTACATCACAATACAATTGAATACATTTATGATGATAGGCTTAACATCTAAATAAAGGAAATTCTTTGAATAGTGTGCAATCTATCCACCTTCCTTTGTGATCTACTGGTCGATTGTGATCAGCGTATTGGCTACTTCTGCTTTACATCAAACTGTTTGGTTGTATATAGAGGATAAAAAAAATCCCATTTATTGATATAGCTGTATAACTACATTTCATTAATATTTACTTGTCTTTGTTTACTTTTATGCTGAATCTATACTAGCCTTAGAATTTCACTTTGATTTTTCCTACAAGTAAATTATATGTGAAAGTGATGTTTGTATTTTGCCTAAATGATTGTTGTTTTAACCTGGTGCTTTTAGGTCCACTTAAAATTTTTCAAGTAGTAATATTAAAATCTAAACTTCTGTATCCAGTCAACAAAATTTTTATATCACAGATCAGATAATAAGTTTTGTGGATCAAGAAATAAAAGTAAAGTCAGCAGAATGGCCTATTGTCGATATCAGACAAACAGTGCTAGATCAAGGAGATTGTGTTTGCATCCAAGGTAGAGCACCACACCTACCATCAAGGTATATACGTTGAAAAACCAAACTCTGTTTTTTATTTTTTTTTATTTATTTATTTTTTTGTGGAGGTGCATGGTGTAATGTAGGTAATGAACATGGCAACCTGAGTTCAAATCCTGGATGAAGCTGTTTGTATTCCATCAATGCATTCCATAGTGCTAATATTCTTGGGAAAAGTATGCACCCAATGATTCTCCCTACAGTTATGCGTAAATAGTAAGGCAGACTGGACTCTTTAACCTTGGTTAGGCAACCAGTCTAGGAGAAGGAAAACTCTGAATTCAAACCTGCTAAACTCCGCTTAAGAAATTGACCTTGTGTCACATCCTACTCATCCTGAGCGGTTGATAAATATGTACTCTATTTTCTTTTGGATGTCAGAATATTAGAAACAACATGCAACTTCAAATTATGAATAATACAATGGTAGTTTTATTGCAGACAGGTACAACAGATCTCTTTTCTACAGATTTTTCACCAATGTATGAAAGTAAGTATATTCTAGATTGGTAGATAAAAGGTTAAATAACTGCATTGTATACTTCTAAAATATGTAAGTCACAAGTATAGATATTCCTGTTTTACACATGTAAGGCATCCCATCATGGTGTAATGGTTAGCGAGCTAGTCTTGCAGACCCGTTACTACTGAATAGCAAGTTTGATCCTCGCTGGATGCCCCATAAAGTTATCCCCACATAAAAGAAACCTTCTGTTAACTGGCATGTTAGTCAGGAATTTTTTTTATGTTAATGTGACTTAAATATAATTGAATGCTTTAGTTTTTTAATTTTTTTTTAAATTTAAAATTAAATTTTTTTTTTTTTTTTTTTTTTTTTTTTTAGGTTTTAGTCAGATGTGTTACACTGCTGTTGCAAACTTGACTTTCCAGAATAAATCGAACCCTGATATGAAATTCATGTTTTCCAAAAAGGTAAGAACATTTATTAAGATTTAAATTATATTATTCATTACTATTATTTGTTATTGTTAATTATAATGTTCTGTGGATGATGTGAATAAACTTCATAATTATAATGTAAATAATTTGCAGGATGTAACATATTTCAATGAAGGTTTATATAATAGTTGAAATATAATATGTAACTGAAGATCTAATATAATATTTACATAGTCAGTTTTAAGTGCTTTAAGTTAAAATCTCTTTGATTTATTGAGCTTGTCTTTTAATCTATGTCTAGCACATGTTGTCACATACCTGACTATATATACTCATCAAAGAGGAGTTTATTCACCATAGCTTCATATTTTATAATTTGTTATTTATAACATTGTTACAAAAATATAACAAAATGAACCATATACATTTTTTAGCAATAAGATATTGATTATATTCGGGCATGTTTTTGTAGTTACTTTCATCCTTTATATTTGTTCTGTCAACAGTTTAAGTGTGTGTGTGTATGTATGTATGTATGTATGTATGTATATATATATATATATATATATATATATATATTATTAGCATCAGCCAAAATGTTTGATATTTTGACAATTGACTTTTGAATGATATGGACAACTATCAAGTGTTCGTTCTTGCTGCAGACGTGTTTTTTACAGTTAAATTTTTTGTGCGAGGCTATATTATTCACTTCCACAGTTGTCCCTGATTAATCAGTTATTTTGATTAATTCATTATGATTAACCCTGATGATCCTTTTTTGGTGAAACTTAAGTAGGTATATATATATATATATATATATATATATATATATATATACCTTTCTACTATATATATATATATATATATATAGTCGAGAAAGTCAGTGTGCACTTTAAAATTTTAAATTCTTAAAAAAAATGCACACTGACTTTATAGACACAGGTATTAACTTTATTGAAACAATCCTTGATCACTCTGTCAGTTGGGAATATGCTGACTGCACCTCTGCAGAGGGGTAAGACTCCCCCACTCCCCATAGGACCACCTGTTGGCCATGGGTGGCAACTCATGAGGCTTAAGACGGAATCCTGGTGGAGGAGCAATCCATAAGATGCAACACTCCACTCTGGCCCTTATTTAGGTTAGACAGACGGTTGGAGAGCCCCCTGCAATCAATCAACTGGTTACATCAAGCCCTAGCACAATATGATTGTCCTGACCCTATTGCTATTATGGCAAACCCCCAACCCTTTTTATCATGTGCTAGAAAGCGGTGACTGAGGGTCTTAAGGTCCTGGGTACGATATTAAACTGCATCTAGTGATGAAATTCCAGTTCTGGAGCTCTGGGGGGTGTGGAGTACCTCTTCATCACCATTACTCCTAGATTGACTCTGATCAGGAGTTGTAGTACCTATTAGGGTCCCATTTATGGGTTAAATAGATATGTGTTTAAAAAATGCATTTGAAAAAAAAAGTTGAATACCCAACAACAATGAATAAAACAAAAACCTCTTTGGCATAAAATAGCCCAATGGGTTGACATGCCATAAATTCCAACCAACCAATCAACCAAACAAGATATTTTGAGTAGCATATAAATCTGAAGCCAACTTATGAAACTATACAATTTACGTGGTGTGCTTATTTGTGTTTTATACAACAATTTTCTTTGATATTTTCAGGACATCATCCCTTACATTGACAAAAACTGGGAATGCCTTACAACAATGCCACGAAGGATCAAGCCAACATGGCACACTACCATCGTGAAAACTATGGTAAATATTTTCAAAATATTTGATGTGTAATTTTATATATTTGCCTTAACATAGCTGTTCTGCACAAAAGAGATGTGTATTTTATAAGAAATTCATACCATGAAAAAGGGATTGTCTGATTTATAAACTTAACAGGTCATGTTCAAAATAGTTTAGGATGATGGATCTAAAAACTCAATTCTGCCTCCAGTATAAAAATGTATAAATCAATTTATCTGAAATCGTTTTTTTTTTTTTTTTATAGTTACCTTATTTTTCTTTACATTTGCATTGTGATAGCCTTCAAAACCAACCACCAAACATATATAAACACAATGCTTCAAGCAAATTATAAAACACTTTTTTCTTTTTTTAAAATTTTTTTTACTTAAAGCCTCCCTTTAGCATTGATTATCTCAACAATTTAGGGGCTTTGGCCTGTAGACCCCTGGGTAAAATAAAATTAATTGCATGATCCCAGGGGGCCGTCCTCCCAGGCAGCACCTGTCTCTTCATCTAAAATGGACAGGGCCAGGTTTATTGCCAGTGCCTATGGCGTCCTAAAACGGGGAATGCTGAAAGGATCACGCACTTTTTGCACTAGCCTCTGCATAAGCTTTGGTTTATGCATGATTCCCCATGTTGAAAAAGTCCTTGTGTCTATTCAGCCTGGTGGGAGGTCAGGAAAATACTTACATATAAAAATAAAAGGGTGTCCCATCATGGTGTAATGGTTAGCAAGTTCGTCTCTTTCAGCAGTGATTATTACCTGCCCAAAAATCTGACATCAACCACTGCTCCAACTGCACACACATGCAACAATATATGCAAGCATCAAGGTTACTCTTACACCTAGCTATGAGTAAATAGTAGGGCAGACTGGGTTCATTTGCTTTGGTTAGGCAACCACTCTAGGAGAAGGAAAGCTCTGAATTTCAAACCAACTTTACTCCACTTAAAAATTGACATTATATCACATCCTGCTTATGGTGGACGGATTAGTTAAATACATACATACAAAAATTGTATCATTATAATATAGATGCTATTCTTTCTGATAAACTTTTAAAATTCATTATATATGCTGCTGGAATATTAACTTATATATCTGCTTTTGATGACTTTTTTTGAGCAATGAGATCTAAGCACTAAGGAAGAAGTGTGTGGTCTGCAAGGGGACTATGTTGAAAAATAAACCTCATTTGGTCACATTCCATGAGAGTATCTTGGTCAGCCTTTGAACTTTTCAGCCTCTATTAATAGAGAGTAAGTTAAAACATGAAAGAAAACAGAAAGAAAACCCTTTTTTTTTTAAATTGTTAAAAGAATGCTGTCTTCAATATTTTAAACATCCTTTTCACAGGAATATGACTAATATATATATATATATATATATATATATGTATATATATGTATATAAAGTGAGAGAGAGATGTATATCCTGTATTATATCCTGTAATCTATATCTCAAGAGGCAAAAGAACAAGATTTAGTGGTGGGGGACATAGAAGAGTAGGTAGAAGATAGTTGGTCTGACACTTCAGATAAAATCAAGTGGACTTCTTATTTTGTGAAGTATCATGTGAGTTCCTTTTTAAAACTAAAAAAAGAAACATTATATTAACACTGTTATCTATGGATCCATTTCTCTTGACTACAATTTATATAAGAGTAATTCCATGTCAAATCATCCAGAAAAAACTAAAATTGTCACCCACCCACTTCAATTTTTCTGAAATTTTTTCCGGGTGTGGACTAAAATTTGAGCTTCCAATTCCGAAAATTGGTGGAGTTATGTCGATTTTTAGCTCTCCAAATTTGGTCGGGTTGGCAAAAAATGGCGACTTTTTATAATCTATTTTTGTCTGTACAATGAGTTCTATAGCTTCCCTACTACTAAAAATTGGTTGTCTATCCATTTCTTTCATTAGATGTATTGATGTTCGTAGTATGTAAATTATTGCTGTGATAATGAGTGACCTTTTCTCTGTATGTTATCTGTCCATAACTCCTGCCATGTTAAAGCAGATAGAGAAAAATGGGGGTACTGCTAACATGTACACAAAATGAGATGCTGTATATGTGAGTTCATAACTGCTGCTAGTAATATCATGACTACTACTGATGATCTGAATGTTGATGATAACCTGAAAAACTAATACAGGCATCTTAAACTTTACATTAATAAAACTGTTAGCTCAGTTGGTAGAGCTCTTGCCTAGGAATCGCAAAGTTTCTGACCTGCCAACTCAGCGTATGAGTAGCACAGGGATCTATGTGGTAAGGTGAGGAGCTGATGGTAGGTGTGGTAGTCCACCTTAGATGCAAAAGCAATCTAGCGCTAGTGAAAAGGGGATAGACTCCTTCGCTGTCTGGCTGATACCAACATTAGGCCACCCCGTCGACTTACTTTTACTTTTCTCATTTTAAAAAGAAATAAATTAGGCTATTTACTTCCTTTTCTAGAAAAAAAAAATCCTTTAGAAATCGAAATAGATCCATTAATTTTTTCCTGTTATAATATTGGACTAAGGTAGATTGATATCTGGACTTTGATATTACTTAGATATGTCCCACCAAGTCTTTTTTTCCACCTTATCAGCTGGGGCTGTAGAATACGCCAACTGCACCTCTACAGGGGGATAAGACAATGGGGCCACCTGTTGGCCATGGGCTGCTACCCGTAATGCCTGAGAACAGGATTGTGGTGGCTAAACTTTCTGTGACTTGCAACACTCCATTTTGGTCCTTACTTGGGCTAGACGAGTGGTTTGAGAGGGCCCTATCCTATCTGTTGGCTGGTCATGTCAAGCCCTGAATTTATAGACTAAGTCACGTGGTTAAGTCACGTGGTTTATTACTTCGCCAATCACTAGCCAATTGTAACACCTAACCCTTTTTATCATATAGGTGCTTGAAGGTAGTGGCTGTGGGTCAACCACCAGTATTTATGAAGTTAATGAAAATTATTTCTACCAATTTATTAATATACATATGAAGTTAAACAAATCATATTATAAAAAAGAATTGATATGCTGTTAAATACCAACCAACTTGGTTATTTTTTTTATCTTAAAGCTAAAAGTTTAGAAAAAAACATTAAGTAAATTACTTATTAATTTTCATGTTAGTGTTGGATTGCGAGTTGTCTCAAAGGTTGTTGGAAAACATTTGAAGAGACTTACAAAAGAACAGACAAAGATGTTTTGACAAAAATCTATGCATGTTTTATTTTTGGATGTTACATCTTCAAACTGGTAAGAAGGAATAAGTGGAGTGATTTTCTTAGTCGATGGCCGAAAGAATTGTTCTCCTTTATAAATTGTATCTACCTCCTTGGAATGGGTGGCTGTTTTGCTGAACCCTAAAATATACTATCTCTTATATACACTTTTTGAATCTCTGAAGTCTTTGAGAGTTTATGCATTTTCCTACAGCACCAATTGACCTTTTAACTTCTCCCTATCTGTCATGTAGCTGGGCCTTGGGGTTATTGGTGGGGCTGGGGAGGGAGGCAGGCACCACATTGCATTAGTATGAATCGCACATCAACCCCTCCACATGAGCAGAATGTGACATAAGGTCAATTTTTTAAGCACAGTTTAACAGGTTTTTATTTTTCCTTCTCCTAGACTGGTTGCAATACCAAGGTTAAAGAGCCCAGTCTGTCCTACTATTTGCCCATAACTAGAGGCAGAATAGTTGGATTCATACCTTTCCCAAGGGTGTTAGCACTATGTGAAATGCAAACAACCTCATCCGGTATTTGAACTCGGGTTGCCATGTCCATTTCCTACAATGGTAACCATTACACAATGAGCACCTGCACATTAGTTCAGTATTATGTATTCTGAGTAATGCTTAAAATAGTATGACAAACTAAACTAATGATAAAATGAATTCTTTTAAACTTAATTTTCCTAATCAGTAAAACTGATATCATCATCAGCTTCAAAACATGACAGCACATGTTCCCTTGACTCTCTCTCTCTCTCTCTCTCTCTCTCTCTCTATTGGTCATTGACCCTGACTAGTCTTCAACATGGCATCCAGTGTCTGCACATATATACATTTTTTTAATATAATTTTCAATGTTACATCCAAGTGATTTGACCAATTTTAATTTGTGTTGCTTTTCTTTTTACTTAGAATCATACAGGAAAATCAGGAAAAAAATCTCTATACAAAACTTGTTATTCTTTTTATTCAATGAACTATCCCTTAACTTTCTACTATTCGATTTTCCTCTTAGCTTTTTTATTGCCAGATTAAACTGAAATATCTTAAATATTCCTAACATGGAGTTTTTAAAAAAAGTTATGCAATCAGAAAAGAAAACTCTTACCTTCCTTAATAATAAAAGATTATTGATATTTCAAATTGAAATTAAATTGATATTTATTCTTTATTTTAATTTTATTTTCATTTTTGCATTTTGATAATTTTATGTTAAAGTTTAGTGTATTATTGTAGTGGATGAAAATGTGGATTTTTTTATCAGTAGAATAGTAAAACTGGAAAATAACATCTCAAAGCAAAAATAAAGAAAAATAATTTTAAACTATTGCAGCTTTCAGTTTTTTAAATTGAAAGTTGTTTTTTTTTTTTGTTTTTTTGTTCATTATACCTATAGTTTCATTGAAAATATCAACTTTCTTGAAATAAAAACTTTTTGGTGAATTTTTAAAAGGAACTCTTTCCATTTTGTATATTTTCTAAATGTCTAGAATATTGCATGAATGACCCTGCTAAAATAAATTCTATATTAAATGGTTTCATGAAGTAAAGTTATTTATCATAAACTTTGATTTTCCAATTATAAGATATAAACATTAGAATTATTAAAAATAATCATCTGATTCATAAATTACCATCTTGGAAACAAATCACTGTTTTAATTTCAAATATTTCAAAATGTTTGTTAATATACACAACAAAAAAACTCAAAAAGATTGTATCTATCATTATTCCTATGATACTATTAAACAAAGACTTTTTTTTTTTTTCAACTTATCCCCTTAGTCAAATTAGAGTTAAAAAGTTACAAGATACGTAGTGTAGATTAGTTAGTTTTCACTATTTTTGTTAATACTCATTTTTATCTATTTAATTATTTATTTATTTATTCATTCATTATTTTTTTTAAATGCACATACGTTTTTATTGAATATGTTATGCTTAATATTTATATTTTAGAATTTAAAATAAATTACACAAATAAAAAGTAAAGTAAGAGTAATGACATGAGCAACATTTTAAACAAATGAATATACATATAATTTTAGAAAATACTTTTAAAAATAATTTTGAATATGCATTACATCAGTTTCAAAACAAAATGCTACTGAAGGTAATAGAATGTTTAGATTTTTCTCTTTTTCTTTCTGTAGTATTGTATGCAAATGAGATAATACTATAAAAGTGTTCTGCCTCAGTAGCAAGGAGACGGCCACTACCTTTGCCTAAATATAAACATATGTTCCTGAGATTGATTGACAGCACTTTCTATATTTAAATTGAATATAATTCAGAAGGTACAACATCAGATAGTAACAATGCCCTGATGATGGCTTGGTATTTAAAAAAAAAAAGTTTAACATTAACAAATTCTTCAAACTATATAAAATCATCCTCTGAATATATTATTTTTTCATATTTTATATATTTACATACTGTCAGATTTATTTCCATTTTCCCTGATATCCTGTTCTTTTTGAAAAAACAAATTACCATTTGTAAATAGTAAATAGGTGATTTTATTATTTTTTGTACATTATATCAGCATTAACATTTGTATTACATTTAAGCAGGAATGCATTTTTTCTTTCTATTTTGAAATTTGTTTTACTTTTACATTTCTTTATTTCATTGTAAGTAAAGATAAATTATAAAGAAACTTACCTTGGTTTTAATTCATTTTTTCTCAAAAATTAATTATGTTAAATGACATAATCAATTTGATATTATAAACCTTTCAATCATTATTCCAATGATTTACAACAGAACTATCATTATACAGTAAATTATTGTTTGCTTTGTTGTAAATAAGTTGTTTTTTATATTGATTAATATGTCTCTGGAAATGAACTGATTAGGCTTCACATTAGATTCAATGATTGTTTTTTGTATGTTTTCTAGACCAAAGACGCTGATATATTCCTTTGTAGTGAAGAGATTCCTGGAGATTCACATTTTGGCCTTGTCAACCCGGTAAGATAATACCATTTTAATTTTTAAACCAATTTTGCTATTAAATGGCTTTTCTTTTTTCATTTCATTTAAAAAATTGTATGACATTTTTGTTTTTATACTATCACAAATTAAAAAAAAATCTTTTTCTAAGTCCTGTGATAACAGTTGTTGATAAAAGAAATTTCAAAATATTTATCTAAGTAGGGTATAACATATTTTCAAGTGCTTTTATGATTTATTTGAATATCTATCTTAATATTTATAAACACCATTCATTTTGAATATCAGAATCTTATGTAAGTGATGTGTAATTATTTTTCTACTTGCTAGTTTATTGTTTTTAATTTTTTTGTATTTTATTTAAAGGCTGTGTAGAGGAGAATGGAAATTTAAATAACAGAATGTTATCATATATGCCACACCTTTTTTTTGTAGCTCACTAAAAGTTATGGTTAGTAGCAAATTTGAAGCTCTCCTGTCAAGTTGAAATAATTTGTATAAAGGATTGTCTTACAAGATTGTTGTAATGTTAGTGAACAAATCACACTTACAGGCCATTGATAGTGAATTTAATTCTCACTGAGGTCATAGGTCAGATTAGTTTTAGTAAATAATTACAGGATTGTCTTTTATTAAACTGAACTTTAAATATTAACCATAATAATGTGTTTTTAGTTTTGACTTTATTTAAAAAAAAAATGTTTTTATTAATTTTATACTGTTTCACTTTCAGGATTTGGAAAAAATTAGCCCTAATTATGAGCCTATAAAAAGTATCATCATGAACAAAGGTGCTGATCCAAAGGGCAGCAGTGGTCTGACGGAAGGGCCAAGTAAGTTTTAATTGTTTTTTGTTGTTATTGTTTGTTTTTTTTTGTTTTTTTTTTGTTGTTTTTTTTTTTATAGCAAAATAAAGATATTCTTAGCCTCAGACTTACCAAACATTTTAATCATAGTCCAGAAAATTTAAAATGCAAAATACTATAAAAGCATCCTTTTTTAGTTATTTAATTTAAAAAAATAAAAAAAATTATTATATTTTCTTAATATTATAACTCTTTAACTTAAATTATAAATATATATATTGTAACTCAAATTATAAATATATATATATTGTAACTCTTTAACTTAAATTAACCCAAGTTGTGCTTTTGACTGGCTTTATGGTAGTTTTTATGAGTGATGACTGTATATATAAAAAAACAAACAAAAAAAAACTTATTTATAAAGTAGATTTTCTTGTTTTTGTTTTATTGCTCTTATTTGTTGCAAATAATCAAGTTATGGTTGATAGATTTTTACTGTGAAACTATGCAAAAAAAAAAATCAAAGCACTTTAGCTATCCAAAATGGCAAAGAGAAGATGGTCTTAGAGATGAGTAATTATTACTATCCAAACATTTTTTTTCTTTTACTATTTTCATCTTAATAAAATTTCTAAATTACAAATATATAAAAAGATTTATTAGCATAAAATTAACAATGCAACATATTGATATTTTAAAATAATGCATAAGTTTATAGCAATATGAAGTCTTGATTAATTTCTAATACTAAGCAATGTGATACCATATACTGTAAGTTAGGTACCTTGTGTAAAAAAAAAAAGTAGTTGGCAAGTTAATTTTACAGATTATTGCTAGTGTAGTTAATTTGATACTAAATCCATGTGACCTTTATCAGACTAAGATAAGCTTGGTAAATATCTACCGGTTACTAAAATAAAATTTTAACTTTTCTTGGAGACTATTTAAATATTAATTAAATATTTACCCATATATCAAGAAAAGTTACTTCTCTGTTGATATTGTTTACAACTTATTTACAGCAATAGTATTTTATTGTTATTTTAGTATTTAAAAATATTACATATAAGAATGAATAATTAAAATAATTATTTTAAAAATGTACAGAGACTAAAAAAGTATTTTGTAACTTTTAGACAATACTGTGTTTTAAATATTTCTTCTTTTTAGCAGTAATAATAGTTGTGAATTTGAAGTTGACAAGGCAAAGTAAACACCTAATTTTTTGAAACTCTAAAGAATAACATTAGGCCAGTCCATAATTTCTACACAGTTATTAAATAGGAATAGTTACTTTAAAACTATTATTAGTATTAGATCGGGATACTTGAAACTATATAACTGTGAAAATTATTTGTATTAGATAGTTGATAATTGATGTATAACTGTGTAAACAAATGATTAAAGTGTAATAGAACATTGAAATTATAGTGATGATTACAGTCAAACATTTACAAATGAATCAAACTTTGGCATTAAACATCTGATAATGAGTTGATATGATGTTAAACAAATAAACCAAACTAACATTTAGATTGGATGAAGGATCATTCCTGGCTTGTGCTAGAATGAAACCCAGTACAAAATGTTGCATGTTAGTTAGAAAGGCAATTGACACCCACAAGTAACCTCCATTACCCTGAGGAATTCCATAAATGAAGAATTAGTCTGCATAGCATTTTAATGACTTCATATATTATAATAATATAATAATAATATATTATAATAGCAGGACTTGTGGAATTTCCATAAAACAAAACAAAAATCAAGAGGAGCATTTAAGCCAGAAACGAGGATTTTCAATTTTATTAATATAAATCCTACTGTTGTCTTTGCAATAAATAATACAAAAAAAAAGTGACCAAAACACAAATTGGAAAAAATAGTTGGCCTGGAAATTTGCCTGATGCAGGCTCGCTAAAACATAGCATAAATTAGGGCAGGAGGACTGAACGACATAAGATCAAAATTACCAAAATATCTTCCATAATTCACGATTTCAATATTACAAATAAAACAATTTTTTTTCAATTCCTTTGGAATATTTTCATTTTTAAAATTGAGTGAAATAAAATGGGATAAATAAGAAATCTGCAATTAAGCGACACCAGATAATCTGTATTCACATTTTTGCATTGCATCTGGGACGATTTGGATGGTCTCATTTTTAACCAAAGGGTGTTGCAGGATGATAACAGACAGAAGATTTAGGAACAACCGTATTAATATATTGATGGGAAACATCCATAATTATATACCAGAATATAAAACAAATCTTGGTTAATGTTTTTCTCTCTCTATTAATTAAAGATTTTAAGTGTAAGAAATTTTTTTAGACTTTTTTTTTATATAAAAAAGACAAAAACCACCTGAAGGTTTGATGCTTAGTAAAACAAGTCCTACCAAAATGAAGAGTCAGGAAATTACTGGTGTGTTGCAATTTAAAGATATTTTTTACAATTTAAAAAAATTTTTTTTAGTTCCCATTTTTAAAAAATATATATTGTGTCTACTAGTACTTATCTATAAAGAAAATCTATAAATTAATTACTGAGGAAGTTTTCTCTTTGAAGAGATGCCTTTTATCTCTGTTTATCTCAGGAATTATCTCAGGATAGAAAGATTTAGTTTAATTTTGGAAAAATATTTATTTCACTTCATATCTAAATTTTATAATTGAAAAGAAAAGAATTCATGTGTTCCTTGAAGTTTTCCTTTATTAAATCATCATGAGTTTTTGTGTTATAATTTTTTTTTTCTAGCTTCCAAAGGACGTGGCAACAAGAGAAAAACTCCTCTCGACGGTGCTCAACAGACTGGGACCAAACAGAAAAAAAGGTTCTTTTTTTTTTTTTTTTTCTTTTATTGTGAATATTTAAGAAAAAATATTGAATTTCCTGTTGATTAGATGTGTCCATGTACAAAGGTTTATTGATAAGTAAGGTCTCCCCTATCATTGGGCATCAGTAACAGTGGAGATGCACATGTTTGAACTCTCCCACCCAGCCCTCGGGTCAGGGGTCCAGTGACTTCGGCCCTGGACCAGAGAAGTAATTAATAATGTTGATCCCAGTGGGCCATCCTCCCCAGGCAACACCTGCCCCACATTAATAGGGCCCTGTGCCTGACCCGCATGAGTGGGGTGTGTAGTAAATACATATGTTTAAACTGATGTTTTGTAATATGAGGGTTGGCTGAAAAATTAATAGATTGGCCAACATCATGGAATGTAACCAAATGAGGTTTATTTTTCATCATAGACCCTTTGCAGTCTACAAACTTTTTCTATTGGTGTTGCACTGTTTGTATCTCAATGATAAAAAAAAATTATCAACAGCAAATATGATGTCATCATATAAACTTTTCAGCCCACTTTTGTATATAAAGTTCCCTTCAAATGTGCTTAGTGTTACTTCACTGTGTAACAGCATTGATTGATCATCATCTTTATCACAGAGTGCTGACATCATAGATTCCCTTGACTCTTTCACAGTATCCATTCCTATTGCTAAGTCTTCTAAATAGCATCCACTGTCTGCACAAAGTTGATAAAAGTTTTTGCCAGCAGCCAACATTGTTGTGTTCATGTGTTGGAGTCCATAGGAGAATGTTGCTTATGACTTTTTCCTTACTTCTCCAGCAGTGCTCAGCATGTCTTACTCATCTTACTTGATGGTTTGCAAGATAGAAGATTGTCCATTAATCATGAGTACTATGTCTGGGTTATGTATAAAGCAGCAATCAGTGATAGAATATTTTGGGTTACCCTTACCGTGCTATTAATCTGGACTATATGGCTCTTTGCCGGGAGTGTGGTGTAATGGTTACTGTCATTTGAAATGGACACAGTGAGATGAGTTCAAATCCTGGACAAGGCTGTTTGCATTTCACTTAGCACTAATATTCTTTGGAAAGGTATGCATCCAACTATGCTCCTCCAGCTATGGGTAAAATAGCAGGGCAGACTGGTCTCTTAGCCTTGATTAAGCAACCAGTCTAGGAGAAGGGAAAGTCTAAATTCAAACCTGTTAAACTTCACTTAAGAAATTGAACTTGGGTCACATCCTACTCCTGCAGAAGGGTTGGGATATATATATGTACATATATATATGTGTGTGTATGTGTGGCTCTTTACCCAAAAACTATAAAAGAGGCTTTGATAGATTTGAAATAGAAGTAACCAAATATAGTCATCTAAAAAGTAGTCTGCGACAAAAGAGAAAAGATAGAAATTAACAAATATTGGAAATATCAATGCCACTTGTGCCGTGGATACTAAGATTGTTGCTCAAGTGGTTGGTATATAAGTGTTTAAATTTATGGCTCTTTTTAAAAAAAAAATCCTAAAAAGTGTTGTCATGCAGCGCTCAAAAGAATTGTTCGCCTGACCTGAAAAATCTACCCCACTTCACTATGAGGATGTTAAACATTAAAAGAATTTTCACTCATTTGTTGTCACATTACTTGCCTTCCAGTTGCCATAACAACCAACACCAAGAAAGAATAAACCAGATCATTCAAAGTTAAAAAAAAGTGTCTGTTCCTTTTTCATGGAGGGACGTGGTGTAATGGTTATTGTCATAGGAAATGGCGAGACAAGTTAAAATCCTGGACAAGGCTGTTTGTATTTCATATAGCGCTAATACTCTTAGGAAAGTTATGTATCCAACTATTCTCCTCCAGCTGTGGATAAATAGTAGGGAAGACTGGGCTCTTTAACCTTGGTTAAGCAACCAGTCTAAGAGAAGTAAGAATTAAAACCTGTTAAACTTTTTAAGTGGGTAAGGAGGAAAGGCCAATTATGTGGCATATCCAAAGTTCTCAGCAAGTGACCCTGTAGAAGGTAAACAAATAGCTCTGGAATTCTATATATATAAAGTTAGGGGGGTACTGTCTCTGACTCTTCCTGTTTATTAGAGTTTGGCCCCTTAATCAAATCTCTAGATGCCAACAACACAGGACTTCTTACTTTTTATCTAAGTTTACCTGCACCATCAAACATCTAAGGCTTTTTGTATCATTGTCTGTTTGAGAACACCAGAACTATCATATATCAAAGAAAATAGGATGGAAGTAAAGATTTGTTCATTTTAATTTCTTTATTTTAGGCCAGAGAAAATGAGATATAGATAATGTGATAGATAAATAGGTAGATTGATTTTCATAGATGTCTCTTATTTTACTTATTTTTTTATTTATATATATTTTCATATATGTATATATTATTTTACATATTTTTAAATATGTTTTACTATTTGGTTGGTTGGCTTCCTTCTGTTTGCTAAAGATGATGGCATAGTGTTCAAATAATTTTTTTTTTTGTGGAACTACATTACTGGGTGGGTTGATATGGAGGATGAGCTGTTGCCCAAGCAGCATATACCCCCTGCTGCTGTGGTCAAAAGGAATGCAGTTTGGTAGCAGCTGTGTCACAGGAGTTGCTGGGTAGCACTGAAATTCAGTGGTACACCACCTAAGGGACTCCAGCTCCAGATTTGTTTTCAGGGTTTACTCCTCTAGACATTCCTTGGGATGATGTAAAGCTGCTAGGCAGTGATGGTTTTATAACAGACTTTTCCTGCTCCTAGATGGGTTGACAACTCTTTTTTTGAAACTTTTCATTTGTATTAATGAAGCATTGTTTATTTTTTAAATTTTTCTATTTTACATTTTTTTCATTTTAGTGAACTGAATTCTGCAATGAAGCTTGCCCCCCATGGCTACCCTCTGGAGCATCCATTCAACAAAGATGGCTACCGCTACATTTTGGCTGAACCAGATCCACATGCACCAAATCGACAGGCGTTTGATGAAAGCTCTGATTGGGCCGGAAAACCAATTCCTGGTTACCTTTATCGCACATGCTTAGGAAATGATGTCCTTCTGGCTCTTCATGACCGAGGTAAAAGCTTTCCAATATATTCATTGATAATAAATAAAAATTTATAAAGAGATAAAGAAAAATTAATACAAATCATACACACACGAACACACACAGGGGAAAAAAAAAAATTTTTCTTCAAAATTTTGTTAAAGTTAAATCATTTAAGATACTTGATATCTAAGATTTGTGTGATTAATTTTTCTTATTAAGGTTTAAATGTTTATTTCATTATTTTGAATACAACAAACATTTAAAATTTTGTAAATATAATTACATTTTTTGTTTCAAGAACTAAAAAACAAACACTAACACTAATGATTTTAAAGGATTTACTAAATAAAATAAAAAGAATAAAAAAATGAATCCTACTGATTGTAAAAATTGAGTGCCATCACCATATGTGGTAAATTAATCCCCAGTAAATTCATTTCAGGTAAATTATTCAAGGCTAAATTCAGAATTTAATAAAACGAGCTAAATATCAAACGTTGTAATAATTAGATTATCATACTATGGTATATCCACAGGTACTGCTAGTGAAATATAAATATTGATTAACCCCAATGATAAAAGCTTTGCAATATATTCATTGATAATAATACTTCAATACTATTTAGTGTTTGTAATGGCCAAGTAATGCAGTCAGTCATATTACACATTTATTGACAGTCCTAATAGAATCTACATTGGGGTTCATCAATATTTATTTTTCACTAGCAGGACCTAGATTTAATTATTACAATGTTTAATATGTTTACTTAAGAGCTATTGAAAAATACTTCAATTGGTAAAAAGTATAATAATCTTGATTTATCTCTTTCTGATTCTTTTTTTTTCTTTCTTTCCTTCTTTTCATTATGTTTGATTGAAACAGATTAGTGTTATTGTTTCTGCGTGCTCACTCCCTCTCTCTATCTTTCCTCTTATTATATTTTTTCTGTGTAGCATGTACTCTTTCTTCACTTTTTTTCTTTATGATAAAAATGGAAAGGTCCATTATTTTGCTGAGGTGATGACACTCATAAGAAATAAGAGTTTGGCAGATAAACAGCACCAGATAATCAGGATTTACATTTTTGCATTTCATCTTGGATGATTTGGACGGTCTCATTTTTAACCAGAAAAATAAAATTAAAAAAAAGAAAATAGTGACATAGATCACTAATTAGGACTGAGCCTATTCTAGTAGTGACCATCTCAAGCAGGTTTTACTAACAGGTTTAATATTCAGAGTTTTCCTTCTCCTAGACTGGTTGCCTAATCAAGGTTAAAGAGCCCAGTCTGCCCTACTATTTACCCATAGCTGGAGGGAGTGTAGTTGGATTCATACCTTTCCCTAGGGTATTAGCATTATGTGAACTGTAACTTAGTTTAGGATTTGAACTCTGGTTGACGAGTCCATTTCCTACGACTCTATCCATTACACCACGCACCTCCAACTCAGAGGGTTATCATTTTGTAACACCAGAGGGTGTTATAAGATGATAACGATTGTATGATTAAGGAATGTGAATATTGATATATAGATTCTCATTGCTCAACTGTAAAAACACCAAGTGATTCAAATTTGAGATTGTAAATTGAATGTTGGGAATTTCAGAGCCAAACATGATAATCATAATGAAGGAAGATAAATTCATTGAGTGATAAATTTATTGCCAGTAAATTCATCACATCAGATTAATTGCTCTTATATGATGCAAGTTCTGAAATGTATTCTAGTTCTCACTCTGGCCATCTGTTATTCTCTTTTCATACACTCTCGTGTCACAGAAATTCTCCAACTGCCAAGGAAAGAATTTTGCCAGCTTTCATCTGTGTCTTTAGTTGGTTATACAAATTTTCTTCATACCCACGTACAGCACTTGATTAGCTCAGAGGCATGAGGTAATTTACATGCCTGTGAATGGCAACAGATAACTCTTTATGTCGGGGAGAGAGGCCATGACTTCTACATTATAACTTTCGTTTCCCTAGCCCTAATCCTTTAGGTCGTTTTTATTAAATTCTGAATTTAACCTTGAATAATTTACCTGCAATAAATTTACTATACAATGAATTTACTGCGGGAAAATTTACCATATATGGTGATAGCGCTCAATTTTTAAAAACAGTAGGATTAATTGTTTTTTTGTTTTTTTTTTTGTTTGTTTTTTTTTAGTAAATCCTTTAAAATTATTAGCATAAGTGTTTTTTGTTTTTTTCTTTCAGTTCTTGAAACAAAAAATATAATTATATTTAAAAGGTTGTAAATATTTGTTGTCAGGAAATAAACATTTAAATCTAAATAAGAAAAATTAATCACATAAATCTTGGATATCAAGTATCTTAAATGATTTAAAATTTTGAAGAAAAAATTTTTTTTTCACTGTGTGTGTGTGTGTGTGTGTGTGTGTGATATTTGTATTCATTTTTCTTGTGAAAATTGAACTAAAGTAAAAAACTCGCTATATCCTATCAAAATCATTAACAATTTTGTAACAGGCTATAGATTGTGTGTGTGTGTGTGTGTATATACGAAGGTAATCCCAAAAGTAAGGTCTCCAAAACGTTGGGGATACAGGGAAACTATGCAGCTATTGGCAACACTTGCATTTGTTGTGTATGCACCTGGCTCACTACTGCTCAGTTTTGGCTTGGCAATCATTTCTGATGGAGCTCCTGATTGACGCTACTACCAAGTGTGAAGTTTGTGCAATTATTCAGTTTTGGAATGCAAAAGACATTAAACAGATTTAAATTCATCACAAATTAATGGAAGTGTATGTCAATTCATGAATGGATGTCATAAACGCCCACAACTGATGTACAGAGTTTGCAAGGACGATGAAGTTCAGCACATCCTCAGTGACATGGAGGTGAGCTGGTATGACATCGGTATACAAAAACTGCTACAGTGCCTACAAAAATACTTCAACTTAAATGTCAATTATGTAGTAAAATAGATACATGTTTAAACTTTAAAATATGTAAACATCATTGACAATAAACATTAAACGTTTCTCTGATTTTTAAATATTTTGGAGACCTTACCTTTTGGATTATATAAGTATATGTAATATTCAAATATTCAGGTTTTGATTTTGATTTATTTATTTTTTCCAGCTCCTCAGCTTAAAATATCTGATGATTGTTTGACTGTTACTGGGGAAAAAGGTTACAGTTTAGTTCGAGCTACACATGGTAAGAATTTACTTTGATAAAGAAATATCTCTTATTAATTTTTTTTTTTTAATGTTAATAATTATTTATAATTCTCAGATATTTCTATGCATTTTATTACCTTATTGATACAATAATGAATTTATATAATTTCAAATGTAAGCAAATTTGTCAAGATGAAAACTTTACTAATTATTGGCGGTAAGTTTTCAAGGGAAATAACTTTTACTAAAGAGTTACCTCCCTTGATTTATTCGTATTCTTTTGTTTTGATTTTTCATGTTTTTAACATTTAATTTTCAAAGTTTACACAAAAAAAATAAAATAAATAAATTAGGACATTTTTCTCTAATTTTGTAAAAGTCTATTATTAAGAAAATGTACATTCTTCTTAATATTCATAAGTAATTGTTGATCTACTTTTGAGTACCGGTATAGCAGGTTCAAAGATTTAAAAAAAAAAAAAGAAAGATTTGTCAATGTCTTCATAAAGAAAATTATAGATATACCCTAATTATTCTTATATAACACTGAAATTTGGCTACGAAATTCTCAAAACAGAACAAAACAACCTATTTTGTATATTGACATTTTAGAATTTGTAGCAGCTAAATTCAATGATTGTTTAACTTTTTATCTGATTTGATAAGATTAAAAATAAGAAAAATTACACCGTTTACCTATGTTTTTAAAAAAATATTTACATAGTAACTTAGAGCAAACACATGAACATGTTCACAAAAAAATGCAACTAGCTTGTGGCAAAAATAAGTTTATATTTGGAGAAAGAAAATTATAAACAAACACACATTATAGTGGCTATTTCTATTTAGTGGGATAAAACAGAAGTATTTGTTACTCATTAGTTAGGTTGGATTATAGATATAACTTTCATTCAGTCATACCATCCTCAGTATGGGTATGCATGTTGCCAGATATAAAGTTAGTATTTAGTTCTTGTGTATAATATGCATCCCTAATTTAAATGTGGGGGAAATTGTTTTATGTATGAATAATTATGTTGGGAGGGTGACTGTTTTGTGTGAATATTTAAAGAATTTCTGAGTGCAGATCCAAGAAACACTTTCTTTCTCTTTTTGATTTAAAAATTTGGAATATATGTTCTCATTATGTTATCTCTTATTTTCTGTTATTCAAAGGTATCCGGTGTGGGGCCTGGTATTTTGAAGTCAAAATTGATGAAATGCCACCAGAAACTGCTACAAGAGTTGGTTGGTCACAGCCACTGGGTAAGTATAAAGAAAATATTCAAGAATGCTGATCTGTTTCTAATAATATAAAATCTTAAGGAAATATGTTGTTTTTTTTACCTTTTTAATAATTTAAGTATTAACTTTGATAATTGTTTAATATTATAACAGCTAAGTAAAAACCTGCTCTCCAGTGAGAAAAATCATCAGAAATTGCCACTTGCATTTGAAGTGCATTTAGCATAACAGTTATCATAGGAAATGGAATCTGCAACCAAAGTTCAAATCCTGGATGAGGCTGTTTGCACTTCACTTCATGCTAATCCCCTTTATCAAGGCATAAATCCATCTCTTCTCCCTCATCTATGGTAAATAGTAGAGCAGACTGGGTTCAATGGGACACCAACCAGTCTACGAGAAGATAAACTTAATTCAAACCAACAGACCTTTTATCACATCCAGCTTGGGGGGGGGTAGATAAATACTTACTTGCATTTTTATATATGTTAAAAGTCACACCCCTCTGTCTCTCATCAGCAAAGACTAACCCCCACCCACCCTTGCAAAAGAAATCATTGACATGGACACATTCATTATTCAAATGTACGTATTCACAAACTCCCCTACACAAGCAGGATGTGACACAAGATCAATTTTTAAATGGAGTTTAACAGGTTTTAATTTAGAGTTTTCCTTCTCCTTGTCCAGTTATCATAAACCAAGGTTAAAAAGCCCAGTCTGCTCTACTATTTTACCCATAGCTGGAAGGGAGAATAGTTGGCTACATACCTTTTCCAAGGGTATCAGTACTAAGTGAAATACAAACAGCCACATCCAGGAATTGAACTCAATTATTCAAGTATAGATATTTATCAGTGCACACTCCTGAAATGTTACTGTTCTTAGCAGTTTTATTTAAAGATTTTAAAAATTGATTAGCTATGATTTATTGTTCTTTTCATCTTATTTGTCCTTAATGATTTTTTTGTCTGATTGTCTTAATTGTTCAATTTTTAGGCAATGTCCAAGCTCCTTGTGGTTATGATAAATTCAGTTATTCCTGGAGATCAAAGAAAGGAACATGTTTCCACCAAAGTCGAGGAAAACATTATTCTGATGGATATGGAGAGGGAGATATATTAGGATTTTATATTTACTTACCACAACCTGATAATCCTGGAAAGTTGTTGCCTCCTACTTACAAAGATAAGGTAGGAAATCTTTAGAATTTATATTTCTTGTTATTTTAAATTGTTTGTTTTTTTTGTAGGAGAAAGGTTTCATTTCCTTTTTTCTTTCTTTTTTCTTTCTTTCAGACTAATATCTTAAAAATATGTTTATCCATTTCTTTTGTAGATACATACTGTTTTTTTCTTTTATTATATATCCAATTGTATTTGTATTGCAATCTTAGCAAAATGATTTATCAATGTTTGGTGTATGACCTAGAATAATTAAAAAAAACAAAAACAAATTGTTTATAAACATTTACGGTTATGGTTATTTATTTAACTCTGCTTGGTTGTGGTACAAGACCAGATGTATAAGACACCCAGTGAGACTCAAACTCACAAGTAATGATTAGCTAGTATATCTTGCCAACCATTACACAAAATGATTTATCAATGTTTGGTGTATGACCTAGAATAATTAAAAAAAACAAAAACAAATTGTTTATAAATATTTACTTCTTATTTTACTAATGCATACATACAATATGTCAAAAACATTATATTGCTCTGTGTTCTCTTGTTTATGTCCAATACTTCCTGAATATAAAACTGAAGATAAAATGAGGTAATGGTAAAAATCTTCCTTTGCCAATGTTTGAAGATGCAAAATCACAGATATGGTTATTTATTTAACTCTGCTTGGTTGTGGTACAAGACCAGATGTATAAGACACCCAGTGAGACTCAAACTCACAAGTAATGATTAGCTAGTATATCTTGCCAACCATTACACAAAATGATTTATCAATGTTTGGTGTATGACCTAGAATAATTAAAAAAAACAAAAACAAATTGTTTATAAATATTTACTTCTTAAATACCCCCCCAAAAAAAAAGCCTAGTTTTCTCTGCTGTTATAAATGATGGCAATATTTTTATAATTTTACTAATGCATACATACAATATGTCAAAAACATTATATTGCTCTGTGTTCTCTTGTTTATGTCCAATACTTCCTGAATATAAAACTGAAGATAAAATGAGGTAATGGTAAAAATCTTCCTTTGCCAATGTTTGAAGATGCAAAATCACAGATATGGTTATTTATTTAACTCTGCTTGGTTGTGGTACAAGACCAGATGTATAAGACACCCAGTGAGACTCAAACTCACAAGTAATGATTAGCTAGTATATCTTGCCAACCATTACACAACGCAAAGTGCCCAAATCATAGATATGTTTGAATTTCTATGAGTGCATAATTATGAGAAAAGAAACTGAATAACTTATTTACATGTGAATAATTATGACATTTTGGACTGTTGTCCTCCTCTTTATTGTTATAAACACAACAAAACTGTGTTTGAATTCTTTGTTATAAAAATTTTGCACTCCTTTATGCATTAGTTGTTATAAGTAAGTTAAAAATATCAATAAAAGCTGTTAAGTCATGAAATATATATCTGTTATCATCAGTCTCATAACCTCAGGTAGGGGTTGTAGGGGAACCACTGATGACTCTGATAATCACCTGCCATCTATCTTGGATGTGGTAGTTGTCATCATGATGTGGTGTATCCATACCAATGTAAATGTTGTAATAACTAAATTATTTGTATTAAAAATAGTTACTTTAAGCTATAATTGTTTATTAAGGATTAATATTAGTTACTTGAAACAATGTGAGCAAACAAATGATTATTGAAGAGAAATAATTACCTGAAAACATAATCATTAGTAATTGGTAATTTGCTTGAAGCATTGTTAAGTATGTTATAATATATTAATAATTTGAAAGCAATTACAATGCACATAAAAAATAAAAACAAAAAGATGTTATTTTTGTCTTATTGATTTCAAAGTATAACTTTATCTTCAGAGACGAATTCGTCTCTGAAGATAAAGTTATACCTTGAAATCAATAAGACAAAAATAACATCTTTTTGTTTTTATTTTTTATGTGCATTGTAATTGCTTTCAAATTATTAATATATTATAATTATTAGTATTAGATAGAAATACTTGAAACCATACAACTTTGTCACAGAGAACACGAGTTGAGTGGTGGGCATGAAGACTTGCCATATTCTTGAAGGAAGTGGGCTAGGCTTTGCCTGGCATGTAGCACTGACCTAGGATCGAACCCGCATCCTTCAGAATGCAAAAAGGCGACACTTTGGCACGGACCCTGGAATCGAGATGCCACTGTCCCATATGTGAACGCTAGATGCCCGGATGATAGCAGCAGATCTGTGTATAAATAGAAGGAAACACCCAGAAGCGGGGAGTGCAGAAACGAGTGTTGCTACGGTAGCTGCTAGAGGATTCGACGACGACGAAGGAAAAGAAGAAGTCAGTGTTTGCAAAGAGAAAGTTTAGCGTGCAAGAAGGCGTTGGACTCGCTTCTTTTTGGCCTCCCCTCAACAAAAACTTGTTGAGTTAAATCTTTATTTCCCCCTCTATATTTTTCCTATAAACTGTGTGCAAATTATTTGCATTAGATAAGAATACTTGATAATGTATCATTGTGTGCAAAAAAACATTTAAGAAGCAACTACAAAATATAAATATAAATGTACAAAGAATGCAATTCCTTAACCTCTAGGCATAAAATAACCCTAGACAGTTTGAAATACCATTAAAACCAATCAATCAATATTTTGAAATTTTGATTTATAAGTATTTAGTTAAAGATGATCTTAAATAGTTATTTACCAGTCCCCATGCCAGAACAGGATGTGACACAAGGTTCATTTTAATGCAGGAACTCACTCGTGTATGGCTGTGTAATGCGAAAAATAGCTTAGCCCCATCACCATTTCCTTTTACAAGGGTCTTCAAGCATCAGGCAATGAACTTGACCCTACCGCTTTTAAAACGAAGGGCAATCCTGGGGGATTGGCTACTTGAAGCTAAGTGCAATAATAATTATTAATGATTATTAGTATCTTAAAAGATTTTAAGTAAGATTAATAGTAGATATTTCTTGGATATTTAGCATCTAAGTTTTACTTATTTTTATCTTTATCTATTTAGGCTTTTAAAGTTAAACTCAAGTCATTGGTGTCTACAGGTGATCTCAATATCGACTGATCAAAAGAAAAAAATAGAATTTAATATTTTTTTATATATCAAGTATTTTTGTGCTTTTAAGATGAGAATTTGTAGTAATAATCCAGGAAGATTATCATCTTTTTTTTTTTTTTTTTTTTTTTCAATTTATGAAAGCATTAATTCTTATTGTTCTTATTATCTACATCTGATAAAGTTTAATTTTAATGGAAAAAAAGCAAAAGACAAATAAAAAGTACAACACAAAGATATTTTCTTGAACTTCATTTTGAACAATTTTGAGAACAGCTATATATTTAATTTAGTAATTTTAACATTTTACTCATAATACACTTAATTTTCTTTAATTTATACAAAGTTGAAAAATAAATTAATTTTATCAGATTTTAAGTAAATAGAGTAGTTAAAATCACATTTTAAAATATCTTAGTCTGCTTCTCTTTTTTACTTTCCAGCTTCAGATAATATAAATAATCTAATTGGTAAAAAATATGAATTTGACATTTTTGAGTAAATCTTAAACTTATATATTCATTTTTCATTAATAAGTATTTGTATTCAGACTAAAGAAATCAGACTGAATAAAAAGATAAAAATAGTAAAATATTATCTATTATTATTTTACTATATGATCTTAAGAAGAGAGAATAAATGATTTCTCAGGAAATAATTTATTACAATAATTTAATAATGCTATTATCTTAACATTATAAAAGCTCAGAATAATTTAATAATCTAACATATTTCTTTGTATATGAATTGATTTATTTTTCCATTACATGATTTTCAGTGATTGTAGTAAATAATTATGTTTATCATAATGGAAACAACAGACTTTCAGATTTATAAAATCTTATATTAAAAGCCATTTTTATGTCAAGCTTGATATATAAAAATGTTAATACTTGATATATAAAAAAAGAAAAAAATGTTATTAAAAAAAAAGAGCTTAAAAATTACATAACATATTGTAATTCTTTTAGTAAATTTTTCTTCCTAAACTTTGATGAAAATATCTTAATACTAGTGATAAAATCCTTTGCAACATAAGCAAAAATTTGATTGTAAAATACAAAAAACCTTTCTTCTAAAATTGTAGGAAGTTTTAATGAAATTTGGATATATTTACTCAATGAAGCTTACTAATGTATTACTGTAAATATTCATGTGTAAGATGCACTATTTTTCCTGATTTTTCAGTCAAAAAATTAGGGGGGCTTATTATGCACAAGAACTAAATATTAGCTTTCTTTTTCTGGCCACATGTGTCATCATATTCAGGACAGCATGACCGAAATTAAGTTATATCTATGGTCTAAACTAACTAATATGTAACAAGCACTTCTGTCTTTATACCACTACAGAGAAATAGCCACTGGAATGTATATTTGTTTATCATTTGTTTCTTCTATCGTGCACTTATTTTTTCCGAAAGTTTTTATATTTTTGTGTGAATATGTTTTGTACTGTATAAATTTTGTGTTTCAAAACATTTTATAAAATATATAAATTCTTATTTTTAGTTGATCCAAACTGGATAGAAAGTTGAACAAATGTTAAATTTAGTTTAAATTTAACTGCTACAAATTCTAAAAAGTCAATTCATATTAAACATGAAAGTTGATTTTTCCAGATTTAGGTAGCTGAAACTTAGGAGTGTCTATTATAAATGAGTGCATATTATACATGACTAATTGCAGTAAAATCAGTATCCTTAAGGTTACTTGTACAAAACTGAGAGCTTTGAGCGGAGGTTTTCTCCCAACCCTTTAAGTTTGATAGTTTTCCTATTCTGGGTGTGACCTATAGCAGCACATAGGTAGGAAACCTTTAAGTCTCTTGACTTTTAACCTACTACTCTACAACTGAGCTATAGCATTAGAATTATCATTTTTCTTTTTCTATGTCCCCTGTCTACTGTTCTTTTTCTCTCCTATCAGAAAAGAGAGCAATTGGGAGAGGGGAAAAGAAAGCAGGAAGTAGGAGAAAACAATTTTAGTTAACAAGGAATAGTTCACTTCCTCTCTAATAACAATTCATGCCCCCCCGCCCCCCGATGCTTTATATATATTAATATGCAAAACAGTTATCCTTTATAAGGATGTAGTTTCATTATATTATTTTCTTAGTCTTTCCAAGGATCTTTTTGCTGCTGTTTGTTTTTTTGGGTTTTCTTCTTTCTTTTTTTTTTTTTTTCATTAAAGTCCTCACTTCAATTACTATTATCTTTAATTAACATAATTCTGATTATTGTTGTTAGTAGTTGGTCAAGTCTAGTAATCAACTTAATTATATTGACCAAGAATGTTGTATAAATAATTAAGGTCTATTTATTTACCACTTCAGAACTAAAAGGAAATAATAACTGTATTTGCTTGAAAAAAACTCTTTCTTTTCCCCCTGCCCCCGCCAATTCCCCGTTTAATTACCTCCCCTGCCGCCTCATAGCCTATAGCCAATTGTGTTGATGAAACTCATATTCTATTTTTCTCAAATACATTGTTTTGTTTTTTTGTTTTGTTTTTGTTTTGTATTTTTTTGTATTTTTTTTATTCATTTATTTTTTTTATTTTACATTTAATATCTTAGAGTTTCACTTTTTCATCACCTTAATTTATAGATTATTATGTTTCAAATATCAAAAGAATTTCATCACTGGCCAAATATATTACTATTTACTTATATTTTCAATCTCCATAATGTTGTCACCTGTTCCTACTAGATCACCAAAGTTAAGCACTAATGAGCCTGTTCAATACTTAATTGGGTGACTACTTAAGCAACAGCAGGTACTGTAAGCAACCTGAACCCTTTGTTTATCAAAACTGGCTTGATTCAGCATTAAATGAGCCAAAAAGGGTTGATATGCCATAAAACAAACCAACCAACTATAATGTTTTATCTTTGATTTTATGCATTAGTTCAAGTTCATGCTACAAATTTATTGATTTGTTCAATCTTTGCTGAATGCCCCATACTTGTGGCCTTGTGTCACATCCTGTGGTCAATGGGTTGGGTAAATACCTACAATTGGATGTCCCATTGTGGTGTAATAGTTAACAAGTTAGTCTTGCAGATTCCTTACTACTGTGTAGTGAGTTTGATCCTCATTGGATGACCATACTTGTGACCTTGTGTTATATCCTACCCGTAGCCAATGGATTGGGTATATACCTAAAACTGGGTGTCCCATCGTAGTGTAATGGTTAGCAAGCTAGTTTCACAGATTCCTTACTACTGAATAGCAAGTTTGATCCTTGCTGGATGACCCATACTTGCAACCATTTGTTACATTCTACCCATGGCCAATGGGTTGGCTAAATACCTATTCTAATTAACAAGCAGAAGTACTCTATAATTAGCATTTAATGATTTCTTTAAATGATTGAGGTGAGAATGAAGGCATTGTACACTATTAATTTGCAAATTGGATTTGAAATTGTTTTATTTTCTTTAAGTTCAAGCATTGTAATGATATTGCACTAACAATCACTACAATACCATTTTTATTGTTTATAGTAAACATATAACACATACAAATACTGGATCATTATAATATAGATTAGCTTAAAAAGTGATATTGACTTTTGTATAATAATTGTCCTTTAACTAGGTTACAAAATAAAACTCAGCTATGGATAGTACCACTACTGTTCTTCTACAAGGATGGCTTTGGCAAACCTGCATAGGTTGGCATGCCATTAAACAATGAAACCAAACTAAACAATAAAAACATTTTTTTTACAAAAAAGTAGTAGTTTAAATGTTTTCTGTTTAATATATAGTAGTAAAGTCAGTGGAAAGGCCTGTTGTCAGTATCAGCTAAATAGCAAGGGAGTCTATCCCCTTTACACTAGCGCTAGACCAGGGAGATTGTTTTAGCTGAGGTGAAGTGCTACACCTACCACACAGATGAGATTACTCATGTACTAAGTTGGCAAGGACTGGTATCGAACCTGGAACCTTGTGATTCCTAGGCAAATGATCAACCATCTGAGACAAACACTTATACACAGCTGCCCTATCAGCAGGGTTTAGTATACACTGGCTGTATTCCTTGCAGTAGGATAAGACCCCTCCCCCCAAAAAAAAGTAGTTGATCTTAATAGTATGTCAATCTGTATACGGTTATTTTATACCTAGAGGTTAGGGAATTGTGTTCATTGTACATTCATATTTACATTTTTTATGTAGTTGTTTCTTAAATTTAAAATGAACTCCATGTGCAAATTAAAAATATTCCGGACCAAATCTGGACCTACAATCTTGAAATTTTGGGTTCCCAAGTTTTAATTAATTAACTATTTTTCGGTGATTTATTTATTTATTTATTGCGACAAATTATTTTGTCTGTTAATGATTTTTATAATTTGTAAATGAATTTGGGAATAATCAAAACTAATTGAATAAAATCTGGTGAAAGTACAAATTGTCTTTAAATTAAGTGGCAGCAGCAGAATTATCATTGAACTTTTAAAAGATAAGCTTAAATATCAAAACTTGATTGTTTGAAAAATATTGTTCACGTTTAATAAAATTTAATGACGTGTCATTGTTGGGTCAAAGACCTAATTAAGAGCCCTCTGCAGGAGCTAGCTTAATTGCTGCCTAATAGTTTGGCTTTTAAGCTGGTAAAATATATTTCTGTCAAAATTAGTTATTCTGAACAATTATTTAATAAGTATTATTTGGTTTATTCGGACTATTGTCCTCATCTTTATTGTTATCTGTACAATGTTTCGGCCGATGTGCTCTCTGGCCTTCTTCAGGTATTTCTTGTCGGACTCGGGAACCTTCCTTTTGAACTTAGAAACCTTCTTGTCGTAATCAGGAACCTTCTTGTCATAAAAGCCTCTAGAAAAAAAAGAACGACTACTCAAAAAATGTACATATGAACATACGACGAAAGCGTTTCCCTAAAATAACCCTATATGTGATTGTACAGATAACAATAAAGATGAGGACAATAGTCCAAATAATCCAAATAATACTAATTATCAAGCCTCATCTCAGAAATTCAGAGAAATAGTATATAATACTTGTTAAAATTACACAATTTAACATTAACAATTTGTATACATGTGCAAATTTGTTGGTTTGAACAAAAGCAAATATCCCTAAAAAGAAAGTTCCTTTTTATTTTTTTATTTAATTTAATTTATTTATTTATTTGAATCTGTAGGCCCATTTATCTAGGAGTTAAATAGAGAAAAAAAAATGAGTTTTAAAAAATATTTGAATACCCATCAATAATGAATAAAACAAAAACATCTTCAGCATAAAATAACCCAACAAGGGTTGACATGCTGTAAAATCCAACCAACCAATCTGTAGGATTTCTCTGGTTTCTGAATATTTAAAAATATGTTCCTTATTTATTTGTGTGTGTCATTTCCCCTTTTCACGACTTGAATAACACCCTTCCTGATCCACTAATGGCTGGTTGCTTGTTGTTGCTGGTATTTCATTAAATACAGTTACTTTTTATATGTACTGGCTGTAGAGGTCACATGAGCTACTACAGTTACATATCCTGTTGCTTATAGATTAGTTGTATCAGATGTTTGGGTTTAAGAAAAATCTGTTATTTTTCTTTATAAATAAATATATGTGTTGGAAAAGTTAACTTTGGTGAAAAATCATATTCATGTCACATTTAGTGAAGAATGAACTCACTGTTAATGACTTGAGAGTTTATGTGATACAGCACCAATTTGAACAAAATGAAGAGTACACAGACTGATAAACTGGCTGATATTGAAGTCAGTCAGTTAGACAGTCAACAATTGGTTTGACTGACCAAGCCTAACATGAAGTTACTAGTTCCTTAATGAGCCCACTATAACCGCTTAAATAATTCCTGCCACTGCTGCCAGGAAGAGTCCATTAAGCTGAGGAGGTGTTTGACTGTCCTACTGTCCAATAGTTAATAATCTGTAACAGTCATTTCCAGACTGCAGGTTCAATCCTGGCTAAGGGTGAAAGTAACACAGAATGACAATTATCAGTATTCTACATCTCCCCCCTCCCCCCCCCTTCCTCCCCCCCCTCTCCCATTGCGCAGGCGTATTGGCCTTTGAGGAGAAAATTAGTTCCTTTCGGCCAGGCTGATTAGAGGGGAGCAATCTTGACAATGCCCGGGTATTTTCGTCGGCCTTGGTTTTGGGGGCGGAGTGACATTGGGTGAGGCCTGGTCCCTAATGTTGAGGTGTGGGGTGTTAGAGTTGGAGCCAATGGGATCAAGCATAGCACTAGGCAATGGTGTGGGTTTGGGTTTTGTGGTCAGCTTTTTCAGGAAGCGTCGGTTTCTGAGTGTGATCCTACCTGATCCGTCCACTCGGAGCCAGTATTGCCGATGTGGGAGAACCTCAATGACGGTGCCTGTAGTGGTCCACCGGCGGTTTGATGGGTTTTGAATGGCTACTTTGTCACCATTCTGTAGCGGGTCAAGACTGTGTGTGTACCTATTGTATCTTTCCGACAGCAGGACATTCCGTTGACGAAAACTCTCCTCACGACGTTGTGCTGCGGCTATCCATTCAGAATGTGGTTTGTAGAGGATAGGTCTCAATGGGATCGAATCCCGGAGTCGGCGGTGGAGCAGCAACTGCGCTGGGGATAGGCCGATGCCTTGAATGGGAGTATTGCGGTATTGGAGGATTGCTTGGGCAACACTATCGTTGTCTAGTGAACCCTGAGGGCCTGTGTTGCCATGGATTATCCTTTTGGCAGTTTTGACAGCGAGTTCCGCTCGGCCATTGGATTGAGGGTATGCTACTGATGATTTTCTATGTTTTACACACCATGACTTGAGAAACTGCTGAAATTGCTCAGAATTAAAAGGAGGGCCACCGTCACTACTCAGCTCTTCAGGAGTACCATAAGTGTGGAAGAGTTTCCTACAAATAGATATTAATCTTTTAGTGGTGGCATGACCAGGTTTTAGGTGATATAAGATGATCCAGCCCGTGAGTCGGTCTGCGCAAACAAGGTATGCAATATGCCCAACGTAAAATATATCCATTACTATTTGTTGGAAGGGCCAATCTGGAGTTGCTGTTAAAGTGATTGGCTCGAGGGGTTGGGATGGGGCGATACTGGTGCACACCCGACAATTATTCCTGAAATTGCGTATGGATGCGTTCATACCAGGCCAATACACTGAATCGTTTGCACGAGCTTTCATGCCCTCTACACCCTGATGAGCTGAATGTAGGCAATGTAGCACTTTCCCTTGTAGGAAGGGGAGATGTAGAATACTGATAATTGTCATTCTGTGTTACTTTCACCCTTAGCCAGGATTGAACCTGCAGTCTGGAAATGACTGTTACAGATTATTAACTATTGGACAGTAGGACAGTCAAACACCTCCTCAGCTTAATGGACTCTTCCTGGATTGTTGTGGGGTCATTTCCGAACGGATTTGAGGAAGTTTTGCAGTTGGTGTTCTTGCATAATTAGCTGATAATGGGAGTGTCACTGGGGGATCCTTGGCTAGCTTTAGTATAGTGAGCATGTCACCCATAGTCTTGATACCCAGTTCCTTAAGCATTGCACGGTCTAGCATATGCAAGCTGGACCTTGCAATCTCTTCACTAGAAAATGTCTGGGCATAAGTTTTGGCAGAGGCAACAGATATGCCTGCCTCAATAAACAGCTTTTCCCATCCAGCTAGGTCGAATCCTGTTCGCAGCACCATATTGAAGTCAGTCAGTTAGACAGTCAACAATTGGTTTGACTGACCAAGCCTAACATGAAGTTACTAGTTCCTTAATGAGCCCACTATAACCGCTTAAATAATTCCTGCCACTGCTGCCAGGAAGAGTCCATTAAGCTGAGGAGGTGTTTGACTGTCCTACTGTCCAATAGTTAATAATCTGTAACAGTCATTTCCAGACTGCAGGTTCAATCCTGGCTAAGGGTGAAAGTAACACAGAATGACAATTATCAGTATTCTACAGCTGACATAGCCATTTATAAGAATTTAGGTTGTAATATGAACATTATAAGCTAATTTATTTAATAGTTGTTTAGTTGGTTCATTAAATAGTGATATTTTTGTTAGTGCAATAGTTTTAAAATGTTCAATTCTCAATCCAGTTTGAATAATAAAGCAATTTTACATCCAGTTTGCAACTTAATAGTATACAGTCTTTGTTTGTGCTCATCCCAGTCATTGTAATTTTGCAAGGGAGAGAAAATTGAATCCTAATTATAATTTATTTAGTTATTAATTTGCTATTAATTAGATATAAATTCTATACGATATAATGGGACTTGACAACAAGTATTATTATTAAATAATAATAATAATAAAGTAAATGCTTGTGGCATAGTGGTTATCATCATAGGAATGCTAAACAAGGCTGTTTGCATTTCATACATTGCTAATACCCTCGGGAAAGGTATGAATCTAACTGTTCTCTCTCCAGCTATGGGTAAATAGTAGGGCAGACTAGGCTCTTTAACTTTGGTATGGCAGTCAGTCTAGGAGAAGGAAAACTCTGAATTCAAATCTGTTTTGAACCTAGAGATATCTATTCCTGCCCAAGACACACTACATGAGTAGTGCCCCTACAATCAAACCCATTTACGAGATATGTCTTGTCTTAATGATAAAATATATTCACATCAAAAATATTTCAGTAAACACCATATTTTTTGGAAACTATTTTAATTGAGTTATTTTTTTATTCATCTAACCCATTACCTCCTTTATGAGTAAATAAAACAAAAATTCTTATGAAGAATCAAATATATATTTTGCTAAGATGAATTATATAATGACCATCTCACTTGTAAATGTACAAAATGACTGCTAGGAAAATGTTGTTTCTTTTTTCAAGAGAAGAATTTTGAAGAATGATGGCACTAGGCCACATTTAACATCATTGCAATACATTTCACAGTTGTAACTCATAAATTATAGATGTCAGGAAATAAATATTAAGACAACGTATTCATTTAACAAATCTTTAATATTCACTTGTTTTGATTGGCAAATCTCCAGTGTTCATTAAGTAAGAAGGAGTATGAGGCATAATGGAAACTAGAAGAATAAAAAAGATGGAATTTACTTTGTTTATGCAAACATATTGCCAAAATTCCACAAGCACTGAAATGTGCAAACTGAAAATTATGATGAGAAGTTTTCTTTCTCTCTCTGTCTGTGTGTCTCTCTCACTCACTCACTCACACACACACACACACACACACACACACACACACACACACACACACACACACACACAAATATGCATGTACAACTAAAATCACACATTTTTTCTTCAGAAATCTAACTTTTGCTATCATTGCTATGTGTATTATATATTTTTTTATTTTACTTATATATATATATATATATATAAAATAACACATTAGGAAAAATCTGACAAAATTTCCTCTCTCACACACACACACTGAAATTTGCAAAGAACTACTTTTTATACTTAATGTATACTTATAGCTAAGACTTTTCTCTGATGTATAAGTGCTTTCTTTTATAAATGTATAGGTGTAAAAGTATCTTCTGACAAGACAATTACATTTCTAAAATATTAGCATATGTACCCTAACATTTTTCCCTCAAGGCAAAAGGTTTATGTATCCGAGGGTCATTCAATAAATAAGGGAATTTAAAAAAAAAAAAATTAAATTTTTTTTTTCTCCAGAATTTTTTCTCTAAATGTAAACTTTTCATTGTTTAGAATTGGTTTATAGCAAAGTTCATACAAGATTGTTTCCCTAGAAATTAATGAGAAATTTCATCATTATGCCACTGGAATAAAAACAGTTTGTGTTGGCATAAAAAAAAGAATTTCTCATTATTCAGTAATAAGACCAGGTTGCTAATACATTACAAAAAGATTGATGTTATTAAAACATATACAACAATCATACAAATTTTATTTTAATATTTATTGTTTTTTTGCTTTATTCCACTTCTTGCGAGTTTTTCACACCAGCAATAGCTAATGGCTTTTTACTGGAGTCTGATGACAACAGGTTTCCTCAGGTCTCCAGGACTCTTCTGAATATTCTAGCCGATCTTAACAATGCTGTTATCTGGATGGTCTCAATTCTTCCTCTGATTTCCAATTCCTCTAGTCAGTTTTCTAAACTCTTGGGGACTGTTCTAAGGGCACCAATTACAATTGGTATCGCTTTCACCTTCATATTCCACAGTCTTTTCAATTCTCTGGTAAGGTCCAAATATTTGTCTATTTTTTTGTTTTCTTTCACCTTCAACCAGTGATATGCTGGGACTACAAAATCTACCAGTTGAGAGGTTCTCTTTATCTTGTTAATCAATACTAGGTTTAATCTTCTGACTAGGATAAAGTGATCTATCTGTAAAGTCCCAGAGAATTTTATGTTGCATTCTCAGGAACAGATTCTTGATTGTGCATATGATGTTGAGTACTCTTTACTAATAAATATACCAAACTATGTTATCAATACTTTATAGATATATATATACTTTTATAATTGTTGTATTTGAAAAAGAAAAATCCTGAAAAAAAAAAAGTTAGTATAATTGTCACTAACAAAAAAATGGTTGAATCAAATCAACCAAGAAATGTAGTAACCATTTCTAACAACAAATTTTGTTTGTCTAGGTTGTTGCTACTATTAAAACTTATACTAATGTTTTTTTTTCTATAATGAACAGGGTAACTTTCTTTTTGTTTCTTTGTATGTTTGAAACTTCTGCTCAAATGAATATAGCATCTTTATACCCAACTGAGGCACGTTGAGTATAATATTTATTGTTGTAGGAAATGGAATTGGCAACTTGAGTTTGAATCTTGGATGGAGCTATTTGCATATTAATTTATGCATGCCCTTTGGGAAATGCACAAATCCATCTCTTCTCTCCCTAAATATGGGTAAATAGTAGGGCAGACTCGTTTCTCTAGCATTTGTAAGGCAACTAGTCTAATAGAAGGAAGACTCTGAATTCAAACCAGCAGTCCTCTGGTTAAAAATTGACCTTATCATCCTGTCCATGAAAGTTTTTAAAAATTTAAATACCCAACAAGAATGAATAAAACAAAAAATAATGGCATAAAATAACCTAATGTTTGACATGCCGTAAAAATCCAACCGACCAACCAACCTATCCATGGAGGAGGGGTTGGGTAAATACATACTTTAAAGTTTTATAAACTTTTAGCATAAGTTTTACAAAAAATATTTTACACAAAATTAATCTAAACAAGAAATCAAATAGAGAACTTAAATTTTTTTTTTTTTTTGACAAAACACCCTTGAAATGCAATTTGAATGATATAATTTCTTATCTTTTATTTAGAAAGTTAATATGCAAACTTAATGAGAGTGTTATAAAGTAGACTATGATGTACAAATGCATCTACTTAAGTTAATGCTTAGAGATAATAACTTAGACACTTAAGGGATTAGCTGCTCAACAAAATCTTCATGACTACCCTAATTCATTTTCACTTATAAAGGCAAAAAGAGATTTTAAGTGAAAGACGAAATTGGAGAATGAGTCATAGTAAAAGTATTTGAATCCTGTTGCTTTATGTAGAGAAACACTTTTCTGATAAGCCAACAGCAACAGAAGGTTTTCAAGTTTGTATGTTGAGTTCAATAAACAAAACTATGACTAGATGAGTTATAACACTCTTACTTTGTTGCAAGATTATGTGCAGGAACTTACTTAGTTTAATATCTATAAAATTATTGAACATTTTTTGGTAATTAGTGTAATCAAGACAATAGTACATAAATTTGAAAAATAAAAACAACAACAAAAAACAAACAAACACCTATAAAAGCTTAGAATCAGTTTATTCAAATGCTTGCTTGTGTGTATGTTTTCAGTGTGTATGTGTGTATATACATGTATGTGTATGTCAGTAGTTTGTTATATTTTGGATTTACAAAATATTCTGTTATATCCTGTTCCAAGTTTGTTCCATACAAATCTCAAACATAAGAAAGAATTCTCCTTAGGCATGGCCTTGAAAGTACATAGTGGATTCTTATAAAATCATAAAAATAGGTACAACTTTTCTTTTATTTTTATTAGAAAAAATTTCATCATATATTCAAAAAAGGTCACTTGGTTTTTTGTTGTTTTTTTCATCATACTTTTATTTTGTATCTTTCTTTCTTTTTTTTTTCTTTTTTTTTTTAAATATATACATTTATTGTCTTTATTAAGTATTTAAAGTTAGGATTAAAAATAAAATAAATGAAAAATGTACACAGTAAGACTGAGTATATTTCTTCATTTTAATAATAATAAAATAAGGTAGACATACTTAAAATATAATTTCTTTAACTTAATTGCTTAAGTAGTGAATGTTAGATGTTTGTAAGTATTGCAGATTATAAATATGCAACATGATCATATTCAACTTGTTAAAAAAAATCCTTTTGTAAAACCAAATGAAGAGATTTAGCTGTTAGTATGTGGACATAAAACAGGCTTAAGTTTTGTTTATTTGTAGCAAAGTACATCAAGGAGAGAGAGAACAATAGATTTAGTGCATGAATCATTATCCGAAAATGAAGATGTTAAACAAAAGAACTTGTGTTTAGAATTTGGGCCTATTTTCTTTCTTTCTTTTTCTCTATTTCCCTTTCTCCCTTTTTTTTCCTTTCAATTCAAATATTGAATTTGCCATTTTTGCAAATAGCAAACTGGTGTTATTTACCGGTCTGTTTCTCTTGTTTTTTTGTGTTTGTTTTGTTTTAGTAGTTTCAATGTCTCCAAATTTTGTTTACATTTATGTAAATATGAATTGAGTTTATTGATACATCTTTATATGTATAGGTGCATTCACATGCTTACAATTATGCAACCGGTTTCAGTCAACTTTATAGGTCCATGAAACAGGACAAAAAAGCAATCTTCAATTTTAAAAAAAAATGGTATAAATCTTCACTAAAATAATTGTTCTCTCAATTTATTTATATTTATTTATGTGAAGAAATGTATGTATGTATGTATGTATGTGTGTGTGTTATTTTATATTTGAGTATGTGTATTTATGTAGCCATATAACATTATGTGTTATGTATGTAAATGTGCATTTATATTTATATACACATGAATAAGCATTTATATACTTTCATCACAAAACAAGTTTTATTTTATAAAGTTTGGAGCCAATAATACCTAAGCATCATGACTGGAACATTTAACCTTTAACATATGCATTGATAAAAACATGATATACCCTAGTGTTTAGCAGGTGTATTAATTCATTTTTATTGCAGGCACATACTACCAAATCTGTTTTTTTTAAAACATCATGTTAGGTATTAAAACTGCTATATATATATATATATATATATATATATATATATATATAAATGAGTGTGTTTAACCTTTCATATCCCAAGTATCACCATATATTAACATAAATATTTGGAACTCATTGATTTCTTCTCATTAACAGATATAAAAATGATTTATTGTTCTTTGAAACAGAAATTGAAACAAAAAGAGTTGAATCTTTTTTGTATATGTATGTAGGTATAGCCTTGCATCATATTTATGTATACTTTCATTCCTTTTAAGGTTGTTTTTTATTCATTAAAAAAAAATGAGCAATATTGAAATAGGAGCACTTGGAATTTTGCTCTTCTGCATTTATTCATTTACTTATTTGCTTATTTTTTAATTTTTTTTACTCATGTTAAATTAAAAAAATAAATGAATAAAAGGCATGTTTGTTTTTAAGCACACACACACACACACACACACACACACATATATATATATATATATATATATATATATATATATTTATCTTTCTTTTTTTATACCACACTTGTATGTTTGGGTACATGTGCATTCAGTTGACCTGCCAATTGTGCATGCATGCACAGTACATTCACTGAATTTAAAGAATAATTTAAAACATAAAATAATGCTTTTTCAACTTTGGCAACAAATGTAAACAGTTCCTTATTGAATTTCCCTTTCACTACTCATGATTAAAATTTCTTTGGAAAGGGTAAGAAGATTGTATATAAAGAAAACAAGTTTCCCTCAGATGAAAACTTGACCTTATAGTCATGCTTAGTTGTATACATTCCATAGCACCATGTTTCTTCTCTCTCTCTTTCATTCTTTCTTTCTCTCTTCTTCATGCCATGTATTTGTGATTATATATTACAAGTCTGGTAATCCTGCAAACACAAACATCATCACAGCCTAAGTTGATTGATTTACATAGTTACACAAATAGCAACAGTAGCCACTATATATATATATATATATATATATATATATATATATATATATATATATATAATAAACTGTGTTTAAAGGTTGTGGTGTCTATTAAAAGAGTGCTCAATATCTGGGATAGAGCAATATGTAGGCAGTATAACAGAAATTAAAACACTCATTGTTGCTAATAGTTTCATGTTTTCAACAAATTATGTGGTTTTGATTTCTGTGTTATACTGCTTATATAGTTTTACAACAAAACTTATGATCAATAGTTCCGAATGTTATTATTTATTTAAATTGATTTTATCCCAGGCTCCCTATGTTAATGACTTTGTATCATAGTCAAGACACAGGAAGCTTTTCAAAATCTGTAAATCTTGGTATTAAATCCATAAGTTTTCCTAATTAATTTGTTGGACTTTGTAGGACAGATTTCCACAAAATTACTATTGATTTATCTTTGGGAAAATTACAGTGGAACTTTCACCAGAAAATTAATCATTATTTATTAGTCAAAGATTTGTCTGCATATATATATATATATATATATATATATATATATATATATATATATATATATATATATAATGCCAATCTTACCAATTTCCTTAAAATTTAATGTATCAAACAAGACATCATTTATGATGTTTATCTACTGGTTTTATTTTGTAATATCTTGAAAAATATTCAACTATATTCACACTTTTGGGGTCTAGAGTTCACATGTGGGGGAAAACTGACACTTTGAAGGAAATCAGTTGAATGTGATTTTTTTTGGTGGATTTTTTGTTTTTGTTAGTTTTTATTTATTTGTTTTATTTGTTTTATTTTTGGTAGATTTTAATCATAATTTGTAGTCATATTATAAAAGACACCTAAACAGGAAAATTGTTTTTTTTTTCTTTCTTTTTTTTTCCTGTCTATTTTTCATCTTATTCTTCTTCATTTTTTTGTTTTTCTTTATTCTCTGACCTTACCTTACTTTTTACTTACATATGCAATGCTTTTTTTTTTTGATTTTTAATTTTTAATTACCTCCCACAATATTATTTTGTTTATTCTTGTTACATATTTTTAATTTCCATTTTTTTCCCCATAATTTTCCTTTGTTAAAAATATAAAAACTTGTGGAAGGAAAACATTCTCCCCACCACTTTTAAATTTCATATATTATTGTTTAAAATTCCCCTTAACATAATAATTCAAGGGTGAAAGGCACTGACAAAATTTAGTCTTTTATTATTATCAAGCATTATTGTCTTTTTGAATTTTTCTTTCTTTTAAGCATTTATATTTGAACTGTTCACTCTCATTAAGGCTTTATATAATAATCTTCTGAGTTCATTTTCACCTCCTTTGATCACAGTAAATACTCATACTGTATTTGTTTCTGTCAATTAAAAAATCATTGTAATGTCTCTGGCAGAAAAGAAATTAGTTTTCCTCCATTTGAGTCCAATTTTCCAAGGAAGTTATATCCAATATCTGAAGATTATTAATTTCTTTAATGCAACAATGATAAAAAAAAAAGGGGGGGGCTTAAACATTTTTTTCTTTTTCTTGTCACTTTCCTGGTACCAAGGTAAAAAGGGAAAGGTTGATTGCAAAAAGCTTTCTAAGTTCTGAAAATTTGGGTTAAAAAAGAATACTTAAAAAAAACATTTGAAAAAATTTTTTTTTTTTTTTAGTTTCATATTTTTGTTAGCCAATATTGATTGTGCAGTATTATCCAGTTATTTACATTCAACAGTGACCGCATTATAAAAGGTACTAGTCAGTGATAAATACTAGAAATCATTTGATTAAAAAAAAAAATGAAAAACAAAGCCAACAGCAGATTGTCTGTACATCAAATGTTTCAGGTACATCAGACACATTTATCTTTTAAAATTCTTATCCATTTCAAACATGGAGGATCATCAGAAAGTAGCTACAAGAGTTAAGAAATTTAGCCACTTTAGAATATTTTTTTTCCTCTGAAATGATACATATATATATATATATATATATATATATATATATATATATATACTTTTTCTTCTTTTTTTTTTTTTTTTTTTTTTTTTGTTCAAAACATTAAAAAAAATGAATGTATTATTATCCTTTGCTTTTATTGTTGCTGCAGCTGTTATCTTCCTTGAAATGTTTTGGCAGAGACAGCAACCATTATCACCATCACCATACCACCACCTGTTGTTGGCAATACCATTTTATCGATACACCACTCTGTGCATCATGCATTCACAATTCTGACAGAATTTTGTTCAAATTATCACTTTTGGACTAGCATTCTGGTACTTCTGATTTTTCCGTTTCTGGTTCAGGATCCACATCCATTTTAGTGTCTGTATCTGCATCTAGTTCCTGCAATGAATGTAAGATATGAGAGTAATAAATGTATAAAGTAAAAAAAAAAGTAAAGTCATCGGGGTGGCCTAAAGTTTGTATAAGCCAGATAGTGAAGGAGTCTATCCCCTTTTCACTAGTGTTAGACCAAGGAGATTGTTTTTTGCATCTGAGATGGAGCCACACACCTACCATCAGCTCTTTACTGCACTGATCTCTGTACTACTCCTACACTGAATTGACAAGGCCCAGGGGTGGTGGTGGGGATGTGTCCAATATTGTACCCCAAAGAGTAGTGGAGGTTTAGGTAAAGACTAGTTCAGCCTTAATTACTGCAAGATGTTTGTTTTTTTTTTGTTTTTTTTGTTCTTTTGTAACAGTTGTATTCAGACCCTCAACCAAATCAGCGCTTAGTCTTGGGCACCTCACGTGTGGTAATGGTTAGCAAGCTAAATTCACAGACCATTGTTAATGAGTTCGATTCTCATTGGGCGCCCCATACTTCTGGCCTTGTGCCACATCTAAACTAAGCTTAGTAAATAACTATATTCAGTCTTTTGGACAACCATTTAAATTGTCTGCACTGATAATAAGATAGAATAAGTCAGATGCATTTGATTTTCTATCTTTTACTATCAGTGCATCCAATTGTGCACATGAGTCTTTGCAATATGGATATCATAAACGTATTTTTCAGGTCATGACTTACATGAACTTATATTTAGATTAAATTGCTCAGAACCTGTCAGTGTGATAGCTGAGAACTTTTTTTTGACCTTTTTTAATTTGAATTTTTGTTCATCTTTCACTTCCTGTATTCTAAAGCTACCTATGCAGCTTGACATTCACATGTGAGAATTAGATTTTACAAGTAACCTTATGTACTGCAGGTATTGAGTAATAACACATCAATTAGCAAGTGTTACTTAGTTACTTATTACTACTAGCAAAAAAAAACACCCTTCAGGCAGTGTAAAAATTAGTTCTTGAAAAATATTGCCTGAGGGGTGGAAGTTAAAAATTCAATGCCAGAGAGTTTGTACCAGAAGTAAAATCATCAAATTTATTAAAGGAGTAAAAAAAAAAAAAAAACAAATTGAAATGGAAACTTAGTTCTGATATATATTTAAATATATATTAAAATAAAACAAACTATATATAGATATATAATAAAGGGTATGTATTTATTAAAATTTGTTTTTAAAAAACACTGAGGATCGTCTATGGTTGCCTGCTCAAATTTTGAGTGTATTTATTTTATGTTATGACGATTTTGGGTAGGGCTGGTATAGCTCAGTCGGTAGATCATCCGATTAGGAACCAAAAGGTTCTGGGTTCAATACCGGCCCTCGCTAACTCAGCGTATGAGTAGCACAGGGATCTGTGTGGTAAAGTGAGGAGCTGATGGTAGGTGTGGCGCTCTGCCTCAGACGTCAAAACACTCTCCTTGGTCTAGCGCTAGTGAAAAGGGGATAGACTCCCTTGCTATTTGGCTGATACCGACTTTACGCCACCCTGACGACTTTACTTACTTACTTTTTAAGCAGTGACATAGTTTCAGTTACAGACAAATTGAGACATAATCTGCATTATTAATAGATTGGGGTTATCAGTTTAAGGCAGTGGTTCTCAAAATTTATTGGATGACAGCAAATTAAAAATATATATTTTGATATGTATAGAACATCAGCACTGAAATATGAATATACATTTGTATATACAGTGATACCTTGACTTCTAAGTTCTAATTTGTTCTGCGCATAATTGAAATGCCATTAATCCGTTCCAGCTCCCCACTTCCCCCCCAAAAAAACACCCTAATTTTGAAAAGTTTTTTTTTTTAAATAAGAAAACTAGCAATTTATTGTATAAAAACATAATAAGAATGCAATGATTTATGTACTGTAATATGTTTATTTTTTTGTCATGAATAATATTTTTCTTTGGCATATTAGATTTAGAAACTTAAATATTTTTAGTGAACTTATTAGCATAAGCATATCTGAAGCTTGCTCGTACCTCAAATTTTAGTTCTCAACACAAAACAAAAATCAACCAAGTGACAGCTCGTAACTCAGAAAACTCATAAGTTAGGGTACTGCTGTATTAGACTATAGTTATATATCATTATAGATGTAATTGCTTTAACTTTGCAACAATTTCACTGCAACCATTACAATATTTTTATAATCATGTCTGCAAAAATATTAGGATGTTTGTTATTCTTTTTCATTCTTGCTTTGTACATTTTGTATTTTAAAAAGGTTTTCATATATTCTAAGTCAATTAGAAGATTAGACTTTGGAGCTATAACCATTTATTATTTCATTTAAGATGTTTTGAATATTCAGCATGATTGATTTTAGTTTCAAATTCTCATCAAAATACTTACATTTTTCTCTTTCTTGTCATTCAGCTTTTCTTTCAGTGCTGTTAAAAAAGAAAAAGAAGAAAATGTTTAATATAAAATATTAATTTAAGTTGTTGGAAATTATTTATGAGGTAAAACTTATTAACCCTTTGAACCCATAAGTTTTGTATTTTTTGCTTAGTACTATATTTCTATACATCATAAGCCTGAAATTTGGGCTGAGCATGTCAGACACTAATAATAAAAGTTTAGCTCCTGCAGAGGGCTCTTGATTGGGCCTTTAGCCAACAATGAACCTTAATTTAAAGACAATTTGATGTATATAGGTCCTTACTTTCTGTACAAACAAGTATTTCTATTTCATGGGTGACTTTCACTGGATTTTGCAAGTAATTTTTATTATTCCAAAATTTATTTCCAAGTTATAAAAGTTGTTTTCATACAAACAAATTTGTTACAAAAAATTGTCAAAAATAATCGCAATAATTAAAACTTTAGAATCCAAAATTTCAGTATTGTAGGCCCAGATTTGGCCTGGGATGTTTTTAATTTGCTCATGGAGTCGGCCTAATTCCAAAATGGTATGATATGTTAGGCTATGGCCTCTAGGATTAAAATTGAAAAAACTTGACACACTGACATTTGCATATACTATTTAGATAGATATAAGTATAGTTTAATGCTGCTTACACATCATTAATGACATCTGGTCTTCTGGCTTCTGCCCAGGGAGCCTGTAAATAGCAAAAAAGATAAATAAAAGATAATTAGAATATTCAATGTAATGTTTCTTGGCTGGATTTCTCTTTAATCGGTAGATGTTTCTTGTAAATGAATGACCTGAACGTTTGTACAATTTCAGGTCATTGAATCTTATCATTATTAGTCTAATTTTTTCCATAGTAACTTTTACTTCACAGTTAATAATAAGACTTTTATGCAAATTAGAAAAGATGTCAAATGATAATGAAATACTGCTATGTTGAATTCCATAAAGAAATAAATGGAAACTATTGAGCTGATAAAGCAGATAGATCTGCCTTACGTATAAGATTCAATATACAGACTTAAAAATGAAAATAAACAAATATATACACCAAGAAAGGCAACATCACTGGAGCAGCAATAAACATAATAAACTCCTAGAAATCAAACCTACATTAGGAGAATGGAAAAAAGGCTTCAGAAAAAGGTGAAAGGAAGAAGTAATACTATCCAGACATTGCTTAGGTCACATAAGGATTACACATTCCTATTTGCTTAAAAAAGAACAGCAACCAATATGCCATGCATACCAGTCTCCATACACAATGAAACATATTCTCACTGAATGCCAATGATCTGGCTTCTACAAAAGAAATATTTTATAGCACAAGAAAGATGAAAGAACTATTTAAAAAAAGATTAAGTAGACAATTTAATATTCTCCCTACAGGCAGTGGGTCTATATGGAAAAATTCAAATTGCTCGTATGACAAACAATCACCCCTTTTTATCATATGGGTGCTAGAAGGCAGTGGCTGAGGGTCAACCCCCGGTATTTATTAATACACCTGAAGTTAATGATAATTATTTATACCAACCAGAAGATATTAAGAACTTGAAACATAGAAACTTTTACTAAATAACTTGATTTATCATTAAATAACCCAAAAAGGGTTGATATGCCGTAAAAAAACTATCTAACCAACATTACTGTTAGATATATGATTAGTGAAACTATTATATCTGTACACTGAACAAAAAGATTCTCTGGTATGAGGAGTTAAGCTTATTTAATCACACTGAACAACACACTATTCAAATGCACACACTGATTTTTCAATGAAGTAGTAGAGTTTATGAATGGGAATTCACAAAGGCTCTGCTGAATGATAAAAAAGAAATGTTTATGGCAGTAGTAAAAGACTCATTCATGATATTACAATTGAAGATGATTTAGTAAGATTTTAATTGAAACATTAAAATTAAATTAAAATTTCTCATGAGTAATTTCTCAATTGTTGACAAAATCTGCTTGTTAATTAAAACTGGATTATTAAAAATCATTTTCAACTGAAAATTGTATGGAATAAAATAGTTACAAGAAGGAAATATATAAAATGTTACTTACTTAAACATTGTTGATCGATCTAAATGTGATAAATGTCTCTTGGATTTGGGTGATTGATCATTTTTGGGTGAATCATCTGAAAATAACCATAAAAAAAATGAAAAAGTTGTTCTATTGTATGAACTGGAATAGTTTATATCTAATTACCCTAAATAAAAACATCCCCCCCCCAATATCTTCAATATTATAAACAAGTAAGAACCTGAGAGTCTATTTCAAAATTATTATCATATCAACAAATTTCAGCAAATCTTTCTCATTTCTTAATTTTAAAACAGTCTGCAGAAACTGATTGAGATATCGGTGGAAATAAATTTATAACTGTTAATATGACTGATTTTAAAACCTTTTCTTTGTTAAATAATAAGATATGTTTTTTTGTTTTTTTAATTCCAAATATAGAATAGGATATTGATAGAATAGGTTAAAAACTCACTACTCAGTTTCACATTATCGATCCTCAGGTGAGCTAGTATTCAACAGTTAGATTCACCTGAACAAATATGTTCTCTTTTTGAGTCGTGTGACTATTACGTGGTTGACATAAAATGTCACATGTTTCAATCAAGCACCAGATTAAAAAAAACTTTTAGCATTAACTTTTATTCATAATCATGTGAGTGTATGATGCACACACACACACACACACACACACACACACACACACACACAACACACATATATATATATATATATATATATATATATATATATATATATAGGTACTTTTTTTTCATCAATTTTATACATACAGGATATTTGTGAAATTGTGTATGACTACAATTTTAAAAAAAGTATTTTTGTTGCTGCATAACAACAAAATTATTCATGCTGATATAAAAAGAAAATTATTTTTCTTCTTTTCTGCTTATTCTTCAATTATTTATCATTCTATTTTTTTCTTTCTATAAAACATTTGCTTTTTTTTTTTCTTTGTACATAACTTAGAACATTAAAGTCTACATAAATGTTAATCAATTATATTTTAAGACATCATTTCTAGAGTGTTATCTTTTAAAATAAGTAATATAAAAAAAGAAAAATATATAGATTTCATCAATTTTGTTATTTATGCCTGTAAAAATATTAAACGCTTTTCTCCTGTCAGCCAATGTTTACATTGAATTATGTTTCTTCATTGGTCTGTCATTCTGTCTTAGATTTTCTTTTTATATATTTTGCTGTCATCAGAACCTTTTGACAGAATAATAAAAAGATCACATCTCTTAACTTTTAAAAGTATTGATAACCCAGATTTTACAAATACTATGGTGAGTCAAATGTTTTGTAATATTTTGGTATGTGCTAGTTTGCTGCGCATACACCCTAGTGCAACAAATAATTCCATTATTATTATAATATTAAATTATAATGTAACATACCTCCTCTCTGCCGTAATTGAACACCAGTTTCACTGCTTTCATGGCCAGAATCCCTCTTCACCAATTTAGCTGCTGTTGGTTCAGCCGTGGGATCAATTTGAAAGAAGATATTTTCATTTTTGTCCGTTTCTTTTTCAAGCTGTTCTTTTCCTTTTTTCAATTCCTCTTTATTCAACTCCTCTTTCTCCCTCTTCACCTCGTCTTTCTCCCGTTTTAATTCCTTCTCTTTCTTCAACAGCTTTTCTTTCTCTTTTTTAGACTGTTTCTCTTTCTTCTCTGGTTCTTCATCTTTTTCTTTTTTCTCTTTGTTCAGCTCCTCTTCTTTTAGTTTCTCTTCCTCCTTTTCTTTTAGTTTCTCTTCCTCCACTTCTTTTAGTTTCTCTTCCTCCACTTTCACCCTTTTCTCTTCCTCTTTCTCTCTTTTCTCTTCCTCTTTCTCTTTTTGTTCTGCCTCATTTTTCTGCTTTTCCTTCTCTTCCTCTTCTTTTTTCATCTCTTTCCCTTCCTCCTCCTTCTCCTCTTCTTTCTCCTTTTTAAATTGCTCTTTTAACTCCTCCTCCTTCTCCTCCACTTCCTCTTTCTTTAACTCTACTTTTTCCACTTCTTTCTCCTCCTTATTGGATTCTTCTTTCATTTCCTCTTTTATCTTTCTTTCTTCTCCTTGGCTGGCTTCATCCCCACTGCTGCTTGCATCAGGTGTATTATTTCCTGTTGATGGTGCAGACCCCACCTTTTCTGTGTCTATTACTGACACAGTCTCCATCATGGACCCCTCCATCTTTGTTTCAGTTTTGGATGCTTCACTTGACTCTTCTTCCTGTTTGTTATCAACTTCATCTCTTGCTTTCTGATTTGCCATTGGAAGACGAACTGCTGTCTTCTTCTTCTTTGATTCCTGTTTCACCAATGGGCTTGGACTTTCCGTCTGAAAACTTTGGACAGTGGCTTCCCAATCTGACATACTGATATCCATCTAAAAGAGTAAAAAAACAAACAATTTTTTAAAATAGTAATTTCAGTATTAATAATCATACAACATAGATTAAAAAAAAAAAAGAATATTTCTATATAAAGTAAAGTCTGCAAAGTCAAACAAGGAAGGAGTCTATCCCCTTTTTGCTTGTGCTAAACCAGAGAGATTGCTTTACAGAAATTTGAGTGCCACACTTACCATCAGCTCCCAGTGCTTTACTGCACATATCAAATTACCCAAGCTGTGTCTATTCATGTGCTGAGTTGGCAAGGGCTGGTATCAAACCTGGAACCTTGTGATTCCTAGGTGAATGTTCTACAGACTGAGCTAACCACCCTCTTATAAGATTATTTTATTCTTATTTGAGATTTGCTTAAAATAACAATCCAAAACCTAAAACATTCTTTTCTGTAATCTGTAAAATTATCCAATTAAATGTAGTTTTCCTTCTAGACCAAGGTTAAAGTGCCCAGTCTACTCTACTATTTTACCCAAAACTGGAGGGATAATAGATGGATTCACACCTTTCTCAAGGGTATTAGTGCTATTTGAAATGCAAACAACCTCATTCAGGATTTGGAACTCAGTATTTACCCAAACCCTCCGCCACAAGCAGGATGTGACACAAGGTCAATTTTTTAAGCAGAATACAACTGGTTTGAATTCAGAGTTTTCCTTCTAGATCAGTTGCCAGAGTCCAGTCTAACTTACTATTTACCCATAGCTGGGAGGTGGGTGGGTGAATAGTTGGATTCACACCTTTCACAAGAGTATTTACACTTTCTTTATATCATCTATATCCAACATGATGGATCAATGTTTTTTATCAGAATATTAAACCACTTGGTTACAGTTTCGCATCGTATATGCAATTAACTTTGATATTTGCTTTGTTACATAATGGGCTTTCATTAATAAAACTACTTTCTCTTCTGTCATAATCCATTTATTCTTTTTTTTCTTTTAAATTAAAAAAAAAAATCCAATTGATTTATATCAACTTACTTTGGATTTTCCTCCACTGTCCATTATAGGCATTGTTTTTCGATATAACGCTTTGGTTGCTTTGTTTCTGTTTCGTGGTGCTGGTGCACGACGATACTGAAAAAAAAAAAAAAAAAGCATTAAGTAGAATTAAATAAAATCAAATTGAAATATTTTAGAGAAACTTCACCAGTTGAAAATTTTGCTATTTAACTCTTTGCCTACCACATTTCCTCCACAGTTGTACATAATTTTCTTGGTATTTTTTTTTACCTGTATGATGAGATATTTCAAAGTTCACTATCTATTCACCTCAGAATTCTTTGTATTCAAATAAAGCCCTATTATATTTGTAATCTGAGTTCTTCTGATCAATTATGTTTTGTACTTTGGTGGGGAAGCTGCTGTGAGCAGCTTAAAGTAGGCAAAGAGTTTTTTTTTTTTTTTTTTTAAAACAAGAGTAAAAAATTATCCACACTTTTGCCATAACATATCTTTATTATTGTCAAAACTTAGTTCTGTGCATGCGTGCTTATAGTTGGCACTATTTCACAGGATCGAAGTTTCAGCATGATCGTACCATTTTGCTTGCTGTCTTTACAGTGTAAACATGGCTGTTTCACTAGCAGTATGCACCAAGGAAATGAACTGATTCCTCTGATCGGAAGGAGTGTCAGGCTGAAATTCATTGGAGGCTTTTAGCTCAATAGGGGGACAGTAAACTACCATATGATGTAGTGTATGAGTGCATAGAGAAGTTTAAAAGTGTCCAGACAAGCATGACACACATAGAGGGAGCAGGATGCCCGTCAATTTCCACCACTGATGAGAAGTTTCAGCAAGCTTTAGAGATGGTAATGATGAGGTAGCTTCTCTGCAGATTAGTCATGGTTCTGTCTATCAAAGCATCCACAATGAGTTTGGCTTCCATAAAACAAGAGTGTGGATAATTTTTGAATCCCACTCTTTTTTTCTGAAACTATATAACACAAAATCTCTTTACTCAGGTTAAATTTACTTAACCACTTTATTATTAGTTATACTTCAGAAAATGCACACCTCACTGTTTTGTCATAAAATTTTAATTGAGTTAATCTCTTAGGTCTTATTTTATTCTTTTACCATACAAAAGAAATAAAAAAATTAAAAAATTTAGAATTTTTTTTCTTTCTTTTTAAATAAAGATTCAGATTTATAATTCACAACTTGAATTTTCTGTGAAGATATTTTTACTTACCGATTTTAAAACTTCAGTTTCTCTGCCTATCATTCCAAAATAATCATCATCTGTTTTGGTACTGAACAAAAGAAAAAGAGGAACTTTGTATTACGAATCCCAGCAAAAATGGCTCTTCATACTGAGATTTTTTATTAGAGTAATACACTAAAAATATTTTAACTTAAAGAATAAAGCAATTTCCAGTCCAATTTGCAACTGAATGATAATTTTGTGGGATCTGCAATGAATTCACCAGTGGTGAATTCATGGAAGGAGTAACAAGAGAAGAGGAAATTCACAAGTGGACCCCAAATCCCACATGCATATCCCAGTCAGGAGAAGGGGATGCCCTTGTTTGCCACAGATGCAGACAAGTACGCCAAAAGCTGTTGATTCCTGATGATAATGGATTTTTGCCAGAGCCTCTTTGGCCGAGTTGTGGCCCTAATATTACTGGGTGCCAGACTTGTCTGTTTTTAGGTGATCCTACCAGGAACTTAAGTTCCTGAGGGCATGGCACAATGAGGAGGGGTTGGATAGATCGGGATATTTTTAGGCTAACACAAAACAAAATGATATTTTCAACACTGGGAAATATATTATACATCCGCTTTATACTTTTCAAACTATAGTTATCTCTATTGCAATGTTTTATCATAAAAAATGAATATTTATGAAAGAAGAATAGTTAAAGTTGATTGTGTCACTCATTTCCCACTTATGTATATCTATGTATAACTCTCATAGGATTGACAAAGTTTCTGCTTATGTGTATGTACTTGTGTATGTATGTCCAGTGGGAGTAGGATATTGATGTCTTCAAAGTACCATGGCCAGTGATGACTCAGTTGATGCCTTTTTCACCACTGACTTCCTCAATGCCTGGGCCAATCAGCACCCAGGCGTTATAACTTTTTTTTTTTCTTCAGAAAAAGGTCAACACAACTTTGATTGTCATCTCTTCCGGCAGTCCCCATCAAAAGTGTTCTTCCCACCCTTCCCCATTGGAGGAATTTCCCATGGTATTCAGACGACCAAGGCAACTGCACCTTTCAGTTGAACAAACCTTGTAGCTAAGGTGTTGGGGGTGGGGGGATGCAACTATTGTAGGCATGAGTCGGTAGGTAGGTGTGGTGAAATACTTACTTTTCTGGTGCTGATGCTGCCTCCTTTCGTTGGCATTTCTCTGTATCTGCACGTTTCCTAAAGACCTGGCCCTATGATAAAAGATTAAAAAAAGAATAACATACAAAAATCAACACCCTGTCAGTCATTAGATAAACACTTGTTGGTGTGTCTCATACAGAGAAAGAGTAAACCATAAACACAGGGACTCTTGTTTGTAAAAAATTATCTCCAAACATTCTCTGTAATCACCACCTGATTATTGTTATTGGACTAATAACTTGTACAATAAACATATGTTATAAATTATCTTATTACTACAGCATAAGATTTCTACAATTTCTGACCTACAATACAAAAAAACCTCCTCCTATATTTACATTTAACACTACTGTATTATAAAGTTAGAGAGCCAGTTTAGCTCGGTCAGTAGAGCACCTACATTATAATCGTAAGGTTCCGGATTTGATACATGTCCTCATCTACTCAGCACATGAGTAGCAAAGCTTGGGTAATCTGAACTGTGCTGTAAAGCATCTGGAAGCTGAAAGTAGGTGTGACACTCCACTTCAGCAAAACAATCTCCCTGGTCTAATGCTAGTAAAAAGGGCATAGACTCCCTTACTGTGATCCCAACAATAGGCCACTTTGCAGATTTTACTTACTATAAAGTTAGATTGTATACTGGGTAAACATTACCCTAACAAGACACCTCAATTTTGTATATAAGACCAGGGGGATATTTTCTAAACCATTTTTGGGGGGTAGGGGAGCAAGGGTCTTATATGTCATTAAATAAACTAATTAATTTTAATTGATTATTTGATTGATTTTAACAGCATGTCAACCTATCTTGGGTTGGGCTATGCCGAGAGGTTAATGAATCATGTTCCTTATACATTTATATTTACATTGTCTAGTTGTTTCTCATGAGATTTTTGTACACAATTATGATATCAACTATTCCTATCTAATACTGATAATCATTTGGTTTCAAGTAATTATTTCTATTTAATAATGTTAATTTGTTTGCTCAGTTTCAAATATTCTTATCCAATGCTAATAATTTTAATACAGATCTATTTGATCTATAGATGGGACTCTAACAGGTAGTTTTATTATTATTATTATTATTATTATTATTATTATCAAGTTTTTCACACCTACCATAGGTGGTGGTTCACTGGAGGCTGAGTGACAGCAAGCCTCCTCAGGTTTCCAGGACTCTTCTGAGTATTCTAGCTGATCTTAACGATGCTGTAGTTTGGATGGTCCCAATTCTTCCTCTGATTTACCAAAATTCACCAAAATTCTTTTTCATACCTTTGGGGACTGGTATTATTATTATTATTATTATTATTTTTTTTTTATTTTTTTTTGTAAAAAAACTTTTGATATATTTTTTAAGCATTAGTTTTTGATTATTTCTTCAATAGATTATTAGTAAAGATCAATCTCAATATTCAGTAATAATTGATCTGCAAGGCTAGCTCACTAACCATTACACCACATTGGTGATTAAAACTATGAACAATGTCATAATAACCTACAGTCTGTCTTTTCTAAAAATCTCAGGTGTTGTATTTTGCTGAGAAACAAGCATCTTAGTTTACAATACGTGCATTTATTTTCCCACCCGAGCTGATACTTACCATTATGAGTGTGGTGCTGGCACTTAGGGCTTCACTTTCAGTGTTATCAGCGATCACTCTACTTTGTGGTCTCTTGATCAGAGGTCGGTGCTGCTCAACATTCTCAGCAATGAATGGTTTCAATGCTTGGGTCTCAAATGCTTTGATTTTATCCTTTACTGATACTTGTTCTTCTTCTTCTTCTTTCTTTTCACTGTCCTTCTGTACTGCTTCCCTGTTTGGAAAGAAAAGAAAAAAATATTTATGTCATCATAGGTTACATCAATATAGCAGCTTAACAAACATTAATTATGTCAGGAGTTTAACAAAGTTCCCTTGTATGTAGGGACATTACTCTCTCAGTCCCCATCCGGCCTTTCAACTCTTTCTTTTACATTTACCTATGTGTATTTACCTAACCCCTCCACATGAGCAGGGTGTATCACAAGGTGAATTTTTAAGCAGAGTTTAACAGGCTCCTAAACTGGTTGCCATACCAATGTTAAAGAGCCCAGTTTGCCCTAGTATTTTACCCAAAATCGAAGGTAGAATAGTTGGATTCATACCTTTGCCAGAGGTATTAGCACTAAATGAAATGCAAACAGCCTAGTCCTGGATTTGAACTCTGGTTACAGAGTCCATTTTCTATGAAGATAACCATTACACCACGAACGCTTTCTTTACATTTACGTATACAGAACAATTCTATTCAAATCAATTTTTGATATATACTTGTTTTATGACTGCCTTTGGTGATCAATACATTCAATGTTTACTTATTTTCTGTTTATAGAATTCATATTGTGATTAATTGCAAATAAGTAAGAGGAAATTTTCTATAATTAACATTCAATAGTTATCTCCCCAGAGAAAGTATAATGATCAGCTGAGCATGAACATAGTCTCATGCACACAGACACACACACACACTATTGCGTGGCAAATTGGATTTGAAACTGCTTCATATTTATAAATGAAAGTATTATTATAATACATTATTGCACAATCATTCCAACATGCTATTTTTGCTGTGTTATATCCAAATATTTTATGTAATTACCACCTGATTATTGTTATTGGACTAATAACTTGCACAATAAACATATGTTATAAATTATCTTATTACTACAGCATAAGTAATTCCTGACCTACAATACAAAAACAGCTACTACTCTCATATTTACATTTAACACTATAGTATCATTGAAACATACAAAATTACAGTGTTTATACACACACACAGTATATATATATATATATATATATATATATATATATATATATATATATATATATAATGGCCATGATTTTTTTTTATTCCATTGAGTCCCCTCCTAAAACTACTAAAAAAGACATATTCTGCTCTAGTATAATTTGTTATTGATAACATAAATATGATGGAACAAGTTGATTCCATATTTATCATCTCAATTCATTATTTCTTTATTTTTCTGACAGTCAAAATTGCTAAAAAAAAAACATATATATATATATATATATATATATATATATATATAATATACACACTTATAATCACTTGACAAAAATTTTGGTTAAAAAATTACCAGTCATTTATTTGAGCTCAAATTTGTATTATCTCCTTAAGGAAGTTTGCATAGAAATAAACTATTATAAAACTTTATCATTAAAATAAAAATTATAACTGACCAAAGTTTATTTATTTACTAATCAGCTTTAACTGGTTGATAAACTGAAATTCATCTGTATCATCTTTTAACTAGAATATTTTAACTCGTGAACCTCTGGTGATAAAAACTTTTAGATCACATTCACTTGCTAGAACCCCTGATTCAGTATCCATTCTTATAATCTTTATAGGAAATATCTTAGGTTTTTTTATCAATAAACAACTTATAGACATTGTTGATTCTCTATTGCAGTTAACTTCCAGATAACTCTTTTATAAGATTATCTGATAATTTTTCAAAGTGCTTTGTCTGTTCATTTGATCTCAACATTATCAATAATTGGCATTTCTCTCTTCATAATCTATCATTAAATGATGATAGGAAAATGCTAAGCTGCCAGTTAATTGTAGTCTATACAGATTTGATCATTGGAGTCTATAATTGCTTTCACACACATTCATGTATATAATCTCAGCATTCCTGCTTTTATATTTTGTTGGTTTATTTTTAGGATTCAGTTTTAGAGTGTTCAATTCTTGTAAGGTGTTTAGAGAAATCACTTTTGATAGTTGTGTACAAAATTCATCAAATACCTTCATTTTTGGTATTGAAACAAAAAGTTTTTAAAAAACTGTATACATGTTGGCATACTTTTTAGATAAAATAAAGTCATGATAAAAAAAAACAACAAAGAAATAATTTTTTAAAGTTAAAGAAAATCTGAGAACAATTAGGGGAGAGGGTGAAATAATTGACCAGTTTAGATTTTTTTTCCAAAGGAAACAAAAAAGAAAAGTGAACTGATTTAAATAATTAGATTTTAACAAAAAAAAAGTTTGCCATTACTCCCAGGTCCACTATGACCCAAAGTGGTAATACCTGTTAGGGTCCCATTTATGGGTCAAATAGATCTGTTTAAATTCCATTCACTTATGGGGAATAAAGTGTGTAAGTATGTAAAGTTTGGCCTATTGTTGTTATCAGATGAACAGTGAAGGAGTCTATCCCCTTTTTGCTAGTGCTAGACCATGGTGATTAGTTTGCTGAGGTGGCACACCACACCTACTAACAGCTCCCATATCAGATTACCCCAGTTGTGCTACTCATATGCTTAGTTGGCGAGGATTGGTATCAAACCCAGATCCTTGCAATTCTTCAGCCACCTGAGTTAAACCAGCCCATAAAGTGTGTGAAATGTAGAAATTGAGGAAATAATGAAATACACAAAAGAGTTGAAAGGGAAATATTAATACTTGACTTACATTGATTAAGAAAAAAGTTCTGCCTTTTTATTTCTTTTTTATTTCTGTAATATATCCATATATGATTGATATCTACATGTTTTATTTTCATATTGGTGAATACATACAGCCAATATGTGAATAGTTTTTGTGTTGTCTTTCTAACCTCGCACTACAATGCATTTATAAATAGGTTTTATAATCCTGAAAATCCTTGACAAAAACCAATAAAGTTTACTGCACAATGTGAAAGAAATAACAATAAGTTGTAAAAAAGAATTATTATGGGAACATTCAGGTGTCATTAAATGTCAACGGTTTAACTTTTATTATATATTTTCTGGCTTTTGTCTCAAATTTCTATTTGACTTTGATTGTCTATTCACTTGGCAAAGAGAACATAGTTTCTTTCTCTTTATACTTGCACTTAAATCTTATTATAATGGAGATTCGGTGTCTGTCTGTCTGTCAATGAAACTATCACTGATTATGTCACAATACCCCCAGAAATTGTGTAAGTTTATCAATGAGTATTTAATCTATAGTCAAAATCCTTAATTAATACATAGAATAAATTTTATTCATTAATGATGTCTCTATGAAAATCGGAGTTAGATTTGCCTCAAAACAGCCCATGTTATTAGTGCACCTAAAATTCTGCAATGCGTGTTGTATATCACTAAGAAATAAAGGTTTACATATTGGTTTTAACAAACCGAGTTTAATAAATAATTGCTTGGTGTTATTGATTTCTTATATTGTTTTATTCTCCAACATATTAAAATCTTATGAATGATTTCATATAGAAACCAATTAAGATATAGTTAAAATAAGTTTAATATTTTATATGTGTTCTTATTTAATTTTGTTAGTCTTTCTAATTTAATATATTTCATTACATTAAAACTTAAATATTTATGCCCAAAGAGCGCATATACTTGCTAGTACAGATAATCCTTTTTCAATCTATTGCACTCATGGTGCCTGAAGGTCTATTTTTATCTTGTTTGTTGTGTTACTATTTTGTGAAAGGGAATTCTTAGATTATTTTGTGGTTTATTTACTGAAGTTAGGCATCTTTTTTTCTGCAGCCTGTTTAAGGTGGGGGGAAACTTGTGGAAGATCCAAAACCATATCATTTATTTCCCAGGTCCAACAGGTGATCTTGACGTAATCTCTCAGACTCTTTTTCTTTAGATGTTCTACAAACATAGAAACAGTTAAACAAACAATTAATTACCCCCTACCTTAGTTTTTTGTGATTCTCTGTTCAAGAACTTGAGGCTACAACCTAAAATAGCTTTTAGCCATAACTTAAATTGGTAACTTATATCTTCTGTAATTGTTAATACGTGGTGCTGAAAAGTTCTTGGCACAACTAAAGAGGGAATTTTTTTTTTTTTTATTGAATTTTTTAATTTTTAATTTTTTTGAAGGGTTAAAGAAGCTTATAATGTGCCAAGTGTATTAAGTTTCTCTCTGATCTCACTGACAGGTTAAAGCAGCAATTCTTCCAAGCTGTAGTTGTATCAGTGTTACTGTATGGCTGCACCACTTGGACCCTAACAAAGCACGTAGAGAATAAGATAGACGGGAGTTGTACAAGACATGCTGGACACTGCTAGAGAAACAAGGACAAACTCATAAGTGATGTTCTCCTGTGGAAACCTGCACATGGACATGCCAGTGTGGGCCGTCCAGTTAGGACCTACATAGATCAGCTCTTTGCAGATTCTAGATGCTGCACAGAGTACCTCCCAGGGGCAATGACCAATAGGGATGGTTGTCGAGAGATTGTCATGGATATCCATGCTGCCAGCAGAGCCTGATGATGATGACTGAAAGCATTTTCACAACTGTTTGTTGTGAAGATGAATTGTTATTAGATTCAATTTTTTATTTTGTCTATTTTAGATATTAAAAATCATTTTAGAATTTCACAACAACTACACATCTAACATCTATCCTCCATGAATTTTAAATGATACTTCTTGCTTGCAGTGAAAATGAATTGTTACTAAATTCATTCTTTATTTCTATTAAAATCATTTTGTCCTAGACATGTTAAATTTCATCTAATGGTGAAATTTCAAATCTGGAGATCTGTAGAGTGTGTAGTACCCCTTCATTGCCATTACTCTGACCTGCACTGGTAGTACCTGTTAGGGTCTTATTTATAGGTTAAATAGAAAAAATGTGTTTGAAAAAATTGAGTTTGAAAAAAAAATTTGAATACCATTTGAATAAATAAAAGAAAATGTCTTTGGCATAAAATAATCCAACAAGGGTTGACATGCCGTAAAATCTAACTAACTAAAATCATTTTAAAATTTCCCAGCAACTCCACATTTATCTTTCATAAATTTTAAATGATACTTTATTCTTCAGTTTTAATATTTTTATATATAATGGCAACTTCCTTTGATTAACTTGAATGTAACAGGATAATCTATATTATGATTTGGTACTTTTTAAAAAGTCTTTTGAGACATTAGATTAGACACATAAAAGTTCATGAACCATGGAAAAATGTAATTTTTATTTTTTTTTTTCAATTTTTTTTTTTGTTACTAGAGAAATATTGTTTTTAACTTAAGTCATTTCAACTTGATGAGTCAAGCTGTTACTTTCTGGAGTGACCAGTTTTGAATAAGGAGATATGTCAATAGACAAAATGGTGGCATTTAAATATTTGGATAAAGAAAAGAGTTTTATTGGGTGTGTGTGCATTTTATATGTGTGTGTCTGTCTGTCTGTCTGTCTGTCTGTCTGTCTGTCTCTCTCTCTCTCTCACTCTCTTTCTCTCTCTTGCATATATATATATATATATATATATATATATATATATATATATGTGCGTGTGTGTATGTCTGTCTCTTTCTCATATATATGAATAAATGAGTCACTTAGAGTAGCTTAAATTTGACACAAGGCCACAGGCAAAGGGCACTCAAGGATAATCAACACTCACTAACAATATTCAACCAACCTTGCTTGCTAATGATTAATCCATTTGATATGTATATTAAGAAACTAAATATTCTCATAAGGATAGAAATATGGGGCATATAGTGAGGCTTGAACTCTGTAGTAATTGATCTGTAAGACTAGCTTGCAAACCATTACACCATGTGTGTGTTTTTGTGTGTATGTATATATATATATATATATATATATATATATATATATATGAGTGTATGTGCAGTTTTATTACATGTGCCATATAAAAAGATATCAGATATCTATAAAAATTTATTTCTTTGGTGATTGGTTATATTATATAGAAATAGAAATTAGGTAGTGGGTTGGGGGTAGTAAGGTTAATTACTGCAGTTAGTTGTGAGAAATTATGGAAACAAAATTTGCATAGGAATAAACACTGTGTGGGCTGATGTGAATTAATGTTTTAAGCTGTTAATGGAGTTTTGCAAATTGTTTAAATTTCTAAAGTGGAACTTTTTTTCTTTCTTGGGAGTGACTCTGTCTCACTCACACACACAATACTATCTTATTTCATTTTGGTTTGTGTAATATGAATTAGAGTTAGAATTTATTTCTGAATCTTTTTAAGTTATTTATTATTAAAGAAAGAACCTTTATTCAATTTGTCCTTTGTGTATCTTAAAATCTGTTTTAGGTATTGACCCAACCTGTTCACCAAGGGTCCATTTACCACAGGTAGGATTTGACACAAGATTGCAAGTATGGAGCATCCAACGAGGATTGAACTTGCTATTCAGTAGTAATGGATTTACAAGACTATTTGCAATCATTAGTTCTTGTTTGTAAATGTTCATTCAGAAGGTCTACTGACTGAGCTTATATAAAGTGCATATGCTTATTCCATTTTATGAAGCTTTAACTATTTTATTCAGTCTTGAACTTTAGATGTTCTCGTCATTTTTTTTGCTTTCATATAAAAAGCCAAAAAATAGAAATAAAACATTGTGATTTCTAATTATACAATCTGATTGTAACTGAACAAATAAACTTAACTTCCAGTCTCATAATTAAGCTATTTTTTTATTCTAAATAAAAACTAATGAGAATACATAATTGATTTTAGCATGTTTTTTTTTTTTTTTTTTTTTTTTTTTTTTTAATATTTTTTTTTTGCTTTGTTTTTTTTTTTTTTTTTTTTTCCCATAAATCTTTGAAATATTCTATCTTGTCTCTTTTTTTTTTTGTGATTTGTTGTACAAAGTAAGAAAACTCGTGACTAACTCACTATTTGGTCTTTTGTATTAAAAGGAAGTACTCATTACCTTCTTTTATGCTTGTGGGGGAGTTTGAGTGGTACTCTTAGCATCACTGACTGCTCATTATTATTGTTTTTAAATCAGTTCACTCCCACATTGACAGTTCAACATTACCACTAAGACTTTTGCTCTTAAAACAACTTAACAACATTGTTTACATTAGTAGACATTTATGATAAAGTTGTAGTAAAAGAGACAATAGCATTTTTTTTCAGGTAGTTTCAAGTATTATATATAATACTTCTTATGTTCTATTTAAATTGACTTTATTATGTTCGTCTTGACTTCTCTCCATCTTTTTCTCTTTGTAGAAAGAGATCCGTACATTGACCAACCTAAGTAATCTATTTATAGTAGATATTCTGAAAGTGTTTCCTCATACCAGCATGTAAGGCATTGCTTTGTGTTTATACCACTGGTCAACAAATATCTTGTTGTTTTTCATCTTGTGCTTATAACCGAGCCAATATCCTAGTATTTGATCCAAACTTCTTATCTATGAACTCGTCAAAAACAATATGGACTTTTAACAAAGTAATAAAAAAAAATCTGATACAAAGGAACCCTATTTAGTAAGACAGGATGTATTCCGACATAAAACCACAAAAAATGCCAAAATGAAATATACTTAGTAACTTACTCAACATATTTTGTATATCAGGATTATTATTGCTAAAGCTCTTTATATAAAGTTAAGAGAAATGAATCTGACGGTATAAGTATAGATAAAAGGTTATGAAAACACACAATATGCTGTTAAAATTAAAATATTTTATATCATATTCATAGCTAATATTGAACAATATTTCATCTCTGAAGATAATTTTCATAAATCGAAATATTATTCAATATTAGCTATGAATATGATATAAAATATTTTCATTTTTAACAGCATATTGTGTGTTTTCATATCCTTTTATCTATATTTATATATATATTTGTACAGAGGTGAATAAACAATGAATTAAAAAAATGTTTCATAAATCAAAAAATGCTCAAATCCATGATTCAGGAAACTTTCTTAGCTTAATGTTTCATCTGATGATTGTATCTTCTATCCTATCATTGATGCATGAAACTTATAGTAAGAAGTTAATTACTTTATATATTATATATATATATATATATATATATATATATATATGTATTCAAACAAATTTTGTTGAATACAAAAGAATCCAAATTGTTTTGTAATTTTTTTTCTTTTTCTTTTCAATCTTTCAATGAATTTCTTGATACTATCATCTCAAAAAGAATTTATAAAAAATCCAAAAGAATTAGAGAGAGAGAGAGGGGTGGGAGAGATGCATTGATTTCGATAGCATAATTCTTTCAAGATATCCTTTAAAATTAAGTAATTAGGTAAGATTTTATTAATGGAAAGATATTATCCCAATGGATGATTAATCTTTTCTTTTGCTACCCCCCCACCCCCAACTATTTTTACTGATTGAAGTGTTGACTTTAGGACTTCCACTTACAGGACTCCGTTGTTATTGGAAGAGTGTTGGATCATAATACTAAAAATACTGCAAGTGTTAAACAAGTCTTACTTGGTGAATGTATGTATGAATTGATCACCTGCCAGTGCACAGGTCACTGACAGGTTTTACCTGCTCTGATTGTCCACACCTCACCTTGAATTTTGCCTTGAACCAAAAATTGCTTTTATCAAATTACTCACCTTCTAATTATCATCTTTGTTATTGTCAGAACTTTTTCTTTCTTTTCTATGAACATTTTGCCAGAAAATATTGAAGCCAATTCATTAAAAAAAAAAAATCAAAACATACTAGGACATAAAAAAATGCCCCCCCCCCTCTGATCAGCCTAAAAAGAAAATAATATACAGTGCTGTATGGTCACTATAGATGTTGATGTGCCATGAGCCAAATTTATAAATTTTCATTCACATTCACTAATGATGGAACTTGTCTTTTCCTATCTCTGATTCCCTCTTTTTTGAGGCAGTGGTGATGGTGGTGGTGATTTTGTTTCTTTGTTTAATGGCATATCAACCTTCATGGGTTATTTAATACCAAAGCCATCCTTGTAAAAGAACTGTAGTTGTACTATTTAACCCATAGCCAGAGGAATAAAATGGTTCATATACCTTTCCCAAGTGTATTAGTCCAAAAAGGAACGCAATATCGTGACTGAATAACATGAACTTGCTTACTATGATATTGCAGTACATCAAAATGTAAAAAATGTGTAAAATCCAACCAACCAACCATTAAGTGATCACCCAATTAGATATTGAACTATTAAACAAAAAAACAAAAACAAATTTAAATCATAATCTTTGATTTTTGTGTTCAATGACTGAGTTTCTTGAGCTGTGCTTTCATCATGTATTACTATGCACATTAGGGCAGGTCGATTTTGAAACTGTAATGTCTCCCATGTGGCAAAAGTTGCAAATTAACAAAGAATTACAGCACAAAATATTTTTCTTCAGAACTTTGCCTTCATTTGAGGAAATAGATTTCAGTCTTTTAAAATGTTATCACTGTTACAGCTTGATTAATGAGGTAAAAAGCAGCATATCGGAGGTGTTGGTAGTAATGGGGGCATATTTTCAATTCGAATTCTAGTTATATTTTGTTCATTTCATTTAAAATGACAATCTTTTCTGTTTTAGATATTGAAATTGCTAAATTTTCTAACCAATTCCTAAGCTAAATGTTGGAAAACAAAGTATTTTAGTGCATTTTACTCGATGATCTTTGATGCTATTTCCTTAAACAATGGTGCAAGTAAGAGATCTACTTTTTGGTATCAGTATTCATTATACCAACACACAACTTTTGCTGTTTGAGAGAATTTGATTTTTTTTTTCAACCTACCCTAATGCACATATATTCTTAGTCTTACAAGTACTGAACTAACATTTCCTTTTTGTCCTGATTTGAAATTATTTTTCCATAATTGAGATAAACCTGTGCTGTAAAGTTTTCTTTACATGGTGCAAAGATAATAGACAAAGATATTTACATGTCATCCTGTGCTACACAGATAATCAACTTTATCATATAACGGATAGACATCAATAGATATTAACTCTAACTCTGTAACTTGAGAATTAGAGAACACTCATCCAAATATTGTGTGATAAGAGAAACAATGAAAATCAAACTAAAATGACAAGGTAAAAATACAAATTCAAACAAAGCCTTATTACATAATTAATCATACCAAAAATCTCATATACTTTTCTCATGATAAAATTATGAGACGCTAATAGTACTTGTGGATATACCACAGCGTAATAAATCAATTATTACAATGTTTGATATGTTTACTTAAGAACTATTGTAAAATAGTTCAATATGTAAAAAGTATAATAATCTTTATTTAGCCCTGTCTCACTCTTTTCTTTTTTTCTTTTCATCTTTTCTTTATGTTTGATTGAAACAGATTAGTGTTATTGCTTCTGTGCACTCACCATCTCTATCTTTACCCTATTCTCTTTTTTTTTTCTCTGTGTAGCATGTTCTTTTTCTTCCCTGTTTTTCTTTGATAAAAACCGAATGGTCATTTTATTTACCTGAGCTGACAGCCTCATAAGAAATAAAAATTTGGTGAATAAGCAACACCAGATAGTCAGGATTTACATTTTTGCGTTTCATCTTCGATAATTTGGACATTCCCATTTTTAACCAGAGGGCGTTGCAAGATGTTAACGGTCATACAATTAAGGAACACGAGTATTAATATATAGATTTGTTTTAAGGCACTTTTAGATTATCAATTATTACTTAAAAATTAAAGAAAAAATAATGTCTATTTGGTATGAATCAAGTCAGATGAAGAAATTACTCAAAATAAAAGATATTGAACAATTAGATTATTTTCTCAAGCAAAAAGACATGAGTAGATATTCTTTTATTAGAAAACCAAAATTATTCTTTAATTATTTCCCAAAGTGTGTAATAGACAACTAAAGACACTAGCTTTACATCTTGTAGATATTATTTTGACATTAGAATATATCATCTTAAAAACTCAATTAGAATTCTACATACTCAAAAACACTTCATTACTCCCAGGTCCACTGACCTATAGTGGTAGTACCTGTTAGGGTCCCATCTATGAGTCAAATAGATCTGTTTGCAAATTATTCATATTCAATAGGACCATGTGCAAAAAAAAAACCAAAAAAAAAAAACCAAAACAACAATCTTAAGAGACAACTACACAAAAAATGTAAATATAAACATACAATGAACATGATTCCCTAACCTCTAGGCATAAAATAACCCTAGATGCATTGACATGCTATTAAAATCAGTCAATGAATAAAAAGAAAACTGTAAACAATTTGTAATTTATCATATTAATAGAATTCAGTTATCCAATATAATAGATATGAGTGAGAGAGAGAAAGATACATGTATTGCATAACATCCGAGATATGTTATGAAAAATCAGTCATAGTATAATTTGGTCACTGTGTTAACGGTCTTTTTGGTTTTTGTTCTTAAGCCTAGAAATAATTATAGACTATAGAAATGTAACCCCATACACCTTGGCACCACCCTCGTTACTCTGAGCAATCATATATTTGTATGCTGTTTAAAGACTGCTTACATCTGCAATTTGAATTTAACTTTCTTTTTTTTTCTTTTCTTTTTTTTGTCATAATTATTTGAATTTAATTTTTCTTATTGCTATTAACTGTTTCAATACGAGACATTGAATTTTTGCAAGTGTGAAAATGACAATTATGGGTCACTGCTTTTAAAAATCTTTTTTTTTTTTCTTTTTCTTTTTTAGTAAATGTATGATTACAAGCTCCTCATAGTATAAACCAGTGATTGTACCCCACCCCTCAATTTTCAAATATTTAAAGAAAAAGTTTACATGTATGTGTGTGAAAAAGAAGCTTCACTAGTCAATATATGTATTTACCCCCCCTCCTCCCTACAAGCAGAATGCGATACAAAGTCCATTTTTAAGCAGAGTTTAACAGGGTTAAATTCAGAGTTTTCCTTCTAGACTGATTGCCATATGAAGGTTAAAGAGCCCAGTCTGCTCTACTATTTACCCATAGCTAGAGGGAGAAAAGTCAATATATATATACATATATGATCATTTAATATTTTACTGAATTTCTTTCAGTGAGTTTACAATTATTAATAATAATAGTAATAATAATAATGATAAAGTGATACCAATTATAGTTGGTGCACTTTGAATGGTCCCCAAAAGTTTAGAAAATAGACTGGAGGAATTGGAAATCAGAGGAAGAATTGAGTCCATCCAGACAACAGCATTGTTGAAATCGGCTAGAATACTCAGAAGAGTACTGGAGACCTGAGGAGACTTGTTGTCATTCAGACTCCAGTGAAAAACCATCACAATGCTGGTGTGAAAAACGCACTTTCATAAACTGATTTACAATTTCTAATTAACTGACATAAAATCAATCAAAAGTTCTGTTTAGTCTATCCTCAAATCTCAGATTAATGAACCACAACTTTTTCTTTGAATTCTTCCATTTAAGATAATATCAACACTCTAAACACCTGTGTTGGTTAACTGTATATGACATACATGCCTAGATGAAAATGAAATGCAAACTGTCTACTCACGTCTAAGTTTCATTTCTGACTAATTCTCTTCAGTATTAGCCACACTTTTCTACCTTCACCTTCTCTTTATCTTCCCCAAATCTTGTTTCAACACTTGGATGGTAATAATGGCCATGTCCATATTTGTCCCAGTACACACCTCAGGCCAGCAGTAGCAGTAGCAGCAGTAAAAAGGACAGGTCTCCAAACTAACTATTGTGGACACAAGCCAGAGCTTGGAGATGTCATCGTTCCTCTATTACATCTGCAAGTTTGCTGCTTGTGTTTGTTGACAATATCACATACCATTGGTGGTTGGCAATCTCTCTGCTGCTCCTGCTAACAGATTAAAGATTTATTTATTCTATAATTCTTTTATACTTTTCTCCTCCTCCTTCTCCTGTAACCTTTACCATCCTGTGCCCCTGTCATTTATTCTTGATCCTCTCTCTTGTCACCAGATAATCCCTTTACTTCTTATTTCTCATTTCTTTTCTTTCCTTTAATTATTTCTCCTTATATTATATGGTTTCTTTGCAATAATAACTGTCTTTTCTCTTGTCTTTACTCTCTGCCCTTTTATCCCCCTTTTTTCTTTTCCTATTTTTTTTAAATACATCTTTTTGTTTACTAGGGTAGGGCATCTTTCAAGGCTTAAACAAGTGTGTTTGTAAGGGTTGGGGGTGAGGTTTGTTATTCTGGAATTTTAATTTTACTATTTACCCCCTACCTCTTTCACCATTTCTAGCTAATCATTTTCTAAGGTTTGTTTTTTTCATTTATTTCAGCATCCCACTACCACTGTTTGTTTTTGCTTTTCTAAATATCTCATTAGATCTTTATTTTTTTGACAAACTTAAAAGCATTGAATAGTCATGTAAACCAATTAATAAAGATGTTTATTTATTCCTTCCTAATTCTTTTACTTTCTATTCATTTCAAGTTTCTCTAAACAGTTTAAAAAAAAAAAAGAATCTCACTTAAAAACAAATAAAATAGAATTCTTTAAAGTTTTCCTTTTATTTCATAGTAGAAAGCAGGTGTTAGTGCATGTGCACACAAAGTAGTTATTTACGAAGCTTTGCACAAGGCCAGATATATGCGGCACCCAGTGAGACTCACTAGTAATGCTTTCCTAGTCTAGCTTGCTAACCATTACACCACATGAGGTGCACGCCCATGTGCACACAAAGTATATCGTTGATACCTCTGGGTATTATGGAATATATATGCATCTTAATTTTTGGTAAACATGTGTTAGTTGCTATGCGTCAATTTTGTAAATATAGTAAAATCTCTTAGCTAAGCAAGTATATTTGGTGTGTGTGTGTGTGTGTGTGCGTGTGCGCAGTTCATTATATATATATATATATATATATATATATGGTAAACATGGAGCATACTGTAAATATCATATTGTGTGGACATTTTGTAAATATAGTCTCTTAGCTAAGTTTATTTGATTTGTGTATCTATATGCACATTTCATTTTATATATGGTTAGCTCAGTCAGTAGAGCGTTCAGCTAGAAACCACATGGTTCCTAGTTCGATTCCGGTCCTCGCCAACTCAGCGTATGAGTAGCACAGGGATCTGTGCAGTAAAGTAAGGAGCTGATGGTAGGTGTGGCGCTCCACCTTAGATGCCAAAACAATCTCCTTGGTCTAGCGCTAGTGAAAAGGGGATAGACTCCCTTGCTGATTGGCTGATACCGACTTTAGGCCGCCCCGACGACTTTACTTTTTTATATAGTAAACATACAGCATACTGTAAATATTAAATTGTTTTGAAAATAATGGTCGTATTTTATTACATATTTAAATCTTTAAACCAGCCATTAATTTTCTATATAACCCAATTTGATGAATATTCTAAAGTTTCCACAAGATTTATTATCATGATGCACCCAGTGAAAAAGAAATTAACTCTTGATTATTGTTATTGATATTTTTATTAGTATTTTAATATTTGTTTTACTTGGATTTTAGTATCTTTTAATCTTGTAAAAATAAAATCAGGACAGTACAACTAATAAAAGAAAAATAATACTTATACTCATATACATAAAACAACAACAAATACAATGCTGAACAATTCAGGAAACATGGAGGAGTTTAAGGGTGACATTTGATCTTTTACCAAGTTTAAAACTGTTAATTCAACAAGTTTGAGTAACTGTCATAGATAAGAGGAGTGTGTGTAATGGTTATAGTCATAGGATATGGACTCAGCGAACCAATCTCAAATCCTTGACAAGGCTATTTGCATTTCAAATAGCACTTTGGAAAAGGTATGAGTTCAGTTATTCCTCCTTTCAGAATTCAAACCTGTTAAATTCAGCTTAAGAAATTGACCTTGTGTCACGCCATGCTTGTGCAGAGGGTTTGGACAAATATATATGTAGGCAGGTTTTCTGAGACAAAAGAGATGGGAGTTCAAGTTTCACTTTGAGCTTATTTAACATTTCCAATTTATTACTGTTTAGTCAATACTTATGGTCTGAGTAAGTTGTGATGGGAAGCAAATAAAATGACCCCTTTGGGCCTGTAATATTTCAGACACAGTGTTATTTTACTATGCACCATAAGCCCAATATTTAAGGCTCAGTATTATTTTACATCATAAGCCATTAGAAGAAAGGCTATGAATGGTATCTATATAATGACTTTTATTATTAGTATCTGGCATGATCTACCGGAGCCTGAAATATAGATCTTATGGTGTATAGTAAAATAACACTGAGTCTGAAATATTGGGCTTATGCTGTATAGTAAATAACACTGTCTGAAATATTGGGCTTATGGTGTATGTCTGCTTGACATTAGTTTCTGTGTTGTTAGTGATTTGTATTAGTATGCATAGTAGTGTGTATATATATATATATATATATATATATATATATATTATATATATGATGTATGTGTGTTTGTGATTATGCAGGATCTTATTCATTTGAATAAGGATATTAATATTCATGTAACAATTGTTTTATATAAGATTTTATATAAATGAATTGTTCAAGTTTTGCAGCTGCATATAGACATTATGTCTTCACTGCAATTTACTGTAAACAAAACATATATATTCTTTTTGTTATCAGCAACGATAAATGAAGCATCTTCCTAGGGTTACCAGTGTCTGGGCTTTGCATCCAGTTACAGAATTATTAAAATTACTGATGTCCATTTGAGCATATAATAATGCCTTACAGCGTATTCCCTGTTTTCTTATTTTATTAGATTTACCATGATGTAAACAAAGTTATCATTATTTGATATTTATAGACTTCACCATTCATAATAGTGGCTCTCAGTTTTGAAAGAACTGTGTGTAGAGCCCTTGGCTTAAAGCCAGTGGGAACCACTTAAGAATATAATGTCTATTAAATAACCTTTTCTATCCATCTTTTTATTAGAGATATTTAGGTTAAATAATTCAGAATTTTATAAGTATAATTTAAGGGGTTGGTTTAGCTCGGTCAGTAGAGCACCCGCCTAGCAATCACAAGGTTCTGGGCTTGATACCGGTCACTGCCAACTCAGCACATGAGTAGCAGTTTTGGTAATCTTGTCTGTGCAGTAAAGTGGGAAACTGACAGTAGATCTGGCGCCACACCTAAGTACAAGCTATCTCCCTGGTCTAGCAGTAGTAAAAAGGGGACAGACTCCCTCGCTTTTTTGATGATATCGACAACTTTTTACTTTTTTACAAGTATAATACTGATCACTAGGGTTATTATTGTCTTTATTTTTCCTTTTCTCAGATGAATCAATGTATGATAATAAAAATTGTCATTTGAGGTATTGGGAGGGGTGTTCTCATTTTGGTTATTATTAGTCACAATATTCCAGCTATTATACCTTCAATTATCCTTCATGTGTTCATCATAATTGGTAATCTGGGAATTTTATCCTATCCAAAACAGTAGGTCATTCTCATTTCACTGTCCAGAGGATGTATTGGTTAAATGTTGTGGTGATAATAACAGCCAAAATATGGGTACAAGTTCCAATGAATTAATATATAATAATGACTATCTTAAAAGCTAACTGCTGTGGAGTACTCTTAATTTTGCACTAATGCACTTTGGCTGTCTAGCCATGGTGTTGGTCAACCAGTCTAGGAAAAGACAACTCTAAATTCAAATAGTATAGATGGCAATGAGATGTCCTCTCAAGAACAGTTAATGTGCTACAGAGTTTATTGATAAGAGGAAGCTGTAAAAAAAGATTGAAAAAAAAAATCAAACCTGATTGTCCAAGTCCTGAAGGGAAATGGCACTTTTCATTCCATTCCATAACTGAAGTGAACATTGAATTTTAGATTGTTATGAAATGGGTGTCTTTTCATATGATTTTAGCTTATTTTATAATGACTGTGTTGCTTCTATATTATGCAAAAATCTGGATAAAGTGGCTGTTTGTGTAACATGATATCACAGATACAATTTATTTAAAAAAAGACATGTGAAAACTTGCATTCACTCTACAAAAAAAAAAAAAAATAGTGAATGTACATTTCCCATTTAGTTGTTGCTTTGCCAGAAGATTTTATTACTATTCATATTATGTATTAGAATATTATCAAATAAAATGACTAAGTTCATACTTTCAGTTTGTGTGTAGAGACCATAAGAGAGGAGACAGAGATGAAGATGCTAATGTATCAAGTAGAGAAAGATGTTTTTGTTGATTAACAAATAAACTGTATTTGGTGAATAGGTCTTTTGTGGAAAGCAAAGTTCACTTTATTTAGGATCTCACTTGTTAAACCACTTGTACTTGTGTGTGTGTGTGTGTGTGTGTATACCAGCAAAAAAGAACTCCACAAAGTGTCTGCAAATAGTCTAGCCATTAGGAAAAATTGAATGACTCATTCTTTATGATAAACGAGTAAAAATGTTTGTTTTTGGTTGATCTAAGGAGAAGAGACAGTATTCTCATTAGTTATTACTAGAGATTATAGAAAAGTTAGAAAGTTATGTAACTTTTAAGCTTATTGAAGTTTGATCAACTAATGTTAAAAAGGATTACACTTAATGATATACTGGGTGTAGATAGTGCCGGATAATATTTATGATAATACTAACAAATTTTTCTATGTCAAAAAATCATTTCATTGTAAATAGTGAATATTAGTTCTCATAGCACTTACTCTGAGTGAAATAAATATCAGGGATACATTGCTATAAATATTTCTTTGGTGTTTATTTCAAATAATCTATTACATACTATAGATTAGGCCTGCACAAGTCAAAAACTTTTTTTTAAGAGTTTAAAAGAATTAAATAGATTTGACAATGGTTGATTAAAGTCATACTTCTTACAATTGAGTTTGTGGTATGATGTCATGTTTGTGCTAGAGCTGAATGCTGGTGTGTAGTTGGATGTATAATTTCTCTACTCTCATTTTCTTTGGGTGGGGAAGTCCATATCTGGTGATGGATATCTGCCTGGATTGGTAGGGTGTGTGGGGGTGGGGGTTGTTGTTAAAGTTTAAAAGACATGAATGCCAAAAAATTATGGAAAAATTGAGGTATTGTAAAAAGTACCTGGTACCTATCACTTAAGCATAACATTTATTATCTAGATTTAGATTTAATATAAATAATTTATTTATATATCTCAATAATAAATTTATTTAAATAATTTATTCCAATTTTTTTTAAATGCATATCATGTTATTTTTTTCTATTAACTTTAACTTTTGACTTAACTAATCGAGTCATTTCAGAATTTAATAAAGATAAACAGCTTATTCAACTATGGCATTTGAAAATCTAATAGATTGCAATGGAATGATAATTAATTAGAATAATTTTATTTATTTTGTTATTGTCTAAAAGAGTTACAATGGTTAAATTACAAAAATACTAATAGTACCAGGTAGTCACTTGGTTACCTCATTTTAGGAATGAACACTTCTTCTTTAGAAGTACGTGGTACTTTTTACAATATCACAATTTTTCCTTGCCCCCCCCCCTACATGTCCGGTACCTAAGCCTTGAACCCCCCCCCGATATGATTTCTGTTGCCTCATTGATTACATTGATTACATTTAATAACTTGATCAAGCTTTCCAATAAGTGGTACTACTGGACTCTCTTGCATTCCAGTCTGGTATTAATGTTAACTACAGAAATCATTTTTATACATGAGAATAAAATTTATGAAATTAGAATAATAAAGGCAAATTTTAAACTATGAACTTTTTATTAAAGTGTACATAAAATGTAAAATTATTAAAATGAAAAATTACTCTTCTGTTTTTATAAAAATATCTAATCATTTTCTTTTCTTTTCACTTTTATTAAGATATGTTTTACCTTTCAACTCCACTGTTTAAAAATAATTCTACACACTGTTTAACATGTAACATTAATTCAACTGATTCTTAAATATTTATAATACTTTTTGCTTTTTTTTTTCATTGCTACATAAATGAAACTTATCACTTGCCATTGTAAATATGATAAACTAATATTCTCAACTTTGCTTTTTTATGGGATTTAATTTCCTTCTACTACTTGTGTGTGTGTGCGTGAGAGAGTTTTTTTTATCAACATAGAAAACAGAATTGGCAAAATGAGTCTAAATTTCAACTGAGGTTGTTCATGTCCACTTAGAAATTAATGCCTTTTTTAAAAGGCACTTTTTAAAAAAATTCAGGCTTGAAAATTGCATTGGCGAGAAACTATCAGTTACAAAGCAGCATTGACTCCATGTCTTTGCTACCATAACTGTATATCAAGAAACAATGAATATTATAATCTATCTTCTCCAAGTATAAATCTATCGATATAGGATTGTCTTCTTAGTACAGATTTTGTGTAAGATTTAAGACTAGTAAATAAAAGATTTTAGCTAATTAATATCATGCTGAACAGTTATAAATTATCTACTTGTTGCACATAATGAGTATGTATATCTTCAAAAATAATTTATTTTCAGAATCGCAGTATTTAACTAAAATATTTCAATAGTTGTCTTAAACACAGGCAAACACTTATACCATTTATTTTAGTATTATATCAACATTCCTAAACTTGTTTTGCTGAAGAACTCCAAGTAACCTTGCTAGTTGTAAACAAACATATGTAAATATTATTTTTTATGATTATAATATTCTTAGCTTATCTCTTATTTATTGTTGCTTTGTTAATGTCATTAATTTATTGTTATTTTTTAACTGATAGAAAATATATAAGCTGAAACTTCTTTTTAAAATTGAATAACATCATGCTACTAGAATGTGAATGGCTTTAAGGATTGGCAACATTTTTAAATTACTTATTCAAATTCTTGCTTTTATTTCAAGTGTTGGTTTATTATTCACATTGTATTATAAATATTGGGTATCAAACAAATTCCTGTCCTAGTTGTATTCACATCAACAAATCAGTATTGTTAAGTTTATATACAAACATGTATGTATGTAGCTTGACATATACTTAATGACAGAATTTTGATTCTAAGTTTTCATTATATATTGTTTGATTTATGTGATTAATATTTACCTTGAATTGAGTCCATTGAGAAAGAAGGAAACTATGTTTAGAAAATAATTTTTTGTTGTATCAAAAATAAAGGATACCAAACTTATTGGTGTACTTATATTAATATATATATATGGAGGTGCGTAGTGTAATCGTTACTGTTGCAAGAAATGGACATGGCGAGACGAGTTCAAATCCTGTACGAAGCTGTTGGATGAATCCATCTCCCCCCTCAACTATGACTAAATAGTAGGGTAGACTGGGTTTTCTAGACTTGGTAAGGTAACTAGAGTAGGAAAACTTTGAATTCAAACTAGCTGTACTCCACTTAAAAATTGGCCTTGTGTCGTGTCTGGCCCATGGCAGAGGGGTTGCATAGTCAGTCTCATGTATTTGCTTATTAAACTTTTTTTTTTTTTGAGGTGGTGAATCAATGGCTCAAGCAATAATTTTCTGAATACAGTTATAAAAGAGCTGTCCTTATGTAAATATATCCACCCAGTGTATTCAGAATTTGAATTCTGATCAGACCAGTCAGACCCTTTAACCAGTAGGTCATTTAATGATGTACCAGTTATGTAAGTTGAATAGATTTTTTAAAAGTCCTTTAAAAAGTTGTAATATTAAGATCATATCTCTTAGTTCAAGGGAATATTTAATAAATAAAGCTTATTTACAGATTAGATGCTGTAAATAAATCATATTTATGAATTTGCTTTTAATATTGGCAATTCTTTTACCATAAGAAAATATTATTGCATTTCACATAGTGCTAATACCCTTGGGAAAGGTATGCATCCAACTGTTCTCCCTCCAGCTATGGGTAAATAGTAAGACAGTCTGTGCTCTTGAATCTTGGTTAGCCAACCAGTCTAGGAGAAGGAAAATTCTGAATTCAAACCTCTTAGTCTAATCTTAAGAAATTCACCTTGTGTTGCATCCTGCTTATGTTGATAAATCTATAGAATATAAAGAAAACATTTTTGCAGCAGAGAAGTATGGAGTACAATTGGTTTTGAATTTAGACTGGTTGCCAGCAAAGGCTAAAGAACCCAATCTTTCCTACTATTTACCCATTGCTACATAGAGAACAGATGAATTCCCAAGAGTATTGATGCAAAGAGAAATGCAAACAGCTTCATCCAGAATTTGAACTTGGCTCTTTGCAGCCATGTTCTAAGACGGTAACCATTTATGCTACACGCCTCCATATATGGTCATGTATGCACCAGACCTGTCTTTTGATACTATTAACTGTTTACGATGAGTTGTATAGCAAAATTCTATAGCCTATCTGCTTTATTCTGCAAACATTGAATATGCAGGTACTATCCTTGATCAGCTTAATTTTGTGGTTTTCTATTAACTATTATATAGATATATACATATCTTCTCTTTTATCAGTTATTACTGCTTGAACAAGTAATTATGGGTGAGTGGTTTACCCAAGTGCTCATTTGCCCACTCTTTTCTCTGTCAGCTATTGGAGAAAAATATGACTCCATCTGTTCTCCTCTCAGCTATTAGTAAATAATAGGACAGACTGGGTTCTTTAGCCTTGGTTAGGCAACCAGTCTAGGAGAAGGAAATCTTTGAATTTAAACCAGCTTTGCCCCACTTAAAAATTAACCTTGTCTCACACCCTGCTCATAAATTGGGTAATACATAGTATTACTTGTATTATCACTTGCCAATTTGTTCTGGTTTAAGAGTAAGTTATGGCTAATATTATTAAACCAAATTATTTATTCAACTCTATGCTTTCCCATTTGTTATTTTATGGTGTATATTTAACTACCAACTGAAACTTATTACTTGCCATGAAAAGCCTTTGTTCCACATTTGTAGGTTGTTTTTTGTATCTTGTATCTTTTTGACTAATTACCAACTGTGGAATGTCTTAGAAGCTATCAACAGCATTGGTATTTTAATATCTGAAGTACATTATAATGTGTTTAGAAATTACTTTGATTTATTTGTCTTTCTCGTAAAGTATATAAAAGAAACTGATGACCTTTTTAGTATGAGTTTTAGGTACACATTGAGTACACCATTTGAAAGATTATTTCTTTTCACAAGTTGTTCCTGTTTAATTGGGGTGTATGAATAAACTAGAATATTTTATCATTTATTAAAAATAGAATAGTTTCTTGAGGCTACAATTTGAATTTTTAAATAGGAATTAATATATGAAATAGGATATGACTTGATTCTCTATTAATTTGATGCAAAAATGTTGTGGGCCAAGGTCATTGACAAAAAAAAAGAAAGAAAATATTATGCCTAATGTAATATTGGTTATTTGAAAGAGTTTTACAACAATACGAAAAAAAATGATGCCAGCTTATTATTGAAGGTGATGAGTGATTGATTTAATTAAAATCATTGGTATTTAGAATGTCTTTTTTCTTTTCTTTTTCACACTGGTCATCCCATATTCAGTATCTTATAGTATAAAATTCATGAGGGTATCCATCATGGTGTATAGGTTAGCAAGTTAACAGATCTATTACTACTGGATAGGGAGTTCAATCCTTGCTGGATACCTCATACTTGTGAGCTTGTGTCACATCCTACCGTGGCAAACGTTTTGGGTAATAAGGTGTCCTATCATGGTATGGTTACCAAGTTAATTCATAGATCCATTACTACTGAATAGTGAATTCAATCCTCACTGGATGCCCTATACTTGCAACCTTGCATCACATCCTACCGATGGTAAAAGGGTTGGGTAAAAGAGGCATCCTATTGTGGTGTAATGGTTAGCAAACTAGTTCTCAAGGATCCATTAATATTGAATAGCAAGTTCGATCCTTGCTGGAGTCTCCATACTTGCAAAATTATGTCATATCTTACTTGTGGCAAAAAGGTTGGGTAAAAAGAGGCATCCTATTATGGTGTGATGGTTAGCAAGCTAGTCTCACAGATTCATTATTACTGAATAGTGAGTTTGATCCTCACTGGTTACTCTATACTTGTGACCTTGTATCACATCCTACCTGTGGTGAATGGGTTGGATAAGTACCTACTATAAAATTCATACTCAAGTTATAGAGAATCCATTTTACTGATGTTAAATTTGATCAAACCCATAAATATAATCATATTCTAGTTTGAATGATCTCAAGAAATCTGAAAAGCATTTTAAATTCCTGATTATCTTACGATAACTTTTTGATCTGTTAAAGAAATTTTATAAGAGAAAGATAATATATATTCATAATATAACTTGTAATTAAACTGATTTAGAGATTAGAGATTTCCTCTAGAGAATTAGAATTCTATTTCATCTTTAAAACATATTACAATTCCATTAACAAGAATTAATTTAGTATGCTCCATTGATGAATTGTAATTGTTATGTGACATTCTTTTCAGTAATGAGTTCTACATGGTGGCATAAGGTAGTTATTATCATAGGGTGTGAAACCTTCTACTCTGGAATAAGTATTACGAAAGAAAAACATTAAAAAACCTTTTGCAATGCATTCCTATAATAAATCCCTTTGGAATGCATTTATCATTAATATCAGTTGCAGATGGTGATTATTGTCACAAGGTGGGCTACAATGCTAAGTAATACTCTGGAATAAGTATTACAAAAAAACCCCAACCTTTCCAATGTATTCCTATAGTGAAGCCCTTTCCAGTGCATTCTTATAGTAAAACCTTTACAATGTATTCTAAGCAACAGCAGGTACTGTAAATGACCTGAGTCCTTTGTTTATTAAAAATGACTTGATTCAACATTAAATGACCTGAAAAGGGTTAATATGCCATAAAAACAAAACAACCAACCAATCAACCAATACATTCTTATAGTAAAATCCTTTTCCAATGCATCCCTATAGTAAAATCCATTCCAATAGTGAAACTGTTTCCAATTCATTCCTTTTAATAAAGTCCTCTGTAATTCATTCCTTTTAATAAAGTCCTCTGTAATGCATTCATAGTTGTTATCAGTAGCATATGGTGATTACTGTCACAAAATGTACAACTATGCTGATCCTAACTACTGTGGAATAAGTATTACTTAAAAAGCCTTTCCAATGCATTTCTATTGTAAAATCCTCTCCAAATCATTCCTAAAATAAAGTCCTTTGTAATTCATACATAGTTAATATCTGTGTCATATGGTGATTATTGTCACAAGGTGTGCTACCATGCTGAACCTACTGGTCTAGTATAATCATTATCCAAACATTTCTCCAATGACTTATTTTTAAAGAAAGGTAAATATTTTTAGCTTCCAAACTAAATATCTCATAAGAGGAAATAGAAAAATTAGTTTCCCCATTATGATCCTTGATAATGAATGAGTTTTGATATTTATGACAAATATTAAGTTAGTTGGTTGGTTGTTTTGTTTTACAGAACATAAACCTTTTCCAGGTCATTTAATACTGAACCGAGTCATTTTTTATAAACTTACAGATTACTTACAGTACCTGCTATTACTTAAGTGGTCACCCAATTAAGTATTGAACAGGCTCATTGCTGCTTAACTTTGGGGATCTCATGGGAACCAGTGCTTCCAGCATGACTTGACCTTAATATCTCTATTGGGTGTGCAACACTCACCTGTACACATCCAGAATAAGTGCCCCTAGTTTTATGCTATAGTAAATCAGAATGTCTGTCAAGGAATACATTAAAATTTGGCCTGCTTCATGACTGAAATAAATATATATTTTCCAGCAGTGCCAGGTATCAGTTTTCAATCCCAGGTAAAAGCCAGGTTTTTGAAGACAGATTTTCTAGGCAAACAAGTTCTCATCACTTGGAATCTTCATACTTCCATTTTTTCTTCCTTTTAGCCTTAAGCTTAGTAAATATTCAAAGATTAACCAACAATGATTTACAAGCTAATCTTGTAAATCATTACTACTGTGATGAGATGAATCCTCAGTGGGTGACCCACATATGCATCATTGTGCCATATTTTTTAAATGAGATTTGATAATTCATATTATTTAGATTTTTTCAGTTGTTGTCCTTCAGATGGCACATTGGCCAAAACATTGTGTATATAACAATAAAGATGAAGATAACCGTCTGAAAAATCTAAATAATACTAATCAATAATACAGTCTAAGGGCTGTTTTGGTAGTTGCATGGGTTTCAAGGGAGGTTACTCTAGGAAGTGAAGTTCCTGCTCAGAATCTTAAGATAATTAGTTGGACGTCACTTTGTTTAGCATTTAATAATTAATTTCCTTTATCCATTACCGGTATTCATTTGTTTGATGCAAAACAATTAGAAAAGAAAAAATATCTGACAACCTGTTTTATTTTTGCATATTTATTGTTTTTTTATTTTTTATTTTTTAATTTTCTAAAAAAAGAATTAGCTGCTTTATTTTCAATTAATCTAATAAGATAAAAAAAAATTGAATGTGAATTACCTTCAATATTTGGGTTTTTTTTTCTTTTAAATTTATATTGATTGTATTATTATCATTATCATTATTATTATTATCAATACTTGCTGGCATAGCTCAGCTGTAAAGCAATGAATAGACTTTCAGAGGCATCATTTTAGTGCTTAATAGAATAAAAACTCATTATTGCAAAGATAAACCTAAGAAGAAAAGCTGGGAACCTTATTTAGAAGAGTAAGCATAGTAATTGTTATTTTTTTGTAATTCTGTAGATAATGAATATTGTCTTATTCTTAATCTTTATTACAAGTGTGCACAATAAGTTATAAGTAAATGGTGAAGATATTTGTGACATAGATTATATATAAACATATGTTTCTAAGTATATATTTACCCAACACCTCTGTCACGGCAGGATGTGACACAGTCAGTTTTTAAGCAAAAGAGTAAAGCTGGTTTGAATACAGAGTGATTCCCTAACCAAAGCTAAAGAACCCAGTCTGCCTACTATTTACCTATAGCTAGGGAGAGAAAAGATGGATTCATGTCTTTACCAAGAGCAAGAACTGAAATGCAAACAGCTTTGTTTTTAAGTATTTACTTAGTGGTTGGTCTTTGCTTCTAAATCTGAATTATAGTAAGACTTATTTGCTATCAATCATTTTTTTTCACTCACCAACTTTAGTGTACCTGGCAGTAAAATATGCCTGAGAGAAAATAAGTTTCATACCTTTTCCAAGAACATTTTTAGCAAACCCACTACTAAAAGTCAGTAAATTGTTTTATTGGCACCTTTTTTTTTTTTTTAATGTAGGTCATTTCATTTTTCATGTATGACTATATCCATCAACTGACGAAAGAGGGACTAACTCTTATTGTTTACTCTGTACTGAGGTCATTGTTTTGAAAATTTTATAATCAAAAACATTCCTGAAAAGTTTTAGTATCAAAATCCTTTATATCATTTTGATAAATAATTTTGATTGACACAATACAAACAGTTTTGTCTTATTAATATTACATCAACAAATAAGTAAATAAATGTTACTTATCATTTTAAAAATTTTCAAGATTGTTCAATCCTGTTATGAAATTCTTTTTCTTCTTCTTTTATTATAAATTAATTTTTATAAGTATTATTTGTGCAAGCAGCAAAATTCCAGCAACTTGACTTAGGAGTTTAATTTGTTCTGATCTTAACTCAATTTCTTCGTATATCAAATCAATTTTCTCCATAGAAATAAACTGAAATGCTATCAATTAATTCCAACTTCCCACTCCCCACATCGCAAACAGCCTAATTTTTTTTTGTTACATTTTTTTTTTAATAAGAAAAATAGCACAGTATTGTATAAAAACCTAATAAAATAGAATGTAATGAATTATATGCTGTAATATGTTTTAATATTTATTTTTTTTTATAAATTTTCTTTTTCTTTGGCATAATAGATTTAAAAACTTAAATGTTTTTAGTGAACTTATTAACATAAGCATATATGAAGCTCGCTCTTACCTTAAATTTTAGCTTACAACACAAAGCAAAAAATCAACTGAGTGACAGCTCATAACTTGGAAAAGTTGTGAGGTTTTAATACAGAATTACTGGTTGAAGTTGCCAATCCCAGGACAGAACATCATCCAAGTATTTCTTTTTATAACATAATAAAAGATTTAGACACTTTCTATAAAGAATTAAATATCCACTTTCCCACACGGACATTTGAAGAGCAATAATAATAAATTACAGGACATTGCTAAAGACTTTTTATCATTACAGTCTCATAAATAATAAACTTTTTTTTTTAAACTGTTTTTTGCATTATAAATTTTATAAGAATGAATTCATGATTTTTCTCTGTCTTAAAGTTTAAAAAAATAAGAGATAAACACTGATCCCTTTTTAAAAATGACATATTGTTATCACTACACTAATCTCATGTCTATTATATAGCGGTCTACTATTACATTGTCATTGTGAGGATCTCTCTCTCTTTTCCTTTTTTTTATGTAACTTAAATCTCTATTATATGTCTGCTGATTTTTATCATGTATTATTTTAGAATTGTTTTGTTTTGGGGAATTATTTAACTTAATAAATTGTCTAACATTGAAAGTATATAATAGATTAAAATTCTATACTTTTTCTATTAGAAATATAATCTGTCCATTTATTTATTTTTTTTTTTTTTTTTCTGCATGGTCATAGAATAAAAAACATTTATTTCTAATATTTTTATTTCACTTTCAAAAAAAAAAGTTTCTGCCTCCTATAAATAGCAGATTTGTATTGTATATTTTTAAATTATCAATTGACAGCCCTAAGTTTATTAAAAAGAAAAAAATGTCTTTCTTTAGTACAACATGGAAATTATTTTTACTTCCTCTTTAGATTATTGGTCTTATGTGGACGAATTTTAGGTGTAGCCTGGATAATTGCGGCTGCTATTGACCCCTACTCTTAAAGCCGACTTGGCATACAGAACTTGTTAAACAGTGGCATTTTACAGGCATCTGTAATTTTTTTTTATATAGCAGATATCATCTTCCCTTATTTGTAATAAAATATTCATTTCCTTCAAATTTCTAAATAGTTTGTTACTATAGACAGTTGTCAGTGTGCATATAGATTTCTGTGTATGTGTGTATGTATATATATATATATGCTCTCAAAGTTATGCATATTGATATTAGTATGTATATATAGGTATTTGTGTATGTATGTACATACACAAAAATATTTTAAACTGAGTTGTCATTCAAATACATGGTTAATCATACAACTTTACCAATATTCAATTGAAGCTACTGATTTTTAAGAGGCCGGTTTAGCTCAGTCAGTAGAGCACCCACCTGGGAATCACAAGGTTCCGGGTTCGATACCGGTCCCTGCCAACTCACTGCATTCATAGCAAAGATAGAATAATCTGATCGGTGTGGTGCTCCACCTCAGCAAAAACAATCTTCCTGGTCTAGCACTAGTGAAAAGGGAATCGACTCACTTGCTGTTTGGCTGATACCGACAATAGGCCACTCTGCCAATTTTACTTACTGTGATTTGTTGTTGAAATCACCCATGTATTTTCTAGCTATAAAGTAAAATTTAAATGTGTCTATGTAAATACATGAAAGATAAATAAAACTATTAATCAAGTTAATAACTATTTACATTACTTATTATGTTGATATTAATATTTATTAAGAATGATTTACATCTGGCATATTATATACTGAGATTCTTATTTAAGCAAAACACTTGAAATATCTTAATGTAGAGAGAATAAAGCAATATCCAGTCCAATTTGAAACTGATAATTCTGTGTGGTTGCATTTTCTCTGAATCTTCTAATCATCCAAATTTTCAATATAATAGAATTAACTCAAATGCTAATTAGAATCTTTTAACTCCTCCCTAAATAGAAGCATTAATATAATCATGGAGTGTTGTGACAACAATAATCCAACAGGTTCACATGTTGTCTACTACCATTTTAAAATTAGTAGAAAACTATTTCAGTCATTCATACATGTATGTATAATAGTGATTAAAAGTAGTGGTATAACGAAAGTACTGAGTAACTGAATTTTGTGAAAAATGTCATCTTAGACTTTTGAAGAGAAAAAAAAAAACAAACAAAAAAACTCTGCAGCCTAATTAAGTTAAACATTACTTAATCTTTTTTCTTACATAGTAGCAGCAGCAACTTACATTGTTTTAACACAGCTGATTATGACCTCTGTGTATACAAAGTGACTTGTTGGTATTTCTTGGCCTTTTCTTTCTTTCTTGTGTGTGTGTGTGTGTGTGTGTGTATTGGGATTTTTTCTTCCCTTGATATTTTTAGCAATGAGTTTCAACTTTTGAAAAAAAAAAAAAAAAAAAGTTCATACATCTGAAAGAAAACTAATATTCAATACATGGAAATCCTATGTGGAAAAATAAAAAACCTACCTTTTGTAATTGAAAAGGGTGGGATTATTATTCTGTGGGTAGCTAAAAAGGAATAAATTAATTAATGAGGGAAAAAAAAAGAAAGAAATTTTGAATGGTAATCCAGGACTGCTGCTCTTGTTCCAATGCACTCACAGCCGACAAGTGTCGGCTTTTCTTTTTTTTTTCTTTTTTTTTTCTTCTTTTTTGTTCTCGTAATAAGTTGTAAGTCCACTAACATAAAAAGTACCATAAGCTTCACCTGTGTAACTTGCACTCATGCAGTAACAATAACAACAGCAGCCAACTCTTTACTCCTACCTTGTCTTAACACTGTGGACACACTCACATACATATATATATATATATCTACATGTGTGTGTTTGTGTGTGTATACTCAACAAGTGGGTACATATCTTAGGTCTGACGCTCTCAACCTTCTCCTTCCTCTGAAGTGATGGACAAAATATTTCTGTCAAATCCAACTTTGTCGTTTGCCGTTAGTTGCTCAAACTTTTAAGTCCGTTACTCCATGTACCTGGGTTCAGTTATTTCTTTTCATCGCTTGCTATTGGCCGTACTCCTTTGTAACCTAACAAGGTGGGAGACGTTTGTCTTTCTGTCTAATAGTTACAGCTTATTTCATTCACATGCTTTCTGTCTATTTAGTTTAAACTGCTACTGCAGTTTTGCCATGAGCAGTAAGAGTTATGTGGGTGTTATATTTACATACATACATGTGTTTATGTACAATTTGTGTATGTGAGTGTGAGTTTTGTATATGTGATTTTTCTTCTTTTTTTCCTCTTTTTTTTTTATATGTCCAATCCCACACAGACCAATACACATACAGGATCAGCAAGTTGTAGAAATTGTCAAATCAGTAGTTAGCACTGAATTAATTGTTTAAATACAACTTTCCCTGGATGTTTTTTGGGATAGGTTAAGAGGATGTTTCCCTGCTTTTTTACTGGTGCTATTATTCAGCTTGTTATTTAGATATGTTTTTCTAATTGTATTTATCTTGTCTCTCTTTTCTCTCTCTCTTTCTCTCTCTCTCTCTCTCTCTCTCTCTCTCTCTCTCTCTCTCTCTCTCTCTCTCTCTTTTCTCTCTCTCTCTCTTTTTTCTCTCTCTCTCTCTCTTTTCTCTCTCTTCTCTTTTCTCTCTCTCTCTCTTCAATTTTTCTCCCTTTCCTTAAATCTTTATCCTTTGCTTCTCTCCTCCTTTTTCCTCTTTTCTTTTGATTCTCTTTTCTTCCTTTTTCTATCTTTTTCACTCTTTCTTATTCTCTTTTTCTCTTTCTTTGTAATCCTCTTTTCCTTTTTTCGTTTTATTCTGTCTTCTTCCTTTTTCATTTTCTCTTTTCATTTTCTCTTTTCCCTTTTTCTCTCTTCTTCCTTTTCCTTCTTCACTTTCTTTTTCCTTTTTATTTTCCCTTTCCCTTTTCTTAAGTATCCCAGTGGATTTTACCATAGAATGAAATAGCCTACTTCAAGTATGATATTTAAATGTCTCCAAATCTTTGTATTCAAAGTTTTTATAGGGTCTCAAACTTGAAGGGCTGTCATTTGAAAATACACCATGCTATAAAACTATGATCTCCCCCCCCTCTCTCTCTCTTATTTCCATTAACTTTTTCTCTCTCTCTTATTTCCCATTGTCTCTTCCTCTTCTAGTAACCTCTCTCTCTCTCTCTCTCTCTCTCTCTCTCTCTCTCTCTCTCATATACACACACACTTTTTAGCAGTTTTGAAAAATCAAAGTATAATGTATTAGTTCTTGTATTCTTGTATCACATCTGGCAACCCTTACTTTCAACATACATGTATTCTGTTAGTACTTCTCTATAACTATTATGCCATATATCTTACTCAACCACATTTGCAACAATAACAAAGCTGAAATAATATTTCATCTATTTAATTGTTTTTTTTTTTTTCTAATAGAATATTTGTTCTGTTATTTCTAATTTTAAAATAAATTTCATTACACTTTTAGATTCTCTTTATTATAATTAAATCTTTGCATGTTTTGTCAAATTTTGATAGATTCTTTGATTCAGTAGATCATTTATAAAACAAAACAAACCCACTGACCTAGCAACACTATTAAATGTCATCATTATCAGTTTACCTGTTGATATCAGTTATATTATCAGTTTTAGCATATTTATAAATCTTGGGGGTATAATTGTTATTGGCTACTTGTGTGTACTTTTTCTTGCTTAATAGCTACACCTACTTTCTTGGTTTTGTGATAAGAGATTTCTTTTAAAAGAGGAAATTTAAAAAAAAACAAAAAAAAAAACTTGTCATTTGGGAGTTGAAATCAATTATTGCAAGTATTGATGTTGATATATAAAAAAAGTAAAGTTTACTGATTGCCCTTTGGTTTGTAGAAATTAACATACAAATAAAAGGATAAGAATTTTCTGGTTTATTTTTATTAAGTAAGTATTTTTCTTTCCCTGATTAACTGTTGTAATAAACTACACTTAAAAATACAAACACTTGTTATTAAACTTGTAGAATCCAGTCTAATAGTGAAGTATATCATAAATCACCATCATCATCATCATGTCACACTGACAGCATGGATATCCATGGCTCTCTCTCTCTCTCCCCAATTGTCTCTGTCAGTCATCGATCCTGGGAGGTTTTACATGCAGCATCTAGAATCTGCACAGAGCTGATTGATTTGGGTTTTTAACCATGATCAAGAACAAACTAAACTAAATATCATAAATAATCTTATCATAATTTACCAAAAGTCTATCCACCTGTCCATACTACTAGGGCTCTGCTATTTTTAACTTGATTTCAATCAAACTTTCAGAAATTGTTAGAGTTATCCCTTTATAGATTTTAAACCATATTCAGTCAGGATTTTTTTTCTCCCTAGAATGAAACTAATTCTTAGAATTCACCAAATGCCCTTCAGTCTGTCTGTACCCCTAAGGCACCAACATTTTTGGCCTGACATCAACAAAACTTTCAGAATTAATCATTCCTTAAAAGGTTTTAGACTATTTGGCTAAGATCATTTGATTTTAGTTCCCTAATTTTAAACTATTTCTTTTGCCAATAACATTTTAAGTGATTGTAAAGTAACACATAATTTGCCAGGAAGATAATTAAGTAAGACACTTGACATTCAGAGAGAATAGACATCCTTTTCAAAATTCTAAGAAAATAGTGATTTATTTAACAGATATAATAGGAAAGTGATGATTTGTTTATATCTTTACTTATCTATTATATTCATTAATTATATTAATTAGTATAAAATATCTTACCTCAAAAATAGGTAACTTCCATAAACTTTGTTTTCTAAACTTTACCTACATTTACCTAATTTATTTGTTAGACTTTTATGCATTATTGTTACTTATCTAATTTCATGATTTTCTCTTTAAAATAATCTAACAACTGGAAATATTTTCATTTGAATTTTTGTGTACGTGCAGAAACAACAAAACTTTTAAATGTGTAAATTCAATGCTATTTTCAACGAAGGAACTTACAGTTTCTTGAATAAAGGCAGAGACATTTCTCTACCAAGTTAAAGACAGTTTAGGTAGTGTAATGTGTTTACATGGACTAAAGACTAAAAGGAAACAGAAAAATTACTTTGAATTATCTTCATCTCACACTTGCTTTATTTTTAGTAAATGTTGATGAAAGTTAACATTGACTTTTCTATGTTAATTAATGAGAATGTATTTTTTTCTCTTTTTTTAAAATAATTTGAGCTATTATCTTTCTAGTAAAACCAAGAAGAAGAAAAAACACAATTTAAGAATGACATTCTAAAGATTTTTAATTACATTTTTGAAAAAAAAAAGGTATCAAAAGGATTAAAAATTTCTGCATTCATAAATTAAACTCATTTTTGTTTGCTCATCTGGATTTTTCATTTGAAGTCATAATGAATTCTATGTAATTATTTTACCTCTACATATAGAAGAGCTACCTATAAACCTAATGAGTATTGTTTGATTAAATGTGAATAATATTTTAATTAGACAACTAATCTGTTACTTTTTTTAAAAAGTTTTTGTCTTTTTTCTATTAAAAGTTTACACTGAACCTATTGTTACAAATGTTGATTCTTATAAAAAGATAAATCCACATAAAAAAGATTTACCAATTAAATATTTTATATTATGAATATCTTTGATATTCTTCTGTGAAAATTTCAGAGGAGTATTGTGGAGAAATATTTTTATGTGAGTGCAACTTTAAGTGATTTAAGTTTACTTCTTTGTTTTAGTCTTGGTTGTTCAAACTTAAGTCATACTATCCAATTTCTGGACATTAGTGGCCATCTTAAAAGCTGTAATATGGGTAGTATTACTAGTTATCAATTATGAATATTATTTTTAATTTTCACATGTCAATGGAAATAAGTCCATTGAATACAATTATTTTGCTATTTCCTGATTTAAAAAAGATGTATATTCCCAGAATATGTAAACAAACCCAGCATTAATGTAACCATTAGTTTGGTTGAATTTACAGTTGAGTAAATCAATCTAGTTTTATTTGAGCAAAAATTCTTCTAAGTTCTAGCTGTATCAGTTCTACTTCATGACTGCACCATTTGAACTCTAATGAAGTGCTTAGAGAAAAAGATAGATGGAAGCTACACAAGGGTGCTGTCTTGAACAATTCCTTGAATTACCACCCCACAAGAAAGCAGTTGTATGGCCACTTATCCCCATCACACAAAGCATGCAAGTAAGACAAACAAGACATGCTGAACACTGCTGGAGAAGCAAGGACGAACTCATAAGTGGTGTTCTCTTGTGGACACATAGACATGGACACATTAGTGTAGGCCAACCAGTAGAAACCTACATTAATTAGCTCTGTGCAAATTCTGGATGTTGTACAAACAACTTGCCAGAGGTGATGACTGATAGGGACAATTGGAAGAGAGAGAGTCATGGATATCCATGCTGCCAGCACAACCTGATGATGATGTGTTTGGTAACTTTTGCCATCTCGGTTACATTAACTAGATGTGTACATCTAGTTACTTTTAACCCTTTTGTGCCCATAAGCACTTTATTTAAGACTGATTGCTATATACGAACAGGTTGGGCATTATTTTACTATACATTGTAAGCTTGATATTTCAGACTCAGAGAAATTGTGTTAGATGCTAATAATAAAAGGCTTAATATAACAGCCGTTCATGGGCTTTTTAAAAAAAAATAGAATGATGGGATAGTGTTAAACAAACATGCCAATTCCCTGGAGCAAAGTTTGAATGAGTTTTGTGCTCAATGGTTGAACAATTCATACAACATGCAATGTGGACCGTGATGTTCACTGAATTCTTTGTCTTCCATTGGGTTAAACATCAATGGCATTTATGCACCTTTATTCCACCTGGTTATATTGTACATTGTCTGCAATGCACCATACAATGATGACCATGACATTCATTGAACTCTTTGTCTTTGTTAACGTTAACCATTACCATAAACAATGCATTGAATGGACTTGGGGTTACCCTTACTGCATTTTAACCTGAACTATAATTGGTTAGTTACAAATTTGTATCTTTTTTAATGTAATATTATTTTCTGAAAAACCTTTTTTTTTTTAAAAAGTAACTTTTTTTTATTAGTTTTTTTTTTTTTTTTTAATTTCTTTTCTATAGCAAAAACAAAATCTAAATTCTTTTTTCATTAATTGATGTTTTTATGTTTTCATTATAAATGATGAGGATGATGATGATATAGGAGTAGTGGTAGTAATAATGATAATAGCAGCAACAGCAGCTGCTGTTTGTTTGTTTGTCACTGATTTCTGAATTTGGCATCAATCTTTTTTCCACCCTGTCGATAGGGCTTAGAATACCTCTGCAGAGGGTTAACCGACCCACCCCCTAAAAAAGGGGCGGGTGTCCTTAGTATGAATTAAAATGCATCTGATGGAGAGATTCCAGTTCTGGATATCTGGAGAATGTGGGGTACCCCTTCATTCCCATTATTTTCTGGTCCAGAGTGCTAGTACCTGTTAGGGTAATATTTTTGGGACAAACAGATCTGTTTAAGATTATTTGTATTCAATAGGACCATGTGTAAAAGAAAATCTTAAAATCAGTTGCACAAAAATGTAAATATAAGTAAACATGATTCCCTAACTTCTAAGCATAAAATACCCCTAGACAGATTGATATGCTGTTAAAATCAATTAATCAATCAGTCTTCTTTAGAGATTAACTGATGCATAACATTAGATTGAGAATTTTAAAAATACAGTTTGCATTAAATCCCTGTCATTTTTTTCACCCCATGTTTTAGCGATATTCAAGTGTCAAAAAGAAGTGTCACTCCTTACAGACTATTAATCTCAGTGTCTATTTATGGAGGTTCAACTATTGCCATGACAACAACTTGTTTAATTTTCATATTCATTTAATATGATAAGACAAAACAATGATTAATATCAAGCCAAGAATCACTTACATGATATTAGTTCCTCTTTTATCACAAAGCTTATTGTCTATATTGTACAGGTTGGACAATAAACTTATATCATTCTTTATAAACTGTTTTGGTCTGAGGAGAGAAACATTCTATGATTATCATTCCAATTTACTGTGTTCTATTTTCCTCAATTGTGCACTCATGAAATGTGGATTTGTTGATATGGGCAAATTGGGCCTGACATGGTCATATCTACATTCATAGGCTTGGTTACTTTTTTTCTTTTGTTCACATAGAGGAGAAAAACATGATTTCTTTTTCTGTTATCACAGTCAGTTATTTGCAATGTTTGTTATCATTTACACATCTATTCTGTAGATTGAAAAACTGAATGAAATAAAATATATAGAAATAAAACTTCATTCATACAGTTCATTCATTCAGTTTATTTATTTAAAAATCCATCTAACTAGATTCTTGACTCTTTATTTCTTGACTAAAACATTAAAAAGGTTTTTGATGAATCAAAATGTTATTTGAACCTATCTTAATTATTGTAAAATTTTATTTGTATCTAAAGGGTGGTCTGAAAGTCTCGTCAACCCCTACATATTTTTTTTTTCTAGGGGTAAAATTTATGTTATATTATACTACTAAAATAAAAAAATAAGGAAAGTGAAAACAATATGTAGGAGTGATTAGACTTTTGGACCACCCTGTACAATGACTGATTATTTTGAAAGTATCCTCAGGGGTCAATAAAAGAAAGAAAATAATTCTCTCTCTCACTCTTGCTCTCTCTCTCTCTCTCTCTCTCTCATGTCCATCCGCCCTATCATCTGGGGCTGTAGAATGCACCAACTGCATTTCTGCAGAGGAATAAGACCCCCCCACACACACACACACATAAAAAAGGGGACACCTGTTGGCCATAGATGACAACCTATATTGGCAGAGGACAGGATTGTGGTGGTCCAGTGGTCTGTGGCCTGGGTACTAAGTGTTCCTGTAACATACAACACTCCACTTAGGCCCTTACTTGGGCTAGATGGGTCAAAGAGACTCAGTACAATCAATCTGCTAGTCATGTTATGGCTTAACAACTATATGATTGTCATAAACGATTTCTTCAAAATGCTCTTATGGCAAGCACCCACCCCTTTTTATCATGAGTGCTAGAAGGCGGTCAATCGCCAGTATTTATTAATACGCATGAAGTTAATTAAAATTGTTTCTACAAATTTATTTATACACACAGTTAAACAAATCATATATAAATTTAAAAAAAAAAACAAGTTTTGGCATTAAATAATCCACAAGGGTTGATATGCCATTAAACACCAACTCTCTGAAAGCTCACTCCTTCACACATATGTATACAAATTTACACAAAATTTTAATTAGTTCAACTGTAATAAATATACTCAACAAGCATTTTAAAGATTAGTATTAAACTTCTCTTCCTTTAACTGACGAGAACCACTAAACTTTAACTTAGATTTCAAAAGAACACATTTTGCACATTTCTTTTTATAAATTACAGGAATTTTATTTAAAATTCAGATGTATGACTTCCTTTAGATTTTTGTTGACATATTCAAGATAAGAACAAAAAAAAATTGGAGCAAAAATCATTTTTATTGATAAACATCATTGAAGACCAATTGTAAAAATAAAAATCTTTGCTTTTTTTTTTTTTTTTTTTTTTAAATACGCATCCAGAAAAATAAATGAAAATAACATAAATGAAGAAATTAGAACAAATCCATGAAATACTAGGAGTGGGGGACAAATAAAAGTCATGAAATCATTTTAGGTTTTTATGTACTCTTAAAAAAAAAAATGGTTGAAAAGTTATGTTTTCAAATTCCAGGACATGAAAATAGAAACATTTAAGCCAAAAACAAAACAAAAAAGTGATATTTTGCTTCTCTCTCTATTCATGTCCTGTTTAGCATTATCCTTGTGCTATTATTTTCATGAACAGAAAAAAAAAACTTTTTCAGGTTACTACTTTCATAAAAAAATTTGCCTTGTTTGGTAATTTCAACTTTAACACGTGCAGCTAAGACATTTTAATTCCTGTTTTTAGTCTAGAATTTTTTAATGTATTTTCAGTATCTCTTTCTATCAGCTGTGTTTTATTTTATTTATTGTTTGTCACTTTTTATTTGTTTGTTTGTTAGTTTGGGAGGGGGTTGTTGTTTTTTTTTGTTTTTTGTTTTTTTGTCCTTTTTGTGTTCATTCTGTTTGTATTCAAACTTAATTTGTAAATTATAAGTAATTAAACCTTACCAAGATACAGTTGATATTTATCTGTACATTTTAAATAACAGTTGTTTTAGTAAGACTAATAGTATGTTAACTTATCCATTAAGTTGCTTGTAATTGTATTAAAAGTTCTGTAAAGGTTAAGTTGTCAGTTATTTTTCAATAATATCACAGTATTACTATTAGTTATAAAGTGATCTAAATACAATCTGTTGACAGTAATATTAATGATATTTGTAATGATAATCATGGTAATTAAAGATCAAAGCACTATTTTTTATATTAAATGATTAGAATAAATTTTAATTATAGCATTATCTATAATAGAATATATATTTCTTGTTTTTATTACTTTTAATAATTTATGTGTTACTTTATGAATTTTTACTTTAAAGTAAAAACAATGCTGTTGTCAATTTAAACAAAGTATTTAATAAAACATTGAAACATTTTAGAGACACTGACGAATGATGTTTTGTTTATATAGTATATATTTCTCAATTTACATGTTTTCTTTATTGGTTAAATAAATGTTACTTAGTATCAGACAAGACTTTCATTCCAATCCTATATTTATATCACCATGGTAGAGATGGTCAAAAAAACATTTTTTTCTGTTTACACTTGTTTCTGTTTTTTTCAATTTTTTATTTATAATAAAATTACCCAATATAATAACTATCATTTGTTAATTGTAATAGTCAAAATGATAATTACAAGGAAGTAACTTACCCATTAGTTGTTATTTGTTCAGTTGGTGTTTCTACTGGTACATCTTTCTTTTGGATGCACACGTCTTTTTCACTTGTTTCTGGTTCTACTGATTGTTGCTCCTGTGTGTCCACTGGTTTAACTGAAGCTTTCTCCTTATTACACTGGTCAGTGTCTATTTGGTCATCATCTTCCTCATCATCAGACGTTCGCTTTCTACGACAACAGCACTGAAAGATGGCTACAGTCATACAAATACTGCCCAATGCTGCTGCTGCGGTCAAGAGACTGAGTACCATATTGGATGTGGAAATAGTGTCACTTACTTTTTTAGGTGTTTGAAAATTGCTGGCATGTGGGTCATACTTTAGAGGAGCGGCCACAACATGTCCATCCCATTTTAGGTGGGCCTTGGATGGTCTCTCATGACTGCTGCTGCTGCCATTGGCATCCTTGTGCTCTTGTGACTCGGTAGGATGTTTAGACAATACTCCATTACTGCTGCTGTTCTCTTCTTGTAGAGTCAGAACATTTGCATTTGAAACAATGGCCTTAAAGATCACAGATTCTTGAAGGAGGGGAGCTCCTGCATTTGTTTTAAAGCTATCCTTGTTTTTTTCTGATAACTGTGTCTGAGAATTCAAAGAAGGGTCTAAAACAGTTTTGTCTAAGTGAGCCAGATGTTCCGAGGGGTTATTTGTAAGGTGTAGAATGGTTTTATTATCCTCTTGGTTGTTGTTCTTATCTTTTTGGTAAATCTCCTGTCTGTAAGGTTTACTGTAGGACAGATTTGCATAGCTAAACACTATTGCTGCTTGCACCAACAACCAATACATGGATGGGTATCTTTTTCTTCCGTACATTCTGCTGTTGTTTATTTTTTATTTTTTTATTTTTAAATTCTTTTGTTTTTTATTTTGCTTTTCCCTTTGCTCCTGTTGAAGTTGTTCTATGGTTCTCTGCTTGATGACTGTCTGCTATTGGGTTACTTGTCTTACCTACTCAATTTTGAAACTTTGCCAGATAGAAAGAAATGTGTTATTACAATCGTTGGGCATAGACTTTCAATTATACACACATAACACCCTCTTTTTTTCTCTCTCTCATGTATATATATACGTATAAATGCCCACTGCTGCAGGTGAAAATAAAGACTTATGTATATATATATATATATTTATGTATTTATATAAATATATATATATATATCATCAATATGTGCTGCTATTTATGATGGAAAGTTCTCTGATAATTGTTAGATTGCAAGAATGTGTTTCAGATACTTTTGCAGCTGCTGGACTGTTGAACTGAAGCAGATTATAGTTTCTTGTAGTGCCATCTCATTTTTGTTGCTGTTATGTGCAGTGCCAAGGTGCCAGAAAGAAGGGATGGGTGTCAATAACAGCCTGTTGACTCAGTCAGATTTTATGCTCTTTGTACTCCTCAATTCAAAACACACATAAATACACACTCATACAAATAGGTAAATTAATAAATATTTTTGGGTTGTTCATTGAGATATGCCAACTTATGAATATTTCAGTTTTATGATAATATTTTGTTTATTTTTGTGTGTATGTTTTGTTTTTACTAAAGTTAGTATTCATAAGTAAATAAAAAATAACTCTTGGTTTTTATTTCTTTTTCTCTCCTTGACTTTTGAAGAAATAACTTTTGATTTATTTTTTGGTGATAAAGATCAAATAATTACTTATTGCTCAAAGAAAATATTAAAAACTTTTACTCATCGTTTTGAATTAGTATATTATTCTGAAAATGTATTTTTAACTTTGTGTTAATTTCTGTATTGTTCTTGGAATGTTTATGTTGTTTTTTTACAAATCTCTTTAAAATTATTTTAGAATTAATTATTTTTTGTTATATTTTATTCTAATTTCTTTCTTATAATATGTATCTCTCTTCAATTTTTCATCTATTATTAAAATAATCTACTTTCAAAATCCCCCTCCATTTATTAATAGAGTTCCTCCTATCAGGTTTCCCCTTGGTAATCTGTTCTAAGCACTAATATCACTATGGAGGACAATTGACTGTCACACAAATAGTTTTCACTTTTATAGCCCATATCATCACTTCATTCTTTCACCATCTTTTTTTTTCTCTTCTTCTTCCTTTATTTTTATGATGCTTCCTTTCTTACTATTCTTCCTGAGAACCACACTTTGGCTCTAAGAAGATTCTTTTCAGTCAGGTGGTCTTCTGCAACTGCTAAATTTATCAGACAGGTGTTACCCTCATTCTCTGTTCTTGATTTTTCTGTCAACTCTGCCACCTTTTTTTTTCTTCTTCTACTTCATTTTTTGCTACATGATGATAAACTCCATTGTAATGTCTTGTATGATTGGCTCCCACACCCACTGGATTCTCTTACTAATTCAGTTCAAAGAGCACACGTTTCTTTTTCTCTCTCCTTTGTGTTGTAAATCCTGAAAAAGAAAGCAAAATAGTTAAGGTTACAGTTAAATTCTTTAAAATTTCAATTCACAATTGATTCTAATTTGTAACTGGTATGACATATATTTAAACACAAAGCTTAATTAAATCCTTGTAAGTTTGGTTTATATATATATATATATATATATATATATATATATATATAATGTGTGTGTGATGCAAGATTTGTGATCTGGTTCTGTTTTTTTATGCAAAATAAGATTCATTCTAATTATTTGTTAACAAAAAAAAGAAAAAAAACTTTTAAATTCTGTTGGTTGGTTGGATTTTCACGTCATATCAACACTTATTGGGCTATTTTATGCCGTAGACATTTCGTTTTATTCATTCTTGATGAGTATTCTTTTTTTTTTAAAGACTCAATTTAAAAAAAACACATTTTTATTCTATTTAACCCATAGATGGGAGCCTGACAGGTACTATCACTCCAGGTCAGGTTAAACCTGGGAGTAATGCCAATGAAGGGGTACTCCACTGTCCCCAGAGTTACAGAATTAGAACTTCATCACAGATGCTGTTTAACATCATACCAGGCTGTCCTAATATTGACATAAGGGGAAGATGGATAGTTTTCTACCTTTCCCAAGAGCATTAGCATGAAGTGAGAAGCAAACAACTTTGACTGGTTGGATCATTCCATTTTCCTCAACAATAACCATTATCCCAGCATGACTTCCATATATTATATATATATTATATATATATATATATACATACATTATATAAATCGGCAGAGTGGCCTATTGTCAGTATCTAATCAAGAACAGGTATTAGAGCCCTTAAATTCAATCTGTAATTTGTGCGCTAACAAAGCCAGTTTATTATACATTAATCTATTCAGACTCATGTCTTTCGTCATATTTAGTTACCTGTGAATTGTAAATTAAACCATTTATTTAATCCATACTGGGGATATCTCATGTCAATCATTCCCTATGATACTGCCTTTCCACTTTTTCCACTAAACACAAATCTGACTTTAACTATCTGATCCATGGGTTGAATTTTAACTACTGTGTAATCATGATACACTTAACCAACACTTTTGTCCTGTTATAAAAATCAATTGGTGGAATTTTGAAACCATAAATATTTATGCTTTCTTAATCTTTTCCTTGTATGGAATGAAAACAATTTATTTCCATATATTGAATGTTTGATTAAAAACTTCCAGAACATTACAACATAGACAAGCAATTGTGGGTTTTAGAAAAGGTATTAATCCAATTATTCTTCCTTCAGCTATGAGTAAATAGTTGGGCAGACTGGTCTCTTTAGCCTTGGTATGGTAGCCAGTCTAGAAGAAGGAAAACTCTGTAATCAAACCTGTTAAATTCTGCTTAAAAAAATTATTTTGTGTCACATCTTGCTTGTGCAGAGGAGTTGATAAATACATACACAAATTATGTAATATAAAAAGTAATGTTATTATTTTTTTTTTAATTACTTGTTTTTTGATAAACAGAAAATACAAATTGATAGTTGGATAAGAAAAGTATTTTGTTTTGTAAACAATGTCTTTAATTTTGCCTTAATGTTTTTTTCTTTTCATTGTGAATAACATTTAAAGGAAGTTAAGTGAAAGATCAACAAGTGGGTTGTTGTGTTAATACCATTTGTTAGTTTAATTATCAGTTACTAAAACTGCTACCTTGTAGCTGACTTATTCCGCTACTTCCTTCTTGCCAAATGTCTTCAATTTTTGTAATAGCAATTGATTTACTTTAATCAATTGATTGATTTTTGTTGGATGCTTTGATTTTTGTTCTTCTTCTACTTCAATCGATTTGAATGTTAAGACATTTCCAGTAGATTAGGTTCATTAAATGCCTCACTGCCTGATGGCATAAAAGTAGGTATGGCTAAAATTTCATGTGTTTTTCACACACACCCCCACCAAATAAAATTCAACAAAATTTTGAAAAAAATAAAATGAATGAAACTTTTTTAGATTATTTTTTATTTTATTTTTTTTTTAGTTTACTTTCATCACATTTGTCTGTGAAAGTCTGTCAAAATGGATTAAAGTCAAGTCGCTCTGAAAGTTAAGCAGCAAAGAGCCTATTAGATAGTTAATTAGGTGACCACTTAATTAACAACAGGTACTGTAAGCAACCTGAGTCCTTTGTTTATCAAAAATGACTTTATTTGGCTTTAAGTGACCTGAAAATGGTTAATATGCCATAAAACAAAGCAACCAGTCATCCAAAGACACTGGATTTCGACATTTCACGTCTCTTCAGTGTGGTTAGACACAGCAACTACCTCTGACCAGGAGCAAAACCTGACTGACTTTTCCTCAGTCCAATTCGTTAACCTCTCGGCACCAAAGATTAATCGTAAACTCGATTAATTTAAAAGTAACCCTGAAGAATCTATCGATGAAACTCGAGTAGGTTACTCATTTCCATTCTTAAAATAAATATATTATATATATATATATATATACACACACACACATACAAATGTTATAAAACCAAATTTAAATGTCCTGTGTATGATGTTAAACTGCATCTAGTGAAGTTCCAATTCTGGAGCTCTGGGGAGTGTGGAGTACTCCTTCATTGGCATTATTCCCAGTTCCACCATTTTTGCCATTTTGTTTTTCTCTCTCTTGATATGCTCTTTTGAATGTGATTTATTTCATTGTTATGATTAAGAAATTCATAGAAAAAAATCTATATGTAAGTTTAGGCTCTATTCTTAGGGGGAAAATCAAAATAAGTGACAATTTACAATTCTGAAAATTTCATAAAATTTTAAAGAAAGCAGGAGATGCTTTTGTACTGAAATTTTGGCCATACCTACATAAAAGTGTTAAACTTTACTACATAATATACATTGGAAGTGTAATTAGAACAGTTGAAAGTTTTATGAATTGAAAAAGAATTCTCTTATAAGCCAATATTATCCACAAGAATAAATACTATTTATTTTTATATTCAAGTAATTTGCTCCTTTTGATATTGAATTGTATAGATATTTATTTCTTATTCATATCAACTGCGAAGGGGCAACCAAACTTAGGATTAGATTATAGTATCAGTTCATTTCCTTTGGCTGTATTTTCTTCAGGCAGATCATAATACCCCCCCCCCAAAAAAAAAAGACAGGATATCTGGTCTTAGAGATTCCAACCCCTGAGCATAACTTTACCATTGTATCAGAAGAGAAGGTCATAGTAATCTGAAGCCTTTGTGACAATTTTTGTCATTATCCATGGGTACATACATTAGCATCCTCATTAAACTGTGTGTTGCATACAACACCAAAGGTTGGACAGGGTTGGGTGGGTAGTTAATTAAATATAGACAAGAGAATGAAGGTATTTATTCTGACTAATCTAAAAATATTTGTTTTTTGTATAGATTTTGGGTTATGACTCTTGAATTTTAAAAAAAAAACATCCTAAAAAAAAAATAACTTTAAAAACATAATTTTGTAAATTTTGAATCCTGATCTAAACAAACATTCCAGAAAGTTTTGAATAAAAATTTTACTTAAGGAAAATGTATCTTCAATTTACAATTCATTATATCAGTCAAAAATTTTCACAGTTTATCTTAAAGCTGAAATAAGTTGAACACTCAACTACTCAAAATGCAGAATGCTTGGTGGCAGTGGGGGATAAGCTATTTTTTTTTTGGGGGGGGGGGTATAAATTTTATGATTAATCTATATTTTTATAAGCATTACTTTCTGTTAAGATCAAACTGAAATTCTTCCAAACTGTAGTCATGCCAGTGCTACTGTATGACTGTACCACTTGGACTTTGAACAAAATGCTTGGAGAAAAAAGCTAGATGGGAATTGTACAAAGATGCTACATGCTGTCCTGAACAAATCCTGGAAGCAACACCCCACAAAAGAGCCGTTGTATGGCCACTTGCCTCCTATCACACAAACCATCCAAGATGAACAAGACATGCTGGACACTTCTGGAGAAGCAAGGGCAAGCTCAAGAGTGATGTTCTCTTGTGGGCACCTACATATCGACACACCAATGTCGGTCAGCCACCAAAAACCTATATTGATCAGCTCTGAGCAGATACTAGATGCCATGCAGAGGACCTTCCAGGAGCAAATGGCCAATAGGGATGGGTGGCTAGGAAGAGTTATGGGTATCCGTGCTTTTGGCATGACCTGATGATGGTGATTTGCAAGCTAGAATTACCAGAAAGATCCTGATTCACCTCTCCATATCTAATACTAGAGGTGTAGGTGGGTGACATGGAGAATGGAACCAACAAACAGAATTCAAACTCCAGCTGAGACAATTTGCATTCACCTCACACTAATTTCCCTGGGAAAGGCATGAATCTACTTCCTCTTTCAGCTATAGGTAAATGGCAGGGCAGTTAGATCCCTTTAGCTTTTTTGTCTAGGATAATTCATGTTGGATGTTTGATAATTGGACAGATCAGGGATCAATCCTTGCTGCTACTGCCATGTCATCCAATCTAACCTGTTGCATATTACTTGGAGAGGAGTTGGGCATTGCCAAGTTAACCCCCATTGCATTAAGAGGTGCCACAAAGGGAAATTACTCAGCATAGTATACTGTTGACCTGAACAAATTATTAAAAACATCTATATAATTTTTTGTGCTCATAAAATGAAAAATACCAAACTCTTTTTGGAGACGCTGTGTAGTGGTTATCAACTTGGAAGATGGGATCAGAGAGCCAAGTTCAAATTACAGCCAAGGCGGTTGACTTAATACTCAAATAACTCTGGGGAGTTGTTGTTGTTAGTTGGATTTTATGGCATGTCAACCATTGGGTTATTCTATGGTAAAGATGTTTGTTTTATTCATTCTTGCTGGATATTCAATTTTTTTTTAAAACTCATTTTTTGATCTATTTACTACCACTTCCGGTCAGAGTAGATCTGGGAGTAATGGCAATTAAGGAGTACTCCACACTCCCCAGAGCTCCAGAATTGGAACCTCACCACTAGATACAGTTTAATGTCATACCAAGAAAAGCATAAATTCATCTCTTCTTCCCCTAACTATGGGTAAAATAATTGGGCAGACTAGGTTCTCTAGTCTTGGTAGGCATACAGTCTAGGAGAATGACAGACTCTAGATTTGAATCCAGATTGGTATGAGGGTTAACAACTGAAAACACTAGCTGTTGAAACTGTAGCCCTATGTTCAAAATAAAATTCTACGGGTTATTGTTGTAGTAATGTTAGTAGTACCCATCTCTTTGGTAATATATAACTAATTTGTAAATTACTATTTTGTAATTGTATTTCAGTACACATGACTGCATTGCTTCGTATAGGTATTTATATTTCTATTAACTGCTTTTCAAATATGTCATGAAGTTTAATTGAAATCCTAAGATTTTTTTCTTTATTCTTTTTTTCTGCCTCCATTGTTGGTTCTTATTAGCTGCATTGTTGCATCAGTCTTAGTACCAACAGTGACTTGTGTGTATATGTACTTATCTGGTCAGTACCAAATGCTTGACTTGTATATAATTACTTGTATAATTCCTAAGCAAATGGTTCACTCATCTGTTGCTGTCCTCTAATTAATTAAGTTACATGCACCAACCCATTGATTGCCACAATGAGGTAAAATCATTAGTTCCAATTCAATATTCCTTAACACAATCATTTTTTTTGTTGCGATAATTTTTTATAGAATTTCTTTAAAAAAATGAATTGCCCATAGGTTTTTTTAAAATAATACAAAAAATGTTTGTTCTATTTCAACTAAAAACACTGCCTAACCAGAATCAAAATTATATTTATGTCAGTTCAAACTAAGGCCTAGTTAAAAAGAAGAAGAAAAAAACTTGAAATTAAAAGCAGCCTAATGTTTTAAGAATTGTCAATTGATAATAGGACAGTTCAAAAATAGAAAGATAAAGTGAATACTCTTTAAACTTTTCACCCTTTTGTCAGAGCTTAGAATATGTTGGTTGTTGACAACCCTCTACAAAAAAGGGGTGTTGGGAATATGAAACTAAATAGTATCTGTTGGTGAGGCTCCAGTTCTGGAGCTCTGAGGAGTGTTGAGTACACTTTTACTGCTATTAATTCCAGATCTGCTCTGATCCCGAGCTACTTATTAAGCTCCCATCCATGGGTCAAATAGATCTGTTTAGATATTATTCATATTCAATAGGATCATGTGCACCCACCCTTTTACAAAAGAGGTGTTGTAAATATGCCACTAAACTGCATCTGATGGTGAGACCCCAGTTCTAGAGCTTCAGGGAGTGTTGAGTACTCTTTTACTGCTATTAATCCTAGATCCACTCTGACCCTGAGTGGTCTTATCTGTTAAGCTCCTGACTATGGGTCAAATAGATCTGTTTAAAAATTATTCATATTCAATAGAACTGTGTGCAAAAAATAAAATAAAAAATAAACAAATACAAAAAAAATGTAAATATAAATGTACAATGAAGGCAATTCCCTAATCTCTGCACATAAAATTACTCTAGACGAGTGACATGCAGTTAAAATTGATTAATCAATCTTTAATCTTTGGCACTTATAGACAGGGCTAGCCATAGATATCCTGGTATCCCAAACAAACTGAACTTTGATATTTTATAAGCTAAAGTATTATTGATGCTTTACTATGGGGAAAAAAAAAAAAATATATATATATATATATATATATATTATATATATATATATATATATATTGAAGATATAAGTAAAGTCATCGGGGTGGCCTAAAGTCAGTATCAGCCAGACAGCAAGGGAGTCTATTCCCTTTTTACTAGCACTAGACCAAGGAGATTCTTTTTGGTGTCTGGGGTGAAGCGCCACATCTACCATCAGGTTCTCACTTTATTGCACAGATACCTGTGCTACTCATACCCTAATTTGACGAGGACCAGTATCAAACCCGGAACCTTGAGGTTCCTAGTCGGAAGTGTGCTATATTTATAAGTAAACAGTGCTCAATATCGGGGATAGAGCATGTATATCTAAGTTAGGGTAGCATGGACATGAAGTCAACGACACTTTATTACTGGTTTGAAAATTGCATAGGTGAGGAACTGTCAGTAACCAAGCACCATTGACTTCATGTTCACGCTACCCTAACTTAGATGTAAAATTGAAAAAACAACAAGATGTTCAAAAGGATGATATTCTAATCTGAACACCTTGTTTTTTCAAATACTTCATATTGTCAGATTAATTTCCATTTTTCCTGATATATGAGAATTTTAGTCATATATAGATTATTAATATAAAAATGATTTGTACCTTGAAATGTTGTGAGGCACTGGGTTCCAGAACAATAAAATCTGATCCTTTTGAATGTAGGCTGTGAAATAATTGACCCAGAATCTCTTATATTTTCAGTGTATCTGGTGAAAGAGTTAATATCTTTTAGCTAAAATGTCACACAGCTCCTGTCATTCCTTAAGCAACTATTTCAAAAATGACTGGAAAGATGTGATTTCTTTAGCAGAAAGCTCATATCACTCATCTCGAACTAATCATGTACGAGCTGAAGAATTAGGTCTCTAATAATCTGGAAACATTAATTTAGATGATCTGCTTGTGAATAGCCTTTTAGAAAGTTAATATATAGATTTAATGGTGGTTCATGACCTTATAAAACAAATTATATTCTATAATTGTTAGCAATCAACTCTTTGGGTCAATACTGTTTCTAGGTAAATGACTCAACATGTACAAATTTTTCTTTTTTTTTTCTTTTTTTTTTAACTTACTTTATAATATGAATAGCTTAATGGTTAGTGTATTGGACTGGTGGCATTAAGTTCTTTCATTCTGTTAAGCGATTCTTGTTTGAAAACTTTAGCTCAGTCATTAGAGCATCCACCTTGAAACCATAAGGTTCCAGGTTTGATACCAGTCCTTGCCAACTCAGTGCATGACTAGTACAGCTTTGATCTCTGCAGTAAAGTGGGAAGCTGATGGTAGGTGTGGCACTCTACCTCAGATGCAAAAACAATCTCCCTGGTCTCGAGCTCCGGAAAAAGGATAGACTTCCTCGCTATCTGGCTGATACCAACTATAGGCCATTCCACCAACTCTACTTATAATGGTATCTTAAAATTAGAAATGAGAAATACAGATCTTTTGTTCATTATTTAGTTATTTGGGATGTTTAATGATCTAATAATCATCCATCATCATCAGGTCACACTGACTGCACGGATACCCATGACTCTCTCTCACCAACTATACCTATTGGTCATCGCCACTGACAAGTCTTTTGCCACTGCATTCTGAATACGTGCAGAGCTGATTGATATAGGTTTTTCCTGTGGACATCTACACTTGTGTGTCCATGTGTAGGTGTCCACAAAAGAACGTCACTTATGAGTTCATCCTTGCTGTCTTTTTGTTTATCACTTGACAACTCTGAAGATAATATAAGAATGGCATAATATTCTAATTAATTTATTAGAGGTTTCTCCAAATATTTATTTTCAATTTTTTAAATGTAAATGAGACCTAAAATAATACACTAATAATGACATATAATACTAAGATAATATATATCATTCCAGTCACGCTGTATGTTTTACCGTAATATAATTTGATTCTTTTATGAAAAGTATGTATTTACCCAACATCTCCTCTACCATGTGCAGGATATGATACAAGATGAGTTTTTTAAGTGGAGTAAAGCTGGTTTGAATTCAGTTTTCCTTGTAGACATTGCCTAACCAAACCTAAAGAATCCAATCTGCCCATAGTTGGAGGAAGAATAATTAGATCCATACTTTTCCTAAGGGTTTTAGTGCTATGTGAAATGCAAATAGTGTCGTCCAGGAATTGAACTCTGTGTGCCATGTCCATTTTCCTGCCTATGAAAAGTATAGACAAAAAAGTCTTGCCAATTATGGCAAGTATATTAAAAAAAGAAAAAAAGTCTATATATTCCATGGAGTTTCTCTTAAGATAAAAGCTGATTCTCAGAAATTGCTGAAGGCTTGACAAGAAATTTTCTTAATGTAGTCTGATTTTTATATAAGACATAACCACAGGCTATTTGTTGATGTATAACTCATATTCGTGGAAGTCATTATAATTTAATAAAATGATGGGTTATATCTTGTGTTGAAAGGCGCACATATTTAATTAAAGGTTGCAAATTCTCAAGGTTAGGTTATCTAATGAAAAGCAATGGTCAAATTGTATATCTTTCAGTAGAGTTGGAGGACATATTTTATGGCCAGAAGCACTTTATTTAATGGCAAAGAATACACACTAATTGCTCATTATTAAAAGATGGGATATATGATGTGTGTGTATAGCCACTGGGTAATTGATTGTTATAATGGTTTTCAGATGTCAAAAATCACCAGATAATAAAATGCCTGGTTTCAACAATATTTAAGGTAAACAAACTCAACTAACCTTCCTACAGAGAAACATCTTAAACAGTTTCTAAGTGAATGTGTATTAATCTTTGTAAAAAATCTTTGGCTTACTGAACTGTTATTATATCATAATCATCATCAAGTCATGCTGACAGTACAGATTTCCATAACTCCATCTATCTCCAACCATCCCTATCAGTCATCACTTCTGGGAGGTCTTCCACACTGCATCCAGAATCTGCTAATTGATTGATGTAGGTTTTTGCTGGTTGGCCTACATTGGTGTGTCCATGTGTAGGTGTGCACAGGAGAACATCATTTAGGAGTTCATCCTTGCTTCTCCAACAGTATCCAGCATGTCTTGTTTGTCTTAGGTGATAGGAGTAAAGCTGCTTTTTTGTGGGGTACTGCTTCCAAGATTTGTTTAAAACTGTATGCAACATTGTGTAGTTCCTATCTAGGTTTTTCTATAAGCATTTCATTAAAGTATGAAAAACTACTTATAATCAGTTGGTAAAGTATTCATCTAAAAATTGCAAGGTTTGATACTGGTCCTTGCCAATTCGCACATGAATAGCACAATTTGGATAATCTGATTTGTATAGTAAAGCATCTGGGAGCTGATGATAGATGTGGCTCTCCATCTCAGCAAAAACAATCCTCCTTGTGTAGCACAAGCAAAAAGCAGATAGACTCCCTCAGTGTTTGACTGATACCAACAATAGGCTGCTTCACAGACTTTATTAACTACCTATAATTATCATGAACACTGTCTAATAGTAAAAGGAATGATTGAAACAATGAATAGAAATATTTATAAACCTTTTATCAATCCTGAGTATAATCACTTTTATGCATTGATGAAATATCTTATGCCAAAGAAGTCTGCTGTTTCCTGTTTTTTGATGAAACTGCCATTAGATTATTGAAGTATCATGTTTAACCTGCCCACAAAGGATCTAGTGTATAGTTTTGAACCTGCATGTCTTGTTTGGAGGGGGTGGGTACATTTGATACTTGCACACTCATTAGATAAGGGGTTAAGCACAAAGCAAAATACTTCATATTGCAATGCCCTGTCGTCTGGGGCAGTAGAATACACCACCTGCACCTTTGCAGAGGGGTAAAATCCTCCCAATGGGGCTACCTGTTCACTGTGGGTGCAACCTGTGATGCTTAAGGACGGTGACTGAGCAGTCCATGATATGCAACACACCACTTTGGCCCTTACTTAGGCTAGACACTTGGTTAGAAAGGCCTCCTCCGATCAATCAGCTGGTCATGTTAAGCCCTAGCACCTATATGATTGTCGCGACCCTATTACCTTTTTGGCAATCCCCCAACCCTTTTTATCATATGTGCTAGAAGGCGGTGGCTGAGGTCTATGTCCTGGGTATGACGTTAAACTATATCTAATGATTAAGTTCCAATTCTGGAGCTATGGGAAGCATGGAGTACTCCTTCATCACCATTGCTCCCAAGTCCACTCCTACCCAGAGTGGTAGTACTTGTTAGGGTCCCATTTATGGGTTAAATAGAAAAGAAACTGGTTTTAAAAAATGTGTTTAAAAAAATTTGAATACTCATCAAGAATGAATAAAACCAAATGCCATTAGCATAAAATAACCCAACAAGGTTGGCATGCTATAAAATCCAACTAACCAACCAACCATCACATTGCAACTTAACTGAAATAATTCAGTATTTACTCCAGTAACCATTAAGGATTCTTAGATAGTCTTTGAAATCTTTTTGTCATTATTGTATAAAATAATTTTAATAGTAAATAGTGTACAATTATTGATATTATTTTGGTTTAGGACATATTATTCTTACAATGGAAGATAATGTACAATTCAGATATGTTTTAAAAAATGACCAACTAAATCTAAACACATATAATTGTAGATGATCTTTTAACATTTGCAAGTAATTATAGCAAACATAATCTCCCAGTTGTCATATGCATTATATTTCATTTTTAATAGCAAGCAATTAGGGAGCCTACTTTGCCATTAAAGGAATCAGTGTTTTCAATTTATTTGTATGACTAGCAGAATCAGGAGCAAAGAACTGTTTGTTATCCTTTTAAAGACATTAGCAATGAGGAGAGTATCTTAAAGACATCACATTTCAGCCATACATACACTGTACACACATAAGGTTTTGGTATTGAAAAATTAAGGAACAGTTTTTTATCTTTTTATCACTCACTAAGTTCTGTGTAAGGAATGTTGAATGATTTACCTTCTGAAGTGGGCACAGAAAAAAGAGATGAAATGAAAAGCATCTGATAAATATACAAATCTTGTGTGCTGTAATATTACCACATTTTCTTTGGAATTTACATTCTCATACCCATAAGGTTAAGAAATATAATTCTGATTTATTCAACATGGGTCCAGGCCCTGTCTGTCAAAAAAAATTCTAAACAGAAAAAATAAGAAATTTTAAGTAAAAAAATAAAAAAAGAATTAAAGATTTTAATATCTAATCCTTGTGGGAACCTGTCTGCCAAATTATGTTAAAATTTGTGAAACTTAATTTTATTTTGTTAGATACACTTACAAACTTATGGTACACAAGTGTATTGGGTTAATATTAGATTAGATAGTATTATATTCAGAAAGTTCTGGAATATTAGACTAGGTTGTAGAGGTTTGAGGCAAATAAAGTTTTAAAACCTTTTCAATTCTAGGAATATGTTGAGCAACTTTAATTCTTGAAAAACTAGGTCATTGCATCTAAAAATTGATAATGTCTCCCCACTACCATTTATTGTATGTGTCTACTGTCTGCTTTCAAAATGGATTTCGGATCAGCCAAATTTATGCACCAAATGAACCAAGTTTTTTGAAAAAGGAATGATCAATTATATAAAAGCTTATTAACACCATGTTACAGTATGTATTTACCAACCCTTCTGCATGAGTAGGATGTGACACAAGGTCAATTTTTAAGCAGTTTAACAGGTTGGAATTCAGTGTTTTCCTTCTACTAGACTGGTTGCCATACCAAAGTTAAAGAGCACAGTCTGCCCTACTGTTTACCCATAGCTGGAGGGAGAATAGTTGAATGCATATCTTTCTCAATGGTATTAGCGCTATGTCAAATGCAACCAGCCTCATCCAGGATTTGAACTTGTATTGTGTCCATTTCCTAATAACTAATAAAATAAAACATGAATGGATGTGTTTATTACCTCCTGTTATCACCTCAAATAATTAATGAACCATTCCCTTTTGACTATGAGGAAAGAAAGAGAAGAAAATGAACACACTACACATCAGAGAGAAAAAGAAGGCAAATATATGAAGAAAGGAAAAAAGGAAATGATAAGGCTATACATCAGATGCTTATTATCTACTTAAAAGAAAAGGAAGGGAAAACAGAGAGAGAAAGAAATGGAAGCGGTAGATATTTATAGAGAGAAATGTCTAAAAGAAAGAAATTAATATTTTTTTTTGTACTACTAAACTAAGTAATAATCTATAAAGGAAGCCAAGTTTTTATTTCTATGTATATTATTCTCTGTGAATCTAGGTTATTTCCTCACAGATATTGATAGTTATTATTATTATCATTATTACAACACTATTGTTATTTTATGACTCCATGAGAGTTTGTTACACCCGACTTAGCTGGTGGTTCACTGGAGGCTGAGTGACAGCAAGTCTCCTCCGATCTTAACAGTGCTGTTGTTTGGATGGCCTTGATTCTTGTTCTGATTTCCAATTCATCCAGACTCTTTTCCAAACCCTTGGGATTGTTCCAAAGGCACAAAATTATAAGTGGTACAACCTTTACCTTCATATGTAGTTTTTTCAATTTTCTAGCCAGGTCCAAATATTTATTATTATGTTTTTAATTGTAGTAAGCAAATATCTTGATGTAAATAATGAAAGAAAAGTGTTCTTTTCACCTCATTTAAAAATAAAAACTAGTTAGATATAAGCTTATTTTCCAGTTATTCACTGGTTGATATTCTTACTATGTCTACTTAAAATTCTCATAACTAACTGCGTATTTTAAGCAGTTTCTATTGCCATATCCTGGACTGCTAAATTTTTTACTGTGCAATTTTATTTTTTGTTTTAAGAATTGTTTTTATCTACTTTATATTCTAGAGAGCAGTTATGACAAGCATATATTTGGCACAATTCATTTGGAATCATTACAAAGATTAAATGTAAATGATAAAAGATTTTATTTTCTTTCATTTTATCATATCAAGTCGTCCAGAATTAAAAGATGTTTATTTGTTGAGAAAACTAAAGTTTGATGCTCTACCAATTAGCTCTGGTATTTTAGTGTTTGTTTTGCTTTAGTTTTCATGCACACATGCACAGATATATATTTGTATGTGTATAAGTATTTACCAACCCCTCCTCATGAGCAGGATGTAACACAAGGTCAATTTTTTAAATGGAGATTAACAGGTTTGAATTCAGAGTTTTCCTTCTCCTAAACCAATTGCCATACCAAGATTAAAGAACCCAGTTCACTCAGCTGGATAGAGAATAATTGGATTCATACTTTTCTCAATGGTATTGGCACTATGTGAAATCCAAACAGTTTTTTCCAGGATTTGAACTCAAGTGGCCATGTCCATTTTCTACAATGGTAACCATTACACTATGAGTGCCTCTATAGTATGTATGTATAGAGCACATAGAGAAACAATATTAATAGTTTTATGTAGCAAATATACTCATGTTATGAGAGTAGTTTAGTGTCATACCCAGTGTGTGTGTGTGTGTTTATTTACCTCCCAACCACAGATAGGATGCGACACAAGTTCAATTTTTAAGTCAAGTATAACTGGTTTGAATTCAACATTTTCCTTCTAGTCTGGTTGCCTAACCAAGGCTAAAGAACCCAGTCTGCCTTACTATTTATAGATGGGGGAGAATGGATTGGTTTATGCCTTTCCCAGGGGCATTAGCATGAACAGTTTCATCCAGGATTTGAACTCTGGTCACAAATTTCATTTCCTACATCAATAATCTTTATGCTAAGTATGTGTGTGTGTGTGTATATATATATATATATATATATAGTTTTTACTCAACAAATGGACATGTAACTCTATTAGCCCTTCTTTTGTGGCTTGCCAAGCATTTTTAAAACTTTTTTTAAAACTTTCTAAAAACAATCTTTTTTTCACAAGAACTTTTTCTCCTGGAGATTACTTGAGGTTGAAACTATTTGAGAACAATTCAAAATGAATAACATAAAAGAAAATCTGTTTGTCTTATTGCTTTTTATTCATCTATATATATATATATATATATATATATATATATAATTACTAACCATTTACATTATGGATCTTGAAGATAGCAAAACAAATGGTTGAAAGCACTCCAATCAGAATCGTATATAATATGCATATGTGCTATTGTCTTTAGAAATGCAGACAAAAATGTACTTTCATGAACTGTAACTGGGCGTGATTTCATATATTAATTGTCATTTGCTCACATAGATATATAAAATGTCTCTCCGCCTTTACTTGTAATATACATTTGCATTGATGTGATTGCCTTCATTTGCACCCAGAGAATTCATGTGCAGTGATACAAAAAATTGATTATTTAGAGGGGGGGAATCTTAAATGTTCTTCCTCCCTCATCTAGGCGTTCTGATTGGTTATTTCTTATGTACATTCCCTTCCACCCCCCTATACATTATTTTTAATTATTTTCTCTTTATATTCTGCTTGTTTTCATTGGTGAATATATTATCATGAATGGATTTTTTTTTTTTCATTTGGAACTACTGATTGGTCAGGACTGATTACAGAGGATATTATTATTAGGTTCGGCACATAAGGAAAATTTATTTTTATCACAAACCTGGAAGGTAAAGCTACCAAGAAAATTGTCACATGCACATTGTCTGTTTGTTCAAATACTTATAACATGCACTTGTGTGTGTGCTTATGTAGGTGGATTATTGTTCTTACAAATGGAGGCACATGGTGCAATGGTTATCATCATAGAAAATGGACACAGCGACATGAGTTCAAGTCATGGACAAGGTTTGCATTTCATATAGCACTAATACTTTTGGGAAAGGTATGCATCAAACTATCTTTCCTCCAGCTATGGTTTAATAGATGGGCAGACTCTTTAACCTTGGTTAGGCAACCAGTCAAAGTGAAGGAAAACTCTAAATTCAAATTGGCCATGTGTCACATCCTACTCGTGTGGTAGGGTTGGTAAATATATACATGAAGTTTTGAAAATACCTGAATTATATATTTCAATGTTTGTCCTATTTACACGTTTTTTTTTTTTTTTTTTTGTTTTTTATTTCATTCTTAGAATTAATCCCCAAGTTTAATTCTATTAAAAAGCCCAATTCCATTAATATATTTGTGATATACCAGTTCAAAAAAGGTTTTTATTACCATGTTTGGTAAGACTAAAAGTTACCAATGATTTAAATAAACGTATATCTAATAATGGTTGCACTCACAATAAGAGGTAAGGTCATCATAGTCTCCTAAACTAAATGTACATTTATCTTTCATTGAAGCAAACCACTGTTAACATACAGATAGTGCAGATTTGCATGCAAACATATTCACACCCATATAATGGTGTGGCTTTGGGGATTATGACTAGGAAGGTGGGGGTCCATGTTGACTACACTGATAAGAAATAGAATTGAAGCACCCTGAAGGGTTATGTCAATTTTGACGTAGGTACAGTATTAATCTCTGTGTGAATATTATTGATACATCCTTTATTTTGGATTCTGTGCATATATTGATTTGTATATGTGATCATTTACTGCAATCCGGTTATATGATCTGTATGTTGAATATTGAGTAAATTGAAATACATATTCAGTGTATTGTAATTTTATTTTCCATCAGTATAATATATAGGCTCTCCTATAAAATGGATGTGAGCTCTCTAGCAGCTGTAACATATATATGTATGCATTTATCAGTTAAATTATACCCCTTGCCTGCAGGTGGCTGATGGCCCAATGGTTAAGAAACCCGACTGATAAAAATTTGGTCAGGTTTCGATCCCAGCTGGAGGTAGCCTGCTAAGTCTAGCCACACTAAAGAGATGTGATATGTTGAAACACAATGTCTGTGGATGACAATGTGTGTGTGTGTGTGTGTGTATATATATATAATATATATATATATATATATATGATAAAAATATCCAATTGACGGGCAAGTTGGGGATGATTCTATTTGGGATCATCTATATCCTCCATCTATCCACAATGCATGCCCATGCAGATGCACACCTATAGATTTATACAAAAATGATTTCAAATCCCTAAGAGAGCTCAATGTAAGATAATTAATAAATTATATACAGAGCAATATTTATACTTTCAATAAGAAAGAAAAACTCAACAAACCCTCATTTAGCTATTATAAATTTATTTCGGCTGGTAACTCTATAAGCCAGTCTCATCAGATAACCATCACAAAACCTTTTTTATGATAGCTACTTATAATAGCTAAATTATGGTGTGTTGAGTTTTTTTTTCTAATTGAAAGTATGTGTGTGTGTGTATATATATATATATATATATATATATATATATATAAACTTCATAGCAAGTTGACAGCCATTCTTCTTATTATTATTGTTATTATTATATTAGTCCGTGCGAATGTTCCACACCAGCATTAGGTGGTGGTCTTTCACTGAAGTCTGAGTGACAGCCAGTCTCTTCAGGTCTCTAGGACTCTTTTGGGTGTTCTAACCGGTTAACAATGCTGTGGTATGGATGGCTGCGATTCTTCCTCTGATTTCCAAGTCTTTTTTCCAAACCCTTGGGGACCATTCCAATGGCACCGACTACAATTGGTACCACCTTCACCCTTATCTCCCACAGTTTTTTTTCAATATTTTGGCAAGGTCCAAATATTTGTCTATCTTTTTGTTTTCTTTCATTTTCACTCTGTGGTCTGCTGGAACAGCCAAATCTACTAGATAAGTTTTTTTTTTCTTGTTAATTAACACAAGGTATTATTATTATTATTATTATTATTATTATATATGTGTGTATATGTATATACATAAACACAATTATCTTTTTGGTTCTCATCAGTTATGATGAATTGATTAGAAAAAGGTAGATTAGGTAATTATTTCTCTTTTATTCTTGCCAATTAGTTAATAACTGTTGTGTACATAAATATAGATAAAACCTGCTTGGCCACAATTTTTAGTTGTATCAGATCTGTGTTTGTTGCATTGCCTTCATAATACTAGAACAAACTTATTACATTAAGATAACTGGAAATTGCATATTGGAATATCAGCTGAAAGATTTTTATGTTCAAACAAAACAGAAATAGGTTAGGCATAACTTTTACTGTTAAGTTGACATTTTTTTTCTTTGGTTTTTTATTTTATTCCAACAATTTCTGCTTACTCGGTTTAGTTCAGTCAGTAGAGCATCTGCCTAAAAATCACAAGGTTCCTGGTTCAATATCAGTCCTCCCCAAGTCAGCACATGAGTAGCACAGCTTGGATAATCTGATCTGTGCAGTAAAACAACTAGGAAGTGACAGTTGGTGACACCAACCTTAGCAAAAACAATCTTCCTAGTATAGCGTTGGTTAAAAGGGGATAGACTCTCTCACTGACTTGTGAAAATAGAAATAACATTTTTGTACAAAACCATTTTGTATCTACTTTATAATTGAATATTATATTGAATTAGAAAAGACTAATGAAGTTAAATGTGAACACAAAAAAGATTACTTATTTTTACTTTATTCTAATTGATTTCAATATAAAATTAAACATAGGATTGCGTTTAATACGTTTGAGAATAAAACAATATTAGAAATCATTAATACCAGGTAATTATTTATTAAACACAGTTTTATTAAAACTGGTATGCAAATTATTCACACCATATATTATGTAAACATTTATTTCTTAATGATATATAACACACATTGCAGGATTTTAAACACATTAATACCATTCGCTGTTTCAAGGCAAATCTATCTCAGCTAGACCTTAATAGAGACATTGTTAGTAAATAAGATGCTAATTAAGATTAAATAAAGATTATTTAATAACCATTGAGAATATAACGTAAATAACTTACAGACACACACACATTCTCCATTACAATAAGATATACTGTATTTCTTTAAAACTCCTAAACCCATGGATAGATTTATCTGTTTTTAACCCTTCACAAATAAAGAAATCCAAATTGGTTCTTTAGACAAAATTATCTTCCTGAATAGATGTTGAGCCCATCCACATTTTATTTCTGTCTTTTGAATAGACTGTTTTGCACCAACTTATAAACAAACATATTTTCTCTCCTCCCCCACAATTACTTCTTCTCTAAACAAACTAATGGCAGTTAAAATCACCATCCACTCTTCAGGAGGGTCAGTTTCCTGTCTGTATCATTTAAAAAGGAACTTGACATATATCAATGTCATTATGGATTTGAAAGGGTCATTCTCCCAGAATAATATTTTAAATTACAATATATACATAGAGTCAAACATACATACATGCACTATTAAACATATGTTTTTTAGGGGGTGAATTTTGATCCTTTAAGAATTAAGATTTTAAAATGAACTTGATAATCTGATTTATTATATTTTTTGCTTACTTCTTACAGATTTTACAAGTATAGAAAAAAGACTGTGTATAGATAAAGGCGTTTTATTGGTTTGCTTTCTTTGGTCACTTTTTAATTCTATTCATAGATGATAGAGCATTGGACTGTTTATCTTTTTGTTTCTACCTCCTATATGGAATCATTATCGAAGATTTATTTTGAAGAAAAAAAAACGACTTTGTTTTATACCTGGAATTGAGCACTCTTCCCATAACCATAATGTACTTGTAAAATCTATGATACAAGAAAAACTTTAAAATTAACTCTAATGTATATTTGATGGGAAATTATTCAGAATTTATATCACTATTGTTGTAGTTGAACTATAGTGTAAGCTATTATCATCACTTTGTTTATTGGAAATTACTAATAGATATAGATATATATATGATATGTGTGTGTGGTTGAAAGTTGAGGAACAAAAGTGGATAAAACAAATAATTTCAATCAGTTAATATTTTGCATCTATGTATTTACAAAGCTTCAACATAAGTTCACAGAGGCGAAATATTAATTGGTTGAAATTGTTTGTGTTTTATCCACTTTTGTTCCTCAACTTTTAATTACATTTTGTTGGATTTTACCCAATCTCTTATTTTTTCATATATATATATATATATATATATATATATACACACACACACACACACACACACACACACACACACACACACACACACAACACCACCTCCGCACAAACAGGATGTGACACAAGGTCAAGTTCTTAAGCAGAATTTAATGGGTTTTATTTTTTGTTTTAGAAGAATTTTGGAAGAGATATTTGGAATCATTAATCATACCACACATAGCAACTAGAGAAAGCAGTAGCATTTCATAACAGAGTGTACTCAACTAATTACCCTATATAGTAAAACTGTAGAGGTATATGATTTAATGGTTACTGTCTTAGGAAATTTACACAGCAAGACAAGTTCAAATTCTGGATGAGGTTGTTTGCATTTCACATTGTGCTAATACCCTTGAGAAAGGTATAGATCCAACTATATTCCCTTCTGCTATGGGTAAATAGAGTGGGATCTTTAACTTTGGTATGGCAACCAGTCTAGGAGAAGGAAAACTCTGAATTGAAACCTGATAAACTCTTAAGAAATTGACCTTGTGTCACATCCTACTCATGCAGAGGGTATATATATATATATATATATATATATATATATATATATATATGTGTGTGTGTGTGTGTGTCTGAGGAAAATGGAAATGAATCCGTCAGATATGTTGAAAAGATATGAAGAAAAAAATTATTTTTTTGGTATGGATGAAATTTATTATATGCCGACATGTGTTTCGACCAGAATTTGCTTACACATACAGTATTCTATTTAAAATTATTTTATATATGAAATAAAAGGATAATAATAGAAAAAACACATGTAAACAATGGTCATCATCTTTTTTTTTAATATATATATATATATATATATATATATATATATATATATATAGTCTTTGTACATGACTATGTGTCTTAGGTTCTGTCATGTACTATTATATGAGAGAAAGACCTTTATACACATATACATATATTGGTAAATAAATTCTGATCTAACTACTCATGCATTTCTTAGAGGCCTCAGGAGTTTGCCATTCCTTTTTTTCCTGGAATTTTGTGACCTCCTTTGGAATGTTGAAAAATAATCTTAGAATAATTCCAGTGCTCTTTTTTTAGTAAGATTGAAGCAAACGTGAAAATAGAAGTGGTGGTTGTGGTGCTGATGTGTTTTCTGGGTAAATGTTGCTTGTTTCTGCCTGCTGATGATAAACATAGTCCAAGTGGTGGATTTATAAGAAGAGTTTTACTTAAAGGTAACAACAACAATCCTCCTCCGCCTCCTCCCCCTTTCTTTTTGTCTTTACTGATTAACACCACAAAAAGAACATCATTAAATACCCAATAAAAACACTTTACAAAAATACTTCATCAAAGTATTTCTTGTCATTCACTGATTGTTTTCTCACCAACTACTCAATTGATTTTACAAGTATCATACTGACAACAAAATAAAATAATCCTGGTTAAATATATTTACCAACCCCTTTGCATGAGTAGGATGTGGCACAAGGTCAATTTTTAAACTTAACTTTTGAATTCAGAGTTTTCCTTTTAGACCAGTTGCCATAGCAAGGTTAAAGAGCCCAGTCTGCCTTACTATTTACCTATATCTATAGTTGGATTTATACATTTTCCCAGGGGTATTAGCACTATGTGAAATGCAAACAGCCTGGTCCAGGATTTGTATTCGGGTTGCCAAGTCCATTTCCTGCAGCGATAACCATTATACCAAAAATTACTTTTACTTGCAAAAAAAAAAAAAGAAAGAAAGAAAAATCCTCTAGGCATAAAATAATCCCAGACAGATTGACATGCCATCAAAGTAATTCAATTCCTAAAAGATTTGTTGGTAAGATGAATTACAAAAAATATACCTATATATTCTTTATATGAGACTGTTTACATTCAACAATCCTCTTCCTTCTCCTTCTTTCTCTTTGTCTTTACTGATTACCACCATAAAAAGAACATCATTAAATACCCAATAAAAACACTTTACCAGAGTATTTCCTGTCATTCAATGATTGTTTTCTAACCAACTACTTAACTGATTTTACAAATATAATAAAGTCAGCGGAGTGGCCTATTGTTGGTATCAGCTGGACAGCGTGGGAGTCAATCCACTTTTCATTAGCACTAGAACACAGGGATTGTTTTTGCATTTGAGATGAAATGCCACACCTACCATCAGCTACTCATGTGCTGAATTGGTGAGGGCCAGTATCAAACCCGAAAACTTACGTTTCCTACCAAATGAGACTGACAACTAAATAAAATAATCTTGGTTATGGAATTATCTTTAGAGTGATGATTCTTCAGAATTGGTTAATCCAAAATATTTATCTGAAGAATTGTCACATTAAACTAATGAGACTGTTTGTGGTTTAATGGTTATCATCGGAGGAAATAGACACAGCGACCCAAGCTCAAGTACTGGATTAGGCTGTTTGCATTTCACATAGCACTAATACCCTTGATATCTATCCAACTATTCTTATGGGTAAATAGTAGGACGGACTGGATTCTTTAAACTTGATATGGCAGCCGGTCTAGGAGAAAGACAACTCTGAATTCGGACCTGTTAAACTCTGCTTAAAAGTTAATCTTGTGTGACATCTTGCTCAAGTGTATTAGCACTAGGTGAAATACAAACAGTCATGTCCAGTATTTGAACTCTTATGGCCATGTCTATTTTCTATGATGATAACCATTACACAACAAACACCTTACCAGTCTGCCTTACTATTTACCCATATCTGGAGGGAGAATAGTTGGTTGTATACCCTTCCCAAGGATATTAGCACTATGTGAAATGCAAACAGCCTCATCCAGGATTTCAACTCGTCTCTCCGTGTCCATTTCCTATGACAATAACTATTACACCACAAGAAAACCCTTGTGTTTATTTTGTTGTTTGGCTGGACACATTCGTATTCACATTTACAAAATGTATTGAATGATTTACAGTTCTGTAAGTGAATCCAACATTTTAAATATTACAATAAGAGGAATCATCAGACAAAACAGACAGGATGACACATTGAAACTTTTTTTAAATTAATTTGAAATTGATTGTGAGTGTTATAAATTATTATAATGGAGATTCTGTGTCTGTCCACCTGTAACCAAAACTATGTCATTGCTTATGTCACAATACCATCAGGAATTACATAAGTTTATCAACAAGTATTTGTTTTATAATCAAAATCATTAATACATAGAATAAATCTTATTTATTAACAATGTCTATGAAAATATGGGTTAGATTTGCCTTAAAACAGTCCATGTTATTAGTGCATTTAAAATCCTGCAATGTGTCTTATATATCACTAAGAAATAAAGGTTTACATGATATATAGTGTGGTTAATTTGCATACTGGTTTTAAGAGAATCAGGTTTAATAAATAATTACTTGGTGTCATTAATCTCTAATAGCATTGTTTTATTCTCCAATGTATTAAAATCAATCCTATGAATGATTTTATATAGAAACCAACTAAAGTATAATTAAAATAAGTGTAATCTTTTTATATTTCTTCTTATTAATTTCGTTAGTCTTTCTAATTTAATATATTTCATTACATTAAAACTTAGATACTTACACCTGGCAGAGGGCGCATATTCTTGCTAGTAAAAACTAAGGATTGTAATCAACAGACAATTACAATGAAGCTTATTTAATTGTATATATTAAACTAATGATCACTAAGAATAATTGTCACCCTGTAAAACTTTAGGGTGACAATTCTTCAGCTGATGCTTATTTTCTCATAAATGAGATTGTAGTAGGTTTTTATCCAACTCATTTGCCAGGATTAAGATGTGCCACAAGGTCACAAGTATGGGACATCCAGCAAGAAACAAACTTGCTATTCAGTAGTAATGGATCTGTAAGGCTAGCCTGATAACCATTACATACTCTATTGTAGTGATGAGTATCTTTTTTTTTTTTTTAAATAAAAAAAAGGTCAAAAAGAAACATCTTAACCCTTTTGCAAGCAGAATGATAATTTTTGTCACCAATGGTACACGAGCAAAGTGACTTTTTTTTTTCTTCAGTATTAGCTCAGTGTAAGGCATTTTCCTATTGGCTACTCTTTGATCAATTCAATGTATAGAAACATCACTAGGAGGCTCCACTGTGGTGTAGGAATTGTGTAAAGGTTGTTTTGCAAAATATCATAATTAAAAGTGAGTGCTTTGTTGTTTTCATGTTATTGTACTATGCTGATCAAATTATCATGTTTTTTTTTTTTTGTCTTTTGTTGTTTTTATATGGTATGATATAATACATAATAGAGTGTACCTACTAATAGTTTCGCTTAGTAGCTCATCAGGCAAGAATCTGACTCTATATATTTATATATATATATATATATATATATATATATATATATATATATATATATATTTTTTTTTTTTTTTTTTTTTTCTTTTTGCCAAGTGTTATCGTATTAATCGATTATTTTCAGTTGGTACTACCCTCTTGGTGTTTTTTTTTTTTTTTTCATTTTTTTCCCCCAGGTGAAGTTCGGTAGTATATTTTTACTATCAAACTATTTGCCGGGATTTTTTCTTACTGTAAGGGTTTACCAATAAGTATATTATATATATATATATATATATATATATATATATATATATATATATATATAATCGACTTGTTTGAACATACCCTCTATCTTTTTTTCAAACTTTGTGAAAATAATATTCCCACTCTACAAAGATTCAAAAAATCCAAACCAAAAAAAAAAAATGTCTGTGAAAGGGTTAATGTTCTTATCTGTAGAACATCAATCTACAATTCTCTCAACCTAATGATCTTTTATTGAGTTTATTGTGTGGGTGAGATATTCCAGCATTGGCACTTGACTATTGACTTCCTGCCTTTTAATTTAGCGTGACACTGAAAGCCTCACAGGTGGGGGTGGGGGTGGGGGAATAGGAGAGGTCAAGTAAAGTCAGGGTCAGGGTCATATTTGTGCAGCAAGGATAAAGAATGATGCTGGTAGTTGTGAGGGATGAAGAAGGAAATGTGTAAGGGGAAGGGATGAACCCCCTCACCATTTTTTGTACTGTATTTTATAATAAGGGAGGGTGTGTGTGTGTGTGTGTGTGTGTGTGTATGTGTTATATATATATATATATAATGTGTGTGTGTGTGTGAGTAAGTGTGTTAAGAATGTATTAAAGAAATAGCAGGAACTATCTACTTTTGCAGATGTCCTCTAATGTTTGTTTATATTCTTAGAGTGTAAGTATATGTCGTTTTGATGTGACTATTACTTCTCCTACTACTTACTTGAGAATCAACTGAGCAAAACTCTGTCCATGCTTATTTACATCAATTCCATCCCACCCCTTCTTCATCTTCATCCTCCTAACCACACCTCGAAACACTTCTCAACTTTCAGTTCATCTTATGAATGAAATACTTTTTTTTCCCTGCTAAATGATGTTGTATGCATGAGTTGGTACACATAGTATTTGTAAATTTTATTATTTTCATTTTGGTAAATGGTTACCAAATGATGAGAGGAAAATAATACATTTTTGGTAACATTTAATAAGTAAATTAATCATTTACTTAATGCTATATAAAGTATATGATAAACTACCAGTAGTTAGGCATAATGATTTACTGAGCTTGAATTAGTTTTGGCACAAGGCTAGAAATATAGAGCACTTTAATCAAGGACTGGTTTAGCTCGGTTGGTAGAGTATTCACCTAGGAATTGCAAGCTTCCAGGTTCAATACCGGTCCTCGCCAACTCAGCGCACATGTAGCACAGCTTGGGTAATCTGATCTGTGCAGTAAAGAATCTGGGAGCTGATGGTAGGTATTGTGCTCCACTTCAACAAAAGCAATCTCCCTTGCCTTGCGCTAGCGAAAGGGGGATAGACTCCCTTGCTGTTTGCCTGATACCAACAATAGGCCACTCTACAAACTTTACTTAGATTTGGTATAAATCCTTATATCCTCTAATAAAGAAATTACAGGGTGTTTTTTTTGTTTTTTTCTTTCTTTTTCTTTTTTTTTAATGAATTTTAAATAACAATTACATTTTGAACAAAACCTTAATTTCATACATTATTAGCCATTCTGTTAGATTTGGTTGGTTGGATTTTATGGCATGTCAACCCTTGTTGGGTTATTTTATGCCAAAGATGTTTTGTTTTATTAATTTTTGTTGGGTATTTAATCTTTTTTTAACTCATTTTTTTTAAACACATTTTAATTTTAATCTAATTTTAAACTCCTAGATAGAACTCTAACAGGTACTACCACACCACTACTCCATAAGAAAATCTTGTTTGCTTTGTATTTGACATAAAAGCAAAATATATTTGGCAATATTAAGTTGCAACCATTTTATTCTAATTCATCAAATGTCTTCTTTTTTCCATCCATCTGTCTGACATTGTATAACTTAAGAACAACTCAAGCTATGTCTGCCAAATTTTATGTGGTTATTAATGGGAGCATGTTTTTCGCATTTTTTTAAATCCCCAAACTTTTGAAGCTTTTAACTAGGTGCTGAATTTATAATGTGTTAAACTAGACCCTTACCTTGTGCCTGTCATGGTACTTGAATTCTTTTGTGAAATCCCTCCCCAGATATTTATATCAAATGTAATCCAAAAGTTCATGTTGATGAGGATTTTCAAATAGGGTGTGATTCAATAAATATGTAGTTCAAATTTATGGCGCCAAAGTTCCCATTTACAATTTCTGCTGGGACTAACTTAAAATCCTACTTTCTGCTCATAATTGCTTAAATTAACTACTTAAAATAGACTATAAAGATAGCATGCTTTTTATAATTACTATCTCTGTCCCATAATTCATTACCTTTACATATACATTTCATATACTAAATGTAAACTATTATGGGACAAAAGTTGTATAATGAAAGCTGGAGTACATGGATAGGTTATGTAATTAATTTTTTATTTGCTGTGATCTTTGTATTGACTTTTATTAAGAAGAAAAATATCTTATTATTCCACATTTCTCTCTCTCTCTCTCTCTCTCTCTCTCTCTCTCTCTCTCTCTCTCTCTCTCTCTCTCTCTCTCAGCAGCCGTACTTTATATATGTTGCATAGAAGTCAAATGTAAGTTAAGACATCTCAGTTAAATAATTGTTTCCCTTTGACACAGTTCCCACAATATAACAATATTTACTGGGAACGATTCTTTTCAAATGTTGAATGGGTTAAATATTTTGGATAAGAAATTCTCTTAGTTCTATATTCTTATTGAGTTGTGAAATTTTTTGGTTGGTTAGTTGATTGGATTTTACGGCATGTCAACCCTTGGGTGATTTTTTTTGCCAAAGACATTTTGTTTTATCTATTGTTTTTATCTATTTAACCCATAGATAAGACCCTAACAGGTACTACCACTACAGAGTGAGCTTGATAGTAATGGTGATGAAGGGGTACTCCACATTCCTCAGAGCTCCAAAATTGGAACTAGATGCAGTTTATTATCATACCCAGGACACTTAAGACCCTCAGTCCCTACCTTCTAGCACATATATGATAAAAAGGGTTAGTGGTTTGCCATAAGGGTATAAAAGACAGGACAATCTAGTGTTATCGCTTCACATCATGTGACCAGCTAATTGATTGTAGCAGGCCTCTCCAACCACCTGTTTAATCTAAGTAAGGGCCAAAGTAGAGTGATGGATGTCAGGGACTGCTCAGGCACCAGGATTCGGTCCTGTGAAGTTTTTTGTTGAAAGATCTCATTTTTTCCAAGTAAAGAGATGAATGAAATACAAAAGTTTCTATTTTCATTTGCATAGATTCCAAGTAAAAATGACTTTATTATTGTTTCATAGTTTGTGCCATCCTGTCAGCTGAGGCTGTAGAATACACTGACTGCACCTCTACAGAGGGGTAAGACCACCTGTTGGCCATAAGTGGCAACCTGTAATGCTTGAGAATGGGATCTTAGTGGCTGAATGGTCCATAACACACAACACTTTACTTTGGCCCTTACTTGATTGGTTACTTTACTGGGATCAACTGCATCTTCATCTTTCACACAACAAATGTTTTTGGTTGTTTCTGCTGTGTTATGGCCCAATTTGAACTCGTAAAGCATAAGTTCCCAAATTAGATCATGTTGCACGTTCATCCGTGCAGCTTTTAGATTGCACACATAATGAAGCAATGTACAACATATCAGTGCACTAACTATAACAATACTACCAACCATAATGCATACCTTCCATGGCTTGAACTACTTTGATCCCTTGAACTTATACCAAATATTGCAAAACTTTTGACTCACCTCTGGTGTTAACTTGATCTTGAATATTAAGTATTAAGGGCATGGTAATTAGCACATTGGTCTAAAAAACATTGGTGACTCAAAACTTCATTGTTCTACTAGATTCCTTGTGATAGCAACACATTTATTATTATCTCGATCTTTGTTGTTTCAGATATAATTTCCATAATATTTTAATAAGTCAGTTCATGTATCATGATGTAGACATTTGAAACTTATACAAACTATAATAAATAAAGGTATTAACTGAATTTAGTACAATATTACTACTCGAGAACTCTGCATTCATAATACCTTAACTAATAATAAAACCAAGTAATTTGAACCTCTATTCAGAATGCTAACACTTACCACAAAGATTTGACAAATGTATGCAGAGTATATATTTACCCCAACCACTTTGCACAAGCAGGATGTGACACAAGGTCTATTTTTAAGCAGTTTAACAGGCTTGAATTTAGTTTTCCTTCTTCTAAACAGATAGCTATACCAAGGTTAAAGAGCACATTCTGCCCTACTATTTACCCATAGCTGGAGGGAAAATAGTTGGATGCATACCTTTCCCAAGGGTATTAGTGCTATGTGAAATGTGACTTTATACAGGATTAGAACTAGTGTTGCTGTGCCCATTTCCTATGACAAAGACCATTACACTGCAGACCCCTCCAGCAAAGTAGATGTTTTTCATTACCTGACAAAATCATTTAGTAAATTTGTTCAGGCCAACTTTTATGACACTTCAGAATAGAAGTAGAAAATCCCAGGTGCTCAGAAGCCAACCAATATTGATTCAATTTGGTTTTGATTTCTCTGTTTAATGGGATATCAACATTTGTGGGTTATTTAATGTCAAAGCCTTCTTGTTAGAAGAACAGTAATGGTTCTGTTTAACCCATAGCCAGAAGGATTAGGGGGTTCATACCTTTCCCAAGGGTAATAGTCCAAAAGGGAACATAATAGCACAACTGGAGTTCAAACTTGCTTCCTACAATTTCACAATCCGTTGCTTTAGCTACAATACCACGGGGATTCTCCCTGACCAATATTGGTTGAAAGATGTAGCCACTAGTGTCTAAGATATTCTTATTTTCTATCAAATGTAACTAAAGTCAATCTATTTTACTTGAAGATTTTACAAGTATGCTGCAAGTATTTTTACTTTTGTTTGAAATCATCATCCTTAGTTTCATTAAGCCAACATATTTCTCCTCTGCTCATTAAAGATAAAAACAAAAAATAGAATTGCTCTCTATAACTTTGTGTTTTAGATTTTGCATTCATCTTAATGTAATATCTGCAGTTAGCATAGGATTTGAAAAGTATGGACTAAATTCATGACTATATATATTAACAACTATATTTATATTAAGTAGTCATGAATAGAAAACAATGTCTTTATCAGATGACACATGATGATACTTTACTTTTTATACGCACTTATAAGGATTAAATTCATTTACCCAACCCATTCATCACAGGTAGGATTTGACACAAGGTCACAAGTATGGAGCATCCAGCAAAGATTGAACTTTCTATTCAGTAGTAATGGATCTGCAAGACTAGCTTGCTAACCATTAGACACTGATGGGATTACATCTATCATAATATTTAAATAACAATGTTAAATAAATTAGGATCCAAACTTTTCTGAGATTTATTCTTTAATATGACAGTTTTTAAAAAGATATTTCATTGTGAGATTGTAGAATATTAACTCTTTACATCAGAAAATAATCCATTAAAACGTTTTAATCTAGAAGTAAAGTTGGTCGAGTCACCTATTGTTGGTAACAGTGAGAGAGTCTATCCTCTTTTTACTAGCACTAGGCCAGGGAGATTATTTTTTGCTGAGGTAGAGTGACACACCTATTGTCAGCTCCTAGATGCTTTACTACACAAATCACATTACCCAAACTGTTCTACTCCTGCATATAAAACCCAGAATCTTGTGATTCCTAGATGAATGCTCTACTGACTGAGCTAAACCTGCCATTGCATTGGAAGATAAGCCATTAAAACTTTTTAATCTACCCAGTAAAAAAACGTGAACTTTTGTGTCCCACAAATATTTGATCTTAATTGATTTCCTTTGTCCAACTTTTATTTTCACATCAGTTTTTCTTTCTTTCTTTCAGTTGGGTCATGAGTAAAAGTTGTAAAATCAGGTGAATTACCCTATTTTACTAAACAGCTTATTATTGATGTTGGATATAATATAGTTGCCAATGTCACTTGAACCTCTGAATGTATTAATGTATTTACTGATATATATATATATATACACACACATTTGTGTCTTTGTGTGAGTATATGAGACAAGGAACTGATTTTGTTATACATCATCAACTTTTCTAAAACTTTTACATCAGTTATAATTCTACTTATTAAATAAGCTGTTGTTGATATTCAAACTTGTAATTATTACATTTCTCGATGTAATTCATGTAAATGAATTATTTTTTAACTTAGAATGAAATTAATAGTTAAATTAGTATCATAGAAAAAATCATACTGACAATTCTTATCACAAAACAATTTTGAATACTTCTGATGGGAAGCCAAAAATAGAAGTTAGTTTTATATATATATATATATATATATATATATATACTTGTAGTAGCTACCCCACCCCTAATATTGCCATTCAACATTGTAATATATATATATATATATATATAAGCATGAAAACACATTTACTTATTTTCTTATAAAAGTTCATTTATTTAGTAGTTTCAAAATTATGATAATTTTGTTAACTTTTAAACATGGTATTTTGTGATATTTGGTTTTAAAATCCCTCATACATATAGAGCTTTTTTTTATCTTGTTAATGGAAAAAGCGTTGTCTGTGTAAATAGGCATGATTACTGACAAAAATATACTTTTTTTAATTTATTAGTTTACTTTTCACATCTCCAGAATAAATATTTGATATATAAGGTTCTTGAATATCTTTTTAAAAAATCAATATCATACATAGTTTCATGTATATTATACGCTCACATATCTAGAAAATCAACATAAAACACACACACACACACACACACACACACACACACACACACACACACACACACAGAATAATTAAGTGGATGTGTTAGTGAGAATTGATTATGTATTTAAAAAATAATAATACTTTCATTATTAGTATAAAAAATAATGATAATAAATAGTAACTTTATTGTCAAATCATAGTCAATCTTATGTCATGGTTAGGTGGCTACTGTGAATGCTTATTGTCTGACACGCATCAAATGAGAACACATGTAGACTTTTTTTTTTTTTTTTTTTGTGTACACATTCATCTTCCCCAGTTACCCCTTTTGCATTTTTATATATAAACATATCATACCTACATTCGGACACAAAAGAAGTGCGTACCAACACATATATGCATATCATCTTTACAAACATACAAGCATTCACATTAAATGGTAGTTTACCCCATTTGCACTTTTTTCTATCTACATAAAGAGAGAAAGAACGATAAAAGGGTGATTATGAATTATTTCTTGATGATAGAATTATGATTGAATAAAATCCTTAACACTAAGCAACATACAAGACAGAAAACTTTGGATTGACAGTTTTTAGTTACCTTTCTGTGTGTATACAATGAGTATGCATAAACTGTCTCCTCCTCGGGTTCCTATCTTGTCAGGTTATAGCTGCTGTTTTATTACTTGCCCGAAATACTCAATCTACTGTCATAGGCACCACTGCTTCAGGAATGGTTGAGTGAGAGGAATATTCATAACTTCAAGCAACAAACTTCAGTACTTTATGCGCGGGTCACTACTTTCATTTTGGTTTGACGCTGTTTTTCCTATAGAAAGATTATTTTTTGCCACAGGAACAATAACTTAAATTCTCTGAAATAAACTTGTAATTTTTGAGATTTTTTTTTTTACTTTTATTTTGCTATGCTTGGTTGACTTTTCTTTCTTTTTATTTAAATTTTGTTTCTTTTCTTTCTTTTTTAAATTTTCTTTCAGTTTCTTATCTTTGTTTATATCTATCTGCTTTTTTACTTTTTTTTTTTAGTCTGTCTCTTTTTCTTTTGTTTTCTTTGTGTGTGTATGTGTGTATTACCCACTCCTTTTTTTTCTGATTTTTATCTTATTATCATGTTGTTATCTTTTCTTATCTATTCCTTATATTCTCGCTGTTTATGCTTGATTATTATATGACAACTATCCGTCATTTATTTCACTGATAAAATTAAATATTTATCTGAATATATGCATCTTTATTTGCAAAATATACTTTGTTTACTTCTACATTTGTCACTGGCAATATCAGTTTTTACATCAGGAAAAAAAAAATGCAAAAAAAAGTACCCAACTTAAACAAGTTTATGGTAGTCACAGTACACTGATCACTAATGACAACCAATCATAACTTTGCCACAACAAGTCAACTAGAGTAAAAACATGTACTTACTATTTCAACAAAATAATATTTTTGTATCTTTTATATAAAGTATTTGTAAAATCCAACATTTCTTTCTTTGTTCAAATGTTGCCGGCATATGGCTAGTGCTACTGGCCAGAGTTTGGTATATTCCATTTTAGAAGTTGTGTTAGCAGGTGAATTGGTCTATTGTACCTCTGGTGACCATTTAACTTTTTCTCTTCCTCTCATCACTTTTTTAACAGCAGCCACCCTTAGTCTCTTCTGGTTACCTTAGAAATGGCACTAATAGATACTGGTGCCTCAGTTAACTTACTTCTCTCTCTCTCTCTCTTACTCTCTTTCTCCCTCTTTGTCTGTCTGTCTCTTCTGCTACTTCCTTCCTTTCTAAGTAGTACAAATGTTTCCAGTCTGTGGAATCAGGGATACCAACAAGTTGGCACTACCAGTGGTGGTGGTGTTAGTAGTAGTAGTAGTAGTAGTAATTATAAAAAAAAAACTCTTTCTTTCTCTCTATGAGCTTCACTTCTCACTCACTAGAGAATAGGCAAGTGTGAGAGAAATAAGAAAAAACTAAGAAAGGAGTTTTAAGAATCTTGTCTTGTTGTTGCCTGCTATTTTCTACTGCTAATGCCAGTATAGTTTTCATTCTTCCTCTAAGGAGTCAGGAATTGGGTTCCTAAAGAAAGAAAGTGAGGAGCAAGCTGGCTTACTGGCTTTTGATTAAAATGCTCTAAAGAAGATGTTGATACCCTTAACTGTTAGAATCTTATAAATCATCACAATAAACCACTATAATTTGTTTTTAATTGAAGTTGTTTGGAAAAATCTCCAAAAATGGACTATTTTCTTCCAGGAGATAAAAAAAAAAATGCTTTTCTTTTTTTTCTTTTTTTTTCTTAATAAATTTTTTTGAACAAGTGTCAGAAAGATGTTTCTTTTATTTCTGAATAATATTAATAAGAAACTATTGTTTATTGTTGACTTCAGAGAATCTCAGGGGATGGGGGCATAAAATTATCCACAAGGCCAAATTTGAAAAATGGGGAGCTGCGGGGGGTAAAGAAAATATATTCCCCACAAAATATATATATGAAGTATTTTGTAATTAATAATTATTATTTAAAATAAGATATTAAACTTATTTAGTTAAAATGTTAAATAAAACTAAACCATTTTGTTAACATAAATATTTATTCATTGTATTTTTTTAAATCTGATCTATGCAAAATAGCTGTTTTTAGTTTTCAGTTTCTTAAAATTCAAAATTTCTAATTTATTATTTAAATCAGGGTTTCTCAATGAGGAGCCCATGAGGGTTTTTTTTGTTGTTTTTTTGCGGGGGGGGGGTACAAAGAAATTGCATGTGGCTGAAGGGGGCCTCGGCCAATAAAAGGTTGAGAAACACTAATTTGATGTTTACTACCTATAAAAATTTTGTTGAAAGCATAGAGGAGCTGTTAACAACTCATAGGGCTATCTTTTCACCTCTGAATTTGGTAAAATCAAGTAAGAGTTTAAATAGAAGAAAAAAAACCTATAGCTGATTTTATCATATACATACTTTCTTGAGGATGTAAAAAATGTGCAGAAGAAAAAAAACTTTTCTTGGGTGTTGGTACAAGTTAAATGGCCAGTATTATCATGTAATGCATACTACATTTTGTGAGTCTGAGATATTTCAGGATGGTAAAGATTTTTATAATACATTAGGAATGGGTTAATCCAAGTTTAATTAAATCCTACCATCTATATATTAATACTCGTGTTCCTTAATTGGAACACCCTCTGGTTAAGAATGAGACCGTCCAAATCATCCAGGATGAAATGCAAAAATCTAAATCCTGATTATTTGATGTAGCTTATCCTCCAAATCTTTATTTCTTATGAGTGTCGTCATCTCAGCTAAATAATGCAACATTCCATTTTTATTAGAAAGAAAGAAAAGGGACATGCTACACAGAAAAAATATAAGGGAAAAAAAAGAAAGAGTAGAGGAAAAATATAGAAAGGGGGTGAGTGTGTGGGCATAACACTAATCTGTTTCAATCAAACATAATGAAAAGAAGGAAAGGAAGAAGAAAAAAGAGTGAGAGTTAAATCAAGATTATGATACATTTTACATATTGAACTATTTTAGCAATAGCTCTGAAGTAAATATATAGAACATAATGATTAGATTATCATACTGTGATATATCCACAGGTCCTCCTAGTTACTTGTCATTTCAGTTATTAATATCTATGAAGATCATTCAATAAATAAGGGGAAGGGGGGGGGGCAGGTACCTTTCTTTTTCCAGAATATTTTTTGCATTGTTTGGAATTGATTTGTAGCAGAAATTATTTTAATCTCACAAAAATATTTGTTTTGGGGCTATTCAAAATGATTGCGAATCAGAATACACTACATTTGAACAGAGGTCTGTTATTAAATGTTTTGTGGCTGAGAAGTGTAGACCATTTGAAATTTATAGAAGAATATGTGTATGGAAAAGCATGTTTTAGGATTTAAAAAGAAAAAAAATGTTTACAAATGGGTTAAGCATGTGTTTGCCACTACAAACCTGAGTTGAAAAGGCCATTGAGTGGAAGCAAACTGATTCTCTAGTAAAGTAAAAGTTCTGGACTCTGCAAGTCAGTAAAGAAAGTCATGTTTATAGTCTTCTGAGACATGAAAGGACTCATCACTATTGATTTCCTTGAAAAAAAGGTGCAAGTGTAAACAGTGCTTCCTATCAGCAAAATTCACCTTATTTATTGAATAAGCCCTGTATATATTTTGACCATTGTGAATATTATTAGTGTAGGTATTTACCCAATCCGTTTGCCACAGGTAGAATGTGACACAAGGTCACAAGTATGGGACATCCAGTGAGGATTGAATGCACTATTCAGTAGTAATGGATCTGCATGACTAGCTTGCTAACCATTATACCATAGTGGGGCGCCTGAATCCTATTAGGGTGTATCAAAAAAACAAAATTTTGCATTTCTTTAATAAGCTGATAGTTCATGGATAACCTTTTGGGAGCTCCTGTATGTTTTTGTTTGTTTCTTGCTTTTTAGCTTCTTATGTGATGATCTCATTTCTGGTGAAAGTTTTCCTCTGCTAGTGATTGAGTTTTTCCTCTACTTTAAATCTTAAAGCATCATAATCAACAACTGATAGTTTCTCTACTTTGCAGTCTTTATCTCAAAGTACAAGTCACTACCCTTAAACACACTTAAACCAGTTTTTGGCCAGTACAGTCAGATTTTGTTTCATTTCCTTCCTCTACTGACCACTGAGAGATATTTTCTTTTATTAGACTTAGATGCTCTTTCTAAGCCTTTGTTGACTATTCATTTTAATGGGTTCATTTGTCTTATGTAAAATCATGGTCTACTCTTTACTTTTCTCATCTTATATTTTCCAGTGTTGCACTTTTTATAGTCTGACTTGAACCAAAATTTATTAGGAGTGTGCAAAATTCATCTCTGCTTTTTTTTTCTTTTTTTTTTTCTTTGGAAAATTAGAGGCTAAATTTACAATTGAAAACCAATGCTTTTTTTTTATTGGGCTGCGGGTGCATGCATCTAATTCTATCTATCTATCTATTAATGCTAAAAAGACACCGAATATTTTGTTCATTGTTGATTAAAAGGAGATAAAAGCAAGAAAAAAATGGCGGGGAAGAGAAAAAATATAGAAACAAGTGAGCTAGCAGACTAGTTTCACTCAACAGAGCTAAATATCGAGGAGAATAAAGTTAACTAAGAACGATTAAGACACGTGTGTGTGTGTGTGTGTATGTATATATATATATATATATAGAGCCAGTTTAGCTCAGTTGGTAGAGCACCTGTCTAGGAATCTTAAGGTTCAGGGGTCGATACTGGTTCCCACTAACTCAACGCATGAGTAGCACATATAGGGTAATCTGATCTGTATGGCAAAGTGTGGAGCTGACGGAAGGTGTGGTGCTCTACCTCAGCAAAAAAAACACAATCTCACTGGTCTAGCGCTAGCTAAAAGGGGATAAACTCACTCACTGTCCAGCTGATACCAACAATAGGCCACTCCGTAACTTTACTTCACTTATATATATATATATATATAGTTTGAAACCTGCCTAGCAACATAATCCTTAAACCACCTGGCACCATGTTATCGGATTGTTGGTTTATTCAAAACTTTCCAGTTTACTTGTATTTATTTAATAACACCTCACTTTTACACTGTACTTACTATCTCAAGTCTTTGTATTATTTAATTGTTTTATATTCTTTTGTTGTCATTTGTTACTGCTCAATTCCTTTGCACAAGTGAAAAGATAGAATATTAACTTATGTCAATTTAAAAAAATTTTTTATTGTGGATTTAATTTTGTGTTACCAGTATGAATTTTCTTGGCCACTGTTAACATTCTTTTATCAAGTCTCGTATAAAACTGGTTTAAGAATTTCTCTGGGGTGAAAAAAAAAAGAAAAAAAGGATTTGAATTTCATTTTCAAATGCAACAATTTTTGGTATTAATAAATTTGTAGGAATTGCATATAACCTTTCAGTGATATGTGCATGTTCCTTGATATTTTGTATTGTTTTCAAAGTTTCTGACATTTTCAATATCTAAAGTCTTGCATGAGTTTCATTTTGATGTTGGTATTAAATTTATGCTGATTGTCATAGCATATCTCACTTAGTATTTTGGTGGGAAATATCTTTAATTACTGCCACTAGAAGAAAAACGCCCTCTGGGTGGTGTAAAAATAAATTTTTTGAAAAATATTTCCTGGGGGGGGGGGGGTAAAGATGTCAGAGGTTATGTATCATAACTAAGATCATCAAATTTATTAAAGGAGAAAAAAAAAAAAATTGAAATGGAAACTTAGTCCTGTCCATCTCAAATAAAATATTGTGTGCATCTATTGATTATTAATTAAATAATTGTTTTGAATATTTTACGCATAATCATAGGTATTTATTTATTTGTAAACTTTTTAGTTAACCTCTTGTTACTGAAAAAAGGGTGAGAGTAAAAAATGATTTTTAAAACTGATTACAGAGTTGTTCTTTATTTTATGTATTGACAATTTTCTGTATTGTGAGGTAAGCAGCGATGTAGTTTCAGTTACAGAGAAATCGAGACCGAATCTCTATTATTAATAGATGTATCATTGGACTGATTCATATCTTTCAATAAAGCTAATTGAAACAGGATACAGTTAACTTTGTGAGATTGAGAAAAGAAAATCAAGTTTAACTCAGACATAGGATAGTTAAGACAAAAATAAGAGTTTCACATTTGTGCTTTAAAATTTATTTTCAATTAGAAATGGCTACCCAGCAACACCTAGGTAGAAAAGGGGACCCTGTTGTATTGATTTACTTTTGAGATTTACAAATACTGGACATTTTTAAGTAGAATTTCAATGCTATTTCTATGTATATTTTAATTTTTAAATATCTTCAAATATAAATCAAATCTTCATATTTTTTACACAAAAAGCAAGAACCAGTGATATTTAGTGTATATATATATTTACTTTGTCGTTAATTGTTTTATTTTCATAGTTTCATCCGGACATACATACATACACACCAACTGTCCTGTATATATGTATAGATAGATTACTATTCTTTGTTGCTTTTGATTTCTATGGTTATGTTTAAATCACTGCTGCATAGGCTAGAGAAGGCAGCAAGAGGCATTGGCCTCTATGTGAATTGGATGATAAGCCTCTGAAATTAGATCAGTTTACATACCTAGGTAGTAATATCTCATCTACAGAAAACAATGTCAATATACGCATAGGAAAGGCATAGACTGATATTTCAATCATGTGGAAATCTGATCTCTCTGATATGTTAAAGCGAGAATTCTTCCAAGCTGTAACCATGTCAGTGCTACTGTATGGCTGCACTAAACACTTAGAGAAAAGGCTAGATGGGAACGACACAAGAAAGCTGTGTGCTGTATTGAACAAATCTTGGAAGCAGCACCTAACAAGAAAGCAACTGTGTGGCCACTTGAGTCTTATCATACAAACTGTCCAAATAAGGCCAAGAAGACATGCTGAACAGTGCTGGAAAAACAAGGACAAACTTATAAGTGACATTCTCCTGTGTACACCTATACATGGACACTAGTGTAGGCCAACCAGCAAAAACCTATATCAATCAGTTCTGTGTGGATTTGGGATACTGTGCAAAGCACCTGCCATGGGTGATGACTGATAGGGATGGTTGGTGAGAGAGAGTCATTGTTTTTGTTTTTTTTGATGTTTTGTTTTTATTTAAAATTACTCTCCTGTATCTTGCATAGACTTTTGAATTTTACATAATTTTTGTTAACTTTCAACTGATAAAGTTTCCAGTCTTGTTTTATTCTTCCATGAAAACCTTTTCATTTTCAAATTATAAAAGAATAATAATTTGTTTAATTTTTTGTAAACTAAGTATTGAAATTCTATTAGTAGATATGGTAGAAGAAATACTGTCTTTCTCAGCACACCAAACACAAAGGAAGGATTTGCTGATGTTTGATTAATTATTGTATTTGATTATAGATTGTACTAGAAAGCAGTAAATACTATTTTCTCTGGTATTTAAGATGTCACATATGTCTATTCAGTTCTTTTACAAATAAAGATTTCTTTCTTTCAATTTCAAATTATCATCTCAGGGTCCAAACCAGTCATGTTTATGATCTCCATCCCCAGAACAAATAGTTAATTATCCAACTATCAGGAAATTACTCATCTTAATATGTGTAGAGAGTTCCAACTCTTATCTTGGAGAGCTAAAGAAATATTAGATTATAGTATTAAGCTAAAAAGTCTCATGTAAATATCATAAGAAAATCTGTTAGAAATATAGTGTAATAATTCATGAGGCCACCTATAGTGATTATCTTGAATTTTCAGATTTATGACACTTTAAGATTACAATGTGCCAAACATCATTTTCTTTTTTTACAACAGTTTATTTTATATAAAAGCAATAAAATAGTAATCTTTTACAAAGTTCTTATGTATTTTTTATTGCAGATAAAGAATAACTTTGCTTGATTAGAGTTTAATCAAAACAATAATTAATATTTATTGTATACTCAAAGATTTTGTTTCCTGGGTATAACATTAAACTACATTTAGTGGTGAAGTTCCAATTCTGGAGCTCTAGGGAGTGTGGAGTACCCCTTTATTTGCCATTAATCCCTGGTTGTATATGCTAAGGTCCCATTTATGGGTTAAATAGAGAAAAAAATTAGTTTTAAAAAAAGTTCAATGCCCATCACAAAAGAATATAACAATGTCTTTGGCATGAAATAACCCAACAATGGTTGACATGCTATAAAATCCAACCTATCAACAATCTAAGATTTTGTATTACTTTACAATATGTTCTTATTTAATATGAACATTTCATGATACATTAGCAATAGTAAATAGTTTTGTTTGGTGATATGCCCAGTACAATTTAAGAATACACTCTTGAATTTAAACTAAAAAGATGAAATTAAGCATTACATTTCCAGTATCAAATAAACTGTTATTGCTATAATGATTCTCTGAAAAGACACAAATGCAATGGTTCATTCATCTGATGGTTTCACAGATTTCTTTAACATTGTCTCTAGAGTCCTACAAAGAGATGCATTAGTACAATTTATATTCATAATATGCCTAGACTACAAATGTCATTAGATCTAATAAAAGAAAAAGGCTTCATGCTAAAAAAAAAAAAAAAAGGTAAGAAGCTAGCGATATCCTACAGAGACTATTACAGATGTGGACTACACAGATGATCTAGTGCTTCTCGCAAATACACTTGCTCAAGCCGAATCACTGCTGCATAGCCCAGAAAAGGTAGCAAGAGACACTGGTCTCTATGTGAACTCAGATAAAACAAGGTTCATGTGTTTTAAACAAGATGGAGACACACTTGATGGTAAGCTTCTGGAAAGGCATGGATAGACAGGTTATCAATCATATTGAAATCAGATCTCTCTGATGAAATAAGACAAGAATTCTTCCAATCTCTAGCCATGTCAATGCTACTGTATGGCTGCACCACTTGCACTCTAATAAAATCCTTAGAAACTTTACAATAACACATCACTCAATAAGTCCCTAGCCTGACATATAGATGGTGCCACTAATAAAAAAATTAATATAATGGCACATGTCACAATTTGAGCCAATCGGATTATTAGTTTACAAATTACAGTTATTTTAGTGAAGCTACAGTTGCAAATTTTCAAACCAATGGAAAAATCTGAATTTCGTGTGTTAATAAAGCATTGTTTTCTGATGGGAAAAAATACTGTTCGAACAAAGGAATGAAAGGCTTGATAAGTGTTATTCAAACACTGCTCCATCAGAAACAATGGTTAAGAGGTGGTATACTGACTTTAAACATGGTTGTACAGACACACACAAATGATGCTGAATGCTTAGATTGCGCAAATTTGGTAGTTGCTACGGAAAACACCAAAAAACTCCACAAACTCATTTTAGCCAATTATAAATTGAAGCAGCTTGGGATAGCAGAGGAGTTGAAGATATCAGAAGGCAGTGTATTCATCATTTTGTATGAACATTTGTCAATGATAAAGCTGTATTCAAAGTGGGTGCCATGTTTGCTCACAGTCAATCATAAAAACCCCCAAAAAATTAGAGCATTGTTTGCAACTGTTTCAATGCAACAAAAAGTAGTTTTTGTGTAAATATGTGACAATGGATGAAAGTTGAATCCACCATTTCACTCCAGAGTGAAATCTGCAGTCAGCTGAATGGATAGCAACAGGTGAAAGCTGTTCAAATTGACCAAAGATGCAAACAATAGCAGGCAAGGTTTTGGCCCCCGTACTTTGGGATGTTCATTGATTACCTTGAGAAAGGAAGAACCATCAATAGCGAATATTATATAGCATTATTGGTGCGTTTGAAGGAAGAAATCGCCAGAAAACAGCCACAAATGAAGAAGAAAAAAGTGCTCTTTTACCAAGACAATGTACTGTGTTACAAATCGATTGCAATGATGGCAAAACTACATGAATTACATTTCGAATTGCTTTCGCACCTACCTTATTCTCCAGATCACTGGCTGTTTGCAGACCTCAAATGAATGCTCCAGGGAAAGAGATTTGGCTCCAATGAAGAAGTGATATCAGAAACTAATGCGTATTTTGAGGCCAAAGACAAATCGTTATACAAAAAAGGCATCAAATTGTTAGAGAAGTGTTGGAATCAGTGTATCACCCTCGAAGGAGAGTATGTTGATGAATAAAGTCGAATTTTGCCTAAAAGTTGTGTTTTTTTTTTAGTTAGGCCCGTGATTTATTGAGTGATGTGTTATTTTCTTGGTTGTGCAAGAGAGAGAATTGATTAATTAGTTGAGAAAAAATTAATAACACTGAAAAAACACTGAAAAAAGAGCTAATGCTAATGCTGTATATAAAGAGAAAGATGGAAGGCAATTTTCAGTATCAAAGATTGTGTTGAAAGAACTAAAATAGGATTTTCAAATTACTTTCAATAAAGCAGAGAGCTGGTCAGGATAACCACTTGTAACATTAAAGCAAATGATGAAAAGATATCAAAGGAAAGAAGAGAAAACAAAGAAAAACAGAAGATGTAAAAACTTGGCAGAGAAACTATCACAGATAAAAAGTCATAGATATGGTTATGCAAAGAACATATATAAAGGAAAATGAAGAAATCTTATCATGGAAATGCAGTGCAAATGCTGAAACACAAGAATTGTCAAAGAAAAAAAAATAGGCTAAATACAAAAAAAAAAAAAAAAAATCCTAGCAAATATTTGTAGAAAAAAGAAAGAAACCATAAGATGGATACCCCATAGTTGTGACCTTATGTCATATCCTACCCATGGCAAATAGGTTTGGTAAATATCTACTATAAATTACAAGATAAGAGGATGTAGCAATCTGAGTTAAAAAGGGAATGTAAAAACAGATACAACAGAGTAGGAATAGTGATACATTGGATATTGTATAAACCACTTGCTTTTAAACATGTAAACAAATGGTATGCACAAACATTTAATACTGTCCTATAAAATAAAAAGTAAAGTGATTGTTAGTGGTCAGGAATTAAAATCAGTATTACTGTCAGAATTAAACTATTATAATATTTGGATACAGCAAATATTCTGAGTAAAAATAAATTAATTCAAATTGGCACAAGGTTGCATTTCTGGAGCAGTCAACAAGAGTTAAGCAAATTCTTATTGGTTACACAACCATAATTTCTCTATGTACTTGTTGAGCTAAGCCAAGTTTGCTACAAATGCAGAATAGCATGCTAGGGATAATATCATTAGAATCGCATTTTATGTATAAATAGTATTAGATAATGGAAACTCCCAAAGTAGCCTAATACTGACCCTAAAACTAACCCTAACATCTCAAATGTTTTGGGTATTTCTGTGAAATGTAATTAAATGTAATGCTATTTATACATAATCTAATGATATTATCTCTTGCGTGCTATTCTGCATTAGTACCCCAAGTTTTCCTTACGGCTTTAATTCTAGAATATTTTGCATGGTCCAAATTCAGTCTTAATGGTTTGCTAAAGCAGCACAATCCAATGTTTAAGAGAGTCTGAAACTAAGAAAGTTTTCTTTCTAATATGATGATTGAAAGAATAGATAAATATCTTGAGTAAACACTTCTTGTTCTTTCTTTTGTTATTTCCAGATGTGCAGCTTGTTATCTTTTTTGTTATCAAACAAGAAAAACACTGGCAACACTCAATAATTGCTGATCATTTTTGTAATCTTAAATAAAATCTTTAGGAGATAATTATAAACTGACAGTGTTTAAATTGGTTTTAATGAGAGATGACCAGCTGGTATTTTGTGAAGGATGAGTGTAATTATATGAATTGTTCTACTGATGATACCTTCTGTTTAATTTCTTTATCTTTCATTTTGATTTAACTACTTGACATGAACAGATAGACAAACAGAAGGTGCCAGAACAACTTGTATTAAACAGTATAAAAACAGAGTTTACACATTTCTGCTTTTCTACCTTCTTTATAGTATTTACTAAAAGAAAAAAAAAGTGGTTTAGTGTTTTATTTAATAGATAGAATGATTATATTTTATGAATCTCATATTAATTTTTTTTTCTTTCTTCCAGTTGTAGCTTTGCTTTAGTTGATACATATGCATTGTGTTTATTTGTATAAATTGATAAAAATGTTGTATTGTATCAGATTCAAAAATCAAAATGGACATTTTATAACTGAAATAACCTACTACACTGTGTATGAAAATAAATTTTAATGCTTTTTACATATAAAAATAGGAGATCACATTATCCTCATGATCACACTATGTGGAGGGGAGGGGGGTAAAATATTTTAATGCTTTTTGCATTTAGAAATAGGGGATCACATTATATCCAAGATCACAGTGTGTGTGAAAATAAATGTTAATACTTTTTACATATAAAAATAGATCACATTATCTCCAAAATCACAGTGTGTATGAAAATAAATTTTTAATGCTTTTTACATATGAAAATAGAGTATCACATAATACAAGAATAAATACCATAAACATGGATTAAAATATTCAGCAGCATCAGTTTTTCTTTTAGTCACTTTTTAGGTCAAGAGAGTAAGCATCCTGATTCTAGGAATGAGACCTTAGGTTATTTAGACTTCAGTCTTCTACTCTACAATTTAAGACATATTTTAAGTGTCTGAACTTTGGTACATTCCTTTTGGAAATTGCAAAATAATCAAGTAATGTTTAGAAAGACAATTTCCAAGTAATCTCTAAGTAAACCTTTAAGAAGAAAAAAGAAAAAAAAGATTTTCATCAGCAGAATAAATAAATAAAATCTCTGTGTGTGTTTTATTTTTGGATTGACCACCATCAACTAAATAGTTGAAAGCAGGTGGTTTTAATAAAAGGAGACATTGAGAAAAAAATAAATAAATAAACAAAAGAACAATCAAAAAACAATCAAGATTCTTTGCTTTTTTTTTTTTTTAAATATTTTGTAAATTTTTCATGAAAAGTTTCACATTACCAAGAAATTAACTCTTTCTTTTTCCTGTACTATTCTTATTATAATTATCAAATTCATTTTTTTAACAAATTTATAATCTTGTGTAAATTTTTACTGTTGTCACTTTTCCAAATGGACCACTTTTGATCCTTTAGTTTCCAAGGGAAACAAACACAAAACATTATTCAATATTATTTTACATGAGACAAACAAAAGGGCATCATTTAGTTATTGGCTCAGATTAATTTAGTCTGGCCCAAGGTCATAGTAATAGAGCACTCAGTCAAACTCAGTACACTAATTAATGAGTATACAAGAGCTTTGTAATTACAATGCAGTATATCTCCTTATAGTTACTTGTCTTAGTTTGGCACAAAGCTACATTGATAGAGTAAGTATTTAGCCAATCCGTTTATCATGGGTCACAAGTATAGGGCATCCAGCAATGATCGAACTCACTATTCAGTAGTAACAAGACAAGCTTGCTAACCATGATGGGACACCATAATACTAATAATACAGTTTGCTAACAGGATGAGCTTTTCAAGTATTACACTATAGTAGAGACAATATATTTTGGTTATTGGCTTAGTATGGCACAAGGTCATAATAGTGGGGCACTTACTGGAGATCAAACCGACTACAAAATAACAAGTTAAAATACAAAATTTAAAGCACTTTTTAATGCTTATTCACCCTGTCTGCATTCCTTGCAGAGGGGTAAGATACTCGACCACCACCACCACCAAAAAAGGGTGTGTCCAGAGTATAACACTAAACTGCATTTGATGCTATGGTTCCAGTTCTGTTAGGATCCCATCTAACGATTAAAAAAAAATATATATATATTTGCCAATTATTTGTATTAGATAGGAATACTTGATATCATATGACCATGTGCAGAAAACTTAAGAAACTATACAAAAATGTAAATGTAGACATACAATGTACATCAATTACCTAACCTCTTGACATAAAATAACCCCAGATTAGTTGGCATGTCATTAAAATTAATCTCTTTTAAAAATTAAAAAAAAATATTTATCTGCTAAATAATTCATTATTTGATAACAAATATCCTGCCATTAAATGATGTATTTTCATGTTGGTTTTCAGCCGAGATTTTCTGAATTCTTGCTGATCCAGCTGTATTTTGTGCAATCTCTCAGGGGCCACTTAGCTGGCAAACAGCTGGCTGTTTCGATTAAAGCACGTTCCTAAGCACACAACAGACACCTTGCTATCTTCATTCTTTTTTAGCTGTTGAGTTTAGCATTTAATGCCCCCCACCCTTCTCTACATTCTCTTCCTACTTTCATCTATTCCAGTAATAAAATTAGAAATTGCCTTATCTCCTTTCCCTCAAAAGAAATGCATTTTCTTTGAAAGGATTTAATCAGTCCTGAAACCAGTTGTTATTCAAGAATTCTTTGAAACCATCATTTTTGCAACTAAAAAGATTTACTACAAAGCTTTATCTCTCTATAATTTGATTGACTGATTGATTTTAATGACATATCAAAACTGTCTAGGGTTATTTTATATCCAGAGGTTAGGGAATTGCATTCATTCTACATTCATATTTACATTTTTTGTGTAGTTGTTTCTTACATATTTACCAACCCCTCCACATAAGTAGAATGTAACACAAGGTCAATTTTTTAAGTAGAGTTTTAACAGGTTTGAATTCAGTTTTCCTTTTCCTCGACTGGTTCCCTAACCAAGGATAAAGAGTCCAGTCTGCCCTACTATTGACCCATAGCTGGAAGAAGAATAGTTTGATGCGTACTTTTCCTAAGTGTATTAGCGCTATGTGAAATGCAATCAGCCTTGTTCAGGATTTGAAATTGGGCTTAGAATACAGTGAATGTAGCAGATAGTTACCCCCCTCCCGCCAGGGTCTCTTGGGTATGACATTAAATTGTATCTAGTAGTGAAGTTCCAATTCTGGAATTTTGGGGAGTGTGGACTACCTCTTCATCATTATTACTCCAAGATCCACCCTGACCCAAAGTGGTTGTATCTGATAGCATCCCATTTATGGGTTAAATAGAAAAAATGAGTTTAAAAAAGTGATTTTTTAAAATTGAGTTTGAAAAAAATTTGAATACCCATCAAGAGTGAATAAAAATAGCATATTTGGCATAAAATAACCCAACAAGGGTTGACAAGCTGTAAAATCTAACCAATCAGCTGCCTTTTGTGTGGTGCTGTTCCAGGATTTGTTCAAGACCACACACAGCATCCTTGTATAGTTCCCATCTAGCTTTTTCTCAAAGTGTTTTTTATTAAGAGTCCAGGTGATGCAGCCATACAGTAGCACTGACACAGCTACAGTGTGTAAGAATTCTCACTTTATCATATCAGAGAGATCATATTTCCATATGATCGTTAATCTGTCTATAGCAGTCCATGTCTTTTCTATGCATATATCAACATTGCTTTCTGTAGATGAGATATTACTACCTAGAGATGCTCTATGCCCTGTTGCATCCTATCACAAAAACCATCTGGGTAAGACGAACAAGACATGCTGGACAATGTTGGAGAAGCAAGGACAAGCTCATGTGACATTATCCTATGGGCAGCCACACATAGATCTACCAGTATAGATCAACAAGCAAAAAAAACTACATTGATCATATACTGGATGCTGTGTAGAGGGCCTGCCAGGAGCTGTGGCTTATAGGGACAGGTGGTGAGGAAGAGTCAAGGAGATCCATGCTGTTGCACAACTTGATGTGATAATGAGATACTCTTAATTATTTCCGTAAATAATCATACAAGTTGGCTTCAAGATTTTTTGTTCAAAATTTAGGTTTAGGCTTCAGGTTGTCATATAAATCCTTCCCTGTTCATCCCACCTTACCACTATAGTAAATATTTACTCACTATATGATACTTACTATATAACAAAACCCATGCTTAGTAAGCTTGTTTAACATAGTTTACAATAAATGGTGAAAATCCTATATTGTAAAACAAATAGTTCACCACACACTGTTTCTTTCATCTGCTATAAAGTCATGGTGTCTTGGTTATAACATTAACTTATATTATCTGTAAATATCATCAAGCTAAACCCAAAGTGTCTAATAAAAATATTGTCTGTTTATGATTTATACAGCACTTCATTATAATGTTATGATAGAATACTTTATATATATATATATATATATATATATATATATATATATATAAAAAGATCTAAATAATTACTATGGCAAAAGTTCACATTTTTTACTCAGCATATAAGTCAGCTCTTCATTTCATAGAGATTTTTTCTCAAATTTTACTATTGAGGAGAAGTAAACACTTTTTAACAAACTTTATAAACAGAGTATCACCTATAAATAAGTACACCTAACAATTTTTAAGAATGTAAATTTCTTCTAAAACAAAGATACCAGATTTTATTATTTCTAGCGGAATGTTATACAATAAAAACAGATATCATTAGGTATTATTTATTACTAAACTCTACGGTGTTGAAACTCTATAACCAAAAATGAAATTGCCACACCCCTGTAACCAAAAATGAATCTCCATATATATATATATTATTATTATTATTATATTATTATTAAACTATTGGACTGAAAAAATAATAGAAAATCAACCACCTTAAAAGGGAAAATCTTTCCAAGTGTTATTTTAACATCATCACACACACACACAAGGGTGACACACAGTCAAAATAAAGCAAGAATGCTATTCATAACATATATTCATTTGGATGTCATTTACAAGGCGATTTATCTGATGATAAGCATATAATGCTTTGAAACCAGTGGTAATGATCTGCCAGTAAATGTATAGATTTATATAATAATAATAAATATAGCTCTTACAACTGTAATTAAGCATTATAATTTCCTTCAAAAAAAGTGTCTCTCTCTCTCTCTCTCTCTCTCTCTCTCTCTCTCTCTCTCTCTCTCTCTCTCTCTCTATATATATATATATATATATATATATATATGCAATGAGTGTTCTTATTTTTAGACTCCTATATTTTCATATTTTTGGTAACAGTTTCTTTGCTGTAGAATTTATTAATAAATAATACCTATTAATATCTGTTTTGATAATATCTATATTCCTTTTGAAAGCCAGCTAATGTCTGTTTTTTTCCTTTTTTTATTGCAGCCACTTGTCAAATTCAAAAGCCATTTGTATTATGAAGAAAAAGATTATGTCTCAGAAGCAGAAAAGAATTTACAAGTCAGTTATGGCAGCAAGGTAAGAATCTCAGAGACTTTTTTTTCTTATTTAAAAAGAAATATATACAGTATTTCCTAAAACAATTCACCACTGAATGCACCTCATAGACGGGTAATACCCCACTGCCCAATAAAGCCACCTGAGGACAGGATTTTGGTAGTTGAGCGGTCTGTGACTTGGGTACTAAGTGGTTTCATGAGATACAACACTCCACTTTGGCCCTTACTTGGTTTAGATGGGTGGTCAGAAAGACCCCATCCGATCAATCAGGTGGTTGTGTCAAGCCCAAGCACCTATATGTTTGTCCCGACCATATTCTTCAAATTGTTATTATGATAAACACTCTACCCTTATTATCATAAAGGTGCTAGAAGGTGGGCTGAAGGTCAACCACCAGTATTTTCATTAATACATATGCCTCAAAATTGTTTCTTCTAATTTATTGATACACATAAGTTAATGAAAATTATATCTACAAATTTGTTTATACACATGAAGTTAACTCTTTGCATACTTTAAGCCACTCACGGTGGCTCCCACCACACCCAAGCAAAGTACAAAAACTGATGGTTAGTTCCTTATGATTGAACAGAAGGACTGAGATTACAATAATAATAGGACTCTATTTGAATAGAATGATTTCTGAGGTGAATAGATAGTGAACTTTGAAATATCCAATCATACAGGTAAAAAATACTAAGAAAAATTTGGTACAGCCATGGGAGAAATTTAGTAGGCAAAGAGTTAAATCATACATATATATGAGAGAGTGAGAGAGAAAGACTTGGCATTAACTAACCCACAATGGTTGATATACCATTAAACACCAACCAACCAACCAACCTTAAACAATTCATTCATTCTGATAGTCTTCAGGATTTATTTTTGGATGTTTGCATATTTCCAACATCTTAAATACACTTCATTTTATGTTCTGTTAAATGACAGTTTAGATTTTTGTGTTTTCTTCTTATTGAACTCTACTTTCCTGTATAAGTGATACCTGTGATAGCAAGATGACTCACTCCAAGCAAGGTCTAAGGAGAAACTAACAATCTGGCTTGTGTGTGTCAGCCTCCAAGTGGCCTAAGTATCACTTATAAAACCTTCTATTTTAAGAATTAAAAGGTACCAATAAAACAGTTAGGAATTCTCCTTTTCACCTGGATACTTCAGTTATCATAAAAGAATATGAAATAACATGTTTGATTCCAAAGAAGTCAGGGCACCCAGACAATACTTACAGTATTAAAGATCACCTCCCACATAATTGTTTTTTGTGATTTTCACAGATTGCTTAAAGTACTGTAATAATGAAATGGGTGGGAGGGGCTTACGCTGATCATCCCATTTATGGGCTGGTATTGGTTGGTTGGCTGGCTCAGACAATTGAGATCTCAAAATGGCCTCCGACGTTACAATGTTACTAATTTCAGTGGAAACTAATTTTCCATTTAAAGGAAAGATCAAGAAAACTATCAAACTAATTTGGACTTGAATTCTTTTTAATAACATCTTGAACCCCAGTTCAATGGTCTCCTTGTTCTACATGTGAAAATCCGCTTTGACCGTTGACATTATATTCCAAATCTCAAGTGGCAGCCAACACCAAACTTTATGAACTGAACCAAACAGATGTTCTCTTGTTATGCAATCCAGATTTCTCATTGTTTCCTTCTGCTTTCATTTTCATGTGTTCCAAATATATTGTAGTCAATGATATTTCCCTTGAATTATATCATATACCCAACCACTTGTCAGGGCATCCCATTGTGGTATAAATGATTAGCAATCAGATCCATTACTACTGAATAGCGAGTTCATTTCTCACTAAATGCCTTATACATTAGTTATATTGACATCCTAAAGACTGTTAATTTATTTTATATTTCATTTATATAGACATTCATGCATTAAAAATTATATTGTAGTCAATAAATTCCTGCTGGGGCCCACCTGTTGGCCATGTGTGGTGACTCATGATCCTTAAGGACAGAATCCTGGTGGCTGAACAATCCATGACATGCCAAAACTCCACTTTGGTCCTACTTAGGCTAGACGGGTGGCTGGAGAGGGCCCCCTCCAATCAGTCATGTCAAGCCTTAGCACATATGGGATTATCCCAACCCTATTGGCCCTATGACAAGCCCCCAACACTTTTTCTGATATATATGCTAGAAGGCAGTGGATGAGGGTCTTATTGTCCTGGGTATGACATTAAACTGCATCCAGTGGGAAGTTCCATTTCTGGAACTCTGGGGGGGTATAGTACCCCTTCATCACTATTACTCCCAGGTACACTTGAGTTTAAATAAACAAATTTGAATACCATCAACATAAAATAGCCCAACAAGGGTTGACATGCTGTAAATCCAACCGACCAACCAACCAACCAACCAACCAAAATTTACCCTGGAATTGTATCATATACCAACCACTTGCCTGGTGTAATGGTTAGCAAGCTAGTCTCACAGATCAATTAATACTGAATAGCGAGTTTGTGTTCTCACTGAATGCCTCATTTATTAGTTATATTGACATACTAAAGATTATGTTAATTTATTTCATTTATATAGACTATATTAATTTATATAATCATTCAATAATCATTTAGATAAATATTTATAAAAAAAAATTATTGTCTCTAAATACCAAGACAAATTCTATTTGGTTGGTTGTACGGCATATCATCACTTTTGGGTTATTTAATGCTGAATCAAGTCATTTTGATGAACAAAGGACTCGGGTTGCTTACTGCAACAATAATTCAGTGGGTGTATTACAAGTTTAGTGGGAATTAAGCAAAGTATGTGCAACAAGTTTGTAAAAAAAAATGTAGCTTAATATTGTTGCAGGAGGGCAACTATGATAAAAGTTTAATTCTGAAATGAATCATAAATGTTGTTGAATGTATTGAACTGGCTCATCACTGCTTAACTTTGCTTGGTTGTTTGGTTGTTGTGTTTTATAGCATATCAACCGTCTTCAAGTCATTTAATTAAGTCATTTTTGATTAGCAAACAACTCTGGTTGCTTACAGTACCTGTTCCATTTCTTTGATTATCATCATGTAAAATTCTCTCTTTGAAAATAACATAATAATTTCCTCCATACATTTTGATGTTCTTGAAAAATAATTATCAAAGATTGCAGAATTAACAATAAACATTTGCACTCTTTCTCATAGCAATTGAATTAATATATGAAATTCATATGCAAATGTACCGACTATGGGACAGAGGTTGTAAATCCTAAAAAATTGTTCCCATCAAAAACAAGTATAACCAGATAATAATTGTGATAATTCTGATTGCCACTTGGGGATAACAAGCATTTGTTCATGATTAATCTTTTTAAACTTTTAGATAAAGCTATGTTAATATTGATAATATTATTTCTGAAATATAATTACCCAATTTTTTTCTTTCTATAATATCACAGAAAGGAGAAAATGTTCTTCTATTGTAATTTTCAAACACTAATTGAAGATTTGAATGTCAAATCATAATGTATTACTGATCCTATTTCCATTTTCTGATATATGATAAATCTTTTTCTTCGTATTATTATTATTATCATTCACTCCTTTTGAGTTTTTCATGTCAGCGTTAGCTGATGGTCTTTCACTGGAGTCTGAGTGACAGCAAGACTCCAGGACTAAGTATTCTAGCAGATTGCAGTATTCTGTATGGGCGCAATCTTTCCTCTGATGTCCAGATTTTCAATCCCTTTGGACCGTTCCAAGTGCACCAACTACAATTGGTATCACTTTGCCTTTCATATTCCATAACTTTTTCAGTTCTCTGGCAAGGTCCAAGTATTTGTCCATTTTTTCATTTTCCTTCAGCTTCACCCTGTGATCTGCTGGAACTGCAAAATCCACCAGTTGACAAGTTCTTTTTCTTTTTGTTAATCAACACTAGGTCTGGTCTTCTTGCTGGGATAAGGTGATCTGTTTTTATTTCAAAGTCCCAGAGAATTTTGTGTTTCATTCTCAAGAACAGATTCCGGTTTATGCACATACCATTTTGTTGTATGGTCAAAATTTAATTTTTTGCATAATTCCAGTGGATCACCTTCCCAACCCAGTCGTGTCTAGTTTTGTATTCCCGTTGTGCTAGTTTGCTACATTCGCAGAGTACATGGTTTACAGTTTCATCTCTATTACCGCATAGTCTACATTTTGTTGGGTCTTATCAATTTTCGCTTTGTTATAGTTTGTCCTTATGGCATTATTTTGTACAGCAATTATTAGTGATTCAGTTTCTCTTTTGAGGTTTCCTTTTCTTAACCATGTCCAAGTCTTCTTATGTGCAACCTCTTCAATTTGTAGTTTGAAGTGTCCATATAATTGTTTTTCTTCCCATTTTTGTTTTCTAAACTTTGTTGTTTTTCTGTTTGTCCATATGTCACATCTACTATTGTTGGCCGCCATAAGTAATCTGTCTTTGCTCTTTCTTGTGTAGTCTTCGAGTTGTTGGATTGTGGTTTCTACGCAGTCCTCTATGTTGGCAAGACCTCTTTCCCCTTCCTTTCTTGACACATATAATTTATCTCTATCGTCTCTAGGGTGGAGAGCCTTTATTATTATTATTATCATTATTATTATTTCACTCCATAAATTTTTCACACCCACCTTAGACAATGGTTCACTCCAGTATTTACTGGTTCACTAAGTATTCTAGCCAATCTCAACAATGCTGTTGTCTGGATGGTCTCTATTCTTCCTCTGATTTCCAACTCTTTTAGTCTATTGTCTAAACTCTTGGGAACCGTTCAAATGGCATCAACTACAATTGATATCACTATCACCCTCATATTCCACAGTTTTTTCAATTCTCTGGCAAGGTTCAGATATTTGTCTATCTTTTCATTTTCTTTCATCTTCACCATGTGATCTGCTGGGACTGCAAAATCAAATAATTGACAAGTTCTCTTTATCTTATTAATCAATACTAGGTCTTGTCTTCTGGTTGGGATAAGGTGATCTGTTATTATTATTATCATTATTTCCTCTTTATGAGTTTTTCACACCTGTTTTAACTGGTGATCTTTCACTGGAGTCTTAGTAACAGCAAGTCTCCAAGGCTATTCTAAGTATTCAAGCTTATCTTAACAATGCTGTTGTCTGGGTGGTCTTGATTCTTCCTCTGATCTCCAATTCCTCAAGTTTCCTTTTCAAGCCATTGGGGACTTTTCCAAGTATGCCAGCTACAATTGATATCATCATTACCTTCATGTTCCACAGCTTTTTCAGCTCTCTGGCAAGGTCCAAGTATTTGTCTACCTTTTCATTTTCTTTTATTTTCACTCTGTGGTCTACTGTAACAGCAAAATCCATTAGATGATTAACATGAGGTCTGGACTTCTGGATAGGATTGGGTATTCTGTTTTTCTCTCAAAATCTCAGAGAATTCTATGGGTCTCCTTTTCTGGTTTTTACATATACCATTTGTCATTGCCATCATCATCATTTAGACTTCTGTGGTGTGAAAACTTGAAAAGATTAGAATAATAATAATATGAGTCATGTGTGTTCATTTCCACCTGTAAAAATTAAACAAATATTTCTCAGCAGTCTCATGTGAAATTAATTTGTAATTTTTTGCCTCTGAATTTAAAAAAGAAAAAGGTGCTCCCCATTAGTCTTCAATTATACAATTCATAATTTGGAACTGCAAATAGTAAGAGAGAAACAATGTATCATGTAAAAATTGTAGACTAAAATCTAATGGTAATAATCCCTGACCATCTGAAATGAATCAGATATTGCCAGTTGGGAAACAATGATGGAAGGAAAGAGGGCAATTCTAATTTGATTATCTGATAAGAAAAGGTAAATAAATCATATGGGTGTGCCAATTGAATCTACTTTAGCTTTGGTAATGCAATATTTCTCATTATTTTAGCAAATATCCAAAATACTTTGTGAAAATTGTTTTTTGTTGGTTTTTATTTTTGAAATGAATTTGTGTGTGTGGGCATGTGTGTTTGTGCAATGACCAAAGAATAAATGTATTCTTGGATATGTACAAATTTATATACAACTAGCTAAAGTACCCGGTCCATGACCTGACTAAAAAAATTAGGAACACCAGACAATGTATTGTGACATATTTACATCCAAGGGTAAATAGTTATGGAAATTTTCGTGAAAATCGGACCATTAATTGATTTTTCATAGAATTTTTAAAAAAAACTTCTTGTCGTAACTTGTTTTTGGCTACGTTAAATTTTAGTTGATTTAACGGTGCAAATATGAAAACTGTTTTTTTTTTTTTATCATAATTTTCATTATTTCCGTAAGCTTTAATTTTTTTTTTAAATCATCAGGAGTTTGTTTAATGTTTCTTCTTTCGAATGGAAAAAGTTTCTTCAAGATAATATTAATTTTTATGAAAGTTTCATTGTGTTAAATATGGGGTGGGGGTAAATTTCACAGGGAAAATTGGTGGTACCTAAATAAGCCCTTTTATCTTAACAATTTTTAGAGAAAAAAAAATTGAAGTGGTGACTTAATTTTTTAAAAATCTGTCTATTTATTTATTATTAGAATTATATTTTCAAGTTACATATATTAGAATCATGTTTATTTTATGTTTGTTTAATGTTTAGTGTTTAAACACTAAACTTCATATAAGTTATTCAACTACCTCATTTTTTTACTTTTAAAATTTTATTGTCGTTTTATACATTTACTTGTTATTGTAATTTTAAAAACAATTATCTAAAAAGATGTTTGTTTATTATTAAAACATCGTAACAATTACAGTAGATTGTATTTCACATTTAAATGTTAAGCTAGGTATACCAAAAAAAATCGTTTGCTACGTTTTAAAAACGAATTAAAATTAATTAAATCTATTATTTAAGGTCAAACTTTTGTCTAAATCGATAAGTAGTAACATAATGACTATCATTAAAAAAAGAAAAATATCATTACATATGCAGTTTATTTTTAATACATTTAAAAAGGATTTGTTTTGGTCAATTTTGACGTGATCCGCCATTCTGTATCTTTTTCAAGGGTTTTAAGCGCTTGTTTACAATTTTAATGTAACATTCACGTTTGCAAAAAAATTTACCAAAAAATCAGGTATTTATCCGATTTTAATGAAATTTTCAGTATTGATTTATCAATTAATGAATTTTTAGTGCATCAGTTATTTTATTTCAAAACTTTAATTTAGTATTTTTGCTATGAAAAATTAATATATAAAATTCATTTAAAATATGAAAAGCCTGATATTAAGTTTAAAATGTTATATTTTTAGATTCTAGAAATAAATATCTACTTAACGCAAACCTTATTTTAGTACTTCAAAGTATACGTTTTGAAGAAAAACTCTATTGAAAATGTACCCCCCTATTTAAGCAGAAAAAATATCGATTTATAATTTTTTTCTTTTATAAGATAATAGCCAATTAAATAATTATTGAAATGAGTAAAAAAGAAATCTCCAAAAAAAATGAATTATTTATTATTTTCTTACATTTTATTTTTTGATTTTCAGTACTTATTTTCTCATAGAAAAGCCACCGTAATTTTTTATTTTTTTATTCATAACTTCGGTCTTTATTTATACTGTAATTAGTAAACTATAAGACCAACTCGAAAAACTGTTATGCCTCGAACATGGGGGGTGGGGGGATGAAAATTAAGTGACCTGAAAAAAATGAGAAAGTTTTTAAATAAAATAAGTAATGTATTATAAAGATCATTTATTGTTAAATAAACACTGAAAAATTAGTTAAAATCCGATAATTCCCTGATTTTTGGTAAATTATTTTCTGGAGGGGGATGGGCTAAAGTCATTTTGTCAAAAACGCATTTTAGGCCCATTTTGGATCTACCTATGTTAAGCTAAGTGTTACTAAGTGCTTACCCATTGCCAAGGATAGACAATATTATATGTGAAATTGCCAAATACAAAGTGTATAGCACGCTAAACCTCAGAAGTGCCTATCACCAAGTAGCTATCAAACCAGTAGATTGACCTTATACAGCTTTCTAACACTGAATGACGATAAATGCTTTTTGAAGTAGACACCATTAATTTATTGGGGTACACTGTGAAGAAAGGTTCAATGTCACCAGACCCGGAATGACTGAAGCCCCTACTAGGATTGCCCATTCCTAACAATATACATGCCCTAAAACGGGCTCTGGGCATGTTTGCACACTACTCTCAGTGGATTGCTTCTTTTTCAAGCAAAATACACCCATTGGTAAAAACGGACAGTTTTCCTCTTTCTTCCACAGCTGTGGAAGCTTTTAAAAATCTTAAAAAGGATATAGCAAACTCAACTATTACAACTGTAGATCCTGCTATTCCTCTGGTAGTGGAGACAGATGCATCCGATTATGCAATTGCTGCCTCTTTAAGGCAATCTGGACACCCTGTTGCTTTTTTTTCAAGGACCCTGTCGCATTCAGAACAGCAACACTCAGCAATTGAGAAAGAAGCTTATGCTATAGTAGAGTCACTCAGAAAATGGAGGCACTATTTGATCGGAAGACATTTCAGACTAATTACTGATCAAAAATCCATTGCATTCATGTTCAACACCAGGACAACAAGTAAAATTAAAAATGAAAAAATAGCTAGTTGGAAAATAGAACTCTTTTGTTTTTCTTTTGATGCTATCTACCGACCTGGTAAAGAGAATGTGGCAGTTGACACACTATCAAGGGTATGTAGCTCAATACCAAACATGAATGAGCTTCGTACCTTACACAATGAGCTGTGCCACCCAGGCATAACAAGGATGACACATGTGGTATGGACCAGAAATCTTCCCTATTCCTCGGACGATGTAAAAAAATTGATAAAATCCTGTAGAATATGTGCAGAACACAAACCACAGTTCTTCAGACCTAAAACCAGGACACTGATAAAAGCAACTCAACCATTCGAAAGGTGAAATATTGATTTTAAGGGTCCCCTACCATCAAAAAATGGGAATAGTTATATATTAACCATCATTGACAAATATTCACGATTCCCATTTGCATTTCATTGTCCAGATATATCAACAAATTCGGTGATACAGTGCTTATACTCGTTAATTGCCATTTTTGGAGTCCCAGCTTACATTCATTCAAACCGTTGAACCTCTTTCATATCCGAACAATGTAGACAATTTCTCCATGAACGAGGAGTGGCCACAAGTCGAACGACACCTTACCACCCTCAGGGTAATGGCCAATGCAAACGGTACAATAGCATCATATGGAAAACCATACAACTGGCTGCCACAAACTGTAAATGTCCAATCTCCCACTGAGAAGAACTCCTCCCCGAATCTCTGTATGCCATTAGAACACTACTATGTACAGCTACGAATGTTACGCCTCACGATAGGTTTCTCCCCTTTCAACAGAGAAGTTTGGCAGGAACCTCACTTCCTTCATGGCTCTCAAAATGGTTCTTCTGAGACGTTTTGTCCGTCATAGTAAGAATGACCCATTAACGAATGAAGTGGAACTGATTGAGGCGAATCCTCATTATTGCCCTTGCACGTCACTCTGATGGAAAAGAATCCAGTTTCCCTCAGAGACCTTGCACCCGCAGGGGATGTACCTGCACCTAATATAGCTTGCAAGGAGGTGTCTACATCTCAAAACCCTTCCACCTCAGCCGAATGGTCAACCTGCCGGCATTGCACCATATGACTCCTCTACAGACTCCCCGCAAGCATCAGATACGGATTCCATATTTTCTCTGGAATCCCAAAATGCCCACAGTGGGACATATGTGGACGATTGTCCAACTGCTCAGAAACGAGCCCACCCCCAAACCGATTTGGAACCCCTGTTCTCAGAATCACAACCACCTGCATGCAGAAGGAGACGCATCTTTACCAACTCGCGTCTGAGAGAGGAAACCCAGCTCACGATATCTTCAGACCAGGAAACCCAGGGTCTTGATTCTACTCCCACTATTGAACTACCACAACGTTCCAACAGAACCCGCAAAAAGCCTAGTCGATGGAGCGACTTCATCCCGTATGATTGAAATAAAATGGGGGAGAATGTAATAAGTAATTGAGTCACCTCCCCTTTATGTAAATTTAAAGTTTTGTAAAACTATATAAACTCCCAAGAGAACTGTAAATGTATTCAAAGTAGAATAAAGCTTACTCAAGTCTGACCGTGTCTGTTCTCTTATTACTACAGACTCTTTACCAAGAACTAAGAATTCTTTACCAGAGTAACCAAAGGATTCATTATTGACGGACTCTTTATCCATTCCACTGGATAAGCGCTTCTGCTTTAAGGCCAAAAAATGGCCCTTAAAAACGTAACAGTCTGGATTTTCCAGTATAGTTTAAAACCTTTCTTTTTAACAATTCCCAAAAGTTTAGTTGAAATCTGACCAAAAATGACACCCTGTAGGCTGGGGCTTTAGAATACACTAACTGCACCTCTGCAGAGGGGTAAGACCTCCCCCCATGGGGCTATCCTTTTACCATGGGTGGGGACCCATAATGCCTGAGGACAGGATTGTGATTGCTGAGCGGTTTGTGAGTCAGGTACTGAGTCCCATGACATGCAACACTCCACTTCAACCCTTATTTGGGTTAGACAGGCAGTTGGAGTGGTCATGTCAAGCCTTAGCAACTATATGATTGTCCCAATGGCATTCTTCAATTTGCTCTTATGGCAAACACCCACCCCTTTTTATCATATAGGTGCTAAAAGGCAGTTGCTGAGGGTCAATCACCAATATTTATTAATGAATGAAATAAAAGGAAATTATTTCTTAAGCAAATCATGTATATAAAAAACAAGATGTGGTATTAAATATCCCACAAGGGTTGATATATACCATTAAACCAAACAACCAACCTGACCAAAAATGACAGAGCCTTAGCTATACAGAGGGATTGACATTTTGTGAATTATGATAAGATATTAGAAATAATATACATGTGTTTATCTGTTCATATGAAATTATGTATGGAAATGCATGAAAAATGGGAACATGCGTATGTATAAAATATGATTTATATGTGTGTGTCTGTAGATAAGAGTATGTTTATATAACAGTGTGTATATATCAGGGCTTAAGTAAACATATGGAGTAGTATACATATTTATCAATGCATGTATGTAAACTTATTGGAAATAAGTACTTGTATACATATTTATAAAATGTGGAGAAAGTCTGCGTACAGAATATTGTGTATATGGGTTATGAGGGGGTGAGGTTTTCTAGCATACAGAATTGGTGTATACCACAAGATATTGCAGGAATTAAATAATCAAGTGGACATTTTTTGCAGTAATTACTTGCCTTCCAGCAATCGTTATTTGCACCTGTTGTTTTGCACATGCACCTTACTATGAATTAACACTTTGCTGACAAAGAACAAGTGATGATTTTTAATTCTTTTTTATAGGAAGAAGCTAGATTCTTCTTTGGCTGCTAAATACATTAAACTATATTTTATGCTTTATGCAAATATTTGTATATTTGTTTGTTTTACACATCTAATAAAAAAAGAAATGTGTGTGGGTGTTGATGTCAGCACTTCTTTCTGATACCTTGACTTATTTATCCAGATTTTACACCTAGTTTATCATCTATTGCAGAAAGTTCTCATAGAAGACTCTTAGGAAACATTTGAATATGTTATTGAGTAGAAAGAATAGGTGGGAGGGGCAGGAGCTCTCAAAGTACTTTTGACTAATAAGAAGAGAGCCCTTTTGGTTTGAATTCAGTTTTAAACCTTTAGTATCATGGCTTCAAGGAAAGAACCTCCTCACCTTTTGTGTGGACCTCCCAGAATTAAAGTATTTTGGAAAATGATACTCTTGTCTATTGATTTCTGACTGTTAGGGTTCCACCTATGGGTCCAATAGATCTGTTTAAAAAATATTCATATACAATAAGACTGTGCAAAAAAACCCAAAAAACTTAAGAAACAACTACACAAGAATCTGTAAATATGAATGTGATTCCCTAACCTCTTGGCATAAAATAACCCTAGACAAGTTGACATGCCATTAAAGTCAATCAATCAACCTGAATTCAAACCAGCTGTTCTCTGCTTAAAAATTGAACTTGTATCACATCCTGCCCCTGGCAGAGGGGTTGGGTAAATACCTAAGCTTTATTGGTGACCCAAATACTCAGATTGTGACCAAGAATTGATTAAAATATCAGTTGTTAATAAATTCTCTTGTTGGTAAAGAAAATTTGAAAATAAATATTTGTGTTTCTCAGTTGGGCTGGGGGGTGGGAGATTAACACAAAACCAAAAGTGAATGACTAAAATTTTGTTAAGAAAAAAACAAAAAAACAAAAAAAATCTTTCTTCTCATTTTGTCCACCATAAATAATTTTTTAAAATTCATTTCTGAAGTGCTTTCTTCCTTTTTTCTTTCCATCCTAGCTCTTAGAAAGGCTAAAAATATATGTACATCTTTTCTTTTCAGATCTGTACTTACAAGAATGGCAAATATCAAGGCCAGATGTTCTCAGATATATTTGAGGGTGTTTATCATCCTTCTGTATCACTGTACAAGAATGCTACTGTAAGTATTTCAGAGCTAATTGCAAATGAATTTTACATTGTCTTTTTTTTTAATGTTTTGTTTGACTTTCTTTGTGATTATTTTTTCAGGTTTACATTAATCTTTATCATAATTAGTAAACAGTGCCAAAATATATAGGCAGCTATGTAATAATGTGTAGCTCCTCCTTTTGCCTGTATAACAGTAACTATATATTTGCTCATAACTTCATGAATATTGATTCAGAATTGATAAAATTTTCACCTAACGAAGATAGCAACATTTTTAAAAAGGTGTCTTAACTTTACTTCTACCTATTTTTACTCTCAAAATATTTGTTTTTGTAATAACTTTGAAAAAAGTAAACCAAAATAAAAACATTGAGTATGAACTGACTTCTAGTTTCATTATGTTTGTTTAGTGAAAATCATATGAACTTTAAATCAATATTCATAAAGTTATAAGCAAATTCATGGGTTGTCTTATCATTTTATGGTGAAAATGGGTTTTAATTATAAAAACTAAATACATCTCTACAAGTAGAGATTAACTTGGATTTAAAATAGTCACAATTTCCAAGATAAACTTTAATCACTTTAAGATTTCAACTTTTGGACTGACAATTAAATCTATGCTATGTGTTGTTGATAATGAAATGAATAATGACTGAAATGTTATAATAAATCAATTCTACATTCTTATCCTTTGTATTAAATCTATACATATATATAAAGGACAGTTGGTGTGTATATATATATATATATATATATATATATATATATATATATATATATATGTATGTCTGGATGAAACTACAAAAATAAAATGTTGACATATATATATATATATATATATATATATATATATATATATATACACACATTGAATATCACTGGTTCCTACTTTTGGTGCAAAAATTATGAAGATTTGATTTATATTTGAAGATATTTAGAAATTAAAACATACAATGAAATAGCATTGAAATTCTACTTAAAAATATCCAGCATTTTGTAAATTAAGTAAACAAATCAATAAAGCAGGTTTTTCCCCAACAGGTGACGCTGGGTAGCTGCTTCTAGTTCTTTATAAAACAACCTGTATATTCTTTCAAAACATTATTTTAAAATATTCCACAATATTTTCCAAAACAAATCAGGTTAGATAGGATGTTTTTTATCTGCTTTTCTAGGTTAAGGAAAATTCAAGTGAATAATTCTATTTCAATAATTCTAATTTCAAGTAATTACAAGTATTTCAAGTAGCACAGTAAAATTGGAGAGATTCATTCATAGGATAATTTTATCAACTTTAAAACCAGATTATTTTAGAATGCTATATAATAATTCATAACAGCTCATCAGTCTCTGTTAATTTTTTGAATTCTTAGGCCCTTGGCCAGGGAGCGGCGTGGTATAGTGGCTAACGTGTTGAACTGCAACATCATAGTCATTGAGATCAAACTCTAGTCACACTATTATGTTCACTTTTGGACTAATAACCTTGAGAAAAGTAGGAATCCTCTCTTTCCCTAGATATGGGTTAAATAGTACCACTGCTTTTCTTCTACAAGGATGGCTTTGGGTTTTTTCTTTGTTTAATGGCATATCAATATTCATGGGTTATTTAATGCCAAACAAAACCTTGGCCCTTGATCATCAGACATGCTATACCTGATTTTACAAGAACAACAAAATACAAAACCCATTCAAAATTCAGCAAGTCAAATAAATTCAATTGTCTGGAGAAAGATTTGAATTTCCCTGATAATGTTATTTTATTTAGTCATAATTTTCCTTTCTGACTTGATGTTTCCACAAGACTAAAAAAAAAAAAAAAAAAAAAAAAAAATAACAAAACTAACATAGATTAGTCATGTAATGATAAAGATCCTAATGTCTAATAGCATTTACACGTTCCGCATCAATTCACATCCCAAGTTTTGTCAATGCTCATCCAGATTATTTTTCAAGTATATCAATCTTTGTCTGAAGAATAAATTAAAAACAAATTTGACAAATCTTTGGATCTCAATTTTCATTTACTTAAATGTGAGTCAGGATATAAGTTGTAAATAAAGAGATGTAGTGTTGCTACATAGACTTTCTTTTTTCTTTTGTTGTATTGTTGTTTTGAGGCTACAATATCTGGGGACTTTGGGGTGGGGGTCTTCAAAATTAAATGCTCGTTATACTTCTTGGTACAGTGTTTGTAGAAGTGATGTCATTTGTTTAGATGATTGTTCTTTCTGCTCACCCGCCCTGTCACTGGAGTTTAGAATACTCTGCCGAGGAGTAAGATTGCTCAAAAAAGGAGTGTCCTGAGTATGACACTAAACTGCGTGTAGAGGTAAGTAAGTATTTACAAAGGATTATTATCAAATACAAATAGTTTTAAAAATTATATAATTGTGTATAAATTAGTATTAGATAGGAATACTTGAAATCATATAACTGTGAAAAAAGCTCTTTAAAAAAAAATAAACAAAAATGTGAAACTGAATGTGATTCCCTAACCTCTGGGCATAAAATAAACATAGACAGGCTGACATGCAATTAATCAATCAATCATTTTCTGTTCACTTTCCATCTTACAGGCTGTTTCAAAAAATTTGATATCATTTGAGATATAAATGTCTAAGTAACTATATAGTCATGACAAATGAAACTAAACAAGTTTACTGTTAAGTAAAATAGATTTATTCATCAAAATTTGAATGAGAAATTCAAAGGTATGTAGATTTCATGAATGATTTCACAACATTTTCCCAACCCCACTCAACCATCTCTTCCGCTACTGGTATTCATCCAGCTCCTTTTGCCCTGCATAGACAGACTTTCTCTTTGAACTTTTTGTGCCATGTCAAAATCTGCATTGCAGTTGGTGCATTTCTGGCAAATTCTCTCACAGATGCACACTGCACAGTTTCTAATACACAAAACACCTTTTCTTCTCGAGTGAATAGTATTTCTATACCTGAAAAGAGAAAATAAAATAAAAACATTAAACATAGAATTTTGAGCTGTTTCTACACATGCTGTTAGAATCTGAGATAATTTGAATGAGAATTGGGCAAGTTATTAGATTAGATTACAAAATTATATCAAATTTTCTAAAACATCCTACATATGTGATTTTATGTTAATGAGTGTGACCAATCTGACACCAACATTAAAAACCTTTTCTGTAACACTGCAGAAATATACAATGTGAATGTTTCTACCTAACCTTTTTACAATGGGTAGGATGTGACACAAGTATGGGGCATTCAGCAAGGGTTGAATTCACTATTCTTGATTGCTAACCATCACAATGGGACACCCTGGAGTAATGTATAGATATAATTTTTTTTTATTGATTTTATATCTATATAAGTGAAAGTATTATATATATATATATGTGTGTGTGTGTGGTAGATGTTTGGAAACTTTTTGGGTTGTATTGGAAGCATGGAAAAGTATAAGATAAGGAATAATAGCCAAAATTCAATTTCTACAGTCCTGTAGAATGACTCATATTCATCACTTTGAATTTTGGTTGTTATTCCTTATCTTATATTTCTCCATATTTCCAATGCAACCACAAAAAGTTTCCCAACATACATCACATGTTATCTATAAAGAAGCATATGTGGACTCCCTAATAAAACACACACACACACACATATATGTATATGTATTTTTTTTTTTTTTTAGTTATTTCCTTTTTAGTCGTAATTTTCATGCACCTGATAGACTAGAAATTATCTAACCCATTGTTTGATGTTCTTTGTAAAAACGAGTCATGTATGATCTATGTGAATGTTCTGCTTGTCTTGACCTTGTCTCTCTCTCTCTCTCTTCCTCCCCCTCTTTATCTGTCTGTGCCATCCTGTCTGATAGGGTGAGGATGATGCTATAGTTGACAAAATCTGCTACTGTCAAGGAGATACTCATGAACCCCTTCCTCATTGGTAGATGTCACATCAAATAGCGGATGCTCTTTTACAGACAGAAAATTGTCTGTCCATGACGTACATGCTGCCATAAGTATGCTGCCAAAAAAGCCTGACCTAATAACCATGCTTCTGCAATCCAACCCACCCACCTGCTTACCTATCCCCCAACCTCTGCTTCCACCAGAAGCCATTCAGTGGAAAATTATTTGTCGGTAATTTTCCTTTGACAAAATCAAGTTAAAATCAAGACAAAAAAATGTTTTAAGTAATGCCTGTCAGTATATAAAATACTTTTTTGTTTGTTTTTCACCATCTGAGCAGTGAAAGATGGCTTACTCAAATTGCAAATAATATCTTTTCTTATCTTTTATTTATTATTATTAGTGTTTTGTTATATTTGCCTTCTTAGGCATCTCTCTTTTTTTACTATCTTTGAAAAAAAAAGAGTATCTTTACACAAAACATATACAATATTAATACAATATCTATATACAGATCAAATTCATTTGATAGTTCTCAAAAATGCCCTCTTAATTTGTTTTTCTTACCATTTTTCTTAAATCACCCAATTCAATCTTAAATTTTTTACCCTATTGCTGTTTGATCTGATTAGGCAATTTGTTCTAAGTGTTGGTTTAACTCAGTTGGAACAAGGTTCTGGGTTCAAAACGGACCCTCACCAACTTAGTGCATGAGGTGGCAGTAGATGAAGCACTTCATTTTAGCAAAAACAATATCCCTGATCTAGCACTAGTGAAAAGGGGATAGGTTCCTTCGATGTCTGTCTGATACCAACAATAGGCCACTCTACCTACTTTACTTACTATTAGCAAATTCCATTACTATCCACTTGTTGAATATTTGTCACAAAAATATTCATCTTATAAGTTTGGAATGATGCTGTTCTGGATAGAAAATTACTACTGCTATGAATTGAAAATTCTATCTGGAACAGCATTATTCTGATATAACATGAAATGAGCATAAAAAGTTCTTTGTGTAGCAATTACAGATTCATAAGTCTTAAAAAACATTATTCCAAGATGATTAACTTATTATAACTGAAAAAAGAATGCTGATACATTAGCTAGCTGGAGCTACCATTGCCACTTGCCTATGCTCACTTGCACTACACAGGTGATAGTTTAAAATGTGGAAGGTTCTTTCTACTATACCCTGTACTATCAAGTTTGATCATTCTTGACCAATAGTCTTATTTTATATTAATGTTCTATTTTTCTTTTTCACAAAGAATTTTTTTTTTCATTAAGTTTTTAAGAATTATATTTTTTCTATTCATTTAATGATTATATTCTGGACAAATCAATATTTAAACTGTAAATAATATTTTTTTTAACTATGAATATTAATTGCTTCATTTTCTGATTACTTTTAACTTTGTTGATGTCCATTGTTTCCTAAACTGAATGTTTATCCTTCTGTTTAATTATAAATAGTGGACATCTTACTGAAATTTTCTTAGCCATAAACCAAATTAATTAATTTTTTCCATGGATTTTTTTTACCAGAAAATCAAGGCTGGATTAAAAAAAAATAAGTGTGTTCTGTTTATATTTGTAGTATGAGCGATGACCACTAGAAAGTTATAAACATTAACCCCCTCAACAATTTTTATTAACTTATAAGTTCTCTTAAAAAAACATATTTCAGTATTATATAGAATAGTTGGATTCGTACCTTTCTCTAGTGTATTAGTGCTATGTGACATGCAAACAGCCATGTTCAGGATTTGAACTTGTCTTGCCGTGTCTATTTCCTACACTGGTAACCATTACACCATGTGCCTCTACTTATGAGAGTGGGGAAGATGGATATAAAGTCCAGTCTTTTGCAGAAGTGCAATCAGTTTTTGTTTCAATGAGCATGAATGTGCAAGAGTGACATTGGACCAAGAGAGTGAAGTAAATGCAAGGATGTTGATAAGACAGATACTACTGGTTGATTATAGTAATAACAATAATCAGGTTAGTGTTTTTTGGGGGTTTTTTTTCCCCCCAGAATTCCAGTTCTTCCTGAAATTTTGGCAATTATATTGTTTTATCACAGGTAAACCACATAAGTTTTAAAATACTGCCCTACATAGAGGGAATTTTCAAATAGTTTCTATAATAAATACTTTATGGCAATGCATAGTTCAAATCCTGAACAAGGCTTTTTTGCATCTCACATAGTGCTGTGGGGAAGGTATGCACCTCACTATTCTCCCTTCAGCTATGGGTAAATAGTAGGCCAGACTGGGCTCTTTAATCTTGGTATGACAACCAGTCTAGGAGAAGTAAAACTCTGAATTCAAACCTGTTTAACTCCACTTAAGAAATTGATCATGTGTTACATTCTACTTGTGTGCAGGGGTTTGTAAATATATATTAAACAAAATATAGGCATGCCTTTTCTGAAAGAAAATACAAGTTTCATTGCTGCATTTGATTAATTGATTGATTGACTAATTTTAACGGCATAATAATCCATCTAGGGTTATTTTATACCTAGACATTAGAAAATTGCATTCACTGTGCATTCATATTTACATTTTTTGTGTAATTGATTAATTCTTTTTTTTTTTTTCTAATTGATTTTTTTAAAAATTGACCTTGTGTCACATCCTGTTCGTGCAGAGGGTTTTGGTAAACACATATGATACGGGTCACTTTCTGCTTGTAAACAATTCTCTTACTTATGAATCCCTCACTAAGTATATTGTAATATCAGTTAGACTTTCCAAATAAAAACAAAATGTTATCTTCCAAAAAATCTTTGAACAGATTTTACTGATTTTTTATTCAATATTTTAAAGAAATTTATTTTCAAAATGATTCATCCCATTTCTTTCTATATGGAGCATATTGTAAGACTGTCTCTTCCAAATATCCACCATTGTCACCATTAAAATTGGTCAACACTCCTGCAATTGCTACAGAAAAAAGTTGAGCAAAAGAGTAACAAATATTAATTAGCTGACTTAGCAGTTCATTTTGAGTGTATTTTTTTATGGTTTTCTATATTATACATTTAATTATGGTTCAAGAGGGAATACTTTGCTTTACGTCATATAATCTCTGATTATCCATTGTTAAACATAATTATAAAAAACAAAAAAACAACAAATTGAAAAGCATATAATGAATTAACTATTATAAAGATTATTTATGAAACTTTTAATCTTTGTTTGCAAAGGATTTAAGCTGATTTTTTATTGTCTACAAATTCATTAGAAATTATTTGTTTACTAATTAACATATTATTAGGGGCAGGGTTAGCTCAGTCGGTAGAGTGTTCGGCTAGAAACCACAAGGTTCCTAGTTCGATACCGGTCCTCACCAATTCAGCGTATGAGTAGCACAGGGATCTGTGCGGTAAAGTAAGGAGCTGATGGTAGGTGTGGCGCTCCACCTCAGATGCTAAAACAATCTCCTTGGTCCAGCGCTATTGAAAAGGGGATAGACTCCCTCGCTGACTGGCTGATACCGACTTTAGGCCGCCCTGTCGACTTTACTTTTTACTTTATATGTTTATAAGCGCTTGTGCGGTAACAGTTATCATTGTAGGAAATGAATTTGGCTACTTGATTTCAAATCCTGAATGAGGCTGTTTGCATTTCATATAATGCTAATACCCCTGGAAATATATGAATCCAATATTTTTCCTCCAGCTAGTAGGGCAGACTAGGCTTTTTAACCTTGGTATGACAACCAGGCTAGGAGAAGGACAATTCTTAATGCAGTTCAGTTGTAGACCTAGAGAGGGATTGGCTCTGACAGGCTATTCCTGTCCAAGTCACTCTATAAAGTAGACCCCCCCCCCAGGTTACAGGATATGTTTAATTCTATATCTTTACTTTTGAAATATGAGTGGTTTGGTGACCTATAATTGTGACTGTCTAATATAAAATATTGGTAACTTATAAAAAGTGCAGAATAGTTCTCAGCACAAACAAGACAGGAATTACTTTTATCTTTCCTTTTTGTAAGGGTTAAATAAATTTTAGAAACCATGTCCTGTGTTGAAACTGTTGGATGAATGTGTGGGATTACATGACTCTAGGTCATTTCCTTTTTGGGTGGCCTCAGTTTCAGCCCTACCCACTCTTTTTCTTTTTTTGACTACCACCTTTTTTTTTTAATTCCAAAAGTTGGTAATATTTAAAAAAATAAAAAAAACAATAAAAACAACAACTCATTTTTAAGTTTAAAAAAAAAAACAGTATTAAATTTGTTTTACTTCATTTTATTATTGTTGCTTTTTATCACAACATTCTGAGTCAATAAATTCTTTGATAAAAAGCAACAACAACAACAACAAGGAGGTAAAACTTGTAATGAGATAAAAATGATCAAAACACTTCATGCAAAAAATCAAAAATAAATAATTGTAATATTATGAAAGGGAAAAGTTAGTTTTCTCCTTGATAGGATTAGACAATTCCTAAATGCATGTACTTGGAAAAATCATGAGAATTTTGTTATGCCAACAATTAGGTTGTTAATCCATTTCTAGAAATTATCCATTTTTTTGAGTAAATTTCTTTCTATTAATTGTTATTCCACAAAAACACCACACAGTTTTTCTATTATTAGCCCTTTTCTAAAAATTACAACATAATGATAGTTCCAAATATATATTAAAATAAATTTTCATTACTTTTGTCAAATTTATTTATTTTTTATTCTTTTTTTCATTGTCATTGCTAGCAATAAAATATATCCCAAATGAATGATACTTGGTGATTATCTTAATGTTAGGACAATACTTTTCCCTGTAGCTATTACATAATTATAAGTTTATTTATACCCTCAGGGAGATGACAAAGCTGAAATAGGGATGCAGATTTCTTTTGGGTTTTCTTAATGATTTAATTACAAAACAGCATTTAAAATAAGTGTTATTCAACTGCCCTACTTTTCTATGCTAGATAAATCACCCTCTCTATTGTTTGCAAGGTTTTTTCATAACAAAGGCTTTCTTAGAATGCATACAATTTTAAATGCTTTAGTTACTTTCCAAATAGAGGAACACTGGTAACTAATCAACCACTCTGCCCTGTTGGCTGGGGCTGTAGAATACGCTAACTCACCTCTGAAGAGGGGGTAAGACCCACCTCATGAAGCCACCTATTAGCTGTAGGTGGCAACCCATGATGCTGAAGGATGGAATAATGGTGGCTGAGAAGTCTATGATATGCAATACTCCACTTTGGCCATTACTTGGTGGTTGGAGAGGACCCTCTCTGATCAATTGGCTGGGCACTTCAAGCTCTTGTACCTACATTTGCCATAACAATAGGGTCGGCAAAATCGACCCTATTGTTATGGCTCTTCTTATCATATATGGGCTAGAAGGTGGTGGCTGAGGGTCTTATTGTCCTTGATATGATGTTCTAGTGTTGCAGTTCCAAATCTGGAGCTCTGAGGAGTGTGTGTACCCCTTCATTGCCATTACTCCCAGGTCCACTCTATAAAGATAAAAAATTAGTTTTTAAAAAGTGTGTTTAAAAAAATTGAATACTTAAGAAGACTGAGTTAAAAATATAAAAAATCGGCATAAAATAACCCAACAAGGGTTGACATGCCATAAAATCCAACCAGCCAACCTTATCAAACACTTTAACAGCTATTTTAAAATGATGCATATTAGGTTGTTTGGAAAATAATGGCCGATTTTACATTTAAATGTCTAATAAAAATGGCCATTATTTTCTAAATGACCTAAAAATTGGTCAGCATCTTTGTATGCAAGATGACCTTTTTAGATCATTGCTTCAAGCCAGTTGCTGGCAAACCTTTTGGATAGTATATGTGTATATATTGGCAATAATCTTCTAAAAAAAATGTCCTCACCTGCACATATTATCACTTATTATATTTGTATTTTACAAATACTGAATGTTCTGTAAGAATTCATTACTTTTGAATTCAAAAAACTGAAAAGTTAAGTAAAATATACATGTTTTTGGCAATTTTTTAGTTTTAATTTGATTAATTATAATTCAATTATTTCTCTAAAATTATTCTAGGCAAGAATAAAACAAAAATTCATAAAGGTGATATTTCCTTTTTCTTTCTTTCAATCTTTTTTTTTCTTTTTCTCTCCCACTCCAAATCCCTAACAAAAAAAAATTATCTCCTACATGCCAATAAAATGTTTTTGTGTACCATGTCCTAGGCACCTTCCATGAACCTGATGCCTGAACTAAACTCTACCATGGTCTCTAACCAGTTAGACTCTAGTCCATGGAAAACTGTGCTAAGGTCTCCCACCCCTATGATTTTGATTGATCAGACCCGCTTCAAATCAGATTTTGGTATTATGAACAATTCTGGCCATACTTGGCACACATATACCTGTACACTCTGACCAGCCAGAGATGGCCCTTGGGGACAATTAACTGAAATTGTACTACTTTAAGCTAATATATTATTATTGATAATAAAAATTAATTAGTAGATGTACTATATATGATTAATGGGTTAATAAAATGAAGCATTATGAATTTTACGAGATCAAATGATTTAAAACCAGTGTTATGCCCTTCTTCTCACATTAGCTGCATAGAAACATACTTGCTAAGATCCTATGGCATAGTGGCTAACGTGCTGGGCTGCAACATTGTAGTAACTGAGTTCAAACCTCAGTTGTGCTATTACATTCACTTTTTGATTAATATCCTTCAGAAAGGTATGAAACCCTTAATGACCCTCAGCTATGGGTTAAATAGTCCCACTATTGTTCTTATAAAGGGATGGCTACAATGGAGGCACATGGTGTAATGGTTATTGTTGAAAAAAAATTGATTTGATGATATGGGTTCAAATCTTTCAGAAAGAAATGCATCCAGCTATTCTTCCTACAGCTATAGGTAAATAGTATAGCAGACTGGGTTCTTTAACTTTGATTGGGCAATCTGCAAGCTGCAAACATTGTTACTTTCTCTCCATCTCCTTAACAAGTGAGCTTGTGCGTAGAGTCTAAAAAATAGCTGATTTTCAAGTGAAACTGGTGTTGCGGCCATGAGAAGATGAATGTAACCTGCGATTCCACCAATTTTACTTTTCTACTCTTGACTCACCTTATCATTATCATGTTTGACAATAAACAAATTCATAAATGTCACTCTTACAATATAATACAAAAGAAAGTATTTTCTCATTTGTGCATTAAAAACAGATCTAAGATTACTCAGATTATTTCTGTTCCTTTTATTGCCGCACAATAGCCAGCCAACAGTTTTGTATAGATGCTAATCAGGTGTGCACCTATAGGCAACATGAAAAATCCTCTTTTGTTGACTGCTTGACAAAAAAAAAGAAAGTTTGTCACTCTAATCTTTAACCACTTTTGTTATCTGCTGTGTATCGCTGATATTGACTTATAAATCCATCTTTATGTGGTTTCAACCTAAACCTGAAATTCTATCAATTGAGCAAATAGCTACATTCAGTGTTAAAATGTTTTGTTTTTTTAGACCTGGCTTTTCTCCTTAGCACCTATATGATTGTCCCAAACTTATTGCCCTTATGGCAAGCCCCAATCCATTTTATCATATGTGCTAGAAGGCAGTGGCTGAGTGTCTTATTGTCTTGGGTATGACATTAAAATCTATCTGATGGTGAAGTTCCAATTCTGGAGCTCTGGGGAATGTGGAGTACCCCTTCATCACCATTACTTCCAGGTCCACTCTGACCTGGAGTGGTAGTACCTGTTAGGGTCCTATTTATAGGTTAAATAGAAAAAAATGAGTTTTCAAAATATCTTCGGCATAAAATAACCCAACAAGGGTTGACATGACATAAAACCCAACCAACCAACTAAACTCCACTTTGGCCCTTACTAGGATGAGACGGGTGGTCAGAGGCTCCTTCCGATCAATCGGCTGGTCATGTCAACCCCTACCATATGATTATATGCCCTGACCATATTGCCCTTATGGCGAGCCCACACCCTTTTTATTATATATGTTCTAGAAGATGGTGGCTAAGGGTCTTAGTGTCCAGAGTAGGATGTTAAACTGCATCTAGTGACAAAATTCCAATTCTGGAGCTCTGGGGTGTTTGCCATTACTCTCAGGTCAGGAGTGGTAGTACCTGTTTGTGTCCCATTTATAGGTTAAATAGATAAAAAATGAGTTTTAAGAAATATGTCTAAAAAAAATTGAATACCTGAAAAGAATAAAATAAATGTCTTTGGCATAAAATAACCCAAAAGTTGACATGCTGTAAAATCCATCCAACCAACTGCCTCAGCACATGCATAGCACATCTTTGGTAATCTGATCTCTGCAGTAAAGCATGTGTGAGCTGAAGGCAAATGTGGCACTCTACCTCAGCAAAAGTAATCTCCCTGGTCTAGCACTAGCAAACAGGGGATAGACTCCCTCACTGTTCAATTGATATCGAAAATAGACCACTACACACTTTACTCATTACTTGCTACCTTGCAAATAAATAAATAAGGATATTGTTAAACCAGTTTTGAACTTCAGTTTATTTTCATCTGTTAATGAATAAGTATTTAATATCTTATTGAATTGAATAATCTGTTGATTTTTAGAAGATTTTTATTATTAATGAAATATTATGTGATTGTTTTGTTTAAGAAATAAGTTTTCAAAGTTTTCATTTTTTTTTTTTTTTTTTTTTTTTCCTTTTACATATTTCTCTATGATAAGCATTTAATTTATAACATTATCACTTCCTCCCTCTCTTGTCATTTCTTTCTTATTATATTTGCTTTCCTTTTATCTCTGACATATATTGTTCTTTTTCTTCTTTTTCTTCACTGTCAAAACAGAATAGTCCATTATTTAACTGACAATGTGTTACATTCAAACACATACATTCTTGTCTTATTCTACTAATATTATAGATTATTCACTTCACATAAAGGCTAAATTATCTTTTTTGAGCTAACATGATCGATTTGCTATATAAATGATAGATCTTGATATATGCAATTTATTTTATGTAATCCACAACATCATTGGATTTTTAAAAATATTACCTTATGTCAAGTATTATTATTATTTTCACTCAATATGAGTTTTTCTCACCAGTTTTAACTGGTGTTTTTTTTTTTTTTTTTTTTTTTTTTCAATGAAGTCTGAGTGATAGCAAGACTGCTCAGATCTCCAGGATTCTTCTGAGTATTCTAGCTGATTTTAATGGTGCTTTAGTCTGGATGGTCTCTGTTCTGCCTCTGATATCCAGTTTCCCCAGCTTTTTTTCTCAGGCCATTGAGACTCATTCCAAGGGCACCAACTATAATTAGTATCACCTTCATGTTTCACAGAAAGATCCAAGTATTTGTCCATCTTTTCTCTTTCTTTCTGCTTATTGGGTTCATTTCCTTATGATGATAACCGTTACACCACACACACATATATATATATAATACTCACTGTGATATAACAAGCACAATAGACACAAAAGAATCCTGCTTTAATGTGCTACCGTTTTATTTCATTGTGCACAGTTGTGATCTCATATGTCAAAGAACCCCCCCCTATATATATATATATATATATATATAATATATAAACATGGTCTGGCGAAACTCGGTGGCCTCAGATACCCACAAGTGGAAATGGTCCATAATCACAATATCCCTGGTATTCAAGGCCTTTTTATTCACAAAAATATATATATTATATATATTATATATATATATATATATATATATGTCATCCACGTACAGTACTGTTCCACTGTATCACGGCTCTTCAGTCCAACTAGACTTTGCAAGATGGGATTGAAATTCGACTAATTTTTTGTCTGTCAGAATCTTTACAACCAGCCCTCAGCACAACCCTCTTTAAGAAAGGGAATTTTATTGATATAAATATATACATATATGCATATAGGCTGCTAAGAGAGCTCTATCTATTTTAAGGAGAGCCTTGCAATTTTAGCATAATCATGTGGAAAAAGCTATGGGTCTACCATGGTTTTGATACTCCACAATCTCATCAGGAACCTAGATTTTATATATCATTGTATTTTATATATGTGTATATGAGTATATTTAATAAAAAGTCGATGAAACATTGTGTATATAACTATAAAGATCAGGACAATATTCCGAAAAATTCAAATAATACAAATTATCAAGCCTCATCTCAAATTCAGACAAATAATTTTCTTTTTATTTACCTTGATGATTGCCAACCATTTTGTTTAGAACTGAATGCCATGGCTGTTCCAAGAGATTAGGAAATATCTCTCTGATAAGCAGACATCCCTCCCTCCCCCTACTGGCAAAGTGATTGTTGCAGGATAGTAATCCCTTTTTGGTTGCTAAGTAAAGTAAGAGAGTGAATGGTCAAAATTGTTTCTTTTTTTTTTCTCTCCCAACTACAGATGCATGCATATGAGTGTGACTTCATTGTTGTTAGAGAATTAGTGATTTCAACTGACATTAGAGATAAGAAGACTTATAACGAGATGATCAGTTGATATTATTGTTTCTATTAATACTGGACAAGTAGATCTTTTTTTTCTTCTATGATTCAGGGGGAATCCCCATGGCGTAGTGGCTAACATGCTGGATTGTGACATTGTAGTAATGAGTTCAAACTCTAATCATGCTATTATGTTCACTTTCAAACTAATACCTTTGGGAAACTAATGCCCTCACTCCCCCAAATATGTGTTAAATAGTACAACTACTGTTCTTCTACAAGGTGGGGGTATCGACATGGTGTAGTGACCAACATGCTGGACTGTGACATCGTAGTAAGCAAGTCTGAACTCCAGTTACGCTATTACATTTACTTTCGGACTAATTTTGAAACCCCCTCTTACCCCAGATATGCGTTAAATAGTACAACTACTGTTCTTCTGCAAGGTGGGGGTATCCACATGGCATAGTGGCTAATGTGCTAGACTACAACATCATAGTAAGCAAGTTCGAATTCCAGTCCTGCTATTACGTTCACTTTTGGAAAAGGTATGAACCCCCTCATCCCCCCAGCTATGGGTTAAATATTATAACCCATGAACGTTGATATGCCATTAAACAAAGAAACCAATTTCCGAGTTATTTTTAGATCTCAGAGGCCTTTTTGATCATATAACTAACCAGGATTTCCATTTCTGACTCATTCAGGTCCTTGAAACATCTGACAACAGACACTACATTGTATATACAACAATTTTTCTTTTTCTTTTTTTTTTTTTCTTTTTTTCTTTTTTTTTAAGATAATGACATAATTTTTTAATAGTCCATGACCCTAAAAGGAAAATTGTTTTTGAGACTTAGACTATTGATCATAAAAGATTCTTGGAATTATATTATCTATATGAATATTTAGATAAACCAAGTACTTGTCTTCTATGTATAATATATTAAAACACTTAAATAAAACAAAAGCAGCCAAAACCATGGGTAATGTGATAGTTTTGTACTCTTCTTGTAAATGTTTTTAATAAAAGTAACTTCTAAATATGGTATTCTTTTAGAATTAAGTTTGCTTTCAGGATTTTCAAACTTTGTATCAGCCATGTTGGCTGGGGTTTTAGAATATTCTGACTGTGCCTCTACAGAAGGATAAGAACCCCTCCCCTCAATGGGTCCACCTGTTGGCTCTAGATGGTAACCTGTAATGCTAAAAGATGGGATCTTGGCGACTGAGCAGTCCATGACTTGCAACACTCTACTTTGGCTCTTACTTAGGCTAGACAGGTGGTCAGAGAGGCCCCCTCTGATCAATCGTTTGGTCACGTCAAGCGTTAGCACCTATATGATTGCCTTTATGTCCCTATGACAAGTCCCATCCTTTTAATCATATATGTTCTAGAAGGTGGATGAGGTTCTTAGTGTTCTAGGTATGACGTTAAACACTATATGATGGTGAGGTTCCAGGTTTGGGGAATGTGAAGCATCCCTTCATCACCATTGCTCCCAGGTTCACTCTGACCCAGAGTAGTAGTAGTAGTACCTGTTAGGGTCCCATCTACGAGTTAAATAGAAAAAATGTGTTTATAAAAAAAACTGAGTACCCATAAAGAATGTATTTATTCCAAAACAAACAACCTTTGTATCTAAAATGCAGCACTTTACACTACTGATCTTCATTTTAAATCCAAATGTTTTGCCTCACTTTTGACTCCTGACAAAAAAAGGAAAATACATTCTTATCATCTCATCTCTAGGTCCCATAACAGTTTGCTCACTGGCTACTCATCTAGCATGTCTTGGGTAGGAATAAACTGGCAAAGCCCATCCCTCTCCAGGTCTATAACTGGTTTGAATTCAGAGTTTTCTTTCTCCTAGACCGGTTAAGTTTTTTTTTTTCCAGTTTGTAAATTTCCCTACTCTCCAGATATTATTGGTGGGTTGGTTTCTGGAATATCAACCCTCTTTCAGGTCATTTAATGCTGATTCAAGTCATTTTTGATAAACAAAGGATTCAGATTGCTAACAGTACCTGCCGTTGTTAATTGGTCACCCAGTTAAGTATTGTACAGGCTCATCACTGCTTAACTTCAGTCTCCATAAATGGTCATTATATTCTAACACTCCATTTTTGTTTAACTCTCACATCTGAAAATAAAAGAATATTACAAAGAAAATACTTGGGTAAGTCAAAAGTGTTGTAATATTTTGGTAACATGAGGCACACCTTGGTAGCTCTGGATGCTTTTACCAACATTGTGAACTTAAAAAAAACCACACTGGCTGCAAGATGCTGAGCTTATCTAATACTCTTGGAGTTCTACTCGTCAGATTTGCTCCTATGAAGCACAACCTCAGAATCTATAGTTTTAGGTCTACCTGATCTTGCCAGATTGTCAAGATTCTTACAATTTATTGAAGCATCTTATTACTATATTGTGTATCAACTGCACCTTCACCTTTTGTACAATAACTGTTTTTGTTGTTGTTGTGACCGCATTCAGCTTGGGTCGGTTGAGCGAGCTTCATCAAATGAATTCACCATATCCCGAATGCATGAGATAAATTATGAATTCCTGAAAAGAATAAAAAGGGAATATGAAATTCACAAGCGGTCCCCAAACCCCACATGCATATCCCAGTCAGGGGAAGGAGATGCCCTTGTTTGTTGCAATTTTTCCATAGGTGCTGTGACAAGTATGCCAAAAGCCATTTGGATTTACGGTCAAGTCACATTGAAAGCACTGGTTCCCACTAGATCACCGAAATTAAGCAGTGATGAGCCTGTTCAATGTTTAGATGGGTGACCATTTAAACAACAGCAGATACTGTAAGAAACCAAATATCAAAATGACATGATTCAGTATTAAATGACCCAAAAAGGGTTGATATGCTGTAAAACAAAATAACCAACGAACCAAAAGTTGTTGATTCGTGACAATAATGGAGTCGCCCTAAGATTTTCATTTCAACGGAACCCCTTTAGCCGGGTTGTGGCCCTAATACCAATGTTTTCAGTGGCTTCTGTGGCATTATGGCCCAGTTCAAACTCATAAAGCATAAATTCATTGAATTAGACTACATTGCACATACATCCTTTCATGACTTTCAATTCACATACAGAGAGTGAAGTCATGTGTAACATGTCAGTACACCAACTACCATGATACTGCCAACCACAGCTGGTACCATGGCTTGTGATCAGGTGATAGATGCACATAAACCTGCACATACCACAATATTTCAAAACTTGACTCACCCTAGTAATAATTCTACTTCCTTGTAATTGTATTACAAGTAAAATGATTTGCATTTTATCTATAGTGGCCTATTTTCACTATCAACCGGACAGTGAGGGAGTCTACCCCCGTTTTGCTTGTGCTAGAAAAGGGAGCTTATTTTTGCTGAGGTGGAGCACCCCACCTACCGTCAGCTCCCCACTTTACAGCATAGGTCAGATAACCCAATCTGTGATACTCATATGCTGAGTTAGCAGGGACCAGTTTCAAACTCAGAACCTTGGAGATTCCAATTTACTTGTGTTATTTCTTGTCATGTCAGCAATGTGTTTGAATGTTACATGGACATTCAGAACATGGCGTAGTGGTTAATGTGCTGGACTGCGACATCTTAGTAAGGTAGTTTGAGATCCACTCACACTATTATGTTCACTGTTGGACTAATACCGTTGGGAAAGGTATGAACCCCCTTATCCTCCCAACTATGGGTTAAATAGTACCACTACTATTCTTCTACAAGGACCTATGAACTGCAATATTATAGTAAGCGAGTTGGAGATCCAGTCACACTATTATGTTCATTATTGGACTAATACCCTTAGGAAAGGTATGATCCCCCTTATTCCTCCAACTATAGGTTAAATAATGCTACTACTATTCTACAAGGACATTTGTATTTCACAATTGCTGGATGTTCTGTAAGAACACATTTATTATACGTGGACACACTCGTGTAGGCCAACCAACAAAAATCTACATCAATCAGCTCTGTTCAGATTCTGGATGTTGTGGGGAAGACCAGCCAGGGCTGATGACTAATAGGGCCAGGTGGCAAAAGATAGTCAAGAGAATACATGCTGTCAGTGAGACTTGATAATGAGAAAGATGACTTTGGCATTGAATAATCCACATAGGTTGATATGCCATTTAACCAAGAAATCAATCATTAGATATTCAGAATCAAGCTCTATTTAAAAAAAAGAATGAAATAGCCACTACCTCTCCATATTGTGGCATTCCATTTCTGTTCACCTGTCAGAAAGTTGTGTATTTTTGCACTTATAGAATTTCATGCCATTACATTAGAAAGATTGGATTTTTGCCAACGGAAAATATCATAAATTTATGATTAAAATAATAAATATAATTTTAAGTAAACAAACAATCTTCATACAATATGAAGGAAACTTTTTCAAGTGAAAATGACTCCCAATTAGTCTTATCTCAAACTTTTTCTTCTTTTTTTTTAATTTTTTTTTTTTTTTTTTTTTTTTTTTTCCACTCTTCATAGAATTACTTTGCCGGATACAACGATGTTTCTAACATACATCTGTCTTCACTGTTTGTGGGTGAGGCACAATGTGACTAAGTTCATGTGTTGGGTGTGGTACATATATCTATTGGGTTTCTCATCTTGCATCTTTCATATGCACTGTGTGAAGATAGCTCATTGGTTACAATGTTGGATCAGTGACCTTGGGATTTAAGATTTAATCTTTTGATCTAAAGAAGAAAGACATTTTGATAAAATGAAGGATGTTTATTTGGACAGTATTGTCTTTGTTTATACTCTGATTTTTTTCAGAGATTTAGGTTTAAACATTTGTTGATTTTCTTTGATGCCCTAAATGTAATGTTCAGTAGATAATTTAGAGAAGACATGAAATATGGCCCCAAAATTTTATCTGACTACCATGGATTTTTTCCGAGATTTAGCTTTAAATATTTGTTGATTTTAATGCCCTAAATGTAATGTTCAGTATATTTATCGAAGATATAAAATAGCTTTTAATAGTCCTGGGGATCCCGTGATGCAGTGGCTAGTGTGCTGGACAGCAACATCATACTAATACGTTCACTTTCAGAGTAATACACTTGAGAAAGGTATGAACCCTACCCCCCCCCCCCAGCTATGAGTTAAATAGTACAATACTTGGGTAAGTCAAAAGTTTTACAATATATGGGTGATGTGAGGCACAATTCAACAGCTCTAAATGCTTTTAGTGAGGTTGTTAAGGTGGCAAACTACACTATGCTCTGAGATATTTTGAAGCATAGCCTCAAGTCTACTTGACCTTGCCTGATTGTCAAGGTTCTTTCAGTTGCTATTACGTTCATTTTCATACTAATACCCTTAGGAAAGGTATGAACCCTTGATCCCCCAAGCTATGGGTTAAATAGTACCACTACTTTTCTTCTACAATGATGGCTTTGCATTAAATAACCTACAAAGATTGATATGCCATTAAACTAAGAAACAAAAACTAGTTTAATGGTCTAAGAAGTTTATTATCTGGCGACTATGGATTTTACTATAGAATCTGGTTCTTGTCAAAAATGCGTTGATTTTAATACTCTAAATGTAATGTGTCAGTATATGATTTATCAAAGACATTAAATAGCTTTTAATGGTCCCAGAAGTTTATCATCTGACAACCATGAATGTTCATATAGAAAGTAATTCTGCTTTTTTTATTGTGTTAGAATCAAACCCCTCTGTATATCATTCATAGTTGTGTTTGTGTCTGTTAATATTATACAATGCTATAAAGTACAAGGGAGTGTCATAAATTATCCGCACTCTTGTTTTTTCAATGGATTCACACAAAAGCAGGGATAAACAAGTACATCATTTTTCTACATAGTCTCTTTCTTTTTTGATGCAGTGGTCTACAAGCTTGTGTATTCCCTCTAAGAAGAAGGTTCTCAGTTGGTCATGCAACCATTTATGCATTGCTTCTTCTTACATCTTCATTTATGCATCACACTTATCTGGTCACTTTTAAACTTTTCTATCCACTCATATACACTTTTATGTGGCAGTGCACTGTCACTAAAAGCCTCCAATGAATTTCAGCCCATCAGACTCCTACAAACCAGAGAAATCAGGTAATTGCTTTTTATTCCTCCATGGTGCATACAGCAAGTGGATCAGCCATGTTTACATTGTAAAGACAGCAAACAAAATGGCGTGATCAGGCTCAAATTTTGATTATGTGACCACAACCATGCCAACTATAAGCACGCATGTGTAGAACACAATAAAAATATGTTATGGTGAAAGTGAGGATAATTTTTTACTTTTCCTTGTACTTGTCTTATTGTTGTCTTGTCAGTAGTATCTTTGAATGTTGCTTGGACATTCATAAATAAACTTCTTTTTAAAGATCTAAAACAACTTAAAATAAAAGTATAAAAGATAATATAAGACTTTAGTTCCTATTATTTACTAATCTTTGTTTAGTCTGGTACAAGGCCTCAAGTTACTTACAGTACTTGGTGTTCATTTAGTGGCTATTATAGATGTATAGTTATTTGTTTGGTTTTTTGTTGATGTTCTTTTTTTAATAGAAAATATCTCCCCTTCCTGTGAGAGACTTGAGACAGACCTTAGATTCCTGTTTTATATCTTCTATCAGGATGTAAGTAGCAAAATATAACTATAACAGCAATTGAAGTAATGAGTCATTGGAGTAACACTTTTGATACAGTAATATGGTATTATATATATAGTATTTATTACATAGGAATGTAGTTGTGTTTGTGTAGAGTAATTTCAGTCAAAGTTTGTGTATTGTCTCTAATATAATCAAATTGTTGACTGCTCTGTGGGAAGGGCTTAGAATATGCTGTCTGGATACCCTGAAGAGCAGTAAGATCCCTCCACCCAAAAAAGGGGTCCTAGGTATGACACTAAACTGCATCAGATGGTGAGGCTCTAGTTTTGGAGTTCTGGGGAGTGTGGAGTACTCCTTTATTGCCATTACTCCCAGTTCCACTCTGATCCGGAGTTTTAGTACTTGTTAGGGTCCCTTCTATGGGACAAATAGATCTGTTTAAACATGATTCATATTTGGTAGGAATATTTGATGCCATATAACTGTAAATTATTCTTATTAAGAATAGTCACTTGAAGCTATAAGTGTTTACTAAGGATTATTATTAGTTACTTGAAACCATATAACTGTGTGCAAACAAATGACTATTATCAAATAACTATAATTACTTGAAACCATATAATTATTAGTATTAGAGGGACATGCTTGAACCCCTACAACTGTGTAAATTATTTGTATTAGATAGAAATACTTGATATCATAATTGTGTCTAAAAAAAATTTAAAGAAACAACTTCACATAAAATGTAAATATAAATGTATTATGAATGAAATTCTCAAACCTCTAGACATAAAATAACCCTTGACTAGTTGACTTGTTGTTAAAATCAATCAATTAGTTTTTTGAAAACAAGGAATTTGGAGAGAAAAATTTAAATAATTCCTGAAATGAACTGTTGCTCATTGTCATAAAAGTAACAACATAAATGACTTGCAATAATTTTTTTTTATTTTTTTTTTTAAATAAAATTAGCCAGATAAATGTTAATTACAACTGGCAAAAAATATTGACACCACTTATAAAAAATATTGTTTTTTGTTAGTTAAGTCTATGCCTTGAAGAATCGAGGCTGTTATAAAAACCAGGGTAAGGGACTATTATCTCATACAGACTTTTTTTATACATACAGGGTGTCTATAAAGTCCTGCAGCAGATTTAAAATATAAGAATAAATCTGGCAGTCTTGTTGAAATGCAATAATCAAAACATACATAAAAAAAAAAAAAAAGTTGAACTTTTATATGATTGTTACTAAATGATTCTATCATTTTTACAACATGAGTTATTAAGTTTTCAATTTTAAAACTGCTGCAAGACTTTATGAAAAATGAAAAGAAAAAGATTTTTTTTTTTTTTTTTTTTTTCTTTAGATTATTTTTTTCTTTTTTTTAAAATTATTATTATTATCATCACCATCATAATCATTATTAAAATTTGTAACTGAAATGTTAGTCAATTGCACATACAATTCAATTTCTGATTGGTGCGATTCATTTACCTAAACATACAGTTCAATTTTCAGGGTCAAATCTATTACAAGACAATATTACTTTCACTATTTTCAAGATTAAGAAGACTTGGAATTAAAAAAAAACATTTACAAAATATCTTTTCAGCCACTCCCAAACATTTAAATGTAAGTCTTTCATATATTAGTGTTAATCTGCTTTGAGATAATTGAGGGGATTTCTACACATGTAGATATGAAAAGATTTCTTTTATCAATTCTAAGAGGATGTAAACTTTGTTAAATACCATTTCATGCTTCATTTTCCATAGACATATTGCCACAGTAAAAAAAAGTCTTCTAGTCATGCATTCATCGCTTCAAGAATCTTCTGGGCTGGAATCTGTTTGAGTGCCAGAAAATGGTCACGTGACTGCATTATAGCTGTTCTACTTTTTTCCTGCCTTACATCTATATTTTCCGTTATAGCTCGGCTCTCACGGAAGATGTCAAATTAATTTGACATCTTCCGTGAATTCATTGCCTGACTCTACCTATTGTCTCTGTAATGATAAATATGGATTTTATTTTGGTGCTAACTCCAAAAATATCTTCTTGTAGAGAATAGATATATCATAAGTAGAAGATTCTAAAGATGATCACAAGATACTTACATAGTTCCCACCATAAATGTCAGGACTATTTATATATGGAATGGGTGGGGGAAGTCCCCCATGGTGTAGTGGATAAAGAACTGGACTGTGACATTGTAGTCAGCAAGTTCAAACTCAAGTTCAGGGCTAATGTATTCATTTTAGGACTAATACTCTCATCCCCCACCTATGGGTTAAATAGTACTACTATTGTTCTTCTACAAGGAAGGCTTTGGTATTAAGTAACTCATGAAGGTCAATATGCCATTAAACAACAAAAAGACATATGGAATGGTACTTTGCTTGTCTATGGGTTCAAGATGGCAGCCTCTGTTGTGTGTTTGTGAGTTGAGAATACAGGAGCATTGGTCAACTGAAATCCTTTCAAATCACTTTAGTAAATAAGAAAAAAAGCATACTAAGAAAATGAAGAGAAAATTGGAACTGATAAAACAATAGAACATAGGGGTGAATGTGTGACTAATTTTAGTTTGTACCCTTGGAATGGTCCCCAAGGGTTTGGAAAAAAGACTGGCGGAATTGAAAATCAGAGGAAGAATCAAGACCACCCAAACAACAGCATTGTTAAGATCAGCTAGAATACTTGAAAGAGTCCTGGGGACTTGTCACTCAGACTCCAGTGAAACTCACAACAATGATAATGATACCAATCATAGTTGATGCCCTTGAAACAGTCTACAATGGAAAAGAGACACAAAGAACTGAAGATTGTAGGAAGAATTGAAGCCATCCAGACCCCAGCATTACTAAAATTGGCTAGGATACATAGGAGACCTGGAGAGACTTGTTGTCACTCCAGTGAAAAAACATTAGTTAGAGCTGGTATTAAAAACCAGTAAGGAGTGAAATAATGATGTTGTTATTATAATTATGGATGGTGAAAGAAATATAAATCTTTTTACTCTGATAAAGAATTTAAAAGTATACTAATTTTTTATTTATTTATTTTATTTTATTTTTTTATTTTTTTTTTTCAGTGGGAAAAATGGTACTAATGCACTTTAGCAAGCAAGAGATACTATCATTAGATTACATATAAAAAGCATTACATTTCATGGAAAAATCTATAATCTTTGAAGGTCAGAGTTAGGGTTAGTGTTTGGGTTAGGGTTAGGCTACGTCGGGAATTTCTGATATCTAATGAAATGATATTTAACTAATTTCAATACAATATAAATTATTTTTTTCAATAATTTTAGGGTCATGAAAATGACAAAACACACAGAACTGTAAGATGCCAAGTTAACCTGATACTCTCACAGTGCTACTCACCAGATTAGTCTCTATGGCTTGCCTTATGACCTCGGAATCCATAATTTTAATCTATCTGACCTTGCCTAATTATTGTGGTTCTTGCAACCCAAGCAAAATTTCTTTAACCATCTCGTTACTATACTGTGTATCAACTGTGCCTTCACCTTTCGTACAACAAATGTTTCTTGTTGTTTTCACAACATTACAGCTCATAAAGCATAAGTTGCCAAATTAGACTACATTACATATCTGTGTGGCTTTCAAATCATATAGGGATTGAAGCCATGCACAATGTGTCAGCATACCAACTACCACAATACTACCAACCACAGCAATTACCTTCCATTGCTTGAACTGCTTCAGTCACAGACCAAAATATTGTAAAACTTTTGATTCATTATAGTAATAACTTTTATTCCATATTGAATATGCAAAATCTTATTATTTTTGGGGTTTTTTCTTTCTACTACGACTTCTACAATTACTCATCACTCTCTCTCTCTCTCTCTCTCTCTCTCTCTCTCTCTCTCTCTATCTATCTATCTATCTATCTATCTATCTTTCATAAGATTCTAATTTTTAAAACATGGGTCACAAGTATTCTGTGTTAAAATCTTTAGACCTTATTTTTTCCCTACAGGCGTCTCAGGTGTATCTTGTACCAGTTCTCTCCACATCCACCTTAGTCAGTTCTTAGTTAAATTAGGAAAATAAAGACATTGTTCTTTTTTATTTTTTATTTTTATGTATACATCTTTATTATTTTTCTGAGACCAAAAACGCATGTGGTGAAGAATTCAGAGGACACCATTTTTCGTATATCTGACCAACAGGCTCTTCCCCACTCTTTTCTACCTCTTCAACCCGCTCTTTGCCACAGATTTGGCCATCATGTGACACTCTCAACCAATGAAAATATCTCGTCCAAGTCAATCAGGGGTCAAAAGCTCATACTGTCATACGTATCTAACTCTTTCTGTGTTTTTCCATGGGTTCTTATGTTGTTAAATTAAGATATTTTACACTACATTACAAAATGAATAGGCTACCCCATTCAATATGTAACACAGGTATTATTGGTAAACAGACAAATCTTGCCCCATTTACCAAAACTTTGTATGCAGCTATATAGCTTCATAATTGATTTTTTTTTTTTCAATCTGAAACTTTGAAAATATTTTGTATGGCATTAGAATTTTTACAATACAGCTTTTTTTCTTTTTTTTCTTTTCTTTTCTTTTTTTGTTTGCGTGACCATGCAGCCACACAGATTAGAGGGAAGACTGGTCTGGTTTTGTTTTGTTTTTTGTTGTTTTTTTCTCTCCTGACATAATAAACTTGAAAAGATGAGAACTGACATGGAAACTTTTGTGATTCAGTAAATCCTCTTTGATGTGTGACATGTTTAAATCCTTGCAACAAACAGAAGATTATAAAACCATTTGCACATTATTTACTAAATTTGCCTCATGTCATGATTATATATAAATCAAAACTAAACCTTATGTACTATTGGACAAATTTATGCAACATTATGATGAAAAAAACAATATTTTAATCATCTTGAACCTATATTCTAGTAATTTTTGTAGATATGTTACCATAACAGAGCAAAAATAGCACACTGTAACAAGATGTTTGTTAGTGCAATAGTGTTGAAACTAGCAGAACCTATGGATGTACCACATTTAATTATTACAATGTTTGATATGTTTACTTAAGGGTTTTTGCAAAATAGCTCAATATGTAAAAAGTATAATAATCTTGATTTAACTTTTTTCTCTCTCTCTCTCTCTCTCTCTCTCTCTCTCTCTCTCTCTCTCTCTCTCTCTCTCTCTCTCTCTCTCATGTTTGATTGAAACAGTTTAGTGTTATTGTTTCCACACACTCACAGCCTCTCTCTTTCTTTCTTCTTATTTTTTTCTGTGTAGCATGTCCTTTTTCTTCCCATTCTTTCTTTATGATGAAAACGGAATGGTCCATTATTTACCTGAGGTAATGACATTCATAAGAAATAAGATAAGATGAGCAACACCAGTTAATCAGGAGTTACATTTTAGTATTTCATCTTGGACAATTTGGATGGACTTATTTTTAACTAGAGGGTATTGCAAGATGATAACGGTTGTACTTTTAAGGAACACAAGTATTAATATATAGATATTCTCACTTAAAGGCTTGAGCTATTTTAGGAATGTGAGTATTAGTATAGATACTCTAGCTTAAAGTCTTAAATTATTTCCTATCAAATTAGTAACATAATAACAATAGCTGTTTATGTTTGTGCTCACTTTGATCATTATAATTTCTAAAGGGAGATAACTATTAAATTCTAATTACAGTTTACTTACTCTTTATCTATTTTCAATTGATTATAATATAAATTCTATAAATAGGGGCTTACTGTCATGTTGAAAGCCCTAGTTCCCGCTAGATCCCTTAAGTTAAGCAGCGATGAGCATGTTTAATACTTATTTGGGTGACCATTTAAGCAACAACAGGTACTGCAAAAAATCAAATACCAAAATGACTTGAATCAGCATTAAATGACCCAAAAAGGGTTGATATGCCATAAAACAAAACAATCAACCATCTATAAATAGGATGTCACTTGATATCAAACTTAATGGTCACCAAAGATGGCCATTAAGTAAGTCAGTAATAAAAGTAGAATAAATTAGGATGTTCTTAGATTTAAAAAAATATTTTCAAGTGGGAATTATTAATAATTGAAATATTGGTTGGTGGAGATTTTCACTCAATTTAGTTCAGTGTAAAATTTAGGATTAGAAATGTTTATTGCTTCAGGAAATTCATTGTTTGTAGGTTGTTTTTTTTTAACTGACTATACTTTCTTTAAGAAAATAATCTATATTTATGTAACACTAGCAGAGCTATCCAGCGTTGCCCGGATTTAAAAAGTTAAAAATAAATCTCTTATCTATATTTATACATAGATTAATAAAAATTCTTTTTCTTCAAGAAAATAATCTATATTATGTAAAACTAGCAGCTATCCAGCTTTTCCCAGATTTAAAAAGTTAAAAATAAATCTCTTATCTATATCTATATATAGATTAATAGAAATTCTATTTCTATATATTTTTAAAAATCTTTTATTCTTTATATATTCTTGTTTTTAAGTTGTTTATTTTTATTCTTCTTTTTGTTTGTATTTTTTATTTTATTTGTCTTTTATTTGCTTTTTTTTATCATGTTTTATCCTTTATTAATTTTTGTTCTTTTAATCATTTTTTTAATTTTTCTTTTAATATATCTTTATTTTTTTTATTATCATTATATTTTTATTTAGCTTTTAATATGGAAAATGGGGGTTAAAAAGTTTTTTAACCCCCTTCCAGACAAAAATAGGCTGTGGATTTTATTGAACTTTGGCCTTTATTGGTCTCCACCGATTTTCCTTTATAAAAGGATGTGCACTTAGTCATTATACAAACAAACAGACAGATGTACAAAATCTTATATATAGACGCAATATCTATAAAAAAATTAAAAAAAGAATTTTTTTGATTTAAGGATTCTTTTAAATTCTCATTAAAAATTCTTTCAAAAAATGATATATAATTTCTTTTTGGGGAAAAAAGTGATAAAATGAAATATTCAGAGATTGAAATGTTCCTATATGTAGATATGAAAACTAGCAGGATGAAACAAATCCTTATTGATGAATAGTTTATATTTCTTTACATTTTTTTTTTCATTGTTCTGCTTACAATTTCAATAATAAAGACATTCCAAACATACTAAAATATATTCAGTTTCTATTAATCCTATGTTTGTAAACCACCCTATTGGCTGGGGCATTACAATACACCAACTGCACCTCTGCAGTGGGGTAAGATTCCCCCTGTTGGCCATAGGTGGCAACCCGTGATGCTTAAGGATGGAACCCAGGTGGCTGAGCAGTCCATGACATAAAACAATCCACTTTGGCTCTTACTTAGGCTAGATGGGCGGTTGGAGAAGCCCCCTCTGATCAATCAGCAGGTGGTGGTGAAGGGTCTTCATGTCCTGGGAATGACATCAAACTCTATCTCATGGTGAGGTTCCAGTTTTTGAGGTCTGGGGAATGTGGAGCACCCCTTCATCACCATTGCTCCTTTGTCCACTCTGACCTGGAATGGTAGTACCTGTTAGGGTTCCATCTATGGGTTAAATACAAAAATGTGTTTATAAAAACATTGAGTATCCATTAAGAATGAACTTTGGCCTTTGTTGATCTCCACCGATTTTCCTTTTCAATACTTTGTCGGCATTAAATGGCCCACTGAGGTTGATATGCCGTAAAACAAAACAATTATGTTTGTAAATATTTATTTTCTCTAAAATCAGTACATGTTATTTTTTATTTGATTACAAATCAACAAACTTTTGTGGAAAGTCTTATTCAACTAACCCTAAATTACAGGAAGGTTGTGTATGTATTTACCAACCCATCCATATGACCAGAATGTGACACAAGATCAATTTTTTAGTAGAGTTTAACAGATTTGAATTCAGAATTTTCTGTTTGGGAGAATTTGTGGCATATTAATGCACCATTCTTTTGTTATCAGCTCATTCAAAAATTGAAGCTTTTTCTACACAGACCAATTACCACTATAAACAAATCACCTGTGTAGTTAGTCCAATGGTTCACATCTTTAACAGAACTATTGAATCCTCATCCATCATATCGTGATAGATACCTTGAGTTCAAATAAGCCACTTTTCCACTGACAAAATATTTAACAAGAGAGTTTTGTACTTGCATAAAATTGTCAATATATTTACATTACATAATTGTTGCTTTTAAAAAAGTTTGCATTTAGATTCCTGTATTTATTGTTGTTTTTGTTTTGTTTTTTTCCAGGTAACAATCAATTATGGACCAACCTTTAAGTTTCCACCTGAAGAGTGTGGACCTTATACACCTGTAAGTATTTTTCTTTTCTTTCTTTTTTCTTTATAGCTTACTATTTTTGTTTGGAGGAAAGTTGAGTAGAGAGGTTAGATGTTTGTACAATTGATGCAAACAAAGGGATCATTACTACACATTAATTTTTTTCCCTAAGTGTTGGAAAAAGAAATTATTGCAATCAGTTTTATTTGTTAGAAATTTATATTCTACTTTAGTGGTATAAGTAATCAAAAGAGACATGTGGTTCATTTTATAATGAAATTCATCATTTAACTCAATATGCATTGAAATAAACCAACTTTATGATAATGATTAAAAATTTTTTTTTTTTTAGATTAGCTTCATCTCTGTTGTACTTTCACAAAACTTCTGTTGTTTCATTCTCTAGCCTTGTTCAGGTGAAATTTCATTGGGTGTTATTACTAATAATGTGTATATATATATATATATGTGTGTGTGTGTGTATATATAACTTGACTGTTAAATTATAGGATGACAGAAAATGAGCTATCTGTAAAGTTTTGAAGAAAAAACAGGATCCTATTATATCTCATAGTCTGGCTGACTAGATACAGCACAGACTACTTTTTTATGAACCCTTTTTTCTTTTTTTTTATTGGCTTGTTGGTTGGTTTGCTTATGGGTTATTTAAAGCCTGATGTATTTTATATATACTAGCAAATATATGCACCCTCCAGGTGCAAGTATTTAAGTTTTAATGTAATAGAATATTATATTAAATTAGAAAGTCTAATGAAACTAAATAAGAATGCAGATAAAGATTTGAAATAGAGGTGGGTATAATCAAAATATAGAACAACTGAAACTTACTCTTTGATCACTCCCGTCTTTCATTGCTAAATTCTCCTAATTTAACAATTTAGTTAAAATAGGAAGTAAAGAATAAAATTACAGTTATTTCTTCTTGTTAATGGATTTCTTTTAAAATTTATCCCCAAGATTTTTGTCATATTCATTAAGATAAAACCGAACAATTAGAAATCAATAATACTAAGCACATATTTATTAAAATCAAATTTTTAATATCAGTATACAAATTAGCCTTCCCATTCACACTGTGAAGCACTATTTTGTTGTATATATAAATACAATTGCATGTTATTCATATGCAGACATGGTCCACAGTATTAATAATGTTAAACAATTTTATCAATAATTTAGGTTTCAATAAAAAATAAAATCATGCAGAATGGGACATAATTAAGTAAGGGAATTGTGACTTGAGTAGTAATATAGTTTTGGTTACAGACAGACAAACACACATCTCCATTGTAATAAGATATTTATGATTTGTTAAAGAAATAAATTTTATTAACTTTGTGTATTAATTAACTGATGGTTTGGCCCTCAGTCACCACCTTCTAGCACCTATATGAAAAAAGACGTGGATGTTTACCATAAGACCAATTTGAAGAATATAGTTGTAAAAATTATATAGTTGCTAGGGCTTAACATGACCAGCCAATTGACCAAATAGGGCCTCTCTGACCGCCCATCTTGCCAAAGTAAGAGCTGAAATGGAGTGTTGCATGTCACAGCATAACTTAGTGCTTGGCTCACAGACCGCTTAGCCACTACAATCCTGTCCTCAGGCATTACGGGTCGCCACTCACTACCAACATGTAGCCCATTTAGGGTTGGCGTCTTACCACTCTGCAGAGGTGCAAGTCAGTGTATTCTACAACCCCACTTGACAGTATGACAATGGCTTGTTTTACCTTAGAAAATATAAAATAATCTTCATTTTTCTCTGCATGATATACATCTATATAACTTCACGAATATTTCAGCTTTTATTGAATGAGCAAAATAAACAACGTTTAGACTTATTAACTGATGAGGTGATGATTTCAGAAAAATAGTTAAAATAATTAAAAAGAAAAAAAAAGGTAAAAGTGTCCATTATGTGTGTATTTTATGCACCTGCACATATTAAGTAAGAAATCAATATTTGTATTATATAAGTTATTTGTTACTTGTAGAAGGTAATTAAAATATAATCTTTCATATATATGTGTATGAATGAAAGAGGGGAGACACACAAACATATGAGGGGGGGAGATTAATAGCTCTGCAGCCTAATTTGATTATAACTGAATTTTGGTCTGAAATTTTCCCTGTATAATGTTCAATAAGTGTGATTAATGGAAAAACATTAGGTTAAATGCATTGATAAAGAAGAGTATGTAGAAAAATATTTCTTGTGAAAATTATGGCTGTTGTCTCTCCTTCCTTCTAGCTCTCTTTGCTCTTTGCAGCTACTTTCCTCTCTGTTTCACTCCTTCTCATGCCTAGTTTGACAAGAGACGCCAGGCCGCTTGGTTTTCTGCACCAACCTCCCATGTGTTGGTGTTGATGTGGCATGTCTTCATATCTTTCTTGCAGACGCCTTTAAAGCATAGGCATGGTCTTCCTACTGGTCAGGAACCTTCTACTAATTCACCCTACAGTAGGTCTTATATAGATTATATATAATATAGTTATATAGTTTGCTATATTTAAAAAGCCAGTTACCAAGAGCCAATGACTCTATGTCTATGCTATTGAAACTTATATATACACTGTGGTACCTTGATTTTTTGCTTTGTGTTGTAAGCTAAAACTTGAGGTACGAGCAAGCTTCAGATATGCTTATGTTGATTAGTTCACTAAAAATATTTAAGTTTCCAAAATTTATTCCACCAAAGAAAAGTGTTATTTTTATAAAGATAAACATTAAAACATATTACAGTACATAATTCATTACATTGTATTTTATTATGTTTTATACAATACAGTGCTATTTTCTTTTTAAAAAAAAAAACATAACAAAATCTCTGATGTGCAATGTGCACAGGTAGTACACTCTCATTCTTTCATAAGGTATTTTGACAGGAACAAAGAGAAAAAACGGATAAGTCACATTGTTGTTGTTTGTTTGTTTATATATATATATATATATATATATATATATATAGCAATAGGTAAATTGTTGTCTAAAATATGCAAAAATGAAAATAACACTGACATATTCTTATTGTAGCCTCTGGCATGAATGTCAAGCCATACATTATGGTGTTTCTAAATTTCTAAAGGAGTGAATTGCATCTTGGTGCTGCTTTCCTAACAGATAGTACCCAAATAACTTTTGTTTTCTACACAGTAGACAAAACCTGGAATAAAAAAAATGCATACACGAAATTAATGATTTAAAATGGCAACAATCCCTGTATACACATTGATAGTGTATAAATTCCTGAGACGCACATATCCAGAATTCTTTTCAAATTTATTTTTGACTGTCGCACTATATTTTTGTTTCATAGATCTTTTTTTTTTTTTTTTAATGTGCTTAAAACCATACTCAAACTCTTAGATACAATAGCAGATATATTTATGACGATTTTAATAGTGGAGCAAACGGCCTTATAATTACTACTTTGTTTAAGGGGAGGTAACTCTGATGGATTGAATGTAAAAATATGTTGTATTGTCCCCCTAGTAATGAAAATTCAGTCCAAATTAATTGACATTTCATTAAAAAGCAGCAATATATGTTCTATTAAAAGATTAATTTTTACACAAAAAATATAAAAATTATATTTTTATTTTCACTTCATTAATGTAAAAGGAATAAATCTGTTAGCTTCCATTTTTAAGTCTTTCTAACCTTATGTATTTGGTGTAGTTTTAGATAAGATCTAAGCTTTACATAAATATAGTAGTAAAGCAGGCAAAGTGGCCTATTGTCAGTATCAACCAGGCAGCGAGGGAGTCCATCCTCTTTTTACTAGCGCTAGGCCAGGGAGATTGTTTTTGCTTCTAAGTTGGAGTGCCACACCTACCATCAGCTCTCCACTTTACCGCACAGATCCAAATTGTGCAACTCATACACTGAGTTGGTTAGAGCCAGTATCAAACCCGAAACCTTGCTCTACCATTTTCATTAAAATTTTATGATAAGGCAGCTCTCTCAAATTTGTCAGAAGGCCATTCATGTTCTTTGGTGTTTTCTTTGCTTTATAAAGATTTATTTATTATTTTGATTATTAAATTCTTTATAAAGATTTTTAATCTATGTTTTATCACATATAGTAAATATTCCACATCTTGATCTTTTAAAGGCATCAATAAAATCTTAGAATAAAGAAATATTTATAAACACTTTTAAATACATTTTAATGTTAGTCTAAGGCAATTTTGAAAATTACACAAAGGTATATTCTCTGCTTGTCTTTTGTATAGTTTACATAAAAATAATCAAGTAATCCCTGGATCAAGTTTAATTTAGAATATATTTATTGCTGGCAGAGCTACGTAGCATTGCCCAGGATTTTAAAAATCAAAAATTAATCTCTTATCGATATTCATATATCTCTTATAAATCTCTTATCAATATTTATATATTAGTTTTATATTTAAGTTGTTTATTTTTATTATTATTCTTCTTTGTATTTTTTCTTTTATTTGCTTTTTAATAAATTTTATTCTTCATTAATCTATTTTGTTTTTTGATGGATTTTTTATTTATTTTTTAAATGTATCATTGATTTATACCCTTATATTTTTTATTTAGATTTTCTTATGGAAAAGGATATATACATATATACCTTATATATTTGCATATCCTGTGATTTTCTGAGACATAAATTTTAGCCTGATATTAGGGGGACTCACCAAATTCATTTCCATTTTTGTTAGTGTTTCTCAATATTTCTTAAACAAAAAGTTGGAAAATTAAATAAAGATAATGCTTTAAAAAATTAAGCAAACTGGTGATACATTATCATTCAAAATATTCATGATAATCTTTACCATTATATTTTATTAAGTTTTTATATTGTATATATTTTAGATTAAAAATTCTTGTTTTGTTTGAATTTGTCATTTTAATGGCTTCATTTATGTAAGTTTGGAAAGACAAATTTTATTTGATTTTTCTTCAAATTAAATTCAGAAAAATGAAAATAATTAATTTATTACTGTAGGCAATAAATATATATTTTTCATTGTAGTTATTAATTCTATGTTGTATTTCTTTCCCACTTAACTAACACTGAAAATATTTTTTTCATTGTATCGTGCATTTAATCTAGACTTTTATTATTTGTGAATATTTGTTGGTAAAATGATAACACTTTTCATGTGTAAATAGTTGTCCATATTTGTTGACTGCTTAGCTTATAACTAGTTTGCTTTTTTTGCTAATAGATGGCTCATGTAATGTTATCTCATCAGCTATAGCTCAGTATTTTCATTAAAATCTCTCAAAAACATTACAGAAAATCAAGGCAGTTAAAGAGAACAGATATTTCTACAAACTTACATAAGCTTTATCCTAGCCTACCAAAAATGGAACTCATGTAATACACAGGATATATATATTTACCAACCCCTTCCATCTAAGCAAGATATGACACAAGGTTAAGTTATTAAGCGGAGTTTAACAGGTTTGAATTCAAAGTTTTCCTTCTAGACTAGTTGCCTATCTAAGGTTAAAGGGCCCACACTGCCCTATTATTTACCCATAACTGGAGGGAGAATAGTTGATGCATACCTTTCTCAAGTGTATTAGCACTATGCAGTTAAAGAGAACACCTATTTCCATAAACATATAAGCTTTAACCTAACTTACTAAAAATTGAACTCGTATAATACACAGGATATATGATGGGATCAAATTTAAGAGGTCAGGGGAGATTGTATGATACTTGTATAGATAGTGTACAATGGTAAGTAGTTAATAAATTACTATAGTTTGTTGACTGCCACTTCTTTGCCTATTAATAGTTTTTTTTTTTGCTAATAGATGGCTTATGTATCATTATCTCATCAGCTATGTTTGTATTGCTGTAGTTCAGTATTTTCATTAAAATTTATCAAAAACATTACAGAAAATCAAGGCAGTTAAAGAGAGCACATCCTTCACAAACATAAGGCTTAACCTAGCATTCCAAAAATGGTACTTGCATGATACACAGGATATATGATGAAATTATCTTTTGGAGATCAAATTTGAGGGGTCGGACAATAGACAAGATTGGATGATGCTCGAGTGTGTGTGTAATTTTTTGTTTTAAAATGATAATTTAATATCTATTTTTGCTATTTAAGCATTTGTTTTAAATGCTATTTCTGACCAAATATGCTTTTTTTAAAATTATTTTTATATCTTTATTTCTAACTTGTCATCTAACTTGTAATCTAAATAACTAAAACTGCAAAATAGAAGAAACGCTTCCTTACATGATGTCCAAAAATTAAAATGCAATTGTGTGCTAGAGAATGTAGCAAGAGGAGAAACTTACCTCATGAAGCAAAGTGGGTACGCACATGTTTTGCATCAAGATATCTTGGAGAGAAAAACATAGCTGCTCCCAAAGTCACAATTTATAAAGAACTGGACTCGTTTTAAAAAGTGGATCTCATGAGACAAATGCGGCATATGCAGATTTTGGCTCCTCCTGCTAGTCTCTAAAAGAACAGATAACCAAGGGAAGAGGATGTTTATTTTGTGTATTCTGACCGTGACTTCAGCACATGAGTACAAGTGGATTTATTAAGCAAGCAAAAGAATGATACAAATGTGTTGTATACTTTTTTCTTTCTTTTTTTTTAAACCTAGGATTGCTCAAAAATCAACTTTTTTTTTTTTTGAATACAAAGTGTTAAAATATAAATCTAATTTTTTTTTTTCTTCTTTCTTTTCCAGATGTCCAAGGCAGCATCTGAAGCAATGGTTCAGTATTCCCTGGCTGATATTATCTACCATATTGAAAATGAAGGAAACACTCCTGAGTTTTAACAATTTCAATTTTTATTACTTTTCCCCTATACCCAAAAGCTATAAGTATACTTCCACAAGGGACCATAGACATGTATTCATCATCATCATTGCAACTGCTTTCATTTCTAAAAGTCATTAAAGGTGTACACCATTTACGTTTCACTACCTCACACCATTCTACCATTTCACCTGAGAATTCCTTGTGGTTCCTGCAAATGTCTATAGATTTAAAGATGAAAGAAACAGACCTTTAAACTTTGTCTTTCTGGTTGATTTTTCAAAGTGAAACTTTAACAAAATCCTAAATTTCGGGATAGTAATTCTTCATATACTCATAATGTTGATGCAGCACTGACCATGTATGATCCCAAATTCTTCAATTCTAATTTATTTTCAAGATGTTTTTTTTTTCCTAACAATTTAAAAAAAATCTATTTATCTATTTTCTATTATAGATTTGAGTAAAAATGAGTTTTACTTGCTTATACACATAGAATATAATTAACCTGTAGTCATAATGATCTGTTATAAACCTTCTTCCTTTTTTTTTCTTTTTCTATATTTGTATCAGTAACAGTTTTCCCATCTTAGAAATTACATAGATTTCATGTATTTCTCTGATTTTTTTTAGATGAGGCTTGATAATTTGGATTATTTGGCTTATTGTCCTCATCTTTATTGTTATCTGTTCAATGTCTCAGTCAATGTGCACTCCAGCCTTCTTCAGGTATTTCTTGTCGGACTCAGGAACCTTCTTGTCGTAATTGGGAGCCATCATGGAACTTTGAACCCAACCCTTTATTCAATCCACAGGGGTATCCTGTTCTCATTCCGCTAACAAGGAACGTTGTACAGATAACAATAAAGATGAGGACAATAGTCCGAATAATCCAAATGATACTAGATTTTATATTACTGATATCATTACTTGAACTGTAATCAACAGTGTACATTTTAGGAAGTTAATTACATACTTTTCCTTTGAACACATTTAACATATTTTCCTCTAGGATGATTGCCTACAATATAATCTGATAGATTTTCAATATTGCAGTCTTTTTTTCATATATATCTAACCTTCTTACATATTATCATACTAAGGGGATGATTTAGCTTAGTCAGTAGAGCATTCACCTAGGATTTGCAAGGTTCCCGGTTCAATACTACTCCCCACCAGCTCAGCACATGAGTAGCACAGCTTGGGTAATCTGATCTGTGTGATAAAGCATCTAGGAGCCAACAGTAAGTGTGGTGCTCTACCTCAGCAAAACAATCTCCCTGGTCTAGCGCTAGTGAAAAGAAGATAGACTCCCTCGCTGTTCTGTTGATACTGACAATAGGCCACTAAACAGACTTTACTACTATTGTTAATAAACTTCAAATGTGTATTTCTATAAATCTGCCATAGTTTTATTGATGCATATATTTTTTTTTCTGTAACTATAGATATGAATGAAATGCTCTATTTTCTTATTATAGTCTAAAGTTTCTTCTCTTATTATTCTCTTATACCATTAACACTTCACAACAGAATGCCTTATTAGGTTATCTATCTATTGTATTTGTGTTAATAAAAATTATATTAATATCATCTGCAATTTAGTTGAACACCTGCCAGTTACTTTAATGGCTGTAACATTTTTTTTTTTTTTCATTTGTTTTCTTTTCTTTCTTTTTTTCTTTTTAAAGACTGCAATAATCTGTTTTGTCACTAATAAAGGCTTTGTTAGGTTACAACAGTATTTCAATAAGTTCACTAGTCTAGCTACAATAATTTCTCACTAATAAAGGCTTTGTTAGGTTAGAACAGTATTTTAAATCTACTGTTAGTAGAGTTGTAAGTGTATATCACTCATTTCTGGAGTTGTAATACATTTATATATATATAAGTTCACTATTATAACTGCAATAGTCAACCTACAGTTTATTAAAAATGTTTGAGAATATTTTCCATGTATTCATTTACTGCTGTTAAATTTTATTGTTGGTTTATATACATTCTTCTAGCAATACCTCCATTTTTAAAAATCCATCCTCTATGGCATTGATCAGAGTTTTAGGCCCCTACTCATTAATGGTTATCACTAACAAAGCAGACAACACTTTATGTGTAGCCAACTGTGATGATTTTTACATGTATAACCAAACACCCTCACCACGTATACAACACACATGTGCACGCATATGCTTAGTAAACTATATCATATGTTGTGAATAAGATTATACTGATACTAGACATTTTCAAATTCATGAATAAACTGTTTACAATAATATTGTGTTTTTTGTTTTATTCAAAATTGTTTTGTTTTTTTTGTTTGACGGCATATCAACCTCAGTGGGTCATTTAGTGCAGGCAAAGTTTTGACAGATTCGTAGCGATAGTGAGGTAGAAAATTTTTTAAGCTCATTTTTTAGAAACAAATTTTTTCTATTTAACCCATAGATGGGCCCGAATAAGTACTACCACTCCAGGTCAGAGTGGACCTGGGGGCAATGGTGATGAAGGGGTGCACCACATTCCCTAGACCTCCAGTTCTGGAACCTCACCATCATATCCAGAACATGAAAACCCTCAGCCACTGCCTTCAAGCACATATATGATAAAAAGGGTTGGAGCAATCATATAGGTGTTAGGGTTGACGTGACCAGCTGATTGATCCCAGGGGACCTCTCCAACTGCCCGTCTAGCCTAAGTAAGAGCCAAAGTGGAGTGTTACATGTCATGGACTGCTCAGTCACCAGAATTCCATCCTTAAGCATAATGGGTCACTACGCACAGCCAGCAGGTGGCCATATGGGGGGAAGTCTTGTTCCTCTGCAGAAGTACAGTCGGTTTATTCTAAAACCCAAGCCGACAGGGCTATCAAAATCTATAACCAAAACTGTCTTAAAAAATATATATATATACTAGTACTATGAAACATTCTTTAGTGAAAGGGACCTGCCATAAATGTTTGTTGGCCATTTTGGTTAGTTGGTTGTTTTGTTATAAGGCATATCATCCCTCTTAGGGTCATTTAATATTGAATCAAGTCATTTTGATAAACAAAGGACTAGCGTGGCTTACAGTACCTGCTGTTGCTTAAGTGTTCACCCAATTAAGTATTGAACAGATCCATTGCTGCTTAACTTTGGTGATTTAGCAGGAACCAGTGTTTTCAGTGTGACTTGACTGTAATCAACCATTTTGAATACTTAAGATAATGCATTAAACTAAAAAAAAAAAAAAAGCATATAATACTTTTATGTCTCATTTTTTATATTCATTTTTATTATAACATTATTGAATTTAAATATAACAAATAAATAATTTCAATAAGATGGAGACATAGATGGATACTGGATAGTAATCCCATAAAACCAGTTCTCATACCTAGGTAGTAATATCTCAACTACAGAAAGCAATGTCAATATACACATAGGAAAGGCATGAACTACTATAAACAGATCATCAATCATATAGAAATCTGATCTCTCCAATGAGATAAAGTGAGAATTCTTCCAAGCTGTAGCTGTGTTAGTGCTACTGTATGGCTGCTCCAACTAAACTCGAACAAAACACTTAACAAAAAGGCTAGATTGGAACTACACAAGGATGCTGCATGCTGTCTTAAACAAATCCTGGAAGCAGTACCCCACAAAAGAGCAGCTGTATGGCCACTTGCTTCCTATCACACAAACCATCCAAGTAAGATGAAGAAGACATGCTGGAGAAGCAAGGACAAACTCATGTGACGTTCTCCTGTGTACACCTACACATAGACCTGCCAGTGTCAGCCAATCAGCAAAAACCTACATCACTCAGCTCTGTGTGGATTCTGGATGCCATGCATAAGAACTTCCAGGGGTGATGAGCAATAGGGACAGATGATGAGAGAGAGTCATGGGAATCCGTGCTGTCAGAGCAACCTGATGATGATGAAGATATGAATGTATGTTGTTCAAATGCGACACTCTGTCATCACCTCAGAAAAATAATGGATCATTTGGTTTTGATTGTGAAGAAATAAAGGGAAGAAAAAGAACACAGTACACATCAGAGAGAAAAAGAAATCAAATACAAGAAAGAAATAGAGGAAGTGATGATATTATACATCAGACACTTATCATCTGCTTCAACAGAATGGAAGATAGCAGTAAAAAAAGAAACTAAGGTAAGATGAAAAAAAAATTGGAAGATATAGAGAGAAATAAGTAAAAGTAAAAAAAAAAAATTAAAAATGTTTATTTTGAAAACTTATTTTTAAACAAAAAGAAATGACATGATATTTCATTTATAATAAAATCTTTCAAAAGTCAACAAATTATTCACGTTTTATAATATTTTCAGTATTTATTATTTAACATTTGAAAATTAATAACATTAAATTTGAACTGGTTTAATTGACTTTATTTATTTGCATAGGTGTTGGAAATTGACCCAGTTAATCAATTTCAAGTTGAATAATTGAGTTCACATCCAAAAATCAAGAATCTAGGAGGCAGAAAAAAGGGGTCAAGCATTGAATCACAAATCCAATGACAAAATTTCAACACTGAAATCTGCAACAATACTACAGCCGTTTTCCAAAGTGTGCACACAATATCAGGTTTAAAAGAAAAACCTGTTAGTTTTGTTGCTCGTGCTCTTTTATTGTGTGGCTGGTCTCTGGGAAATGTGCATACACTTCAACCTAATTTTCCAATTCTCTTGGCTCCAGGATCATGTCTCTTAAATGATGGCTTTGGAGTAGCCATATTTCCTTTTTCTGAATTTTTCACTCCTCTTGCATGCCAGGCATATGTCAATGCACTTCATTCCTGGAGGTAAGTCATCATCTCTTCTACAATGAGTAATGTGCTATAATGAATAAATAATGATTTATAGAATAACTAGAAGCAGCTACCCGGCATTGCCTGGGTAGAGTGGGGGGGGGGGTAAAAAGAGGTAGTCTCACAGATCCATTATTGTTGAATCACAAGTTGGTTCCACACCCCCATTAAAATCCCTACATAAAAAAGACATTACATTGATCCAGACACTCTTTTTAATTATCTTCGTAAATATAAATAAAATCTTCATTATTTTTTCAAGAAAGCAAGATTTGGTGATAGTGAATGTGTATATATATTTACTTTGTCATTAATTGTTTCATTTTCATAGTTTCCCCCGGACATACATAATACATACACACAAACTATATATATGTATAGATATATATGTATAGATAGATTGATTTACACACAAATTATCATTCAAGTATGTGTAATTCATGATTGTAAATTATGATTTATAATTTAACATTTTAGCATTATAATACAAGTATGTGTAATTTAAAGGTTGCATTTTTTTTTTTAATTATTTAATAAAGTTTTCTTTGTAAATTTATAAAGTTTATAAAAAGTGGAATTTCCACAGGCACTGCTAGTTGGAACCATTGACAAACAAAATGTGGATACTTTTTGTTTCAAGTATTTCTTATAATATGATATAATGATATTCCTATCTAGTATAAAATAATGAGTGTGGAAGTCAATGTGTGATGTCAGCGGTGGGTTGATGTGTGGAACGAATGTGGAAAAATTGAAAATTGTAATTATGGAAAATAACCAGAATAAGACATGTTAGATGTGCAAGTCACTGAACTTGGGTTCTGATTGGCTGAGCTGGGACAGCAGCGCAAAGAGTGAAAGAAAAGAATGTTGGGGAGTCTGGCCAAGGTGTTGAGAGGAGACAGATGGAGAAAGTTGGCTGGTTATTTGGAGAGGACAGACGCAAGATGAGGTCTGTCCTCTGAAGCCATTTCTCAATGGGTAATTTGAGACTGGAAAATAAAGAGCTCTGAAAAAAAATCAAGTCTTGTGTTTGTTAATTAAAAACTAGGCAACAACAGAAGAAAAGACATCCCAAAAAGCAATTGTTTCCAGGCTCGAAGAACAGAGAGAATTCCAGCCCAACAACAGACCCAGTTCAGCAAATAAGTAAAACAACAAAGAGAAGTAGATAAGTATTCAATGAATGTATATCTTCTTAAACTGGACCTAGCAACGTTACACTACTATTAATGATAATAATAATGATAATTGCTATCTAATACTAATAAACAGATCTATTTAACCCATAGGTGGGACCCTTACTGGTATTACCACTCCAGATCCGAGTGAACCTGCGAGTAATAACAATGAAAGAATGAATCTACACTCCCCAGAACTCTGGAGCTTCATCATTGGATGTAGTGTCATACTCAGGACACAAATGTATGATATATGTTTATTTACTTTAGACTTTATTTTCTTATTTCTTGTAGCACTTCAATATAAAATCCCTCATTTTTATTAATCCAGTTTTCTCATTCAGAAGTTTCATTCTATCCAATGTATTTATTGTAAACTGCACCAAGAAACAAAATAGCGATTTCCATTGTCCATAAAGAATAATGTGTAATTAATGTTGATCATTTTGAGAAACAACCACTACTATATTAAAGATGCTCTTATAAAAGAGAATTTTCTTGAAACTGTTTATTACTTACCTATTTGTTACTTTGTGGTTAGTGATTCTCAAGAGTCTTCACTCACACTCCTAACCTTGTGATTGGATTGGTAGTACAGGTTAGAGTCCCTAAAAAAATTGAATGCCTAACAAGAATGAATGAAACAAAATGTCTTCAGCATAAAATAACCCGAGAGTTGACATGCCATAAAATCCAGTCAACCACCTTGTGATACTAGATTTTCTCAACTCCTCCCCCACTTTGTAATATCATGTAAGAATCTTTTTACTTTTATTCTTTTAACAGGCTTTTATACTTACCTGCCACATGCGTGATTACAGTGGGGCCATCCCTGCATGAACTTTGGTCTGTCTGTGGCTCACTACTCCAACCTCACTACTCCAACCCTAAACCTGATCCTACCCTGCCACACAATGGGTAAGTGAGATAAAATAAATCATGCAATCCCAGGAGACCATCTCCCCAGGCATCACCTTCAGCCTAAAAGGAGTAAGGACTGGGTTTATTGCCTTGTGCTGGGGCACCTGTCATGAGCTTCAGTTTGTGTGTGGCTCCCTATGTTAAAATGAGTTTATTTCAATTTGGCCTGCTGAGAGGTCAGGAAAATAGATACTTTTAACTCTTTGTCTACCAAATTTCCCCCACAGTACTACCAAATTTTCTTGGTATTTTTTTACTTGTATGATGGGATATTTCAAAGTTCACTATTTACCTCAGAATCATTCTATTCTTCTGTAATCTGAGTACTTCTGTTCAATTATAAGGAACTAAACATTAGTTTTTGTACTTAGCTTATGGTAGGATTGCAGTGGTGGGAGAGCAGCTGTAAGCAGGTTAAAGGAGGCAAAGAGTTAAAATAGTTACTTATTGAAATGATTTATAAAACCAAATTGTTTTATTAATTGCAAACAAATGTAAAGGAAGAAATTTGTAACGGATTATAAAACTTCCTTTTGATTTAATATCCAATTCCTCCCCTGGGAGCCAAATATGTCCCATTGGAGAATCACTGCTCTCAATGGATGTATTTGTGTAAGCCTCTATCTGTTCTTGTTTTCTGAAAACAGCAATCATCTACATAAATAATTGATAGGAAAACTGGTTCCTTATTCCCAAGTTCTCCAGTGGGTTTTTTTTCCGTTCTTTTTTTCATCTGTCTGACCTGACCAAGCAGATGTGAGTCTGTGAAAGTGAGAAGATTGTGGGAATCTTTTGTCGCAGTCTGCACAATTTTGCCTGCTAAATGACTCAATCCCACATTGTTTTATTGTTAAGTAAGAATTACTCAGTTGAAGGTTTTGGTTGAAATCATACAAGCCACAAGTCAGCTTCACAAAGAAAGAAAACAAAGCAAAAACGAAATGTGAGGTTCCAATTCTGGAGCTCAGGGAAGTGTGGAGTACTCCTTCATTGCCATTACTTCCAGGTCCATTCTGACCCGGAGTGGTAGTACCTGTTAAGGTCCCATCTATGAGTCAAATAGATCTGTTTGCAAATTAATGAAAATTATTTCTTCCAGTTTATTGATACACATGAAGTTAATGATAAATCTAACTTGAAAATCATTTCTACATCTTCTTAATACACATGAAGTTGATAAAAATTATCTATACCAGTTATTGAAAAAACTAACATGAAAATTATTTCTACCATATTATTATTACACATGAAGTTAATGAAAATTATTTCTACCAGTTTCTAAAACCAAACCAAACCAAAATATTTACCAACAAACTATTCACTTACAAATCATATATACAAAAAGAAAGGATTTGTCATTGGATGACCCACAAAGGTTGATATGCCATTAAACAAAATAGCCAAATAACCAAGCAATATAAATTTCTCTGGCACCATTAAAAATCCCAGAACCCTTTTTATAAGGTTTTTAGATAAAGTGTCATAAATCTCAAGATATCTTGGCCACCCCAGCCTAAATTTTATCTGAGCCCTTATAGCAAACACTTTTCCTGGTATTTTCCATATTTACTTCTTCCTATCTCAATCCCCTGTTTTTCAGGATATTTTCTAGATTACCCTGTTCAGAATTTTACTTATTACTTTTTCTTACTGTCTGAACCACCCTGTCAGCGAGGAGTGTCCTGTATATGACACTAGGCTACATCTAATGGTGAGGCTCCAGTTCTGGAGCTCTAGGAAGTGTAAAATACCTCTTCTTTGCCATTATTCCCAGGCCCACTCTGACTGAGTGGTCGTACTTGTAAGGATCCCATCTATGGGTCAGATAAATCTGTTTGAAAATGATTTTTATTTAATAGGAATATTTGATATCATATAAATGTGTACAAAATTTTTAACTACACAAAAAAATGTTAATATAAACGTACAATTTACACAATTCTCTAATTTCCAGGCATAAAATAACCTTTGATGGGATGACATGCCATTAAAGTCAATCAATCAGTACTTTCTGAAATTCCAGCTTTTGTTGGCTGAGAGACCTATTGTCAATATCAGCTGGATAGCAAGAGAGTCTATCTCCTTTTCACTTGCGCTAAACCAGGGAGATTGTTTTTTGCATCTGAGGTGGAGCACAACATCTACCATCAGCTCCTCAGTTTACTGCATAAATCCAAGCTATACTACTCATGGGCTGAGTTGGCAAGGACCTGTATCGAACCCAGAGTAAAATCCTACTATAGAAAAGTATTTATCATGCCAAATTTGTATGGTTAGGAGTTTTGAAGATTATGTCTTATCTAACAGCATTTGTACTATTACAATTATGGTTTGGGAATCAGAACCACATCTGGTCATTCTTTTACCTTATATATTTTAATAAAATTTATATATACTTATATATACATATTTTAAATGAATATTATATATATATATATATATATATATATCTCATATGGGTGCTATATCTCTAAGTAAATGTGGATAGAGCATTTATATCTAAGGGTAGCATGGACATGGAGTTAACGATGCTTGGTTACTGACAGTAACCAAGTATCCCTTTTTCACTTGCCTAGACCAGAAAAATTATTTGACTGAGGTGGAGCTCCACACCTACCATCAGCTTCCAGATGCTTTACCCGCACAGATCAGATTTCGCAAGCTGTGTTATTCATGCACTGAGTTTGCAGGGGCCAGTATTAAACCTGGAACCTTGCAATTCTTTGACAGATGCTCTATCGACTGAGCAAAAAAAATAAATAAATAAAATAAGGGGCAGTACTGTTTTCCTCCTCCATATATAAAACTGACCAATTTTCAACAAAATCAATGTCTTGCATATGATGTTAAACTGTATTTAATGAGGAATTTCCAATTTTGGAGCTCTAGGAAGTGTGGAGTACCCATTCATCACCTACTCCCAGGTCAACTCTGACCCAGATTGGTAGTACCTGTTAAGGTCCCACCTATGGTTTAAATAGATCAAACAATTAGTTTTAAAACAATGTATTTACAAATTGAGTTTTAAAAAGAAAATTGAATACCCAACAAGACTGAATAAAATATAATGTCTTTGGCATAAAATAACCCAACATGACATAAAATCCAACCAACCAACCAACCATCAACAAAAGCAGTAGCCAATATTTGGCTAATTACAAGGAATTTACGGCTCAAAATCATTTGAACCAATTTTTCCATTGATGAATACGGCAGGGCTTTCAGGAGATTGTAATATCAAATATTGATAGTTGGAACCTGTTGATATAAAAGCAAGTTGCCAGCACAGGGAATACATTGCATAGAATATATAAACCTGACTTTTCTCTCTCTCTCTCTCTCTCTCTCTCTCTCTCTCTCTTTATTGAACATACTTGGTATTTGGATCTGTAACCCTGTTGGGATTTCAGGCGTAGAGAAAAACACGTTTCCTGGATCTCTGGAGAATGAGCCATGTCCATTTTGAACCAACGTTGGCAGCTTTCGATTGGCTATCTGAAAAAAAAAACCCGAGGCCATCAGAAATTCATACGACTTGCTCATCTACTGAGAGATTGCATAAGATTGATTGCTACAAACATGAAATGTAAAAAGCGTTACTTAAACAAATAAAACAAAAAAGATATCCTCGCTTCATAAGCCACAGTTTAATTGTTGTTTAATGAACATGATAGAATGATATAAGAAGCTAATGAGAATTAAAAGGATAAATTTTTGACATTTACTGCTACTGTTTACATGATTTAGGATTTATGACTATATGTATTTACCCAACCCTCTGCACGAGCAGAATGTGACACAAGGTCAATTTTTAAGAGGAGTTGACCAGGTTTGAATTCAGAGTTTTCCTTCCCCTAGACCAGTTGCCATACCAAGGTTAGCTCTTTGCCTACTTTAAGCTGCTCACAGCACCTCTCCCACCACTGTGATCCTACTGTAATCCACTGGCAGTAGCTCTTGCTCTTGTTTACACTGAAAAATCACTATGTGAACACTCCTGCCAACTTTTGTTTTGTCTGAGTTGAATAGATTGTGAACTTTGAAATATCCCATCATACAGGTAAGAAATACCAAGTAATTTTGGTACAGCCATGGGGGGGGGGGGATTTATTAAGCAAAGTGTTAAATAGCTTAGTCTACCCTACTAATTACTGATATCTGGTTGGTTGGTTGGTTGGTTGATTGTTTTGTTTTACGGCATATCAACTTTTGGGGGGTCATTTAATGCCGAATCAAGTCATTTTGATAAACAAAAGACTTGCTTACAGTACCTGCTGTTGTTGAAGTGGTCACCCAATTAAGTATTAAACAGGTGCATTGCTACTTAACTTTGGTGATCGAGCAGAAGCCGGTGCTTTCAGCATGACTTGACTGTAATACATAGCTGGAGGGAGAATAGTTGGATGCATGCCTTATCCTAAGTATTAGCACCAGCTAAATATTATGCAACCAGCCTCATCTAGGAATTCAACTTATATTGCCATGTTCATTTACTATGATGATAACCATTAAACCATGGGTGCCTCATAGGATGCACCCATGGTAATAAATAAGTGGATTATCTTGCAAAAATAGTAGGTTAATTTTTTGGCAAATCAACCCTTTCTGGGTTAATTTATGCCAAGGTCAATCATTTACCCAGAACTGGGGTTGCCTACAATGTCTGTTGGTCTTACATGGTCACCCATTTAAATGTTGAACAGGCTTATCACTGCTTAACTTTGGTGATCTGACTTTCAGTATGAAAAATAGCTGTGTTAAAGTTAGCACTTATATTTTTTAATACTTAAAAAAATAAACTGAACTTAGTCTTACATGAGTGTAAGGCACCCAGTTTGGATCAAACTCGATATTTATTTTGCAAAAAATACAAAAATATGGCACAAGGCCTAAAATGAGAGGGGGGAAGGTCGGTCTTTTTCTTAACTTTATCCTAACTTTTAACTTAACTATTTCCATTCGTGACCCAATTTGTACTACAAATTTTCATTTACTATAAAACCAATTCACACTACAATCACCAAGACTTACCCGTCTCTTTATGACAAACCTACACCTAATCCCGTATTTACATAGTCATGTGGAGGGAGGAATGGAATTGTTGATAGTGCTAATGGCTTTGGAAAAGGCATGAATCGTTTATTCTTCCCCCCTCTATGGGTAAATAGTAAACAGACTGGGTTCTGTAGCTTTGGTTAAGCAACCAGTCTAGAAGAAGGAAATCTCTGAATTCAAATAAGCTTTACTCGACTTAAAAATTGACCTTGTGTCACATCCTGCCTATGGTGGAGGAGTTGGGTAAATACATACTTCACCATTGTGCCCTTCATTGATTCTGTTTAGTTTGGTCTGGCACAAGGCTATAAGTGTGGGGTACCTTTTGAGGGTTGAACTTACTACTCAGTAAGTCACGTTAAATGCACCGGTTCCTGCTAGGATCACCAAATTAAGCAGCAATGAGCTTGTTCAATACTTAGATGGGTGACCATTTAAGCAACAGCAGGTGCTGTAAGCAACCTTATATCAAAAGGACTAGGGCACCTTATGTGGTGTAATGGTTAGCAAGTTGGATTTGCAAACCATTGTTAGTGAGTTTGATTTTCATTGCCCTATACTTCTTGCCTTGTACCACATCTAAACTAAGCTTAGTAAATAACTATATCAAAAGGACTTGATTCAGTATTAAATGACCTGAAAAGAGTTGAAGTGCCTTAAAATGAATCAACCAAGCAACCAACCAGTTATCAATGGGGGTTGGGGCAGAGTCCTCATGGTGTAGTGGCAAATGTGCTGGACTGCCACATCATAGTGAGTGAGTTTGAACATTAGTCATGCTATTATGTTCACTTTCAGACCAGTACCCTTCATAAAGCTATAAACCCCTCTTATTTTTCCAGCTATGGGTTAAATAGTAATACTACTGTTCTTTTACAAGGATGGACTTTGACATTAAATAACCCACAAAGGTTGATATGCCATTAAACAAAGAAACCAGACCAATCAGTAATCATAGTCTACAAAGGAAAAATAAATAGTTGTTTTTTCTAAACAGATGCAGTATTATTCCATTCCTCCAATTTAAAACATTTAAATGCAAAGAGAATGATTCATATTTAATAGAGCAGAGTGGGTGATGCTGGGTCCTAAAAAATTGCAAAGTGGATGCAATAATTATTATTCTCAAATTGAGTCCACCGATCCCTTAAACCAAGTAAAAAATTTAAGAAATATACACTAGTATTACATACATACATAGTATGTATCACATATATAGTATGTATGTGGACACCTTATGTGGTTTAAGGTTAGCAAGCTGGATTCACAGACCATTGGTAGTGAGTTCATTTCTCACTGGGTGATCCATACTTCTGGCCTTATGCCACATCTAAGCTAAGCTTAGTAAATAACTATATAGTATATATGTATCACATATCACATATATAGTATGTATTACATACATAGTATGTATTTACCAACCTAGCAGGATGTGACACAAGGTCAAATTTTAAGTAGAGTTTTCCTTCTCCTAGACTGATTGGCATATCTAGGTTAGAGCCCAGTCTACCCTCACATAGCTGGATGAAGAATAGTTAATGTATACCTTTCCCAAGGGTATTATTGCTATGTGAAATGCAACCAGTCTCGTCCAGGATTTGAACTCATGTCACCATGTCCATATCCTACAACGATAACCATTACACCAAAAAAGATAAGAGGTAAGTGATACTGGGTTTTAAAAATGGAAATATAATTTTGGATATGAATGAAAAACTAAAAAATGAAAGTGCTAACACCACATCATCCGACTTTCTGTAATTTTGAGATCAATCACTCATTACAAGAATAGTTCAGATTGTTGGTCGTATTCATTTTATTGCTTTTGTTGTGACCTCTTCATTTCAGCCAGTTCATTCTGCTGCCTTCTTCAGCAATATAATCTCTAGAGGAAAAAGCAGGATATCATTTTCTGGTTTACTCTATGTAGGAAAAAAAAAGACATCTCTTTCTACACTTTCTAGACCAAAACATTGGTTGACATGCTGTTAAAATCAGTTCAACCAATCGTTAAGTATAATTTTGAAGTTAATATTCTACATAAATTTCTTAGCTAAAGGTAAGTATTAAATGATACTTACTTTTTTAAATCTATTCACTTGCTAAATGTACTGTTAACTTTTTGCCTACCAAATTTCCCCCACAACTTTACCAGTAGACCACAGAGAGATGACAAAAAGTGTCAAATACAAAATATATCTTTATACCTTTGTTTGATCCATGCTGAATGCTCTATACTTTCAACCTTGTGTTACATCTTAATGGATTAAGTGTAAATACCTATCTTTGTCTAAAGGGATTTGGTTTCCATCTCTCCAAGAATCATTTCAATGATCTTTTCAATGATCTTAAAACAAATGCTAAGAATAAACAACAAAGATCTTATGTTAACTCTTTGCCAACAGGTAATTCCATGTCAAATCATCCAGGCCATGTCACCCACCCCTTTCAATTTTTCAGAAATTTTGTCTAAGTGTGTATTATGATAAACTTAGAAAATCTGATTTGCAAAATTTTAACTGATGTTGCAGCTTTGGTTCTGAGCAAAAATCAAATCTTTTTGGTACAAATAATGTTCAGTATATGTGAAATAATAATAGAAATTTTTTTTTGTTGTAGATGCAGTACCACATCGGTATATTGATCTTGCTAAGAAATCATCAATAACTTATAATTGGTTGACTTTAAGACTTTTTTTATAGCATTTTTGGATTTCTTGGGCAAAAATGCTTTTATAAACCAATGTTTGGGAGTAGGGAAGCTCTAGAACTCATTTTACAGACAATATAGGTTACAAAAAGTCACTATTTTTCTTGAAACCCTCAAATTCGGAGAGCTAAAAATCGACATAACTCCACCAATTTTTGGAATTAGAAGCTCAAATTTTGGGGATTGTCTAATGTTAACATAGTCCACACCTGGAAAATATTTCAGAAAAATTAAAGAGGGTGGCTGACAATTTTATTTTTTTCTGGGTGATTTGACATGGACAAAGTTCCCCATGGTTAGACCAAATTTTCTTGGTAATTTTTACCCGTATGATGGGATATTTCAAAGTTTACTATCTATTAACCTATCAAGATGGCAGGGGTGTTCACGTAGTGATATTTCAGTATAAACAAGTAACATGTATGAGAGCCTGTGCTTGAATAACCCACTAGAGTTGATATGCCATTAAACAAAGAAACCAAAAAGTTGACTTAGGACAGCAATCAAATATGACAATATTCAGGCAGAAAATTATTAATTGAATATTTGTTTTGGTAGATTCATCAGCCAACAACAATCATTGTAATGATTATCTCATTCTTTATTGACCAGTTACTCATTTCCCTGGAGGAGGTGCTACTAGCGTAATGGTTATCATTATGAGAAATTGATTCAGCAACTAGTTCCAAATCCTTGATTAGGCTGTTTGCATTTCACATAGCGCTAAACCCTTGGGATAGGTTTGAATCCAGTTATTCTCCATCCAGCTATTGGCAAATAGTGGGACAAACTGGGCTCTTAACCTTGGCATGGCAACCTGTCTAAGAGAAGGAAAACTCTGAATTCAAACCCGTTAAACTCTGCTTAAGAAAATGACCATGTGTCACATCCTACTTGTGCAGAGGGGTTGGTAAATATATACTAGAAAAGACGTGACCCGTTGGGTCACCAATTGAGCTCTACTTAAATTGTTGAAAAAAATCACAGGATAATATTATTTCATCAATTTAAAAGTTATGAGATTAATATGGTTGTTGACGAGCAATCTGGCATTTTGTAAAAAAATCTGTATTTTACAAAACAAATTTACCCCCCTCTCCGCTTTTAAAAAAAATCTACCAAATTTTAATGAAATGTTCAGTATTGATTGATCCATGAATGATTTTTATAATGCATCAGTTATTTTATTTAAAAACTTTCTGATTTTTTCCGGTCACTTAACTTTGACCCCCTCCTTTTATTTTTGGGGTGCAAAATATCGGTGGGGTTATATATGATTGATACTAATTTTTGCATAAATATAAAGACCAAAGGTGTGAATAGAAGAAAAGAAAATTTAACGATACTACTCTGGTAGAAAATAAGTATCATAAATTGGAAAATAAAATGAAAATAAAAACTAAAAAAAATAATTTTGGAGATTCTTTACTCATTTTGATAATTATTTAATTGTCTATTATCTTATACAAGAAAAATTATACATCAATATTTGTTCTGTTTAAAGGGGGGGTGCTAAATTTTGAATAGTTTTTGACAAAAAAATTATTAGAGATTGATACTAAAGTAAGGTAGTTATCAAAGAAATATGTTTTTAGAACCTAAGAATATCACATTTTAAACTTAACATCATGATACCCATATTTTAAATGAATTTTATATATTAATTTATCATAGCAGAAATACCTAATTAAATCAAAAAGTTTTGAAATAAAATAACTGATACATTATAAAATCCATTAATTGATAAATCAATACTGAAAATTTCATTAAAATCGGATAGTTCCCTGATTTTTGGTATTTTTTTTTCAATTGAGAGTGTTAGATTTATTTTGTAAACACGGATTTTACAGCAACTCACGGAGACTATCTTAAGATATATTTGATCAAAATTGACCGAAAAAATAGTTTTAAATGTATTAAGAATAAATTATATGTGTAATATTATTTTGCTTTTTTTACTGATGTTACTATTTTTATGTTACTGCTTTTATGTTACTACTTTTCGTCTTAGACAAAAAAATTATCTTAAATAATCGATTTAATTAATTTTAATTTGTTTTTAAAATGAAAAGCAGACGAAAAAAATGGGTATTCATAATTGCTTCAATAGTAGTTGCTGTGCAATACTGTGATACAAACTTTAAACCAATCTATCTAAAAGCTAATTTCTTAAAATGATATATTGTTACGATTAGTTTAACAATTTTATTTTTTAACAATTGATAGTGGAAAATGCCATTTTCCACTTAGGAAAAAAATTCATGATAGTCAAATTTACATTTATCATGTCCTTTAATATTTTTTTTAAATTTGTAAAAATTCACAAGTTTGATCACAAAGTCATTAACGGTATCTATATTTTTCATTTTGAAGAATTTTTTGTATTTTTATCTTTCACAAAATATAAATGAATATAGATAAACTTTTATATTAAACCTGTATTATTTTTAAAATTACTTGCATTCATAATAAAAATAAGTGTTTTTAGATAATTGTGATCAAAAGTTAGGTTGCAAAGCGAATTAGATTAAAAAAAGTAAATACGAGCGGAGAAAAAATTCAAAAACTTTATAAGGATAGAGAGAAAAATTGAATATAACAAAAACAAATTGACAATTTTTACAATGACAAGTGAAAGAATCAGAGGAGTTGGGGATTGCTATTTTTTAAAGAGAGGGTAGTAAAACTTGACTGCTGGTTTTGGGTGGTGGGTGCAGGGAGTGGCTTATTCTTGCTTATTCCTCTCAATAGATACAATAAGAGTTTAATAGAGAGGGGAATGGAAATTGATAGATTAGAAGATAAGACAGAGATGGGTTGCTTTGTGAGTTAATTGCAAATTACTGCTAATTAAAACGATGAAAATTAATTATTTTTTCAAACATTAAGTAAACCCACAAATAAGGAATAAGTTAGTATTTAATTTTATTGATTAAACTTAACAGGAAAAAATCCTTTCGGTATTAAAAGCTCAAAATCTCAGCTTTAGTATAATAATAGATAGATATACAAACTCAACAAGGCATTAAATATATACACATATATATATATATATATATATATACATACATACAAACCCAACAAGGGATTAAATGTATACATACATATATACATACAAACTGGAGGCGCGTGGTCTAATGGTTAGAGTCGTGGGAAATGGACTCATCTACCTGAGTTCAATTCCTGGACGAAGCTGTTGGCTTTTCACATGGCGCTAATACCCTTGGGAAAGGTATGAATCCAATTCTTCCTCCAGCTATGGGTAAATAGCAGGGTAGACTGGGCTTTTTAGCCATGGCTAGGTAACCAGTCTAGGAGAAGGAAAACTCTGAATTCAAACCTATTAAACTCCGCTTAAAAATTGACCTTGTGTTGCATCCTGCTCGTGCGGAGGGGTTGGTAAATATATATATACATACAAACCCAGAAAGGCATTTATATATATATATATATATTCTCTTGAACAAACTTTTTAGAATGTTATAATATCGAAGATGTTGATCTGAATTGTTCTCAGCTTGAACTATACACCCTTTTTTATCCCATGAATATATTTGTATTCAGTTGATACTGTAACAAAAATTTCTGATTACATGAAACATAACATCTGTCTTCCACTATGTGTCACTCACAACTTCTCACCTAATTGAGTAATATAAATGTCACTCAAATGTTGACCATTTATACATCTTGGGTCTCAGCTAAACAAAAATGACAGGAAGTGACATCACAATAGAAGATAATGAAATATATTCATGGCCTGTTTAATAAAAATGGATATTTTCATGGCCTGTATAATAAAACAATTGAAAAATGCTTCCATGGCCTGTATGATAAAAATAAAAATTTTCATGATCCGTAAAATATAAATAAAAAAAGAAAAATGTTTTTATGACCTGTTTAATAAAAATACAAGGATAGAAATATTTTCATGGTCTATATGATTTAAATAAGAAAATAAAAATCTTTTCATAGCCTGTATAATAAATAAAAAATGTTTTCATTGACTATATAGTAAAAAAGATGTTTTCATGGCGTATATCATAAAAGAAAAATGGTTTAATGGCCTGTATAATAAAAAGAAAAATGTTTTCATGACCTGTTTAATAAAAATATAAAGATGAAAATATTTTCATGGCTTGTATGATAAAAATAAGAAAATAAAAATCTTTTCATGGCCTGTATAATAAAAAAAAAGTTGTTTTCATTGACTATATTAAAAAAAAATCCTCTGAGCAACTAAAGAAGTGGAGTGTGCAGAAATGTTTTTTCTTTTGGGATGATCATTGATTTGTTTTTAGTTTTTGTTTAAAGTTATGGAATAAACATCAGAGCAAGTGTGATATAACAATTACTTGGTCAGCCATTTCCTATAAACAAATTACCTGTAAGCAGTCTAGCGATTCTATGTTATACGCAACACTAGAGCTTTTATATAGTCAGACATATTATTATTACTGAATGTGGTTGACCAAGTTCTATTATTAAACTTTCAAAATTTGTGTGTGGCTTTTAAGGATGATTATTTCTTGTACATGACCATGTAGATATTTACCCAACCACTTTATCACAGGATGTGACACAAGGTCAATTTAGTACAGCTCTCAAAATAGATTTTGACTAATGAGAAGAGAGCACCTTTGATTGGAATTCAGGTTTTTCCTTCTGATAGACCAGTTGCCATACCAAGGTTAAAGGATACAGTCTGCCTTACTATTTACCCATAGCTGGAGGGAGAATAGTTGGATGTGACACAAGGTCAATTTAGTACAGTTCTCAAAATAATTTTTTACTGATAAGAAGAGAGCCCCTTTTGGTTTACTTTCTCCTAGACTAGTTGCCATACCAAGAGCACAGTCTTCCCTACTATTTACCCATGGCTGGAGGGAGAATAGTTGGATTTATACCTTTCCTAAGGGTATTAGCGCTATAACAAATGCAAACAGCCTCATCCAGGAATTGAATTCATTTTGCTGTGTCCATTTCTTAAAATGATAACCATTACATCATGCACTTGAAAAGTGTTCATGCAATTATATTTTTTTTTAAGCTAGCTGACCCCTCAAACTCCCTTGGGGATCTGAGCACCTGTCTTTGGGTCTGTGATGACTTTTCTTGATCTGCTTCTTTCAACTATTCAACAAATAGGGATTATTTGGATTATTCAGACTATTGTCCTCATCTTTATTGTTATCTATACAACGTTTCAACCGATGTGCCATTCTGCCTTCTTCGGGTATTTCTTGTTGGACTTGTGAACCTTCTCGAACTCAGGAACCTTCTTTTCGAACTTGGGAACCTTCTTGTCAAACTTGGAAGCCTTTATGAACATAATCAGGAGACTTCACAGAACTTCAAACTGAACCCTTTATTCAATCTATGAGAAGGTTCCTAAGTCTGACAAGAAATACCTGAAGAAGATCAGAGGGTACACCAGCTGAAACATTGAGTAGATAACAATAAATATGAGGACAATAGTCCAATAATAAAAATTATACAAATTATCAAGCCTCATATCATAAATTCAGAGAAATAGGGATTAGATTTAAAACAAAGAAATTTTCGTTTCATGCCTTTTCTAAAGACATTATCTGAGTTTGAAAAGTGTTCATGCAGTTACCAGTTACTTTATTCAATCCACGTGAAGGTTCATATATCCAACAAGAAATACCTGAAGAAGGCTGGTGGGCACATTGGCCAAAACATTGAGTTGATAACAATAAAAATGAGGAAAATAGTCAGAATAATCCAAATGATACAAATTATCAAGCCTCATCTCAAAATCTAATCCCCATTTCTCTGAAATGGGGATTAGATTTAAAACAAGGAAATTTTCGTTTCATGCCTTTTCTAAAGATATTATCAGAGTTTGAAAAGTGTTCATGCAGTTACTTTATTCAATCCACAAGATGGTCTGACAAAAAATACCTAAAGAAGACCAGTGGGTACATCGGCCAAAATGTAGATAACAAAGATGAAAACAATAGTCTGAATAATCCAAATGATATAAATTATCAAGCCTCATCTCAAAAATTCAGAGAAATAGGGATTAGATTTAAAACAAAGAAATTTTGGTTTCATGCCTTCTCTAAAGATATTATCAGAGTTTGAAAAGTGTTCATGCAGTTACTTTTTAAAAAATTTTTATGACCTATTTGCTTGACCATTTCACGTTTGCCAATAATTAAAAGCATCTGGCTGTATTTTTTTTTTATCACTGAGTCTGGTTTGTAGATAATATGGTAGTTGTTGTTGATTGTTGTTGTTTTTGTTGTCACTATTGTTGTTTTTCTTTGTTCTTTTTGTTTTCACTCAGCCAGACGTGATCTAAGCAGGCTGAAGCACATCAGCATTGAGGGACTGGAAAAGGGACGGACCGTTCAATAAAACTTATACTCTTGCAATCAACAGGTTCATTGTTAATTCACATGTCCAGCATGAATGAAAGGCAAAATAGATTGTGTGATAGTAGTTGATTATATTGAACATTAGATTAGAGTCCTGTTTACAAGTTTGCACGTCTGTGGACCAGCCGTTAGATTAGTAAAGAGTTTTCTCTCTCTGATGTGTTGTTTGTAGTAAGAGGGAGTAAGGGACATAGCTGTGGGAATATCTCGATTGATAAACAAGTCTCCCTTTGTGTGTATGTGTGTAGATAGGTGTTTATTTCTCACAGTGGAAAAAGAGCCGAAAATTCCCAAGTTTAGACATGCTTGAAATGTAAAACCTTATTTGGGTAATCAGACAATTGCTCTCATTCTTATCTCAGTCTTTTTATTGTTTAATTTTTCTTTCTTTGAACATCTTTTCACTGTAATGTTAAGGCGATCCATTGGGAATTGTGCAAGGAATTGACATTTCACCTAACAAATGGTATATGCACAATTGTTATATATCCCTTTACATATCAGGTATATAAAAAGGCGAGAGAGGAGACAGGTGAGAGAGAGGATAGGGGGGGTATGTGTACTTACTTTTCTGCTTCTTGTTTGGTGGCCATTTTCCTTTGGGTTGATTTCTTTTTCTCTGGGCTGTTGGGATCTTCTGTTGTTTAATAATTAATAAAGACTTTCTGGTTTCTTTTTATTCTTTATTACAAAATCCCAGTCCAAAAGGGTTCAAACCATGTGGATGAGAGGCCGGCATCTTGATAGTGACGATCCTTAAATGTCTGCTCCCAAAGGCTTTCTACCAGCAACTGCTAACTAAACCTAATTTCCTTTCGCACACTTCTATTGGTGGGTTTTGAAGGAGTCAAGTAGAGGTTATTACCTGTCAATAACGCTAACAGTAATTTTCCACTTTACACCTGTTATTTGAATCTTCCAAACTTCAATTCAAACTCTAGCTACACTTACTTACATAATTCATAGGCTACCCATGAATTATGTAACACAATAGGGTAGGTTGATTTTTTCACTTTTTTTAAATATCAAATTCTCTGAAACAGCAAATGTTGTATGTTGATATAATGAATACTGATATCAAAGACTAGACTTCTTACTTGCACCATTGTTTGAGGAAATAACATCAAAGATCCTCTACTAAAATGCATAAAATCCTTGTTTTCGCAACATTTAGCCAAGAAATTATTTATAAAATTTTAAATTTCAATATCTAAAACACAAAAGCTTGTCCTTTTAAACAAAACGAATAAAATATAACTAGAATTCAAATTAAATATATGCCCCCCATTACCACTGACATCTCTGATATGCTGCTTTTTACCCAATAATTAAGCTGTAAAGTGATAACACTTTAAAAGATTGAAATCTATTTTTTTAAATGAAGGCAAAGTTTTGAAGAAAAATATTTTGTGTGGTAATTGTTTGTTAATTTGCAACTTTTGCCACATGGGAGATGTTACAGTTCCAAAATCAACCTACCCTAATGTACAAACGAGCAGCTCTTCTAGAAAATCAAATGCATAAAATTCTCTGGTATTTTGAGATACATAACTGATAATCTTTGATATAACAATCTGATTTTTTCATGTTTGTATATATCACTGCTTGTATTTACCCAACCCCTACCATGTTCACCCTGTCAGAGGGGTTAGAATATGCTGAGTGTATCTTCTGCACAGGGGTAAGATCCCCCCAAAAGGGACATCCTGGATATGTCACTAAACTGCATCTCATGGTGGGACTCCAGTTCTGGGGAGTGTATAGTACCATTTCATTGCCATTACTTCCAGGTCCACTTTGACCCGGAATGGTAGTACCTGTTAGGATCCCTTCTATCGATCAAATAGATCTGTTTAGTAATTATTCATATTTGATAGAATTGCATTTTACATAGTGCTAATATGCTTTGGAAAGGTATGCATCCAACTATTCTTCTTCCAGCTCAATAGAGAAAATAGTAGGGTAGTCTGGGCTCTTTAACCTTGGTTAGGCAACTACTCTTGGAAATGGAAAACTCTGAATTTAAACCTATTAAACTCTGCTTAAGAAATTGACCACTCTTGAACTTTTTTGACCGTTTCATTTTTTATGTATTTCCAGTTAAATGATATTAAGTGATATTTTGAACAAATTCATGATATTTTGTACCTGAAAATTATAGTTTGCAATAGTTTTTCTACCCACTTTTCATATTTCCACAATTTTTCATACTTTTCGTACATTTTTCATTTTTTAAAATCATGTATCTAGTCAAAATATCATTTAAAATCACTCAATCAGAAACACATCAAAAGTGAAACAGTCAAAAAGATCAAGGTTGCCAGAATTGACCATGTGTCACAACCTACTCATGCTGAGGAGTTGGTATAGAAATATATATATATATATTGAATAGGATCATGTACAAAAAAAACTTTGAAGAAACAACTACACATAAAAAATGTAAATATGAACTCTAGACAGGTTGACATGCTTAAAATCACTCAATCAATCAATCCTTCCTTATCAATACACTTAACCAAATACCTCACTCCTCCATTACTTACATCGTCCAAACATTATACAATAAAAATATCAGATCAAAACTTAGCTAATAACTGTGCCAGTTGGCAGTCCCTCCTTGTAGATATGATACTAACAATATAATTAAATTATACAGTTTTATAATGATTATAATCATAATAACAATAAAATCAATATATCAATCTGTTTTATTCATACTTATATATATATATATATATATATATATATATACACATGTGATATGCATAACAATGTTTGGTATTCCAACAAGAAAACTTTCTCAAAGTTACTGGAGTTTAATTTTGTACTGTTGTGGCTTAGACCAGAATCTAGTTGGCTTGTAGATGCAGTTTCTTAGATCATTGCCTGTGGCTAGACACAGAATCGGAAGAAATCGTTAATTTGTCTGGAAAACTTGTGTTAGGAAGAAAATACTTCAGATGACAAATTGTAGTGTATATTGTTTGACTGTTAGCATAAACAATCTATCTATCTATCAATCCATATATATATATATGTGTGTGTGTGTGTGTGTATGTGTGTGTAGTCTAATATATTTATAAGTAAATAGTGCTCAAGATCATGGATAGAATATGCATATCTAAATTAGGGTACTGTAGGCATGAAGTCAATGGCACTTCATTACTGACAGTTTTTCGCCCATGCGATTCTCAAACTAAGTGTCTGGGCTGGCATTTTGTGTGGTCAAGGTCCTGTAGGCAAGGGGAGGAGATTCGTTTTATGGTTTAGAGGAGATAGGGGTGCAGTGTTTAGCACTGATTATTGTTAACACAGACTTAGGATAGAGAGAAAAGCAGCAAATCATTTCCTCAAGCCTCAACACTTTGGTTGACCATCCAACTATTGTCTGCCAGATGAAAATGCATGTTCCTTTTATGTGGCTTTTCATCCTCTTTGTATTATGTGATTGTCAAAAGTCTCATTAATCAAGCATAGGTTCCACTTGACCTGGTGCCAGCAAAAATTCATTGACATAATGTTACAATTTCTTCAAAATTGGACCCTTCCATTGCACTTCATTTGAGTTGGAAAGTGCCCCAAATGTAAGCAGCTAGCTTTTAGTTTGCATGAGTCTCATAGACCTTTTTTTTTTTTTCTTTTTTTTCCGTGTTAAAAGCAGCTATCTATTAAATTTTTAATCTCTCAGGGATGTAAATATGTGTCAATACATTACCCACAGATAATATAAAAGCATACATTAGATATAAATTTATACTTACTTATATACAAAACTCAGATGTGTGGTGTAATGGTTAGAGTTGGAGGAAATGGACCTGTCAACCCAAATTCAGATCCTGGACAAGGCTATTTGCATTTCACATAATACTAATACCCTTGGGAAAAGATATGCATCACCTACTCTCCCTCCAGCTATGGGTAAATATTAAGGCAGACTGGGCTCTTAAACCTTGGTATGGCAACTAGTCTAACCTGCTTAATAAGGAAAACTTTGAATTTTGATCTGATATTTTTATTGTATAATGTTTGGCTGATATAAGTAATGGAGGCACAAGGTATTTGGTTAAGTGTATTGATAAAGAAGGATTGATTGATTTCTTCATTGATTTTAGTAGCATGTCAACCTGTCTAGAGTTCATATTTACATTTTTTTTGTAGTTGTTTCTTCAAATATTTTTATTTTTTGTACATGATCCTATTCAATATATATATATAGATAGATATATAGATATATACTAGCAAAAGTACCCGGTCCATGAGCAGACGAAAACATTTTTAGGAACACCAGGTGGTGTTTCTAAAAATAAAATTTAAAAAAATCACCGAAAATTTGTGTATTACAGTATTTATTTTGGGAATTTTTTTTTTTTAACATAGAAAATATTTTTTTTGAAAATGTAATCCTAAATTTTTGAGTGTTTTGAAACAATTTCATGTCATAGTATTGATATATTTTAGCAGAATTTAGAATTCATTTTAAAAAAAAAAAATAATCCAGTATAGAAACTTATAAAAATCTTCTGATATAATCGTTTTTTATCTGTTCATTTTTTTTTCAGATTTCATAAAATATAATAGTGGGGGAGACCTCATAAAAAATATTTCCCCTAACATATTTTAAGAAAAAAACCTATTTCAAACATATTTTCATCAACAGATGAATAATTACCGAAAATTTTGGGAAAATTTGACTATTAGTTGATTTTTCATAGAATTTGTTGGCTACTTTAAATTTCAATTGATTTAATGGTGCGAAAATGTAAACTGAATAAATGTTTTCGTTCATAATTTTCATTGTTTCCGTAAGTTGAAATTTTAAAAAAATCATCAGGAGTTTTAAAAAAAAATGTTTCTTCTTTTGAATGGGCAGATTGGACGTCCCTATGTTGTAAATAGAATATTGTTGTCTACCAAAAGTTTCATTGAAAAGCGAATGGTTCGATTTCCAATCCATTTAGCAATTTGAAAATAATAATAGTGTTTTTTTATTTTATATCCCTTTTTTTTTTAATCACTAAGAATTTGCGAATTATTTTTTAAAAAACGTTTTCGTATGTAATACAATTTTAAATTCAGTTTTTAATTGCTTGATGAGTTAGAATTACAATGTAACATTGTAATTTATTTATTTCAATTTTTTGTACATGACAACAATTCAAATCCCGTTCTTAATTGCTTGTTGAGTTAAAGTTAAAAGAAATGCATTCATTTAATTTAATGATAAAAAGAAGCTGAGAATCGAAAATTTAAATTCTTCATATTGCAATATCTCTTTTTGCTTATACTTAAGATAGTATTTTAAAGACACATTGTTTTAAAATGTTTTCATTAGTTCTCTAAAAATCAAGACTTTTTTTTACCATTAGTATTAATTACAAAACAACTCATTTTATCATTTTTTTTATTTACATTTAGTATATATATATATATATAGTATACTAATGAATATTTGAAAACATTTTCATGATATTTTTATTTATATTTAAAATATTTTTTTTTTAAATGTAACTGTAAACTTGTATTTTGAAATAATTTTTCTACAATCTTTTGTACATGACAACAATTTAAATTAAAGTGAGTGTTCAATTTAAGAATATGGACAAATATTTGATTTTACGTTAAAATTTTGTCCAAAGCAAAATATTTTTAACACGCTGTAAAAAAATAATTCAATGGATAAAAAATATATACAAATTACATATTTAGAAAGATTATTTTCTTTTCTTTCTAACCAAATAAATTCCTTTAAAGATTGGACCAAAAAAAAAAGAATTTGATTTTACGTTAAAATTTAGTCATAGTTGTACCGAACATTTTGAATGACTGCTAGCTAACAGGTAGCTGATATTCTTTCTTCTTTCTTCTTCTTCAGGCAGCTGAAATAAGCAGCAGCCAAGCTCCTGCTGATACACCCAGATACTGATACTTTCCAAAAATCATTTGATTTTTGTTAATTAATTATATCTCTTAATCAGTAAAAATCAATACCCAAATTTGGTGTTTATCTTAGTTAGTAGGATATTAAGGTATATGCAAGATTTTGAATCTGAGTGACGTCTCTTTTTGGAGTTATAGGTCAAAACATACATACCAAACTTTCTTTTATATATATATAGATATATACACGAGTAGGATGTGACACATGGTCAATTTCTGGCACCCTTGATCTTTTTGACTGTTTCACTTTTGATGTGTTTCTGATTGAGTGATTTTAAATGATATTTTGACTAATTCATGATAAAAAAATAATGAAAAATGTATGAAAAGTATGAAAAATTGTGCAAATATTAAAAGTGGGTAGAAAAACTATTGCAAACTATAATTTTCAGGTACAAAATATCATGAATTTGTTTAAAATATCACTTAATATCATTTAACTGGAAATACATAAAAAATGAAATGGTCAAAAATGTTCAAGAGTGGCCAATTTCTTAAACAGAGTTTAACATGTTTGAATTCAGAGTTTTTTTTTTCCAAGAGTAGTTGCCTAATCAATGTTAAAAATCCCAGATTGCCCTATTATTTCCTCATAGCCGAAGGAGAATAGTTGGATGCATACCTTTCTCAATGGTATTAGCTCTATATAAAATGCAATTCTATCAAATATGAATAATTACTAAACAGATCTATTTGATCCATAGATGGGACTCTACCAGGTATTACCACTCCAGGTCAGAGTGGACCTGGAAGTAATGTCAATGAAGGAATGGCTACACACTCCTCAGATCTCCAGAACTGAAGCCTCACCCAGTTTAAGAGATACAATTCTTAATACAAATAATTTGCATATTCATATGGTTTCAAGTATTCCTATCTAATAATAATAATAATAATAATGAATGAATAGTTTCATGTAACTATTCCTATTTAATAATAATAATCATTCATTTATAGTTATATGGTTTCAAGCATTCCTATCCAATACAAATAATTTTCGGACAGATCTATTTGGGTGTAAGGGGGCTTACCTCTGTAAGGGATAAAGTCAGTGTATTCTAATCTCCATTGACAGAACAGTATCTTTCAAGGATAGCCAGATGTGACATGGACCTGTGGAAGGCCAAAGAACACTGACCCACCAACAGAACAGTATCTTTTAATTACTGGCGGGAACCCTTTTGGGTGTAAGGGGGCTTGCCCCTCTGTAAGGGATACAGTCAGTGTATTCTAAGCCTGTTGACAGAATGGTATCTTTTAAGGATAGCCAGATGTGACATGCACTCATGGAAGGCCAAGGAACACACCGACCAAAAAATAAGTGTACTGAAAAAACAAAGATGGGGATATTAATCTGAATGTTTATTTGTAGAAATTTAAAAAGATGATATCTTTTAAGAACTGCTAGATGTGACATGCACATGAGGAAGGTCTAGGAACACACTGACCAAAAAATATATGTGCTGAAAAAACAAAGATGAGGATATTAGTTTGAATGATTATTTGTAGAAATAAATCCATGATGAATGTTTACATCATTTTCTTTCTTTCTTTCTCTCTTCTTTTCTTTCTCTCTTCTTTTCTTTCTCTTCTTTTTTTTTTTTTTTTTTTTTGTTGCCCTTCTCAATGACGCTGGTGGCCATATTGGAACATTAAAAGACAGAAAAAGAAAAAGAAAAAAAAACCAATAATCAATGACAGCGTCCTTGTCACTGACACTAAATAATTTGCTTTTATTCCTAATCAACACAATGAAGTTCTAAAACCTTTGTTTAATGAATGTGTCTTTCATTGCTGTTGCGTATATGTTGCTTTAGGCTGGTGTCGGTGTCGATGGACAGTGTAGAAGTGAGAGGTATGGTCATTGGTACTAAAATGAAGGTCAGGATGGTTGAGTGGAAGGAGAAAGAGTAAGTTTATTTCATTTTTTGTTTTGTTTTGTTTTTTTGTTTTGTCCACTGGAGATTCTGTTTGATGATATTCCCTTTGTACTTGTTTAATTGCATCTATCAGACAGTCTTGTCACTAGTGGTGTATATTTTTATCTTCATGGACAGAGACACAATCTGGCTAGGCTTGACCAACACAAATTGATTCCTGTACACTGATTCAAATCCAAGAGTCAAATTAAAACCTATTAGATAAATTTGATGCATTCTATTTTCTTGATATGACTCATATTGGAATATATTTATTTACTCAACTCCTCCGCACAAACAGGATGCAACACAAGGTCTATTTTTAAACAAAGTTTGCCAGGTTTGAATTTGAGTTTTTCCTTCACCTAGACCAATTGCCATAACCAAGGTTAAAGAGCCCAGTCTGACCTACTATTTTACTCATAATTGGAGGGAGAATTTTTGGATTCATACCTTTCTCAAGGGTATTAGCACTATGAGAAATGCAACAAGCCTCGTCCAAAATTTTAATTCATCTCACCGTGTCCATTTCCTATGAAGGTAATCATTACACCAGGTTTTTTAAAACTTTTGCTTGATTAGACAATTATAAATAAACTATAAATATATAAAGATATATTGTTTATTATATATATATATATATATATATATATATATATATATATATTATGGTACTAATTGACCATTACTAAAGTTTCATGTATATTATGCTATTCTCAAACGGTTAAATATTGAAAAAGTGGCTTGTCCAGCATTTGTATAACGTGATGCATACTCATGTGATAGAATATCATAACGCAAGACTTATATTTAAAATATAACATACTTAGATCTTAATGCACTCGGTGTTCTGAGACAAAAAAAGAAAAAAAAATTTTTAATCTATAGAGAGGTATGAAATATGGGATTAATTAGGGTCAGGTGGTAAATGACATAAGAGAGATTTGTTTAAATGTCTACATTTGGAAACTAGTTCACTTCTTTTGCTCAGTAAGTTCACATTTGTATTTTGGAGAATACACGATTTTTCTTTGATAATCTACAGTTGTATTGGTCACCTTTGTATGCTTGAACTTTTTTGATAATTTCCCATTTTATTTTAGGTTTTTTTTTTGTCTTTTATGTGACATACGTATTTGGATAGGGTGGTACTGTTTTTAAGTTTTTTATGTTAGGAAGAAATAGAAATGAATCTGACAGTATGTGTAAAAGTAATAAATAAATGTGAAAAATAAGTAGTGAGGATGATTTATTGATATTTGAAAATTATTGTTGATGTTTGAAACATTTTGATTATCAAATGTATATTAAATTTATATCTATAATAATCTTCATCAAGACATTCAAATATCACCTGGTCATGTTGGCATGTTTGTTTATCAAATGATAAGTGTTCTCTTTTCTTGTATTAATTGATAAACAAACACGCCAACATCACCAGACGATATTTCAATGTCCTGATGAAGATTATAGACATATATTTAATATATATTCTATAATTGACAATATTTTTCAAATACTAATAAATCATCCTCATGACTCTTATTTTTCACATTTATTTATTACTTTTCCACACACACAACACACACATACACATATATATGTATGTATGTGTGTATACATATATATATTTCCTTCTTTCTCCTTTCATCTCTTTTTCTCCCTCATCCCCTCTCTTTATATATAACTAGCAGAAGTACTCACTCCATGAGCAGACTAAATGGATTTGAAGTATAATAGGGAGTGAGAAAGAAAGAAGAAAGAGAGAGGGTAAAAGGAAAATGATTTGGCAAATTCTTTGTGCATTACAATGTTCTTTTATTTTAGGAATTTATTTTTGTTTACATTTAAAATACTATTTTTAAATATGTAACCCTAAACTTGTGGATGTTTTGAAACAATTTTTTTGACCTTCAAATTCAGTTCTCAATTGCACAATTTTAAGGTTCAATGAAATTTCTTTTCTTAGTTATAAGTCAACACATACATACCAAAACATAAAAAAAAGAAACAAGCAAAGATTCCAAATTCTTGAAGCTCTGTACATTAAAAAAAAAAACTACCTTAAATAAAGTTAATTTTGAATATAGCAGCTATATCCTCAAATGTTTGTAACTCATTTCCTGCCAATTCTCATCTTCCCAATCCTCCTACCTCTTTATACAATTTCCATGTGTCCCCTCTTACCTTCTCCCAATACTACTTGTTCCTTCACCCACATTTCTTTGGTTTATAGCAAAAATTATTTTAATCTCACAAAAATATTTGTTTTGAAGCCATTCAAAATGGCAGCAAATCAAACAGGGTTCTCCAGGCTTGAACAGAGGTCTGTCATCAAATATTTGGTTGTTGAGAAGTGTAAACCATGTGAAAATTTACAGAAGAATGTGTGATGTGTACAGAAAAGCATGTTTTAGTCAAACAAAATTACAAATGGGCTAAATATCTCCATTCTCCCTCCAGCTATGGGTTCATAGTAGGGAAGACTGGGCTCTTTAACCTTAGTTATGCAACCAGTTTAAGAAGGAAAACTTTGAATTCAAACCTGTTAAACTCCACTTAAGAAATTGACCATGTGTCACATCCTACTTTTGCAGAGGGGTTGGTAAATATATATAGAAATATATGAGGAAAAAGTGGAAGTAGTCCAGCTATGTAATTTTTAAAAAAAATGAAAAAACACGTTTCATTCACGAGTGATGTTTAATAAGCTGACATTTCAGTGTTTCAGTTTCACCAGGGCCTTCATTTTAAGTCTGTGAACCTCTGCTTTTGATATGTGGTGGCTTTTGATGATATTCAAATGTATGAAAAAGACTTTAAAACACAGAGTAATGTTGGCGTCCCCATTTAAACTGCATGATGTAATTTTTTCCCTGAAAATTGTTGGAAATAATTTTAGTGAATGGAAAAATACCTTATTTGATTATTATAAAGAAAAGAAAAGAAAAAAATTTTTTTTTTAAACAAAGATTTGTTAAACAAACCAAAACACTGCATTGTTGGCTTATTAAACATCACTCATCAATGAAACTTGTGTTTTTTCATTTTTTATAAAATTACATATAGAAGTATATATTGAAATTTGCAGTCGCAATTTCAGCATAGCAGTCTGCAGATTATCAACACCCTAAAAGTAGCCAACTTGTACAGCAATGAGGTTAACTCTGATTGGCCAACCACCCATTGCTACAAATGCCATTAAATTAGTTGTCACCACCTACCTTGACAAACTCCAATCAAGCTGTTATCAAGGGAGACAACTCACAATTCTTCTTCATAGCTTAGGTAAGTATTCAACCCTAAGCAGTTTCTCTTGATTATCCATTCTAAAAGTAACAATACAAGTATTTTCACTATCAAGTCATTTTCCATTGTCATCGTCACCATTGTTGTGTGTGTGTGTGATACCATTGTGAACTGCATCAATGTTTTTAAATGTTGCATAATCATTATCAAATGTTGATTGTTCAATCTGCTTTCACCAGTGCATCAACTGGTTGGGATGCATCCTGACATATATTCCTCTATGTTGCACCAACATTTGCCTCACTTTATATCCAGTAACTATTTCTGTGCCTTTCCATTTCTCTAATTGATTCCTTTTGGAGTAGACATGGTCAACCTTAGTATACTTTTATGAAAATGGGGATGGTGATATTTTCTTACAAGATTCAGCTTAGTTGGTAGAGTGTTCGGCTGGGAACCTTTAGGTTCCTGGTTTGATACCGGCCCTCCACAAAGCGTATGAATAAAACAGGTATCTGTGCGGTAAAGTAAGGAGCTGATGGTCTCCTTGGTCTAGCACTAGCAAAAAGGGGATAGATTCCCTCGCTGTCTGGCTGATACCAACTTTAGGCCATCCCGACGACTTACTTTTACATTGCGTTCATCTTATTGGCAACCAGTAAACAAAAATAAAATTGGAACACTTGTAAATAAAGATAAAATTGTGACCTCTTTGTAAACAAAAAGATTTGGTACACCTTTGCAAACAAAAATAAAATTGCAACACAATTATTAACAAAAAAAGATTGCAACACTTTTGTAAAGAAAAAACATAATTTACAAATCTTTTGTAAACAAAAATAAGATGACAATATTTTTGTGAACGAAAAAAAATGCAACACTTTTTAAACAATAATAAAATTGCAACATCTTTTTTAAACTAAAACAATTGCAACACTCTTGTAAACTAAACATAAAATTGTTGCATTGTATTTTTTGTAAATTAAAAAAAAATTGCTTTGTAAATAAAAAAATATAATTGTAACACCTTTGTAAACAAAACACGTGCCTTACAAAAGTGTTGCAATTTCAGTTTTTATTTACAACACACAAAATTTGGTTTTTAAACAAAAATAAAATCACAATACTTTTGTAAACAAAAGAAATTGCTTTGTAAACAAAAAATAAAATTGCCTTGTAACAAAAATAAATAAAATTTCAACACCTTTGTAAATGTCCTGGGTATGACTGCATTTAATGGTGAAGTTCCAATTCTGGAACTCTGGGAAGTATGGAATACCCCTTCATCGCCATCACTGCTAAGCCCACTCTGACCCAGAAATGATGCTTTTTCTGGGGTGCTTCTTCCAGGATTTGTTCAGGACAGCATGCAGCATCCTTGTGTAGTTCCCATCTAGCCTAGAATTCATCTAAGCTGTAGCCATGTCAATGCTACTGTATGGCTGGACCACTTGGACTCTAATGAAATACTTTGAGTAAAAGCACTAATAGATACATTATTTATATTTATATTTGATATTATCATCTAGAAAGCGTAAGGTCCCGAGTTTGATACTGCCCCTCACTAACTCAGCATATGAGTAACACAGCTTGGATCTGTGTGGTTTAAGTGGGAGTTGATGGTAGGTGTGGCACCCAACAATCTCTTTAGTCTAACCCTAGTAAAACAGGGATAGATACCCTCACTGTTTGGTTGATACTGACAATAGGCTCCTCCACTGACTTTACTTATAGCTAGTATATGTTATTTTTATTTAATTATTTTAGCATTAAAAAATTATTGAACATTACTAAACATGTAATTAATGAAATACTAATTAATATGAATTTATTCAATATTAATATTAATAAATATTTTTAAAATGTAGAAAAATAATTACTAAATTGTTTGTTTTTATTTTTGATTTCAGACACTTTTAAAAGATTTTATGTAACAGAAAAATAAAATCCACCGATTTTATATATGAGTTTGGGTAAAGACTAATTTCAAATGATTTTCTCCTTTCTTAAATCTTCTATGATCAAGTTATTGAAAACTTCCCTCTCCCAAAAATCAGTATTTTAGCCATCAATTACTTTTGTTTAATTTAATTATTTTAAAATAACCTTTCAACCTGAAGGTGGGATGGTTTTAGCATTGCATAATTTGTCTCTTCTTTGTTCAGAGTTCAAAAGTTATCGTTTTTTGAAGTAAGATGGGGAATTAAAAATATTTAAAAAATGTTTTTGTTTCTTCTTAAATTACCTCATTTCTCCGTACAAGAAAGAAAAATCTATTTAATGTAGAAAACATTTTGGTGTTATAATTTGTGTGTATATATATATATATATATATATATATATATATATATATATATATATAATATATTATAACACCAAATATATTTAAAAAATATAAATATTTTTTAAATAGATTGACCGACAAAAACAAAAGACTCTCACAGTCTTCTTATTCTCTGTGATAAATTTATTTTTCCTCAAATTATCAAAAGCCCTGATGAAATTTATTGAAACAGATCGAAACACTGCAGTGTTGTGGAAATAAACATCATTAGTTTTATGAACTTGTTTTTTTTTTTCAATTTTTCACTATATTACATACTGTTGGATTCGCTTCTATTTTCTCTTCACACACACACACACACACACACACACACATACATATATATATATATATATATATTGCATGAAAGTAATAAATATATATATATATATACATGAATATATATTTATTCTTATATATATATAATAGCTCTATCACTGATATTGAACATTCTCTTAATAATACCACAAAAACTTGGCCCTTCACTAACTCACCAAGTAAGCTAGTGATAACCATACACTATTGGAATAAATATATATATATATATATATATATATATATATATATAAAATAAAAAACAAAATAGTATATTCTTTAACTTAAGTAGAAATGAATATATGGATTGTTGATTAATTTGCTTTCTTTTGATTAATGGCATATCAATCTTTATGGGTCATTTAGTGCCAGTGCCTTCCTTGTAAAAGAATAGTAGTGGTTCTATTTAAACCATAGCTGGTGGGATGAGGGGTTCATACCTTTCCCCAGGGTATTCATCTGAAAGTGAACTTAATAGCGCGACTGGAGTTCATCTTGCTTACTAAGATGTTGCAGTCCAGCCCATTAGTCATTAGGCCATGGGGACTCTCCTGTGGATTGTTGAGATAGAGATGCTAGTTCAAGCCTGGGAGCAAGTCTTTCATGTGTCCAAAAACTACTTTGGTCAGTCTGTTTACAAGTGGAGTATTTGTAAATTGACATAATTACTTAAATTCGTTTATGTTGTTAAACATATTGGTTTTGTGCAATCAAGTGCCAATAAGTCTTCAAGGAAAGAAAAAAGATATTAGTCCTTGGGTTCTTTCCTTGGTTGGTTTGTTGGTTGCTTGTTTGCTTGGGTTTTACAGCATGTCAACCCTTGTTGGGTTATTTTATACCAAAGATGTTTTGTTTTATTCATTCTTGATGGGAACTCAATTTTTTTTAAACTCAATTTTTTTTCTAAACATTGTTTTAAAGTCATGTTTTTCTTTTTAAACTATAGATGGGACCTTAACAGGTATTACCACTTCGAGTCAGAGTGAACCTGGGAGTAATGGCAATGAAAGGGCTATTCCAAATTCCTCAGAGCTCCAGAATTGGAACTTCACCATCAGATTTTAACATAATACTCAGGACAATAAGACCCTCAGCTACTGCCTTCTAGCACATATATGATAAAAAGAGTTGGGGTCTTGCCATAAGGGCAGTAGAGTAGGAACAATCATATAGGTGCTAGGGCTTGACATAACCAACTGATTGATCAGTGGGGACTTCTCCAACCACCCATTTCTTTCCTTGAAACTGGATCAGAGATACTTATCATTAAACATTCTTTTTCCCTTTAAAAAAAAAATTCATTTTGGGGTTCTGCTTTGTATAATGGTTATTTTCATCAGAAATAGAATTGATGACCCGAGTTCAAATCCTAGACAAAGTTGTTTGTGTTTCACATTGTGCCCTTGGGAAAGGCATGAATCCATCTGTTCTCCCTCCAGCTATGGGTAGATAGTAGGACAGACTAGACTCTTTATTCTTAGTAAGGCAACCAGTCTAGAAGGGTCCCACTTCTCATTAGTCAAAACCTAGTGTGATAGCTCCTCCTCCCCCTTCTCCTATATTATTACTTCTCTTTGTCTTCTTTTATCCACTCACAGCGGCTCTCCCACTACACCCAAGCAATATACAAAAACTGATGGTTAGTTCATTATAATTGAGCAAAAGAACTCTGATTACAATAACCGGACTTTATTTGAATAAAATGAGTTCTGAGGTGAATAGATACTGAACTTTGAAATATCCCATCATACAGGTAAAAAAAATACCAAGAAAATTTGGTATAGTCATTAGGGAAATTTGGCAGGCAAAGAGTTAAACAGGCTCTATAAGTACATATTAAGCACTTTCCAATATTTATAATAAAAAATTAAAAAAATGTAAAAAATAAAAGAAGGAAAGCTCTGAATTCATTCCAACTGTACTCCACTTAAAAATTGACCTTGGGATGCATTCTGCCTGTGGTGGAGGGGTTGGGTAAATACAAGCATTCAATCAGAATAGAAAGTTTTAATTGCAATCAATTAATCATTAATTAAACTTTTATAAAGCTCATTAGTCACTCATGGTATTAATCAGCAAACAAGTTTTACAGCAATTATCTTCTCTAATAATAGATACAAATGTCAGTGTGTCAGTTTGTCACATTTTTCAACTTTACTCCTAGAAGCTGTAGCCCAATATATCATACCATTGTGGAATCAGGCCGACCCTTTGAGTAAATTAAAAACATTCCTGGTTGAATCCGAACCCGCAATCCTGAAATTTTGGATTCCCAACATTTAATTACTGCAATTTTGTTTCAGCCAATTTTTTAACGTGATTTTTTGCAACAATTTTTTTTTTTTGTACAATAACAATTTTTATAACTTGAGGGAAGGAGGGAATTAAAGAAAGGGTGAGGAAAAGAGGGAGTTAAAGAAAAGAATGATTGAGTGAGTGAGGGAAAGAGGGAGCTAAAAGAAGAATGAGTGAGGGTGGGAGTGAGGGAAAGGAGAAGTTAAAGAAAGAATAAGTGAGTGAGAGAAAGAGAGTTAAAAAAAGAAAACGATTGAGTGAGGGAGGGAAAGAGGAAGTTAACAAAAGAATGAGTGACCAAATGGGGTTCATTTTTCAACATTTCAATTTTTCATGAAAAACTTATGGGTGAAAAAATAATGATGATGATGATGATGATGATGATATTACACACCAGTGTTAGCTGATGGACTTTCACTGGAGTCTGAGTGACAATAAATTTCCTCAGGTCCCCAGGACTCTTCTGAGTATTCCTGCTGATGTTATTCATTTATTTGAATATTTATGATAAACTAATAATAATAGTAGTAATAGCCATGAGAGTTAAAACTGGTGTGGAAAACTTTCATAAGGGGAAAATAATAATTGGAAAAAAAAAATTAAAATAATTCATAATAAAAAAAAAATATAAAAATATAAATTTAAAAAATGTCTTGATTGTAAATGTTGTTTTTTCCGGTCAACCACAGTAAAATTAAAAATAAATGAAAAGCTGAAAAAAAAAAAAAATCTCAACATTATCAGAGAACAAAAAGATTAAGGAACATAAAGGAGTGACTGTTGGTCCCATCATTACAGGAGCACTTAGAACAGTCCCAGAGAGCCTTGCAATGTTTGAAAAATTGGAAATCTAAAGAAGGACTGATACCATCTAGAGATGACAGTATTACTACAGTGGTTCTCAACCGGGGGCCATATAACATTTTGGGGGGTCCAGGCAAACAAAAAATATCTCATTAAAAAAATACTATAGGTTTTTTAAACATCAAATAGCTATAGGGCTGGAGGTCCACCTTAGTAAAATAGGAATCAAAGGGATTGCATTTTGGTAAAAAAAAAGGTTGAGAACCACTGAGCTAGAATACCAAATAGAGTGGCTGGAACATTGAGGAGACTTGCTGTTACTTGATCTCCTAAAAGAGTCCCCAATTACAACTGGTGGTTTTGTACTCAATGGTTACAAATAGTAAGTAAACATTTGCAGAGTGGACTATTATTGGTATCAACAGAACAGCAAGGGATTCTATTTCCTTTTCACTAGCACAAGACCTAGGAGATTGTTTTTACTGAGGTGGAGCTCCACACCTACCGCCAGTTTCCATATGCTTTACTGCACTGATCAGATTACCCGCTATGCTACTCATCCACAAAGTTAACCAGGACTGATATCAAACCTGGAACCTTGCGATTCCTGGGCAACTGCTCTACCGACTGAGCTAAACTGGTTACAAATAATCATCACTAAAATTAAACAAAATAAAAAGGTGTTAGATTTGTTGTCACTTGATCTACACTGGAATCCACCAGTTGTTTCTGATGGGAATAGAATACTGAGAAGAGTGCTAGAATATTGTGAGGATTTGCTGCCACATGATCTCCCCAAAAGGAGTTCTTAATTGTTACTGGTGGTTTAGGATTCAATGATTGATTGATTGATTGATGATTTTAATGGCATTTCAACCCATCTAGGGTTATTCTATGCCTAGAGGTTAAGGAATTGCATACATTGTACTTATATTTTTACATTTTTTGTGTAGTTTCATAAAGGTTCATCAAGTATTTCTATCAAATACAAATCATATGCAAACAGATTTACTTGACACATAGATGGCACCCTAACAAGTACTACCACTCCGGGTCAGAGTGGACTTGAAAGTAATAACAATGAAGGAGTACTTCACACTCTCCAAAGCTCCAGAACTTGAGCCTCACCATCAGATGTAGTGTAGAGTCATATTCAGGGCACCCTTTTTTAGTTGTATGATATCAAACATTCCTATCTAATATAAATAATTTGCACAGTTATATGAAATAAAGTATTCCTATCTAATACAAATAATTTGCACACAGTTATAGATTTAAAGAGCTGATGGTAGGTGTGGCGCCCCACCTCAAATGCTAAAACAATCTCCTTGGTCTAGCACTAGTGAAAAGGGGATAGACTCCCTCGCTGATTGGCTGATACCGATAGGGTTTCAAGTAATGTATAATAATAATAATAATCCTTAGTAAACAATTATGATTAAATCTATAGTTATATGTTATCAAATATACCTAACCAAATAGGAATGATTTTTAAACAGATCTATTTGACACATAGATTGAAACCTAACAGGTACTATTACTTTGGGTCAGAGTGGACCTGAAAGTAAGGACAGTGAAAGGGTTGATTAGTTGGTTGGTTGATATCAACCTGTCTGGGGTTATTTTATGCCTAGAGGTTAGGGAATGATGTATACTGTATGTCTATATTTATACTTTTGTAGTTAATGGTTTTAATGATATGTTGGGTATTGTGTTAGGGGGGGGGGTTACTTTTATACGGTATTGATTAGGTTTATGCTTCAATGAGTACAAATAATAATCATTACTAAAATCAATGAAAATACTGTTGAGAGTGCTGAAGTGTTGAGAAGACCTGTTGTCACTTGATCTTACATGAAATTCAATGCTGTGAAAACTCAATCAGTACATGACAATAATAATAATAATAATAATAATAATACAGGTTGTACCAGTTGTAAAAAGATTATACCAATTATAATTGGTGCCTTTTGAACAATCTCCAAGGGTTTGGAAAAGAGCATGGGTGAATTAGAAATAAGAGGAAGAAGTGAGATCATCCAAACAGCAGCATTGATAAGATCAGCTAGAATACTCGGAAGAGTCCTGAGGAGACTTGTTGTCACTCAGCCTCCAGTGAAAGACCACTTACTCAGACTGGTGTGAAAAACTCTCAAGGAGTGAATATTAATGATAATAATAATGATGATAATGATAGGGACTTTGGGATGAAGACGGATCACATTATCCCAGCAAGGAGACCAGACATAGTATTGATTAACAAAAAAAAAAAAAAAAGAAAACTTATCAACTGGTTCCAGCAGATCACAGGGTGAAGATGAAGGAAAATGAAAAGATAGACAAATACCTGGACTTTGCTAGAGAATTGAAAAAGCGGTGGAATATGTGGGTGAAAGTAGTTGGTGCACTAAGAACAGTCCCAAAAAGCTTGGAAAAAAGACTGGAGGAACTGGAAATCAGAGGAAGAATTGAGACAATCCAGGCACCTGCATTGTTGCAATCCACCAGAATACTCAGAAGAGTCCTGGAGATCCGAGAAGACTTGAATAAATAAAAAAAAAAAAATGTGAAAATTCAATGAGTACATGGTTGGTTGGTTGGTTGCATTTTACGGCATGTCAACACTTGTTGGGTTATTTTATGCTGTAGATGTTTTGTTTTATTCATTCTTTATGGGTATTCAATTTTTTTAAATTTAATTTTTCTTTTTTTTAAACACACCTTTTAAAAACTCATTTTTTTCTATTTAACGCATAGATGAGACCCTAACAGGTCGTACCACTCCAGGTCAGTGAACTTGAGAGTAATAACAATGAAGGGGTACTCCACACTCCCCACAGCTCCAAAATTGGAACCTTACCCCCAGATGCTGTTTAATGTCACACCCAGGACACATGAGTACATGATAATAATAATAATGACAATAACTAATAATAATAACGGAAAAGGGACAATTTGAATAAATCAATAAAAATGATCACTTAAGATGCAATATATTTTGTTTTTATTACTTGATAATTATTTGATGATTTGTCTATCAGGGATTTGAATTGTTAAAACCAATAACAAAGCTAATAGATTAGTAAAATTGACTTTTATATCTATCTGTATAATGTCCGATAAACTGTAGGTGATGATGATGGTATATACGCTGCACACACGTCTGCATATATATATATATATATATATATATATATATATACACACACACACACACACATGGGTATCTGTGTGATAAACTGTAGGTGATGATAATGGTATACACTGCACACGTCTGAACACATACACACACACACACACACACACACACACATATATATATATACGTACACATGCCCACGTACACTGTGTATATACATATACGTGCATGTGTGAATTTGTGTGTGTCCAGGGATTCAGTGATCAATATATTGATTGTTGTCTTTCTTTATTGGCTGCTTTTTAATTGTTGATTGTCACTGCCTTCCCAACCAGTTGTGACTCGATGCCTGTGCACTGAGCACTGACATTCTGCTCGTGTGGGTCCAGCAAACATTTCACTTTACGCCTGGACACAGAAGTCGCACCAGTTGTAGCGGCAGGCTGGAGGGAAAGCAGACAGCTGGGGTAATCCCTGCACTTCAGTACCTCGGAAACTGGTAACCTGACAAGTCTGGGAAAATAGGTCCGTGGAAGCAACCCAGGACTGTCCCTACAAATGGAACTTGCAAAAAAATTTTTTTTGAATGTTTAACTTCTGTTTGTAGTTAACTTCCGAGCGGATATTTATACCTTGTGGAAATTACTGATTTTAGAAGTATTAAAGAAAGAAAAAAAGAAAGAATGAAAGAAAAAAGCCTGTTACGGTTTAGTTTTCCTTCTCCTGTGTGAGTTTCCATTAGAATCAAAGGATAAATACTAAAGACTGATTAAGCACTTCAGTACTTTGGAAACCTGTAACCTGACAGTTTGGGAAAATAGATCTGCGGAAGCAACTCAGGACTGTCCTTATGGATGGAACTTGTAAAAAAAAAAAATGGTTAAATCCTTTTTGTAGTTAATTTTCCAGTGGATATTTATGCCCAGTAAGAAATTACAGAGGTATCAAAAAAATAAAGAAAGCTAGTTCAAATTTAGTTTTCCTTCTCTTGTGTGAGTTTCCATCAGCATGTGTATGATGCACGGATCAAACGACAGAAACTAAAGACTAATTTAGCACTTCAGTTTTTCGGAAACCTGTAACCTGCCAGTTTGGGAAACTGACTCCGCGGAAGCAACCCAGAACTGTCCCTACGGATGGAACTTGTAAAAAAAAAAAAAATATGGTTAACCTCTGTTTGTAGTTAACTTTCGAGCGGATATTTATACCTTGTGGAAATTACTGATTTTAGAAGTATTAAAGAAAGAAAGAAAAGAGGCCTGTTCAGGTTTAGTTTTCCTTCTCCTGTGTGAGTTTCCATAGATTCTATCACATGGATCAAAGGACAAAAACTGAAAATTGATTAATGTTGGAGAAATACTTACCTTTTGAATGTTGACAAAAAAAAAAAAGGTGTTAATTCTCAATCACCAATTTTATCTTCATCCTCATCAGCAACAGTAGCAACAGCAGCAGCAAAAAGGGTCACTACTGAGAAAAAAAAAGTGTCACTGGGTGACAGGAGACATATCAATAGCAGCAGTGGTAGCAACAATAACAAGTGTCTCCCCTCTCAACTCAGTCATTCCCTAGACACGACAGCAACAGCAGCAGCAGCAACAGCAGAGGCGGGCAGGCTGCCAAGCTTTGGGTTATCCCAACAGTTTCCAACTCCCACAACACGGCACCTTTTGTACACAATAGACAGTAGAGTGGATCCCAACCTCACCCCTTGCCGGCAAAAAAAACAAAAAACAAAAAAAAAAAAAGCTTCATTTCCCAGCGGGCAGTAAACATTGGACTGGCAGTGACCATTATCAATATGGTCATTTTCCCTTCACCGGATCAGTTATAATGACACCAGTTTCTTCCTCCGATTGGATCAATCCTTCCGATGAGATTAGATGCAACGGTTTCAAAGTTGATTCTATAGCTTCAGCACTCACAGAGGGATCGTGTTTGGATCCAAGCATCAGGATTAGCACTCTGATCCTTACAACCATTTTTGTATCTCTTCCTGGGTAATCACACCAACTGCAAACGGATAACACCTGTTTTTTTTTTTATTTTGTTCATTTGTTTTTTTTTTTCTTTATAATCTTGGCTGAAAAAAAAACTTTATAAACATCAAAAGTCTGGTTAGTTAACCACACCAGAAACTTTTCTTTTAAATTCAGGAGTAACATATGGGAGTAACATTTCAGGACCAAGCTAGCACAATCAGTTTATAGTTCCCTCACTGGCAAACTAGAAAGTTTCAGGTACTTTGAATAGAAGACGTTTATCAACTATCTAAAACCAGTCTTTCTCTCTCTCTCCCTCTCTCTCTCTCTCTCTCTCTCTCTCTCTCATCTGCAAACTTTCCCAGAGAAAAGATATATCTGATTTATGATTATAATCATAACCTAATTTTCTGCCTTTGTAAACATATAACTTTTTTTTAAATACTTGCATAGCATGTCTTAAAAAAAGAAAAACTCTGGGTTCACTCTTGATATTAAAAAAAAAAAAAAATACTATATAAACAAACATTTTATATCACAGCTTCAACTTTGATATGCAAGTTTTATCAGAAATGAACTCCCATTACATCTATTAATCTAACATTTCAAATATTTGAGACCAGAATTTTTTTCCTACTCTTTTTGACAGGATAAAAGTATATATATAAAGATATTATGGTTCCAAATGGTTATATTGCTTTGGACAAATTTATATGATATTATTTAGCAACAAATCTGAATCTGTCTTTTACTTACTCAAGGATTATTAAACGACTCTCTTCTAAGGTTCCAGCCAGTTGGGGTACATTGGAAGCATTTACATTAAAAAAAAAAGAAAAAAGAATAGCAACAGGTCTGGATCAGTATGCTAATCAAGGATTATTAAATGGATCATTTTCATCAGGATGCAATGATAATTTACTGGATGAAGATATAATCCATCTATTCCCTGGATAAAGGAAAAGAAAAAATAAACAAAAAAAAAAGTGTTAGCTCTCTTTGGACCCCCCCTCCAAAAAAAAAAAAAAAATTACTTTTACTTCCAACAAAAAACCCAAAAAAAACAAATAACAATTCTGGACAAATCATCTTTTTTCATTTTTTATTTTTTTAATATATCTTATATATCTTCTTTTTTGTCATGTCAGAAACAGTTCTGGCTATTTGATTACTTCCACTCCCACTCATACTGACACCTCAGTTAATCCAACTCCCATTCTTCTTTCCTTTCTTTTATCTTTTTTTCTTTTTTTTTTGTTCTGGCGTGCAGTCTTTATAAGTGCATTAACAGTGAGCAGCTTAATAATTTCTTGTTCTTCACAAGCGTCTGGTATCAAAAATGAAGATAATCCGAAACTTTTTCCTGACAGTTCTGGTCGACTGAGATGCCTTGTAAACCCTAGCCTGGGTGATCACCAGTACACATTTATAATTGCTTGCTTGGTTACCAAATCCGCAACTTACATCCTAAACAATGGAAACCTTGAATTACATAGTGGTCATCTTTGGTGGCATTGTGTTCTCCTGCGGTCTCATCAACAATATCCTCACACTGACCGTCCTGTTTCACATCGGAACAGCAGACCTCCCAGTCGGAGTCTACCTCATTTCGATGGCAATCTCGGATCTGGCCGTTCTCTTCACAGGGCTGCTACCCGACTGGATCATTCACGCTTTTGACATCCCAGTAAGAACCTACAACCTTACCCTCTGCAAAATCATCCACTGGGTTGAGGACTGTTTCTCACTCTTTTCCTCATGGATAATTGTTCTACTGGCCATAGACCGTTTCCGGCTCGTATACTTTCCTATGACCACGAGGGTCGACCAGAGAGCTTCGACAAAACTGATGAAGATGTTTGCTGTCGTCATGGGAATTCTGTTCTTCCAGTGCCATGAGCTCTACGGGATGGGGGGCAGCCACTTTGTCGATGACAACAGTACAATCGCCTCGGACAGCTGCGGATATATTTCCAAGGAGTACAAAATCTTATCGAATTTCTACGATACCTGCATTTATATTGTCCTCTTCTCAATCCTGCCAATTCTTCTGCTTCTTGCCGGCAACATCTCCATAATTGTGAAACTTCGGTTGCACGAGTTTAACATCGGCACCGAGCAACCGCGCAAATCACTCTGTACTAACAACCGCCTGTTGGGTTGCCTCAGTATGGTTTTGTTTGTGACCACTGCCCCGTTAACCATAGTGGTCCTTTTTCAAGCTTTCAGTGAACATATCTACACGCTGACCACAACTGCGGCCACATTAACTAACCAGTTCAGTTACACAAATTTCTCATTCAGAATATTCATCTATATGCTAACAGTTTCCCAATTTAGGAAGGGATTTATTTCTGTATGCAGTAAAAAATATAGAGTTTCAGCAACTGAAACACTGACCTGATGACAGTAGTATATACAAATATATATAATATATATATGTTAATGTGTATATATATATATATATATATTCATGTCTATATATATGTGTGTGTGTATGTGTATGTATTTATATGTATATATATATATGATATATATGTTTTTATATATATATATAATCATATATACATATACATAAACATATATGTATGTATATATACACACACACACACACACACACACACATATATATATATATACATATATATATGATTCATAGATTCATTTATATATATAATCATATACATTTATATACATGTATATAAATGTATATGTATTTATGAATTTATTCATGAACATAAATAAATTAATGAACACACACACATACACATACATATATATATATATATATATATATATATATATATATATATATATATACCCAGGCATATATGCACATACACACACACACACATATATATATATATATATATATATATGTGTGTGTACATATATGTATATGTTTATTTATGTGTATGCATATATATATGTACATACATATATGTATATATCTATATGTATATAATCATATACATATTTATATCTGCATCTATATATACATATTTATATATGCACACACACACATATGTGTATGTATAGGTGTATATATATAATATATATATATATATATATATATATACACTTATAAATTTATAAAAATTACTATATATTTATAATAATTGGCTGACTTTTTCAAATCAATTGCATTTAGGTATATTTTGATTTAATTTTTTGTATTCAAATTTGTATATTACTCAACTGCCACTTTCAAATATTTTTTATTATCCTTTCTTGACTTTATCTTTATTAAAAAACAAAACAAAAACAAGCCTCAACCAATTATAAAAGGAAATGGGCTTATTAAAGCAAAGGACTAGGGTCCATTTACCTACAGATTTAAACTACTACAGTAATATTTGTCTGAATTTTTTTATATGTGGCTTTATATGTATTTTGATCCTTTACAAATTTTTGTCCTTATCTTTATAGTGAAATATGAGTGTAATGGTGATTTGATATTTCTCAATAAAGATGAGGATAACAGTTTATGCCTTTACCTCCAGATTCAAATTACTACAATAATATTTATCTGAATTTTTTTAGATGAGGCTTCAAATGTATTATTTTGATTTTTGTCCTTATCTTTATAGTGAAATATAGGTGTAATGGTTATTGTTGTTGGAAATGGACTTGGTGACTTGATATTTCACAATAAAGATGAGTTCAAAAAAGTTAAAATAATACTACAATAATATTTGAACACTTTATATACATATAAGCATTGTTGTCATTGTTTCTTTTGAGTTTTAATTTGTTCAAATTTTCAGCAGTTAATATTAAGTTTGGTCCTTGTAGTAAATTGATATCTTTTATTATATTGAAGATTTTTTTTTAAATTTGATAAAAAAAGTTGTTACAAAACTTCTTTTTTTTTGTTAACTTATTTTTATAATAAGTCACTTAAAATGAGTTTTTTTTTTAATGGTGAATCATTTGAAATGCATAGAATGTAAAAAGAAAAAAGGTAAGAATATTTAAACTAATTATAAAAAATGGCTTTTTTCTTCATTTGATAACAATCAAATACTGACATTTTCTCCCCTAAAATCTATATTATATAATGGGTCTTCCGGAAAACTCTTAATGGGAAAACTGACACAGGTGAAATATACCCTGACAAAAAAAAAAAAATTAAGAATTAAGCTTTTGTAAATAACTAAAAAAAAAAATACCACTATGTGTGTGTGTGTGTGTGTGTGTGTGTGTCTGTCTGTCTGTCTGTCTGTGGTATGTTTTATTAACATATATTGTATAAACTTACTTTCTACAAAAAAAAAGGTTCCTGCATATCACCACATAGATATATGTACACAGAGAAATGCAATGACATACAGATAGTTATATCTATACCACTCTATATGTAAATATGTACATTTTGTTTATAAATGCAAGCGTACACATGCATAAATAGGCCTACATACTTAAATAAACATATCTACTTACTTACTTACCTACCTACCTACCTACCTACCTACCTATCTATGTATGTATATATATATGTATGTATATATATATATATATATATATATATATATATATATATATATAACTGAACTTTATGCACACAAATTAAAACAATTCTTAACACAGATTATCAAGTTATCAATTTTGGGGGAAATGTCTTTAAATTTAAATTCTTTTTGTATCTTCATGATTTTTCTTGTTTTTATTTCTAACTATTTCCTAATTATTCAGAATTGACATGTGTCATTCCCAGACCAATTCTCTCTATTCTTCACTGCCACTATTGATAAAATCTAATACAAAATAATAGCATAATATATTTAACTCACTTTATACATTTATCTATCTATCTATCTATCTATCTATTATCTATCTATCTCAGTCTGATCGTATCAATCTATTTCTATCTATTTTTCAGTTTGATCCTATCAATCTATCTCTATCTCTCAGTCTGTTCATATCTATCTATATATCTATTCATCTCAGTGTGATCCTATCTATCTATTTATCTATCTATCTATCCCTATTAATATGAGCTGAAAACACCGATTCTTGCTAGATCACCAAAGTTAAGCAGTGATGAGCCTGTTCAATACTTAATTGGGTGACCACTTAAGTCATAGCAGGTACTGTAATCAACGTGAGTCCTTTGTTTATCAAAAGGATTTGGCATTAAATAACCTGAAAAGAGTTGATATCCTATAAGACAAAGCACCCAACCAACCGACCTATCCTGTTCATATCTATCTATCTCAATATATAGATTTATACACGAATCTGTTGATATAAATTTATATTATCTATTTATTTTTTATTCCACCTATCCTTCTTGCTGATCTTCTTATTTAAGATTATATATTTGTTTCTTACATATCAATCTATAACTTCTATTTGTATGTATGCATGTATATGTATATGTATGTATGTAGCTGTATATGTATATGTATGTATCTATCAATCTATCTATCTATCTTTATCTATCAATCTCTATCATATGAAAACCACTTCTTAACCTACAAATTTTTGTATCTAAATATTTATATGAACATATGCCATTCTATCTAAATGCAAATCCATAAGCCCGCCTGTTTGTCTTTCTGTCTCTCTCTTCAGGAATAAATATATGACTACCTCTCTTAAGAAATAAAAGCACACACACACACACAAGTGCATGCACACATACACACACATACACATGAATGAACCTAAAAATGGGCTAGAATGCTACACCATTTCCCAAGTCTTTTATAGCACGTAAGAACATGTTTATTTTAAACTCTTCTAAATACATACAATGTATACATGTCCTATCTATTTATCTATCTATCTATAGTCCTGGTCACAACTATTGGCACCCACGAAATTTCAGTACATAATGTAGAATATCCCCTAAAAAAAATAACAACAAAAAATAAAACCGAAACCTGTGAATTATCTTTGGTCTATTGACAACTTATAGTTTGTAAAGAACATCAAAGGATAAAACAAGTTGATATACATTTGTTTATTTTCTGTTTATTTCTGTAAAAAAAATGAAAGGGTAATTATAATGGTGACTAGGACTGTAATCTGACACAGTTATTAGCTGAATTTTGATCCAAAATTTTGATCCACGAAGAAGCATTGGATTAAGTGTAATAACAAAGAAAGAGATTATGTTGAAAAATGAATATTTTTTGCATAAAGAAATGCTTATTTCATACAAGGCTTGATAACAAACTCGCATCTCTCTCTCTCTCTCTCTCTGTCTCTCTATCTATCTATCTATCTATCTATATATATATATATATTTGTATTTACACACACATACACCTACATACACACTCATACCTACATACACCCATCCACACACATACATATACACCCATCCACATACAACCATCCACACACACACATACACATCCACACCCATCCAAACATACATATTTACTCCTTCACATACTCACACACATTCATACATACACTCCCACACACACATCCACATCCACATACACACATCCACCCTCTACATAGAACACACACACACACACACATACAATCTACTCATACATGCACACATGCATATACACATGCATTACACGCACGCACACACACACACACACACACACACACACACACACACACACACACACACACACACACACACAGAATTTATGATCATCTTGAAAATAACATTTTTTGATTCTTTGAATCATTCCTGTATGTAAAAAACAAAGATGATAAAAAAATGACAATTTCACAATAATTGCTCATAAAACTAAAATGACTCCTTGAAGCAGAAAACAGTATTACCAACCAAAATTCTCCTTTCACATTTCATTGAGAAATTCCAAGAACTTCACATAACAATGCCTTCTATTTCAAATTAAACCAAAAAAAAAAAAAGAAAAAAAGAAAAAAGAAATGAAAAAAAATGTTATCCTTGTTGAAGATATTTACTCATTTTTGGAGTAGTGATTTTCTTCATACTGCTGAATTTAAAAAAACAATAATCTTTCCAAGGAAGAATCAACTTGCTATCTAAAAAGAGGCCTTCATGAAAGCTCTAAGGAATATTACTGAAAAGCACCTCCTCAAGCCAAACATAAATTGGCCTTTTTTTTTTTTAATATTTGTTTCAAGGTTTAGTATTTGACTGATTTGATTCTATTTTGACTTTGAATATTTTGATTTGTACTTTGAAATGATTTTATTATTATCTATTATTAGAATTATTACATTATTACTTATATGTTATTATTCATTTATTCATTACAAAACCAAAGTTTTCTTTTACATTTGTAGTTTTCAGTTGTTTGAATGATGCAGCTAGAAAAGAGCAAAGAAAAACAGAAAAAAATCATAAAGAAATACATTAACTAGTTTTTAATATTACTATTTAAATTCTACTTATTCCTTTTTTTGTCTGAATTTTTTAGATGAGGCTTGATAACCAGACTAGTTTATTTTTTTGTGTTATTTTTACTTTTTATATAGGTATTATACCTATATAAAAAGTAAAAATAACACAAGAAATAAACTAGTCTGAAATCAATACAGATAAAAAAAATTAAGATTTTGGATTTTTCAGACTGTTGTCCTCATCTTTATTGTTATATACACAACATTTCTTGTCAAACTTGGGAACCTTCTCTTCAAACTTGGAAAACTCTCGTCCATCTTGGAAGCCTTCATGGAACTTTGCATCAAACCCTTTATTTAATTCATGGGGGTAGACTGTTCTTATTCTGTTACCCCTAACTGGGTACAGATGTTAATCTATGTGAAGTATTCTATTCATTGTGTATATAACAATAAAGATGAGGACAATAGTCTGAAAAATCCCCAAAATCCAAATTCCTTTTTTTTTTGTTAGTATATTCAAAATAATGTTTGAAGATTATCATTAATTTATAGGTAATTTGTCTTTTATCTTTGCCTCTTTTTAAATAATCTTAATTTTTTTCCCTTTTTGTTTGTATTAATTTCAGACTAGTTCATTTTTTGTGTTATTTTTACTTTTTATATAGGTATTATACCTATATAAAAAGTAAAAATAACACAAAAAACAAAACAAGTCTGAAATCAGTACAGATGTAAAAGGTAAAAAATCAAGATGACCAAAAATTTGAAGTATATGAATATAATGGAAAAAAGATTTTAAAAAAATGATTTAAACTGTACTTGATTTTTCACTATTTTTCACAAATTGACAAAAAAAAAATTCAGTGGTCCGAAAGTCTTGTCACCCCCATATATTGTTTAAACTTTCATTATTTTTTTGTTTTGATAATATAATATATAAGTTATGTAATTATTTTACCACTAAAAAAATCTTTAAAAATTGAATTATTTTCTTTTAAGTTATATTAGGTAATTATTTTACCTTTAAAAAAATCTTTAAAAATTAAATTATTTTCTTCTGGGTTATATTAGATAATTATGTTACCTCTAAAAAAAACTATTTAGAGAAGGACAAGATTTTCGGACAACTCTGTATATATATAATATTTTTTTAATTTCTTAGAAATTTCCAGTTTGTTCAACCATTTTCTTTTAAATTTACCTTTTTGCCATTTCAAAATATGTAAACTACTTTTGTTCTTCACTTCAAATTAGACATGTTTTCCTCCATGATTATATAACCTAATTCAGAATAAAACTCAACACTTTCATTTAAAAAAAATCTTAACCAATACATATTGGAATTGTTCTAGGGGAATCTTTATAAAAACATTGCTTTAATGATTGACACAGGATCCTTTCAAAGAATAATGTATTCACAATTAAAGATTGGTACAAATATTTATTACATATAAAAAGTTCCATCATCGGCAGAACCTAAAATATAAATGTACCAATTTTGTAAATGTCCCATGAACTGGATGATGGTATCGATGGAGTTAATACAGTGCTGGAATTAATCTATAAGCTAAATAAATTATAGCTTAAAGCCACACACATTTGAGGCCTCATTTTTTTAGATGCATTTTTATCTTATTAATTTTTAGTTTTTAGCACTAATTCATAAAAAATTATGTATATATATATATATATATATATATAGGACTGGTGCTAGGGTCTCATAGCTCCCCTCTGAATCTATGATATGAGACGTCCACACTAGTACATGTCAACTTTCATAAAGTACTATTCATATTAAAAAAAATTCTGGGTACCCCAAGCAAGATTGGGCCCCTCCAGTCGGGGGTGGGGTAGAGGTAGTATGCACTGGTCATATATATATATATATATATATATATATATTAAACTGCTTTGGTTAAATACCACAGAATATTTTTTCTTAATGATTTTCAATTGCTTACATTCAAACCCTCAAGTAATTTTTCTTATATCAGGGTCCAAATGGTAGAGAAGGTGTCCTATATTTTTCCCTAGTGCTTTTGACCATATCCATGATCGTCTTCGTGGGGATTATTAAAAACTGCCCAAAATGTATTGGTAAAAATCTGTTGTAAATTAAATTTGTCTTCAACTTTTATGAATGTGCATTTATTGGTGTGCTTAGTGGTAGGGAAAATATCTTAGTTGAGTCCTCACTCTCCAAGGACCAATGTTATCATTAGTATATCCGTGATAAACTAACGCTGAACAAAACCAGAAGGAAAGACAAAATAAACTCAATTGCACATACAAGAACACTTCATATTTTATATCCACAATATACATGCTGATCGCATTACAAGGAAAGAATACCATGGTAGTATTATACACATATTGTTCCATGAATAAGCAGTATGTGCAAGGGGTACAAAAATGAAAAAGGCTTACTTGACAAGTGTAGTAAATATAGTAATTTGGCTTTACTGTTCCTTAGCAGGAGTCAGACACAACATCTCTACTGTTTAAAGAAGCATTTGTAATTCAATGGTTATCATCATAGGAAATGGACATGGAAAACCCAAGTTAAAATCCTGGGTGACGCTGTTTGCATTTCACATAGTGCTAATACCCTTGGGAAAGGTATATACACAATTATTCTCCCACCAGCTACGGGTAAATAGTAAGGCATACTGGGCTCTTTAACTGTACTATAGCAACTGGTCAAGGAGAAGGAAAACTCTGAATTCAAATGTGATAAACTCCATTTTAAAAACTGACCTTGCGTCGCATCCTGCTTGTGCAGAGGGGCTGGTAAATATATACTGTTCAAAGAACAGAGGCAAATAGAGGTTGAGAATGGGTTTCTGTAATTGTCATGTGACACCCTACTGGATATGCCAATTCTCTCATTGGGATTATTATTTATTGTATCCCTACACATAGTCCATCTGGTTACAGAGGAAGATGTAGAAGGTCAAGATTATTAAAATTTCTACTGTTCCAAGAACAGAGGAAAATGGAGGTCAAGAATGGGTTTCTGGGATTGTTATGCGACACCCTACATGCCAATTCTCTCATAGAGATGATTATTCATTGTATCCCTACACATAGTTTCATCTGGTTGCAAAGAAAAATGTAGAAGGCCATGATCATTAAAATCTTTGCTATTACTGTTTTTTTAATTATCTGTTATAGATAATATGTGTTTTAAAGCCCAGTGATACCAAAGTCATTCTTTTAAGTGTTTTGTTATTCAAATTAAGACCTCTTAGGACTTAGAACTTGGAACGTATGACTTCTTTACTTTGGGGTATGTTTACTCTGTTCTTTTTTTGAATGTAATAATCAATTTCTATGATCCTAATCCTTCCTATTTACCCCTACTTAACTTTACAGGGCACTTGGAAAATAAAGGAAAGAAGAAGAAGTAAAAAGTGTAGTTATAAGCCAACACCACCCCCTCAAAAAAACAAAACAAAACAAAAAAAAAGCACCACCACCCCCATGCCTAAATAAGCTTCTTTAACTGTGATACCAAGTTAAAAATCATTCTGTTCAAGTGCTTCATTGTTTCTTTCTGTGAAAGCTGACTTTGTGTATAACCTTACGTCAATCTGGGGGGATTATAATCTGTTGCTTTAAGCTTGACTAAAGATGTCACCCTGTAAAGAGAAATTATTTTTCCAAAGAAGCTTTGAACCCTAAACCTGTGCCTCACCGCACCTGCCATCTTTGACGCCTGGCTGAAAAATAGCAGAAAATGTAAAATGTTACAATCAGTAACTCAATTTCCTCATATATCAAATCAATTTTCTACATTGAAATAAACTGAAAAATGCCATTAATGTGTTCCTGCCACCTACCCCACAAAAAAAACACCCTAACTTTTTTTTGTTACGTATCTTAAATAATAAAAATAGAACTGTATTGTATAAAAACATAATAAAATAGAATATAATGAATTATGTGCTGTAATATGTTTTAATGTCTACTTTTTTTTATAAATGATATTTTTCTTTGGTGCAATGAATTTAAAAATTGTAAAGAAAAATTATTTTTTTGCAAAGAACTTCTTAGAACTCAAAACCTACACCTTGCCCGCCCACCATTCTGGATTGGTTGAAAAATAGCAGAAAATGTAAAATGTTGTAATTTGTTAACTTTTCACAAAGCAAAAAATCAACCGAGTGACAAATCACAACTCATAAGTTGGGACACTTGTGAGTCAAGGTACCACTGTTTTTTTTTGTTTTTTTTAAATAATAGAATTACACATAAAATATTAACATACAACATTTTATAAGCAATAGTGATGTAGAAAATATCATTAATTATTGACTAGATTTTCTTTCATTTTAATTTCAATATCTTTTTTATTGAAAATACCAGAATGTATATATTTCATAGTGTAATGGTTAGCAAACTAGTCCCATAGCACCATTACTACTGAATAGTGAGTTCAATCCTCACTGGATGCCCCATATTTGTGACCTTGTGTCACATTTTTCCTGCGGCGAATGGTTTGGATAAATTCCTACCAGAATGTATACATTTACACAACCCCTCTGCCACAAACAGGATGCAACACAAAGTCAATTTTTAACTTTTTGCCTACCAAATTTCCCCTATGGCTGTACCAAATTTTCTTGGTATTTTTTACCTATATGATAGGATATTTCAAATGTTATATACTCTCTTCTTATCATCTTTAGTATCTTATGTTCTTCTTCTAGTGTCTGGAACTTTCCATTTGGGGACTTCGTGTCTGGTCTTCTATTGGGGATTTCTCATCTATCAGAGGCCCTGGGTCATTGGTAGTTTTTGGATAAATAACCCAAGACTTCGATTTTCTTTATATCATATTTTATTTTGAAATCTCCATCCAGACTACCTGCGCAGATTGAGTGCTGCAGCGTGCTAGGCGCAACTTGCTCTCTCTGTGGTTTGGCCACTACTGAACTAAACTAACTCTTTCTAATCTAAACCCGGAAGAAGCCTTCTTTCTCATTTCTCTACTGATTCTCATGGTATCTACCAGAAAAGAGTTCAAGATCTGTCACTCAATCCTCCATGACATCATACTCAAAGGCTGCTGGCCATAATTACTAACAGCCATTTTGGTTTCTACACTAACTGTACATAATTGTTAGGGTACTAACAATTATGTAACACAAAGTTTACTATCTATTCAAATAAAGTTCTATTATTATTGTAATCTGAGTCCTTCTGCCCAATTATAATAAACTAACCAACAGTTTTTGTACTTTGCTTGGGTGTGGTATGCATAGAAACAGTTCTGGTGAGAGAGCTGCTGTGAGTGGATTAAAGTAGGCAAAGAGTTAAGAAAAGTAGAACTAGTTTGAACTAGTTGTCCTTCTCCTAGGCTGGTGGGCCTACCAAGGCTAAAGAACCCAAACTACTCTACCCTACTATACCAGAATGTAATTCCAAAATTGTTAGTAAGTTCTGATCAGAAATAAAGAATAACATGTTCCCATTTTTTGGGGTGTGTGGTGGGGGGAGATAATGAGTGAACTAAAGAAAACCAAAAATCACCGAACAAATAAATTAAATGAGCCAAACAACAGAAATCAATAAATTAGAAAGGCTGATAATATGGAGGCACGTGGTGTAATGGTAAGAAATGGACACGGTGATACGGGTTCAAATCCTAGTGTCTAGGATTTGAACACGTTGGTTGTTTGCAATTCATAATACCATTAAAACCTTTGGGAAAGGTATGAATCCAATTATTCTCCTTCCAGTTATGGGTAAATCGTAGGGCAGACTGGACTCTTTAACTTTGGTTAGGCAATCAGTGAAGGAGAAAGAAAACTCTGAATTCAAACCTGTTAAACCCCACTTAAGAAATTGACCTTGTGTCACATCCTGCCGGTGCAGTGGGGTCAGTAAATATATAGAAAGGCTAATAATATTATGAATGATGTTTCTGAAAATGAATGGCTTCACCTAAAAAAAAACCTATTCTTCCTTTATGTTCTTTATATGATAATTTATATTGAATTGCTTTAAAATATGAATAAATTTGTATTGAAAGAACGAAGGTTTCATTTATGACAAGATTTCAAGTTTTTAAAAACATTTCCTCATTTTAAGCTCAAAGCACCCATCTATAGGTTGAATAGTACCACAGCTGTTCATCTACAAGGATGGGTTTGGCATTAAATAACCCACAAAGATTGATATGCCATTAAACAAAGAAATCAAATCAAACCAAACCTTTATCTTTTTTTATTCTCTTTCACCTTCTTTTAGTTTTGATCATCTTCCCTTTCTTGGGGGGGGGAGTCCCTGTGGTGTAGTGGTTAACGAGCTGGACTGCAACATCATAGTGAGTGAGTTTGAACTCCAGTCATGTTCATTTTCTGAGTAATACCCTTGGAAAAGGTATAAACCACCTTATTCCTCCAGCTATATGTTAAATAGTACCACTACTGTTCTTCTACAAGAATGGCTTCATCATTTAATAACCCGTGAAGGTTGATATGCCATTAAAGAAAGAAAGAAAACAAAACATTTATCTTTGTCTTCTCTTTCACCTTCTTTCAATTTTAATTGCCTTCATTTTCTCTGGAGTGAAATCTCATATAGCTTTATGGCTAACGTACTGGACTGCAACATCACAGTAAAAGAGTTAAAACTCAGTTGCACTATTAGATTCATATTTGTTCTAACATGCTTGGGAAAGGTATGAATCTCCTCATCCCACAATCTATGGGTTAAATAGTACAACTACTATTCTTCTACTAGGGTGTGGCTTTGGCATTGAATAACCCATGAAGGTTGATATGTCATTAAACAAAAGAAAAACAAAATAAACAAGTTCAACGAAGTCAGTCTTGCTGATTTTATGATACTTTTTGATCAACAAAGTCAGTCCAGAAAGTATTGAGCAATTTTAATTAGTATTAATTCTAATCAATATTATTTTCATTTTTCACAAAAAGGATCATTAATTAGTATTAATTTTTTTTACTAGTATTTAAAAATTTTAAAATTTCACTTATTTTTTATCTCAATTCCCCAATTGTTATTCTAAGATCATTAGCTCTTTGGTTATTATATCAACAAGCAAATATATACACCTTCTGGGTGTAAGTATTTAAGTTTTAATGTACTAAAATATTATATTAAATTAGAAAGGCTAATAAAACTAAATAAGAATGCAAATAAAAAAAGATTTGAAACAGAGGGTGGGGGAGTATAATCGAAAAATAGAACAACTGAAACTTATTCTTCCATCACTCCCATCTTTTATTGTTAAATTTTCCTAATTTAACTATTTAGTTAAAAGAGAAAGTAAAGAATAAAATTACAGTTATTTCTTCTTGTTAATGGATTTCTTTTAAAATTTATCTCCAAGATTTTTGCTCATATTCATTAAGATAAAACCAAAAACTTAGAAATCAATAATACCAACCACATATTTATTAAAATAAAATTTTTAATATCAATATGCAAATTAACCTTCTCATTCACACTGTAAACTGCTATTTTGTTGTATATATAATTACACTTGCATGTTATTAGTATGTAGATAAAGCTTACAGTATTAATGATATAAAACAATTTTATTAATAATTGAGGATTAGATAAAAAATAAAATCATGTAGAATGTGACGTAAATAAGTAAGGAAATTGTGACTTGAGTAGTAATATAGTTTCAGATACAAACAGACAAACACACAATCTCCATTATAATAAGATACTTCTTGATAATCCTTTAAGTAATTCATGTCCTCTTTCTACACTCCTACCTGCATTTACCTTTAGAAACCCAAACCTCACACAACCATAGGCTTTTCTCCCTGGGGATCCTGACTTGAAAAATAACTGAAAATGTAAAATGTTATAATCTATTATTTAACAACTTTATGGGCTGTTAATTCTTTGCCTACTTTAAGCCAGCTCACCCACCACTGTGATCCTACTGTAAGCCACTGGCAGTGGCTCTTACACATATCATTATGATTGAGCAGAAGGGCTCACATTAAAATAATAAGACTTTATTTGAATAGAATGCATTGTGAGGTGAATAGATAGTGAACTTTGAAATATCCTTTCATACAGGTTAAAAAAAAAATACCAAGAAAATATTCCTATGTGTGCCTAAATTATTGAGGTTTCATTAAAACTTGTGGCTATAATAAATAATGTTAGTTTTTTCCCTGTCTGTTTTTTTTTTTTTTTGTCCAATAATAAGATAACATTAAAGCATTTGCCCCAGATATGCAAACTATGATTTTGATATTGCCTTTCAGTTTTGTGGAAATTATAATTAATCCTAGAAAGCCTAATAATGCTTCTAAGTTATCCATTTGAAATTGTCTTCTCCATGTTTAGGTAAGTCGGTAGAGCATCATCCACCTAAGAACAACAAGGTTCTGGGTTCAATACTGACCTTCACTATCTCAGCACATGAGTAGCACAGCTTGGATCTGTCCGGTAAAGTGGGGAGCTGATATTAGGTATTGCACTCCACTTCAGACACTAAAACAATTTCCACAGTCTAGTACTGGTGAAAAGGGGATAGACTCCCTCGCTGTCTGGCTGATACTGATAATCGGGTACTCCACTGACTTTACTTACATGTAATAACTTACATTTGTATAGCTTTAAATTGTGAGAAAATTCCAGAAGTTTGCTGGATTTTCTGGCAGGTTTTAATAATAGTTTATATTCAAAAAGATAATAAAATTGATTACCTTATTTTATTTCTTCTTTTTTTGGCTGCATAATAAGGAGATATACTAGCGGGGCCTGTGGATATACCACAGTATGATAATTTAATCATTACAGCATTTGAGATATTTTGCAAAATAGTTCAATATGTAAAAAGTATAATAATCTTGATTTAACTCTCTCAGTCTTTTTTTCTTTCTTTCCTTTCTTTTCTTTTCCTTATGTTTGATTGAAACAGATTAGTGTTATCACTTCTGCATGCTCACCCAGTCTCTCTATCTTCCCTACACTCTTTCTTTCTTTCTTTTATGTTTTTTTCTGTGTAGCATGTCCTTTTTCTTCCCTTTCTTTCTTTATAATAACAATGGAATGGTCTGTTGCTTAGCTGAGGTGATGACAGTCATAAGCAATAAGAATTCTGTGGATAAGCAACACCTGATAATCAGGATTTACATTTTTGCATTTCATCTTTGACAATTTGGACAGTCTCATTTTTAACCAGAAATGTTGCAAGATGATAATGGCTGTACAATTAAAGAACAAGTATTAATATATAGATTGTTATTGTTACAATGATGGAAAAAAAGGTGACAAATATGAGTAAGCTGCCAACTCAAAACAGTACTAAATTATTAAAAAATACATATAAGTTAATTTATCTACTAATTATATTTAAACTTGATGCCATCTTATCAAATACTAACCAAGATTAATTTTTTATCATACAGTCCACTCTTTTATGATATTATGAAATAAGATTAAGTACTTATTAAGTTAAAGTCATCAATATAAGTGATATTAGGTGTATTATTGTCATAGGATATGGACTCAGAGATCTATACGATATATGGACAGGGTTCTCAGGGCCAATAAGTAAAATGTTATAGTGCTCATTATTTAAAATATACTGCTATTATAATGGGATTTGATTGATTGATTTTAACAGCATGTCAACAAATCTTGAGTTGTTTTATGCCTCAGGTTTAGGGAATCATGTTCATTGTATATTCATATTTACAATTTTTGTGTAGCTATTTCTTAAGTGTTTTCTTTTTTGGCATACGGTCCTATTGAATACAAATAATTTGCAAACAGATCTATTTGACCCATAGTTAGGGCCCTAACTTGAAGTCTGAGTAAATCTGGGATTAATAGCAATGAATGACTCCACACAGCCCAGCACTCCAGAACTGGAGCCTCACCTTCAGATGCAGTTTAGTGTAATACTCAGGACACCCTTTTTGTGGGGAACTTACTCCTCAGATCTATTTGACCCATAGATGGGACCCTAACAGGTACTTCCACTCCAGTCCTGTCTATTTACTGCTTCACTATTTTTGGGTGTAATTCATTCAGTTTAATTTTGGAGATATCATTGGTCAAACACAATGGATTTAATATTTTAGAAACGACAACTTTACTCTGATTATGGTTGCAGGGTAGCCTTGAAGTAGGTCAGTTATATGTTCTAGGTATCAGGCATTCACCCTTACACAGAATATCATCATTGCATAAAGGAGTGAACCAAAAACATTTCCTAAATTTTATAAATATTTTAAAGTCTTTGTTTTTTTTTTTAATCAAAGAAAACTTGGATTTGGGATTTACAAGGATAAATTTAAGGACCAAAAACAAATACACAAAAAACAGAAAGAAAAGCATGCAACAACCTCCCCATTTATACCACAAACTACCTCAGAAAAAATAATAATATATGGAAATTTAGACCATAATTTTTATTTTCCTTATTATTTCTAGTTTATTAATTGTGGTTTATTTTCAATTCTCTAAGAAGTAAAAAAAAAATTAAATTCCTTATATAATAAGATTGTTACAAAGAAATGAATCCGACAATATGTGAAAAAATAATAAAGAAATTTGAAAAATAGGCGTCGTGAAGATGATTTATTAATATTTGAAAATTATTATTTTTTCCTTATTTGAAAATTATTATTTTTCATTTTTTGAAAATTATTTTTCTTATTATTTTCCACATAATAGGATTGCAATATTTTGGATTTCAATTAGATTTTTGGTGTATTTTCTAAAAAATTTGTGAAGATGATTTATTAATATCTGAAAATTATTATTTTTTCATTATTTGAAAATTATTTTTTTATTTTTTGAAAAATTATTTTTTTTATTATTTTCTTCATAATAGGATTACAATATCTATTGGATTTCAATTAAATTTTGGTGTATTTGTGGAAATAATATTTTAGTCAACCAACCACAACTTTATTTAATTTTATAAAATCTCTACACAATAATATTTGGATGCTAAAACTATCTACTTTTCTATAAGGATTTCTCCCTAACCCTAACTAATAAAAATAGTAATGTTGTCACCAATAACTTAATGTCTTGTCGTGTTTTAATTTAACCAGAGTGTTTTCAGTGAACTTTAGGTGTCAATGTTTTTGTTGAGTGGGCACGTTGGACCTGGGTAGGGATATTCCCAAATTAAAAATTCTAACTTGTGTCAAATTTTGCATTGTGGCTTTGAAAATAAATATCCACTATGAAACTAACAACTTACCCTGTCCATCCATGACATCTGTCTTTTACCCTAAGATCCTTAACCCTTTTGCAGGCAGAATGACATTTTTGTCACAGGCAGAACAAACTTTTGTCTTTTTGTAAGAGTTCAATGTAAGGCATTTTCCTATTAGCTGTACATTGACCAATTCAGAAACATTGCTAAGAGGCCTCAATGTAATCTAGGATTGTGTAAATAATGTTTTGCAAAATATCATAATCAAAAATGAGTGCTTTATCGTTTTCATACTATTGTACAATAACATACAATTGTTGATCAAATTATCATGATTTTTTTTTGTTTTCTTTTTTTCAAATGATTAATTGACTTGTTTAAACATACCCTCTATTTTGTAAATTTTCTGAAAATAATTTGAGCACTTAAAAAAAGGGGGGTGGTCCTGGTGGCATAGTGGCTAACATGCTTGAGTACAACATCATAGTAAGCGAGTTCAAATTCCAATCATGCTATTATCGTCACTTTCGGATTAATACTCTTGGAAAGGTATGAACCTCATACCCTAGCTATGAGTAAAATAGTACTACTACTGTCCTTCTTTAAGATGACTTTATTGAATAACCCATGAAGGTTGATATGCCATTAAACAAGAAACTAAACCAAACTAAATCAAACCAACCAAGGATTTAAAAATGATCTGCCTATGAAAAGAGTTAACCAAGCCTTATACTTTTCAAGTCATACATCTGTCTAAGAATTTCTTTTAACAAAACTTATCCCTCTGTTCTGGTTATAAATTCTTTAAAATAAACCTTCCTAATATTCAAACTGTAACTGCCTTCTCTGAGTTTTATATTTTTTATCAAATGTTATAAACTCATCTTGAAAAGCATTCTACTTATGTAGAATATAAATATTACACAAACTTCGCCTTATCTATCTATCAAGAATATGGCCTTACTTATAAGCCTTCAAGTAACCATAGACATGCTTATAATATGCCTTAAAATTTATGATGATTTTTTCTTTGAAATATTTATGTCATTTATCATTATTTTTTACAATATCAACAAAATTTAAATGGTGGCTATTTTCTCTTGTTAAGATATAGCTCTGTTCTGCAATAAAACTGTGCAATTTATTTACTTGGGTAAGTCAAATGTTTTGCAATATTTTGGTAATGTAAAGCATACTTTGGCAGTTGTGCAAGTGATGAATAACACTGAACTGTAAGATGCTGAGCTTGCCTGATACTCTCTGAGTGTAACTCACTGGATTTACTTCTATGGCTTGGAGCATAGCTTGGAATCCATAGTTTTAGGCCTATCTGACCTTGCCTAATTATTGAGGTTCTTGCAAATCAAGCAAAATTTCTTGAACCATCTGGTTACTGTACTGTGGTCAACTGTGCCTTCACATCTTACGCAACAAATGTTGTGAAAAAGGCATGAATCCAACTATTCTTCTCCAGCTATGGGTAAAAACTAGGACAGACTGGGCTCTTTAACCTTGGTATGGCAACCAATCTAGGAAATGGAAAATTCTGAATTCAACCTATTAAACTCACTTAAAAATAGACCTTGTGTCACATCCTGCTCATGCAGAGAGATTGGTAAATATATACATTGCATGTACATGAGTGCGCCTTTCAAATCACTCATGGCGTGAAACAATGCACAATATATTCGCACACCTACTACCATGATACTACCAACTACAGTGGGTACCTCTCACAGCTTGAACTGCTTCAGTCAGGTTATGTGCGTGCTGCAAACTAGCAATATAAAATATTGCAAAACTTTGACTCACCACAGTAATAATGATTTTCTTTTTTTTTTTTCCTTTTTAACAAATTTTCATTTGTATTTTTTCATTTTCAATGATAAATTTCTTTGAACTGAATTCAGTTACATTTTGAAACAAGTTATATCTATTTTAAAAGCTTATGACTGCCAAAATGGTATGAATTATTTTATTTATGAATTCTTTCTCAATGACTTTTGTCTTTCTCTATATATATTGTAATTTCTTTATACACTTAATGTTTTTTATTATTTTTTTGTTCTGGATGTGTCTGGTTTTAATAAACTTTGACTAATCTAAATCATTTCCCATTGTTCTGTATTCAATATAAAACTATTTCTCTTTTCCCAATGCTACAGAATGTGTTACAACATTTTTTGCTATTGTTTTATGAAAATTGATTTGCACTGTTGTAAATAAAATGTTAACCTTTGGAGATAAAGTGTCTCTCTTTGTGGATTTTCAACATGTTGAAAATGAATTTGGCAATTTCAATAATAAATTGATAATAATTATCAGAATTTTATTTTATTTTACTTATTTATTTATTCATTAATTCATTGGTGAGTGTATGTTGATTGTCTTGAGGTTTTAATATTTTAATCTAAAAAAAATATTTGTTGATTTATTTTGATTTTATGATCATGATTGGAAATGATTTTTAAAATAATTTTCATTAGAATTAATTATTACCAATTCAGTCCCTTTGTTACTAGTTTTTTTCACTTGTGACACACACACACATATATATATATGTGTGTGTGTATGTGTGTGTCTTCTACTAATGTTAGTAAATAAATATATGGAATACGCAAAATAGGAAATGAAAAATTATATTTATGTTATATGTATATTGTGTGTAGATAAATGCATCTACACATTTTTAAAGTTTATTATAGCACAAATTTATAAAGAATTGTGCGGTATAATATATATATATATATATATATATATATATATAGATGATGTAGTAGATAAAAGGATATGAAAACACACAATGCTGTTAAAATGAAAATATTTTATATCATATTCATAGCTAATATTGAACAATATTTCGATTTATAAAAATCATCTTCAGAGCTTGTTTTTTACTCCGGACTCATCGAGAGAGGAGCTGAAAATAATTTTGAATTCAAAACGAAAACATTGATGTTCCAAAAAGTTATGCGTCGTTTCTTCATAAGCACATCCGCCATGTTTCTCGGTCAGCGACAATAATGAATATCTTAGTGTACAATTTAAAAAAAAAAAAAAGACATATTTCAAATTCAACAATAGACAAATTCTCTTTTCAAACAGGAAACTTTTAACCCATTCATGGTAGGCCTGCAACGGATTTTTTCAGAAAATAAATTTTTTTATATTTTTTTATATATAATGTAAAAAAAAAATGAATGGTGTAAGGGTTTTTTGTGAAATTTAAATTTGTTAGGAAGTATATGTTGGAAATGGTTATGTGAAGGGGATTTTATGATTTCTGAGTACAAGTGTTGCTAAATAAGGGGATATTTTTAAAAAAACCTTGTCTTTGGGGGATAGTTTGATGGGTGAGGATAATGCAAGATTCCATAATTCTACATAGTGTTCTATTGTGTATGTGAGTTAATATTTTGGCACCTTTAAAAGCAAAGGTATGGTTATTGTCTAAAATATGTTTAGCTAGGGCGTTATTTAGAAAACCTCATTTAATATGACATCTATATTCAGATACTCGTTTAGATAAAGATCTAGAAGTCTCTCCTACAGATTTTTTGTTATAATTTAAGCAATCTATTGTGTAACTCCAGCTTCAGAATGTGTGTGTTTAGATTATTTTTTATTCTGTAAATGTTTTTGATTGTTTTCGTGAGTGAGTAACTGTTTTAATACCTTCTTTGTTAGGTTTCTATTTATTTTATCAGTGATAGGATTATTGGGAAGTATGATGTACCTTCAGAGTCGTTATTGTTGTTATGTTTGTGTGTTATTGGAGATGTAGTGTTATTTTTCTATTGTGTATTTTCAATGCTTTTTTTTTTAGCACGGTGTATGAAGTTTAAAGGGTATTGTAATTTAAGAAAAGACTTTTCAATAATATAAATTCCTCTTCTAAATATTTCTTATTGCATATCCTAAGTGCTCTAAAGAGAAACCTATTATGGTACCACTCTTTATCTTATTGTATGATGGGAATAAAAATGGATGTAGTCATTTTTGTTGGTATTCTTATGATAAACTTAAATTCTAAAATGTTGATATTGTTTATAATAAGTGTGTCTAAAAATGGTAGGGTGTGGTTTTGTTCAAGTTCATGAGTAAATTTAATGGAGGGTTCCACATCATTTAGTTTGTCTATGATATTAGTTAAATTACAGTTTTTTGGGTAAATGAATAACGTGTCATCAATGTAACGGAAAAAATTAGAGTTATTAGGTTAAATATATTTAAAGGGACTGTATTCTAAGAATTTAAGGAATAAGCACCCATACGCCACTCAAAGGTGACCCATAGGCAACTCGAACTTCTGTCTATAAAAGTTCCGTTATATTGGAAAAAACAATTTTTAGTGCAAAGTCTGCAAATTTGGACTATCCTGTTTACGGTAATGGAAATGTAGTATTAATTTTGTTGAGATGGTTTTCTAAACCGTTGGACCTGGGTAGGGATATTCCCAAATTAAAAATTCTAACTTGTGTCAAATTTTGCATTGTGGCTTTGAAAATAAATATCCACTATGAAACTAACAACTTACCCTGTCCATCCATGACATCTGTCTTTTACCCTAAGATCCTTAACCCTTTTGCAGGCAGAATGACATTTTTGTCACAGGCAGAACAAACTTTTGTCTTTTTGTAAGAGTTCAATGTAAGGCATTTTCCTATTAGCTGTACATTGACCAATTCAGAAACATTGCTAAGAGGCCTCAATGTAATCTAGGATTGTGTAAATAATGTTTTGCAAAATATCATAATCAAAAATGAGTGCTTTATCGTTTTCATACTATTGTACAATAACATACAATTGTTGATCAAATTATCATGATTTTTTTTTGTTTTCTTTTTTCAAATGATTAATTGACTTGTTTAAACATACCCTCTATTTTGTAAATTTTCTGAAAATAATTTGAGCACTTAAAAAAAGGGGGGTGGTCCTGGTGGCATAGTGGCTAACATGCTTGAGTACAACATCATAGTAAGCGAGTTCAAATTCCAATCATGCTATTATCGTCACTTTCGGATTAATACTCTTGGGAAAGGTATGAACCTCCTCATACCCCTAGCTATGAGTAAAATAGTACTACTACTGTCCTTCTTTAAGAATGACTTTATTGAATAACCCATGAAGGTTGATATGCCATTAAACAAAGAAACTAAACCAAACTAAATCAAACCAACCAAGGATTTAAAAAAATGATCTGCCTATGAAAAGAGTTAACCAAGCCTTATACTTTTCAAGTCATACACATCTGTCTAAGAATTTCTTTTAACAAAACTTATCCCTCTGTTCTGGTTATAAATTCTTTAAAATAAACCTTCCTAATATTCAAACTGTAACTGCCTTCTCTGAGTTTTATATTTTTTATCAAATGTTATAAACTCATCTTGAAAAGCATTCTACTTATGTAGAATATAAATATTTACACAAACTTCGCCTTATCTATCTATCAAGAATATGGCCTTACTTATAAGCCTTCAAGTAACCATAGACATGCTTATAATATGCCTTAAAATTTATGATGATTTTTTTCTTTGAAATATTTATGTCATTTATCATTATTTTTTACAATATCAACAAAATTTAAATGGTGGCTATTTTCTCTTGTTAAGATATAGCTCTGTTCTGCAATAAAACTGTGCAATTTATTTACTTGGGTAAGTCAAATGTTTTGCAATATTTTGGTAATGTAAAGCATACTTTGGCAGTTGTGCAAGTGATGAATAACACTGAACTGTAAGATGCTGAGCTTGCCTGATACTCTCTGAGTGTAACTCACTGGATTTACTTCTATGGCTTGGAGCATAGCCTTGGAATCCATAGTTTTAGGCCTATCTAACCTTGCCTAATTATTGAGGTTCTTGCAAATCAAGCAAAATTTCTTGAACCATCTGGTTACTGTACTGTGGTCAACTGTGCCTTCACATCTTACGCAACAAATGTTGTGAAAAAGGCATGAATCCAACTATTCTTCCTCCAGCTATGGGTAAAAACTAGGACAGACTGGGCTCTTTAACCTTGGTATGGCAACCGATCTAGGAAATGGAAAATTCTGAATTCAAACCTATTAAACTCTACTTAAAAATAGACCTTGTGTCACATCCTGCTCATGCAGAGAGATTGGTAAATATATACATTGCATGTACATGAGTGCGCCTTTCAAATCACTCATGGCGTGAAACAATGCACAATATATTAGCACACCTACTACCATGATACTACCAACTACAGTGGGTACCTCTCACAGCTTGAACTGCTTCAGTCAGGTTATGTACGTGCTGCAAACTAGCAAATATAAAAATATTGCAAAACTTTTGACTCACCACAGTAATAATGATTTTTCTTTTCTTTTTTCCTTTTTAACAAATTTTCATTTGTATTTTTTCATTTTCAATGATAAATTTCTTTGAACTGAATTCAGTTACATTTTGAAACAAGTTATATCTATTTTAACAAGCCTTATGACTGCCAAACATGGTATGAATTATTTTATTTATGAATTCTTTCTCAATGACTTTTGTCTTTCTCTATATATATTGTAATTTCTTTATACACTTAATGTTTTTATTATTTTTTTGTTCTGGATGTGTCTGGTTTTAATAAACTTTGACTAATCTAAATCATTTCCCATTGTTCTGTATTCACAATATAAAACTATTTCTCTTTTTCCCAATGCTACAGAATGTGTTACAACATTTTTTGCTATTGTTTTATGAAAATTGATTTGCACTGTTGTAAATAAAATGTTAACCTTTGGAGATAAAGTGTCTCTCTTTGTGGATTTTCAACATGTTGAAAATGAATTTGGCAATTTCAATAATAAATTGATAATAATTATCAGAATTTTATTTTATTTTACTTATTTATTTATTCATTAATTCATTGGTGAGTGTATGTTGATTGTCTTGAGGTTTTAATATTTTTAATCTAAAAAAAATATTTGTTGATTTATTTTGATTTTATGATCATGATTGGAAATGATTTTAAAATAATTTTCATTAGAATTAATTATTACCAATTCAGTCCCTTTTTTACTAGTTTTTTTTTCACTTGTGACTTCTTGTGACACACACACACACACACACACACATATATATGTGTGTATCTTCTACTAATGTTAGTAAATAAATATATGGATACGCAAAATAGGAAATGAAAAAATTATATTTATGTATATATGTATAAATATGTGTGTAGATAAATGCATCTACACATTTTTTAAAGTTTATTATAGCACAAATTTATAAAGAATTGTGCGGTATATATATATATATATATATATATATATATATATAGATAGATAGATAGATAGATAAAAGGATATGAAAACACACAATGCTGTTAAAATGAAAATATTTTATATCATATTCATAGCTAATATTGAACAATATTTCGATTTATAAAAATCATCTTCAGAGCTTGTTTTTACTCCGGACTCATCGAGAGAGGAGCTGAAAATAATTTTAATTCAAAATGAAAACATTGATGTTTCAAAATGTCATGCGATCGTTTCTTCATAAGCACATCCGCCATGCGTTTCTCGGTCAGCGACAATAATGTATATCTTAGTGTAACAATTTAAAAAAAAAAAAAAGAAGACATATTTCAAATTCAACAATAGACAAATTCTCTTTTCGAAACAGGAAGACTTTTAACCCATTCATGGTAGGCCTGCAACGGATTTTTTCAGAAAATAAATTTTTTTATATATAATGTAAAAAAAAAAATGAATGGTGTAAGGGTTTTTTGTGAAATTTAAATTTGTTAGGAAGTATATGTCGGAAATGGTTATGTGAAGGAGATTTTATGATTTCTGAGTACAAGTGTTGCTAAATAAGGGGATATATTAAAAAAGCCTTGTCTTTGGGGGATAGTTTGATGGGTGAGAATAATGCAAGATTCCATAATTCTACGTAGTGTTCTATTGTGTATGTGAGTTAATATTTTGGCACCTTTAAAAGCAAAGGTATGGTTATTGTCTAAAATATGTTTAGCTAGGGCGTTATTTAGAAAACCTCGTTTAATATGATATCTATGTTCAGATACCCATTTAGATAAAGATCTAGAAGTCTCTCCTACAGATTTTTTGTTATAATTTAAGCAATCTATTGTGTAAACTCCAGCTTCGGAATGTGTGTGTTTATGATTATTTTTATTCTGTAAAATGTTTTTGATTGTTTTCGTGGAGTGAGTAACTGTTTTAATACCTATCTTTGTTAGGTTTCTATTTATTTTATCAGTGATAGGATTATTGGGAAGTATGATGTATCTATCAGAGTCGTTATTGTTGTTATGTTGTGTGTTATTGGGAGATGTAGTGTTATTTTTTCTATTGTGTATTTTCAATGCTTTTTTTTTAGCACGGTGTATGAAGTTTAAAGGGTATTGTAATTTAAGAAAAGACTTTTCAATAATATCAAATTCCTCTTCTAAATATTTCTTATTGCATATCCTAAGTGCTCTAAGAAAGAAACCTATTATGGTACCACTCTTTATCTTATTGTTATGATGGGAATAAAAATGGATGTAGTCATTTTTGTTGGTATTCTTATGATAAACTTTAAATTCTAAAATGTTGATATTGTTTATAATAAGTGTGTCTAAAAATGGTAGGGTGTGGTTTTGTTCAAGTTCATGAGTAAATTTAATGGAGGGTTCCACATCATTTAGTTTGTCTATGATATTAGTTAAATTACAGTTTTTTGGGTAAATGAATAACGTGTCATCAATGTAACGGAAAAAATTAGAGTTATTAGGTAAAATATATTTAAAGGGACTGTATTCTAAGAATTTAAGGAATAAGCATGCCCATACGCCACTCAAAGGTGACCCCATAGGCAACTCGAACTTCTGTCTATAAAAAGTTCCGTTATATTGGAAAAAACAATTTTTAGTGCAAAGTCTGCAAATTTGGACTATCCTGTTTACCGGTAATGGAAATGTAGTATTAATTTTGTTGAGATGGTTTTCTAAACGAGTAATGCATTTGTCAACCGGGATACTTGTGTAAAGTGATTTAATATTTAAGCTTGCTAGACATTTGTTGTTTATGTTTATATTTCTTATTTTTTCAATTAAGCTATTAGAATTTTTTATATGAGATTTGCTAACTGTACCTAAGAGGGGGTTAGTATTTTAGCTAGAGATTTAGCTATTTTATGAGGGGCGGTTCCAATTCCCAAAATTATGGGTCTTAATGGAATCCCAGGTTTGTGTGTTTTAGGGAGACCGTAAATGGTGGGGACGATAGGATGGTAGTCGATCAAAGAGAGCCAAGTTTTATCTGTGTTGCCAATTAGTTTTTTATGTTTTGTTGAAAATGATTGTGCTGTTTGTAATGGTTTGTGGAGAGATTATTTCATAGGTATTACGATCATTGAGAATATCAAGCATTTTGTTTTTATATTGTTTAGAACACATAACGACCACTCCTCCTCCTTTGTCAGAGGGGGTGATGTGTATGTTGTTGTTTAGTGATAAATTTTTTAGAGCTGTTATGTATCTCCTGGGTAGGGTGGAAACATTTTTTGGTTGGTGGTGGTGGTGGTGGTGGTGGCTGCAATAATTCCTTGAATGGATCCTTTATGGAAGTCAGAGTCATTGTGTTTGTAATTCTTTTTGATGGTGTTTATTATATTTAGATTGTTGATGCCTGTGGTGAATCTAAGGGCAAATTGGAGCGCTTCCAATTCGACTGGGGTTAAAACTATGTCCGAAATGTTTTGAATGATGTCAATGTTGCTGATACTCTTCCATCTGCTATCATCGCAAAGTATTTTAAACTTATCTTTTAATTTGGAGATGTGTGTGCGGTTGATGTCTGTGATTTCTTTTCTGATTCATTTGGCTGTGTAGCGGGACATGATGTTGTTTTTGCGTAGGTAAGTTCCAAAATTTTTGGCTTTGTCAAAGGTGGAATTTTCTGACATTGACAGGTCTTCAATAGAAAACTCCAAAAAGTATTTTATATAATCCGGAAAAATGTGGTGGGACGGCTTTAAAATAGTGGGCAGGCTTCTTGGTATAACTTTTTTGAAGATGCAGTTCTTAAGAAAAATTCTTCTATTCCGTAAGGAGTAAGCAGAAATTAGTAGGTCTTTATATTTTCTCATGTTTCTGTAGTCATCCATGGCTTACAGTTGTTGTAGTGATGGTAGATGTTTTCGTTCAATTGTGTGTGTTTCCAAAGACAAGATATAAGTTAAGAGAAAGGAAATGAATCCAACGGTATAAGTATAGATAAAAGGATATGAAAACACACAATGCTGTTAAAATGAAAGGCATTGAAAATACACAATAGAAAAAATAACTACATCTCCCAGACAACATAACAACAATAACGACTCTGATAGGTACATCATACTTCCCAATAATCCTATCACTGATAAAATAAATAGAAACCTAACAAAGATAGGTATTAAAACAGTTACTCACTCCACGAAAACAATCAAAAACATTTTACAGAATAAAAATAATCATAAACACACACATTCTGAAGCTGGAGTCTACACAATAGATTGCTTAAATTATAACAAAAAATCTGTAGGAGAGACTTCTAGATCTTTATCTAAACGGGTATCTGAATATAGAAGTCATATTAAACGAGGTTTTCTAAACAATGCCCTAGCTAAAAATATTTTAGACAATAACCATACCTTTGATTTTAAAGGTGCCAAATATTAACTCACATACACAATAGACACTACGTAGAATTACGGAATCTTGCGTTATTCTCACACATGTCTTCTTTTTTTTTTTTAAACTGTTACACTAAGATATACATTATTGTTGCTGACCGATAAACGCATGGTGGATGTGCTTATGAAGAAATGACTGCATGACTTTTTGAAACATCAGTGTTTTCATTTTGAATTAAAATTATTTTCAGCTCCTCTCTCGATGAGTCCGGAGTAAAAACAAGCTCTGAAGATGATTTTTATAAATCGAAATATTGTTCAATATTAGCTATGAATATGATATAAAATATTTTCATTTTAACAGCATTGTGTGTTTTCATATCCTTTTATCTATACTTATACCGTCAGATTCATTTCCTTTCTCTTAATTTATATATATTTATATTATATATATATATATATTATATATATATATATATATATATATATATATATTATAGCACAAATTTAAAAAGAATTGTACAGTATATATATATATATATATATATATATATATATATATATATATATATATATATAATCTATTTATACAAATTATATCATATGTTAGTGTACAATTGTGCATCTGTGTTTATATGTACATTTATGAATGCATTACTTTTTTTTCTATTCTATAATAAAGTTACAAAACATTTGTTAGACTTAATAATACTTGCTGATAATACTCCATCTCTTTGACATGTGAAAAAAATACTTCCCTTGGACCTGTTCCAATATTCTAATGAATTAAGCCAATCAATTATTTTTGGCATTATTCTTTAACACCCCCCACCTCCAGAAATCAGGAAAGTTTGGCCATTCTTATCTCCAGAGTTTTTTGTTTTTTTTCTTTTGAATATAAGCCAATTTGGTTAATAATTTCATTCTGATATTAATTCATACTTTTTTTGTTTTCCCCCTTCTTTTTTTTTGTGAGCATCATTTAAATCATTTTTTTTAACCTGCAAACAACATTAAATCTTTGGAATTAAAATCTTTTGTTCTTGTCTTGATTTAGGCTTAATTATTTGTCAATATTTTTTTAGATGAGGCTTGATAATTTTTATTATTATTTAGATTTTAAAAAAATGTTATCCTCATCTTTGGAAGTTAAAGTGACAATTCTTTCAAACCATAGTTGTATCAGTGCTACAGCCATAACAGAAATAACATGAAATGAAACTCACTGATAAGATAAAGCAAAATCATATAGATGACCAGTAAGGCTTTACACAATTTTTATCCATTCATTTTTTTTTATGTCATCAATGGTTACATTTTTTCATAAGTTTACAGCCAGGAAATCTAGTAATCAAACTGTATTATACTAGGTATGGCCAACATCTTGGTACAGCAGTACCCCCTCTTTTCTTTGAACTTTTATAAAAAATTGAAAATTGTAAATTCTCACTTAATTTTTTTTCCATAAGAACAGAGCCTGAACTTACATATAAAAAATTTTCTCTGAATTTCTTAATTATAACAATGTTATAATTAACTCACAAGTGAAAAAAGTGAAATCACATTAAAAAAAGCACAAGAAAAAAAAACGGCAAAAATTCGCCATTTTGACTGATACAGATTTTAATTTATAAAATCCCTCCTATCTTAAAAACTGTAAAGAAAATAATTTTTAGAAATGATTTTTCAGAATCCATCCTCTTTATAATACAACAAAAATTTCATTCATTTTTTCCAAGTTTTGTTGAAGTTTAATTAATAGGGGAGTTAAAAAAACGTGAAATTTGTAAAGGTAGTACTTGATGTGCAATGGTTATCATCATTGACTCAAGTTCAAATCCTGGATGAGGCTGTTTGCATTTTCACATAGTGCTTATACCCTTGTGAAAAGTATGCATTTTCTCTAAGTGCTTCATTAGAGTCCAAGTAGTTCAGCCATATAGTAGCACCAACATGGCTAATGCTTGGAAGAATTTTTGTTTTATCTTATCAGTGGGATTCTTTTCATGTTATTTCTGTCATTTTTTTACTACAACGCTCAGACTATAATTCTATGATTGCTATTAAGCAATGAGTATTGGAAATAAAGAATTTGGTAAGATTTGAACTTGTATCTATTGATTTTGGAAAATCCACCAATTTGGGATGGCCACTTTAATGCATGTAGTGAATAAATTTTACAGAGTGGTCCAAAAGTCTTGTTGCTGCTACATATTTTTTTAGAGGTAAAATAATCACATAATTCAACCTGAAATTCTATAAATTAATTTAATTTCTAGCAGTAAAATAATGATATAACTTATATATTATATCATTAAAATAAAAAATTATTAAAGTTAAAAGAATATGTAGGGGTGACAAGACTTTCGGACCACCCTGTAGAATAATAATTAGCAAACTAATTTTAGAAACTTCTATTTTGACCTACTATTTGAAATCCACACAGATGAACATGCAATATTGTTTTATTTGGGAACTTATGCTTTATGAGTATGAACATGGCCATAACACAATAGAAGCAACCATGAACATTTGTTGTGCAAAAAGGTGAAGAAGGCACAGTTGATAACAGTACAATAACCAGATGGTTCAAGAAATTTTGCTTGAGCTGCAAGAACCTTGACAATCAGACAAGGTCAGATAGGCCTGAAACCATGGATTCCAAAGCCCTGCTCCTATTCATAGAGGAAAATCTGGTGAGTATCAGACAAATTTGACATCTCACAGTCCAGTATCAATTGTCACTTTTACAACCTTGGCAAAAGCATCCTGAGCTGCAGAATTGTGTCTCACGTTACCAAAATATTGCAAAACATTTGACTCACCCTAGTAAATAAATTGCACAGTTTTATTGCAGAACAGACTTAATTCTTAGCTGTTTGTTACTAACCAGATGAAATAGCAACCATTTAAATTTTGTTAATATTGTAAAAATAATGATAAATGACAAATTTTTCAAATACATAAATAATCATAAAGAATATCAGGTGAGCTTGGCATCTTACAGTAACCAATGTTGGGTCAGTAAAGAATTGTCTCCTATGAATGGAGTTAAGTGAGAGAAAACCTTTCTGTGATGATTATCATGTTAGTCTAGTTGTTATCCTAAAGCTAACAACAACAAACCAATGAATGAAAATTTAGTTCAATTCTAAAGGTTTATTATATAACAAAACAATGACTAACAATATAAATGTCTTTCCTATATATAGAGTCAAGTTTGAGGGACCTACCAGTCTAATGGAGAGGGAACAAGGATATCTGGTATCTTCTATGATCAATCCTCTCAGAGATTAATTCTTTTGAACTTGTGGAGTTAGTCTGCAGGTATCTATCAAATATGAGAGCTAAAACTACTGGGCATGACACATGTTTGCTATGCCCAATCACAGAAAGGCCCTTCCTCACTTAACTCCATATATAGAACTAGTGTACTTTACTGACCCAACACCAGTGTGGTTCCTCACCTTTGTGACCTCAGCAAAAGCATTTAGAGCTGCCGAATTTTGCCTGACATTGCTAAAATATTGCAAAATTTTTGACTCACCCTAGTAAGTTTAATCTTTCATTATTGAAATTTGACATCACAGGAAACAATTAAGTAGTTATTTACTCAACCCGTTCACCATGGGTAGGATGTGGCACAAGATCACAAGTATGTGACATGCAGCAAGGATCAAACTCACTATTCAGTAGTAATGGATCTGTAAAACTAGCTTATTGACCATTACACCATGATGGGATGTCCAAAAAACAATTAAGTAAAACAAGAATTTACCAAGAAGAATCAGTGTCTAGTCAATTCACTTGTAACTCTGTAACAGTTTAATTTCATGATTCTTCTATTATTGTTTGTTGGCTTAAAATATTACTTTTAATATTCTTCTAGTAACTGGCCATGTTTGAATGTCTAACAAACTTGATACTTTGTTCAGGAAATAACTTTGTTGGAATAAGTTTTACGCGCAGACCCATGGAAATTTCTCAGTTTAATCGAAAAACAATTACCAAAGATTAAAGATCAGTATGACATTCTTAATTATTTATCAGTTTCATATATATATACAAGGTGTGTCAAAAAAGTGTCGAGATTTTTTGTACTTTTTGACACACCTTGTATTCTGGAAAAAATAATGAATGGAACATTATTCTTTTTCTTCAGAATACAAGGTGTGTCAAAAAGTACAAAAAATCTCAAAACTTTTTTTGACACACCTTGTATAAATCATCATCATCATCAACTCATACCAACAGCATGGATCTCCGTTGTGTCTTGGGTATGACGTTAAACTGCATGTAATGGTGAAGTTCCAATTCTGGAGCTTTGGGAAATGAGGAGTACCTCTTCATCACCATTAATCCCAGGTCCACTCAAACCCAGAGTGGTAGTACCTGTTAAGGTCCCATCTATGGGTTAAATAGAAAAAAATAGTTTCAAAGCCTTTGAATACCTATTAAGAATGGATAAAACAAAATGTCTTTGACATAAAATAACCCAACAAGGGTTGAAATGCCGTAAGATCTAACCAACCAGCCAACCAATGGTTCTCCATAGCTTTTCCTTACCAAACGCCTCTATCAACAGGTCCTCTGCACAGCATCCCACATCTGCACAAAGCTGATCAATGTATTTTTTTGCTGGTTCCCCCACATTGGTGTGTCAATGTGTAGGTGCCCATAAGATAACATTACTTATTAGCTTGTCCTTGCTTCTCCAGCACTGTCCAGTATGTCTTGTTTATTACCCAGATGTTATATGTGATAGGAGACAGGTGGCCATACATTTGCACTTTTGTGGGGTGCTATTTCCAGGAGTATCCTTGTACACAGACACTCAGCATTCTTGTATAGTTAAAATCCAGCTTTTTCTCAAAGTGTTTTGTTAGAGTATCAGTTGGGCAATAGCACTGACAAAGCTAGAGCTTGGAAGAATTCTCACTTTGTATTAGAAAGATATCCAAACTATATATATGTGATACTTATTTGTATGTATATTCAATAAAACAAAATGAATCAAATAAGTTAAATTGTCCTGTTGCCAAGGTGTCCAGGGTATGATGTTAAATTGCATCTCATGGTGAAGTTCCAATTATAAATGAATTCATATATGGTGATTGCCACTTCTTCACAGAAGAAAGCCATTTCTACAAGTAGTTCGGTTGTGAGCACACAGATGGCCAAGCTTTGGTTTTACGCAATCTGTCACACATATGAGATACCCCCTCCCGGCTTCCTCTCGTATATGACCGTACGTGACTGAGAAGCCCAGCCCTCGACAGGCAGGACCTGCCATATACATGGTCAGGCTTAAATGTAGGAAATGTGTCCAAGATGTCCGTCATGTGCCGCCCACGTAAAGCCCACTTCAGGATGGAGTGCTCGAGCCATCTGACTTCAAACCCCTTGCAGTCTCCTCCAGACCATACAATTCGTAGCTATCCTCTCCCATTCATGAACATTTATATTGAAAGCTTTAAGGTTATTTTTGATTATCCCTCAAACACTTTTTTGGTTTGTGCCTTGGACATTTCCCACATTGCAGTTCTCCATAGAATAGTTGTTTCGAGAGTCTGCTGTCTTCTATTCTAGCAAGATGTCCAGCCCAGCGCATCTGGTTTTGTATTATGCATATTTCTATCCTGGATGCCTTGGCTTGTTGCAGAACATCGGCATCTGGTGTAAGGGATTGCCACCCAATGTTTAAGAACTTCCTGAGACATGTCTGATTAAATCTCTCTAAAGCTTTAATGTGTTGGTGATACGTAGTATACAGGAGTATAGACAAGACATACGATTCATACACACTAAGCTTTGCTCTGATGGCGATACCTCTGTCCGACCATACATGTTTCTCGAGTCCACCAAAGGCCCTGCTTACCCTTTCGATCCTTAGGGATATTTCAATCAAGCAATCCACATCTGGATAGTGTGCTGCCAAGATAGACAAATGAATCAATCACCTTCAATCTAGTCCCCTTGATGTAGATGTTAAGTTCCACATACCATTGTCAGGGTGGTGGAGTGAGCATCACTTTAGTTTTCTCCAGGTTGATGGTGAGTCCAAGACAGTACATACTTCAGAGAAGAGATCCATTATCTCCTGCATGTCCCCCTCAGTGTGGGCAACAAAATCCACATCATCAGCATAGAGAAGCTCATGGACGAGGGTCTGGAAGGTCTTTGTCTTAGCATTAAAATGAGCAAGATTGAAGATCTTGCCAGTTGTATGGAATCGTATAAAAACACCGGTGTCACAGTTCTAGAAAGCATGAAATAGAGTCATTGCAAAGTAGATAGAGAACAGTATCTGTGCAGGGATATAACACTGCTTAATACTATTGTGGATGGATATTGGCTCTGAGGGTGGCCCATTGAAGTAGAAGCATGCTTTCATGTTCTGATGGAATTGTTGAAACGTATGGATGAAACCCAGTGGGCATCCAAGTTTCCTGAGACTAATCCAAAATGTGGGTCTATTGACAGTGCCAAAGGCTTTTGTTAGATTCACAAAGACCTTGTAGGGTGCCACATGCTGTTTGATGCATTTCTCCTGAAGTTGCCAAGCAGAAAAGATCATGTCCATTGTCCCACGATCAGGTCTGAAGCTACTTTGGCATTCTGGGATAACTGAGGGTCAGATCCACCTAGTGAGTTGGTTAAGCAGAAGCTTAGCAAAGACCTTGCTCACTGCCTCGAGAAGGCTCATACCCCAATTTCCACATGCCGACCGCAACCTTTGCCCTTGTATAGTGAGACCAGGATTGTATCAATCCAATCCTGAGGGACAGGAGCACCCAGCCATACCTCAGAGATAAGATGGTGGATCCTTGCAGTGATCCTGTCATCACCGTAGCAGAGAACCTTAGTAGAAATGCCATCAAGACCAGGTGCCTTTCCAGTATTTATTTCCTTAATTGGTTTACAGATCTCACCGATGATGGGATGATCCATCGTCTGATTGATCATTTCCCTTTGAGCGAGGCTGCTGATGACACTGCCATCGATGACTGAGGAGTTATGAAAGAGGTCTATGAAGTCTTCCATCTATTGTTTCATGGTACTCTCAAGACTCTTATGAAGGAGAGACCCATCCTTTGATTTGAGTAGAACCATTGATGATCGTTGTGGGCTGAATGCCTGTCTAATTAAGTGGTATATATATATATATATATATATATATAATGTGTGTGTGTACTATATTTACAAGTTAATAATGCTCAATATTGTGGGTAGAGCATTTATTTATAAGGTAAGGTAGCGTGGATAAGAAAATATTGGTAACCAAGGACCATTGACTTAATGTCCATACTACCCTAATTTGGAGGCATACCTTTCCCAAGAGCATTAGTGCTATTAGAAATGCAAACTGCCTTGTCCAAGATTTAAACTCGGGTCAACGAGTCCATTTCTTTTCATGAATATATATAAATATCATTGTTTCTTTTTCCTGCGATTACAACTTACACTTATATGTAGGTAAATATTGCAGCAGTACTAAGATTTTCTGGTTATCATTTTGGTTAGTGCTATGTTTATCCTAATACAATTCAAATCCTATAATCTATAGATTAAAGCACTTAGTGTGGGTTAGATATTTACAGCCTTATCTCAGCTCTTGTCTCATTATTATCATTGGTCAATAATCATTTAAAGTGGCCAAGAGAGAAGAGTAATGGACAAATGTTAAAATGACATGAAGTTAGTGTTGCTTTTTTAGATTGATTTATATTTATGGCATGACTTTCTACATCTGAATACCAGACTTTCATTGCTGTTCAAATCTTCAGAAAACTTTCTATATTCTTTATATATTAATAAAATTCTTATATATATATATATATATATATATATATATGGAGAAAAGTAGACAAACACGGGATGTTGTGGAAACTTGATGTTTATTGTCGACGGTGCAACAGACACACACACACACATACACATATTTAGCTAACCAATCCCCACAATCTAACACCTGTGGTACCACCATTGACCATTTCGGCACTCCCCATTCCAGAGAGAAGAAGAATCCACTAACCACCCCCAACTACACTTCCCCCTACTGACGACCTTCCGCTTTTCAGCATTTTGAGAATTTCCATCATTGGAGTAAGAACTATATTCAAGTCCTGAAGATGGTCTAATAAGAGACCGAAACGTTGCACCGTCGACAATAAACATCAAGTTTCCACAACATCCCGTGTTTGTCTACTTTTCTCCACATACTGTCGGATTAACCTCCTCACATTTCTACCATATATATATATATATATATACTTTTAGAAAATAAATTTATTTCGATTTTGCTCATCAGTTCTGTTTTTTAAAGATTTTTGTTCTTTAATAATTCATTATCAGTCTTACTGGTGTGATTTTCCTGTTTCTTTATTTCATTTTTTTCACTTTTTTTCCGATTCTGCATTTGTTAGATATGCCAGTTCATGGGCATGCGCATAATCTTGATTCTTATAATTTTCATGTTTTGCGTGTGTTGAATATAGTGTGACATTGTAATTATGAAATGTTATTTTTTACTTGTGAATATTTATGTTTTGATTATCTGTATTTTCTGTATCTTGTATTTTTATTGTCAGCATTTTGTATGAATATATATGGAAACAAATTTTTTATATTTTAAAAAGGATCTTTTATGTAAGTTTAAAGTTACTGGCATGCTTACATTTGAAAATGATTTCATTTCTTCTATACAATATTTTTTTTTCCAGTTTTTGAATTTTATTATTGCTATTTTTTCCTCCAGACAAACATGGCATTTATTTTTTTAATCCTGTTCATGTTTTTGACATTTTAATGATTTGCCATTTTATTTGTGGGTTTTTCTTTTAGGTGTGGATGATTAACTATATATATATATATATATATATATATATATAGTTAGTCATACACAGACACCATGTTTCGACATATCACATCTCCTCAGTGTGGCTAGACTTATGTATGTGTGTGTAGTTAAGGTAGCATGAACAGCGATTCAGTGGTGATTTTTTGTCTGAAGATTGCGTAGGCAAGAAACTGTCAGTAACCAAGCACCGTTGTCACCATGTCCATACTACCTTAACTTAGATATAAATGCTCAATTCATGATATTCAGCACTGTTTAGATATAAATATAAGTATATATATATAAATATATAACCATTACACCATGTTTGCCCTAGCATAGGTATGTATTTACCCAAAACATGTGCATGATGCAAAAGAAGGTGAATATTTTTGTGGATATTTTTCAGGTTTGAATTCAGTGTTTTTCTTTCACCTAGACTAGTTACCATACAGAGTTTAACTCTTTGCCTACCTTAAAGCACTCACAATGGCTCTCCCACCGCTGCAAGCAAAGAACAAAAACTGAAGATTTGTTCATTATAATTGAGCAGAAGGACTTGGATTATAACAATAATAGGGCTTTATTTGAATAGAATCAGTTCTGAGGTGAATAGATAGAGAACTTTAAAATTTCCCATCATATAGGTAAAAAATACCAAGAAAATTTGGTACAGCTGTGGGGGAAATTTGGTAGGCAAAGAGTAAAAGAGCCTAGTCCACCCTACTATTTCCCCTTAGCTGGAGGGAGAATAACTGGATTCATACCTTTCCCAAGGATATTAGTGCTATGTGAAATGCAAACAGCTTTGTTCAGGATTTGACTCGGTCACTCTGTGTCCATTTCCTACAAAGATAACCATTACCACAATGAGCACCTCCGTACCCTAATATATATATATATATACATAGTGGCAGCTTGACTTACAAGCTTAAGTTGTTCTGCTTGTAACTCAATTTCCACATGTATCAAATCAATTTTCCCCATTAAAACAAAATGAAATGCCATTAATCCATTCCAGTACTCCTCCAAAAAACACCCTAACTTTTTTAATGTTTTTAAATAAAAAAAAGTTACAGTGCATTTTTATGAAGGAGTACTCTAAACTCCCCAGAGCTCCCCAATTGGAACTTCACCATTAGATGCAGTTTTTTTTTAAAATTGGAAAATAGAATGTAATAGATTATATGCGGTAATGTTTTAATGCTTATCTTTTTATGAATAATTTTTTTTTTTTTGCATTTAAAATTTGGAAACATAAATGTTTTTAGTAAACTTATTAATAAAAGCATATCAGAAGCTTGCTTGTACCTCAAATTTCTGCTCTCAACACAAGGTTAAAAATCAACTGAGTGACAACTTGTAACTTGGAAAACTTGCAAGTTGGGGCACTTGTTAGTCAAGGTATCCCTGTATAAATAGGCAGTCTCTATGATTCATTTAAATTTTTCTATTTCCAACACTACTTCAGAAAAGCATTTTTTTAAAGCTCAAACATAAATCTATTAGTATTATTTAGATTCTTTAGACTGTTGTTCTCATCTTTATTGTTATATATATATATATATATATATATATATATATATAAAAGTAATTGGTAATTTGCTTGAAGCATTGTTAAGTATGTTATAATATATTAGTAATTTGAAGGCAAATACAATGCGGATGAAAAATAAAAATAAAAACAAAAACAAAATAACATCTTTTTGTTTTTATTTTTCATATGCATTGTATTTGCCTTCAAATTACTAATATATTATATATATTATATATATATATATATATATATATATATATATATATATAGAGAGAGAGAGAGAGAGAGAGAGAGAGAGAGAGACATATATATCTTTGAAAATGATGAAATACAATCTTTAAAGTTCTTTCAACCAACGTCTCGTCAGAAGTAAATTATTGGAAATTGTGAAAAATAATCTTCACAGAGAAAGCAGAAATAATGTGCCAATGTAAAAGTTAAAAACTTTAGTATTTATTAAAATAAAATCAAAGAAATAATTAATTCAATTTTTAAAATTTTATTTTATTTTAGTAAATAGTGAATTTTTCACTTTTTTACATTGGCACATTATTTTTCAATGATTTATATATATATATATATATATATATATATGGAGATAGGATGGATGTAGTAGAATCCGACAGTATGAAGTAGGTAGAAGGATGGTGAACCCTCACTTCATTCATGTCTGCCCCTAACCTCCCTCCCTTCACTTCTGCTACTAACCCACCCCCCTCACCAAATTCACTTGTACTAGCACAAAATTCATTTGACCGATGATGTCCGTATGAATTCGGATCAAACATTTCAACTCTTAGATTTATTTTGAGTTTTCATTTCTTGTTCACCATCCTTCTACCTACTTCATATATATATATATATATAATATATATATATATATATGTATGTATGTATATATATGTATATATATATATATATATATATATATATATGGAGGTGCGTGCTGTATTGGTCATTATCGTAGGAAATGGACTCGTCGACTTGAGTTCATATCCTGGACAAGGATCTCTGCATTTTACATAGTGCTAATACCCTTGGGAAAGAAATGCATCCAACAATTCTCCCTCCAGCTATGGGTAAATAGTAGGGCAGTCTGAGCTCTTTAACGTGGTTAGGCAACCAGTATAGGAGAAGGAAAACTCTGAATTCAAACTTGTTAAACTACCACTTGAAATTGACTTTATGCCACATCCTACTTCTGTGAAAGGGTTTATATATATATATATATATATATATATATATATAAAGTTAAACCTAATGAGTCAGAAATATCTACTAATAGTTTCGCTTAGTAGCTCTAAGCAAAACTATTAGTAGGTATATCTGACTCATTAGGTTTAACTTTATTATTTGCTCTACTTAGGTATCAAGCACATTTTACATTTTAGTTTTAGTCAATCCTAGCGGTTTATATATATGTATATTTTATATATCCTTTTTTTTCCTTTTAACCAAGTGTTATAGTATTAATCAATTATTTTTGGTTGGTATGACCCTCTTGATCTTTTCTTTTTTTTCATTTTTTCCCCAGGTGAAGTTTGGTAGTATATTTTTTACTATCAAACTATTTGGTGGATTTTTTTCTTACTGCAAGGGTTTACTAATAAGATTAGTATATATATATATATATATATATATATATATATATATAGTATCCAATTGCCGCTTTAACGTTTCCATTGCCGCTTTAACGTTTCCATTGCAGTGGCATCAGTAAATAATCCAAAAGTGCTCAATATATTAAAAACATAGAGCAGTAATAATAATGATAATAATAATATTAGTAGAGGAAAAAAGTTAAGAGTCTACGATGGTTTCAATCTAAATGATTTTATCAGGACCTTAACCTACACTTAACTAAATTGATTTAATTCCTTAGTTAAACTCAGATACATTTCTTTTCAAGGTCTTTTTGAGGTCTTTTCAGTTGAATGCTACGTTAGTTGATATTTTTTTCTGAATTTTCGTGTGTGGCTTATTCTATTCATGTATTTATTCCTTAGTTCTCATTTCTGTATTGTTATTAATTTAATTTTAATTATAAATAATAGCTAGTAAAAACAATTAAAATTTAATTCTAATTATATTTTAGGGGTTTAATATTAATAATTTATAGTTTTTCATTGTTTTTTTGTATTTATCCTGTTTAAAATTAATAACTATTTTTAAAAAATTCTAATTTATTTAATTAAATTTGATATTGTAATTCTAATAAATTCTAATGACTGAGCCAACCTATGTCTACCATTATCTGAAAAGAAATGTATCTGAGTTTAACTAAGGAATTACATTGACTTAGTTAAGCATAGGGTAGGGTCCTGATGAAATCATTTGGATTAAAAACTATGGTAGACCCTTAATTTTTTCCTCTATAAATAATTTGCAGCATTTTTTATAGTTAAAACATAAATCTATTAATATCAATTTCTAAAGCCATTTTTTTTTCTGGAAAAGAAGAATCAATTTAGGATTTACCCTTTTGAAATGCGCACACACACACAAACATTCACACTCACACATGCACATATACGCACACACGCACACACACCTTGTATGTATATACATATATGGGATTTGTATGGAACACACTCACACACACATGCACACACATTCATACACACACTCACTCACACACACATATACACACACGCACCCCTTGTATGTATATACATATATGGAACTTGTATGGGACACACTCACACACACATACAAATACACACACACATACAGAGGCATTGTATGTATGTACATATATGAGACTTATGCCTTTATCTGACTCATCATATTGACTTATGTGACTTCTGATGACTGCATGCCATTCATAATTAATTGTGTGTCCTTCTGACACATGAAACATTCATCATAGGATATTAAAAACTGCTTAAGTATGGATGCTGCCATATTAAATGTCATTGTCCATTGCGAGGAGTGTTCTTTGTGGAATCAACTCATTAACAGATTAATATCAAAATGTCACCTGCATTAGTGACACTACCATTATTTCTTGGGCTTTTGTTTTTGTTTTGTCTGCCACTCCACCTATCATGTTTCTTCATTCTTCAGTTTTTTATTCTTTTATTTTCATTTTTCATTGTCATTTGTTGCTTATGATAATAGCTTCATTCATTTTCAAGCTTCAGGGGTTAAAAGATTGTTACATTATCGAATGAACGGTCAAAAAGTATTAAAAAATAAAAAAGTCAGATAAAAAAAAATTGAGCTAGATTCTGCTTATCATCTGAGAGCATACAAAATGGTAGAATCAGTTAGATATCAGAAAATGTTGCTATTATTATTGATATCATATCATATACATAACTTTGGTTGGCGGCATTGCTATTACTCCCAGGTCCACTCTTACCCAGTGGTAGTACCTGTTAGTACATGTTAGGGTCCTACACATTTTGAACACATTTTTGTAAACTCATTTTTTTATCTATTTAACCCATAGATAGGACTCTAACAAGTACTACCACTCCAGCCTGAGTAAGACCCAAAGGGGAGTGTTGCATGTCAGTTACTGCTCAGCCACCAGGATTCCACCCATGAGCTTCATAGGTCGCCACCCACAGCCAACAGGTGGCCCCATTAGTCAGGGGTTCTTATCCTCCTGCAAAGTTGCAGTTGGAATATTCTACAGCCCTACTGACAGGGCTTACAATCCCAAGGGGACAATTATCTTTGTCTCCCTACAAAGTAATGGTTGAGTTAGTCTCATAGACCATTACTACTGTGTAATGATTTTAGTTCTCACTGGGTGCCTCATATTTGTGGCCTTGTAGCAAAGTGACCTGGGTATGACATTAAACTGCATCTAATGGTGATGTTCCAATTTGTAGCTTTGGGATGTGTGTGCGCAGATTTAAGCTGCATGTATGGAATTAACATGAGTTAGAAACAGGAAATACATGAACACAACTTAGAATTTCAAATAACTCTGTATTACTACATTTATACACATAAGAAAATACACTTGTAATAATTGTTGTTGCAAACGATAGGATTGTCTGCAGGAAATGTCAATTATATGAATATAATGAATACAATTCCACTTAACTGAGTCCTGGGAATGTTTATGGTAAATTATCATACTTACTATGTCTCTTTTTCTATATCTGCTGAATTATAGGGAGCAATGATTTCTATGTCCGACTCCAAGAGATGCTGGTACAAAGAGAACAAGATCTCTTATCTTCAATTTCTGGCACTGAAAATTGCAGGCCTATGATTGGTTGGATTGAAAAGAGGCACATTGACCAAGAGACACAATCCATCTACCTTAGATATATTTTTTATATTGGAGTGTTCCTTCATTGCCATTGCTCCCAGGTCCACCCTGACCCGGATTGGTAGTGCTTGTTAGGGTCCCATCTATTGGTTAAATAAATAAAAAAATGTTTACATAAAATTTGTTTAAAAAAACAAAACTGAGTTTGAAAAAATTGAATACCCAACAAGAATAAATAAAACAAAAAAATCTTCGGCATAAAATAATCCAACAAGGGTTGACATGCCGTAAAATCCAACCAACCAACCTTTTAGCAAAACTAAGCTAATCTTAGTAAATAACTATGTTGTTTGCTTCTTTTTCTGCAATTTCTTTAACCCACTGGACAGATAACAGCATTTGTATAATTGCTTTGTGTTTTATCAGTCAATTAATTTTATTGTGTATATTGATTTATTCAAGTTGGCCAGAGATGTGACAAATAAAATCATTCACAGACTTACATAGATTTCTGAATAAAAGTTCAAATAAAATGAAGATATTTTACATTTTATTATTTCATAATTTAATCAATTACTTTAATTAGTTGAAGTAGTTTTTCTTTTTTTTTTTTTTTTTTTTTTTTTTTTTGCTTGTGACCTCTGAATTAAAAATATTCATAATAAAACACCCAAAGTAAAATGCAACTATGGAGTATTTCTGGGAAAAAAAACTGAATTTTAACTCTTGGTTGTTTGGTTGGTTGGGTTTTATGGCACGTCAACCCTTGTTGGGTCATTTCATGCAGGAGACATTTTGTTTTATTCATTCTTGATGGGTGTTCAAATTTTTTTTTAAACTCAATTTTTAAAAACTCATTTTTCTATTTAACCCATAGATGGTACCCTAACAGGTACTACCACCCCATGTCTGAGTGAACCTGGAAGTAATGGTGATGAAGAGATACTCTAAACTCTGCAGAGCTCCAAAATTGGAACTTGACCATTAGATACAGTTTAACATCATACCCAAGACAACCATATACATAAGAGTACATACATACATACATATATTCTTACATATACCCTTATACATAAGAGTACATACATCCATATTCCTATATATATAATAGTACATACATACATGTACCCATATACATAAGAGTACATTTATACATATATCTAGAGGTACGTGGTGTAATGGTTAGAGTTGATAGAAATGGGCTCGTCGACCCAAGTTCAAATCCTGGATGAGACTCTTTGCAGTTCACATAGCACTAATACTCTTGAGAAGTGCAGAGGAGTTGGCATATATATATATATATATATATATATATATATATATATATATAAATAAAAGTATGTATATACATATACCCATATACATAAGAGTACATACATACATATATCCATATACATAAGCGTACATACATATTCCCATATACATAAGAGTATGTATATACATATACCCATATACATAAGAGTATGTATATAAGTCGACGGGACAGCCTAAAGTCGGTATCAGCCAATCAGCGAGGGAGTCTATCCCCTTTTCACTAGTGCTAGACCAAGGAGATTGTTTTAGCATCTGAGGTGGAGCGCCACACCTGCCATCAGCTCCTTACTTTACCGCACAGATCCCTGTGCTACTCATACGCTGAGTTGGCGAGGACTGGAATCGAACTAGAAACCATGTGGTTTCTAGCCGAACGCTCTACCAACTGAGCTAACCCGGCCCTATACCCATATACATAAGAGTATGTATATATGTATACCCATATACATAAGAGTATGTACATATACAATGGAATCGTCATCACTTAACCTGCAATCTAAGTCATGTCCAATTTATAAAAAAGACTTAGCATTGATTCTTCTAGTTAATGAATTGGATGTCAGTAAATATGTGTGCCTTTGTGTGCATGTGCACATTTATGTGTGTGTGTGTTGTGTATGTGTGTGCATGTGTGTGTGTGTGAGAGAGAGAGAGAGAGGAGGGGGAGAGAGAGCTGATAACTAAAGTGAAAATGAGACTACGTTGTAGTATTTGTCGTCAAATCGTTGTTATGGTACTAGAAATTTGCTTGAATTAGGGACTACCTTGCCACCAGCACCTGTGTCAACAATTCCTATTCACAACCCATAAAATACACTTCCTGTCCATCTATTAAGTGGGGATTGTGACCCTCCATGGTTTCTCAGCATAAACATTTATATTATTGACACTCAAACATTATTCTCAATGATTTGGTGACATAAATTACATCCCTTGACAACATCTTGCCTCACTACATGTTTTGACTTGTTGCTTCTTCTTCTTCAGACCCTCATTAGATTATTGCACATTTTTGATTTTACAAGTATCCAAAGATGCTAGAGTCACTACAGATTTTATGATGCTAAAATTCTGGTAGCCATTTTAGGCATTTAGTTCTTATGTTTGGTAAATCCACATTGGTATTGAGTTTGGGTTTAGTTGGTTAATCCTTGTAATCCTAGTCCATGGAGTTCCTTCGTAAAAAAAAAAAAGAGTGTAGTCTCAGTAGATCTTCTTCTGCCAAAAAGTCCAAATTGCAATTGAATCGAGAGCAGCTGATGACGATCTTAAATGCGTTCCGTATACGTTTTTCATTGGCCAATTTTTACCGGAAGTATTGATTTTGGGAAAGTTCATAAATAGGAGTAGCTATTTGGCCTCCATCTAATACCACAGATACTACAACATATGATAAAAATAAAAACTGGTCTGTGGTGTTAAATACTCTTATTATTATCTTCTATCATGTTCTTAAATTCACTGATTCTCTTTCATCTAATTCTTATGTGTTATTTGTATTGGGTTCTATGGGGATTCTTCTTCATTGGGGTTATCTCTCTGAGTTTCTTCTTTGTTCTTATTTGATCAAGAACACACAGACATATTTTTGGTGTACACTTTTATTATTTCCCCGATCATGTGTGTTGGAGAATCAGTAGCAAATATGAAATATCTGCCCACAATGGGGCTCTAGCTTATCTCTGACTGTAACAAACTTTTACTTTCCCCATATTCATCTGATGATGTAACTCTCTAAGCCAATCAGAGGCCTGCTTCGAATGACTCTGGGGTAAAGACTAGTCTGTCAAACTTTCTGTGATTTTCCAACTAAAACTTTTCAGTTTACAGTTAATTTTAAATTTAATCTACACTTCCTTACAAAAATGATAGGCTGTGTCTATTCATTATTTAACAGTGCTAGAGAGATTTTTTGTTTTCTTTTCAATTCAAAATTTTTTCTTCAAGATGAATATATCATAACCAGCAGGGTCAGTGGTAGGGTCTTATGCCTCTACCCTGAATCTATCATATGAGACCCCACTTGGGTACATGTCAATTTTCAAAAGTAGTATTCATGAAAAAATATATTAAACCCACCCCAAGCAGGCATACCCCACCAGTCAGAGAATTTGAGGGTAGTACATGCTGGCTCTGATAATAAGTGTACCCACCAAAATTTCAACCTGATAACTCTCAGAAGAAAGAGTCTTGTTATATTATGCCACCCACAACACTACCACTGATCATAGAATGTGTCTGTCCAGAGATTAGGAGAAACAAATCAATAATAGAGTGATTGACTGATTGATTGATTCTAACAGCATGTCAACCCACCTAGGGTTATTCTATGCCAAGAGGTTAGGGAATTGTGTTCATTGTATGTTCATATTTATATATCTTTCTTTTTTTTTGCACATGGTCCATCGAATACAAATAATTTGCAAACAGATCTATTTGATCCATTGATGGAACCCTAACAGGTACTATCACTTGGGGTCTGAATGAACCTGGGAGCAATGGTAATGAAGGGGTATTCTACACTTCGATCTCCAGAATTGGAGCTTCACCATCAGATGCAGTTAAGGACACCCTTATGTGGGGTGTAGTCTTACACCACCTTTACAAGAGATACAGTCAGCATATTCTAAGATGATGACAGGGCAGAACAACAAGGGAATCATCTGATTATCATGGGGGAAAGAGAATCAAGAATGACAATTGCTTAAGCACAGGACCCTCGTTGTTAATTTCCAGAGGGTTTTTTTAAAACTCTTTGCCTACCAAACCAGCTGTACTCTGCTTTAAAAAAATTGTCTTTGTGTCACATCCTGTTTATAGGGGAATGGTTGAGTAAATACACCTTGTTCAGGAATCTTTTTGGTCCGTCTCCAGGTCTGCAACTTCTCCTGAGACCAGGGATTCAAAAAGTGATCCATATGGATTCCTGGGAGTGAATAACATTTTTGCTGAGTGAATAAAAGCTTTGGGTCAACAGGGCATGCATTTGCTTGATGGCATTTACTACTGGAGAAGCAAGGATGAACTCATAAATAACATTCTTCTATGGAAGCCACCACATGGGGACGCTAGAGTAAGCCAACCAGCAAAGAGATACATAGACCAACTCTGTGCGGATACTAGATGCTGTTCAGAGGACCTCTCAGGGGCAATGAATGATAAGGACGACTGGTGAGAGATTGTCATGGATATCCGTGCTACTAGTGCAAAATGATGATAATGATGATAATAGGTGAACAAAACTTGCTGGACCATGTAGACTGGTTGCCAGATATTGTACACTTAGCAAAATGCCTGATTAGATGTGATGCCCATTTGTGATATGTTGTTCAAAACATGTGGGTTATTTAAATGAATGGACAATCTGGTTCTGATGTCATTTTCAGTTTCAAAAACCAGCAAAATAATATTTGTGATCTCCTCAACGCCCACCAAATCGATCCATCCCATTAAATAATAATTCAAGAATTAAAACTACATTTGCATTAATATTTTACTTATTCTTTTCTTATGCAAAGTGTATTAAAAACTGGTAAATTAGTTACATTTTGTAACTTAATATTCAATTAATTTATTTAGGATTGAATGGGAATTAAATTTTGTTACCAGCATGGCATGAATTTAAAATTTTGAGAAGCCCTGCCCTAAACAAGGAAATCCTCCTCTGACCAAATTTCTAAGCATATATATATATATATATATATATATATACTAGACAAAAAGTGACCTGTTGGGTCACCCTTTAAACTCTCGCTAGATGATTGGGATTAGGAAAAAGAGTAGAATCTGCCAAAATATCATCTGCTTTTCATTTTAAAAATGAATTAAAATTCATTAAAACGATTTAAGGTCAAGTTTTAAGTCGAAAAAGTAACATAATGAGCATAAGCAAAAAAGCAAAATAATATTACACATTTAATTTATTTTTGATACATTTAAAACGATGTTTTCGGTCAATTTCGATCATCTTGATCTGCCAAGACGCTACTTAAAATTCGTTTTTACAAAATAAATTCTAACCTTTGTGCTTGAAAAAAATTCACACTGGATTGTCCAATTAGACACATAACCTAGTAGATAAAGAAGTTAGGTTAAGACAGTTCTAAATTACAGTTATCTCTAGACTGCAGGTTCAATCCTGGTCAGGGGCAGCAGTAACATAAAATAATAATTAACATAGCTTAACACCTGTACCTCAGTTATTGTTAGTGGAATGAGAACATGATACCCCTGTGGGCTGAATAAAGAGTTAGGTTCAAAGTTCTGTGATGGCTCCCTATTACAAGAAGGTTCCTGTGTCCGACAAGAAATACCTGAAGAAGGCTGGAGGGCACATTGGCCGAAACGCTGTACGGATAACAATGAAGATGAGGACAATAGACTGAATAATACAAATAATGGTAATCTTTGCAGAGTTCCGTCCTGGCCTCCTGCCTCAAAAATTGTTGAAAAAACAACACCAGCTATGATTGAAGTCCGTAGCCGAAGCGGTATCACTTGAAAAAAAGAAAAAAAACAACTTAGGGCGTTTTTCCTGAAAACCCAACCCCAACCCCCTCTAGTTAAAATTAAGCTTTATTACAAAATTTGTGGTTCTGTTTTTCCTGGGTCACCCAAATTATTTATTTATTTTCCATTAAACTAACCCTAACACCAACCGAAACCCTAGCCTTAAACCCTAACTCTATTTTTTACACCGCTTCGGCTATGGATTTTAATCGTAGCTGGTGCTTTTTTTTTTTTTTTTTTTTTTTTCAACAGTCACTGGCTACGATTTTTTGAGGCAGGATTCCAGGACAGAACTCCGCAAATATTACCCAAATAATACTCCAAAAAATTATTTTTAGTTTTCATTTCATTTTAGTTTTCGGTACTTATTTACTACTCGAACAGATTCTTTAAAAAAAAACAAAAAAACCGTACTCTTTGCGGAGAACCGTCCCGCCTCCTGCCTCAAAAAACGCTAGCCGATGGCTGCTGAAAAAAAAAACACCAGCTACGATGGAAGTCCGTAGACGAAGCGGTGTCACTTGCAAAAAAAACCAACCAACTTAGGGCGTTTTTCCCAAAAACCCAACCCCAACCCTAAACTCTAACCCCACCCTACTTAAAATTAACAGTTTTATTACAAAATGTCTAGGTTCTGCTTTTTCTGGGTTATAAAAAACAGAGCCCAAATTATTTATTTTCCATTAAACTAATCCTAAACCCCAACCCCAACCTCAAACCCAAACCCGAGTTTTTTTTTTTTTTATTCAAGTAACACCGCTTCGGCTACGGACTTCAATCGTAGCTAGTGTTTTTTTTTTTAAATTATTTTACAGCAGCCACCAGCAAGCATTTTTTGAGGCAGGGGGCCGGGACGGTTCTCTGCAAAGAGTACCAAAAAATTTGTTTTTCTATTATTCACACGTTCTGTCTAGTCTTTTTATTTATGTAGAAAATAGTATCAATCACATATATACACACCGTTATTTTGTACCCGAAAAACAGGGGAAGACAAGGTTAACTGACTTGCAAAAAAATCAGAAAGTTTTAAAATAGAATAAAAATTAATTCATTGCTAAATCAACACTGAAAATTTAATTAGAATTGAAAACTTCCCTGATTTTTGGTACAAACGTAAGGGTTAGAATTGTATTAAAAAAAACATGGATTTTTCAATGAATTGACCTAGACAATTGAAATAGACATCAGAATTTTTATTGCGGGGCGGGGCGGGTTGGATGTTTTTTGTCTACCCTTTACTCTAGAGGAAAAGTGAGTTGAATGTAAGACAGGCGACTCTAGAGTTATAGGATGTTGGGAAGGGGTTGAGTGCTGCCTTTGTAGTAATATTACTTGTGATCAGTTTCAAAATCCCCTTCCTTGGCGTTTAGGGAATAAAAAGGGGAGGTACGTAGGATGTAAAGACAGGGATGAGTCAAGATTTGACTTAATTGCAAATTCCGACTAATTAAACCAATTAAAGTATTTTTTTTTTCAAACAATAGGTTGAGCTAAAACTAAGGAATAATTAGAGACAAATTTTGTGTGATCAAGGTCACAAACAAAAAAAGCCTTTAGGGATTGAACGCTCCAAATCTCAGCTTTAGTATAATAATAATAATAATAATAATATATATATATATATATATATATATATATATATATATACTATATTGATATAGATGATATAGTTTGCTATATTTATAATTGTATTCATGGTTGTAAAGATATAATGTCAAAACTTAGTTTGAAAATCGTATAGGCTAGAAACTGCCAGTTACCAAGTGCTATAGACTTTATGTCTTCATTACCCTAACTTATATATATATATATATATATATATATATATATATATATACACACACACATATATATATGTTGTTATATTTACAAGTGAAGAGTGCACAATATCATTGATAAAGTATGTATATCTTGTTTATGTTTGAATAGTAGACATAACGTGAACGGTGCTTGGTAATTATCAGTTTCTTGCCTATCTGATTTTCAAACCAAGGACTAACAATTACTAAGTGCCATTGACTTCATGTCTTTGCTACCCTAACACACACACACACACACACACACACACACACACACACACACACACACACATATATATATATATCTCACATGCTTTTTTCTGGGTTTATTGGCTTAGTCGTAACAAGGTTTATTTGTATATCCACCAATGAAAAGACCTTATGTACACACTTATGAAAATGCATGGTAGGCAGCTCATATCAGATCATGATTGCTATGACAATGACTTGACGAGTATGATCAGATTATGATCTTTTCAGTGTTCCAATATGTCATTTGAGGAAAATTCAATGGATATTGAACACATGTTATATTTGAATGAGAAACCAAATAAGTTTGGCCTTTTAAAGAAGCCTGCAAGTCCTCTGCTACTGAACAACAGAAATGCAACATTAGCTTGCTCAAACAACACAAAAGGACAAACAAATCACTAAAAAAAAAGAAGCTTAATAATCAATACAAAGGAAAAATCTATCTATCTATCTATCTATCTATCTATATATATATATATATATATATATATGTATGTATGTGTGTCTATATATACATATATATATATTGTTGATAATATGGGTGCTATATTTCCAAGAAGATAAAGTTGGTCTGATGATTGCATAGGTAAGAAACTATCAGTAACCAGGTGTTGACCCCATGTCCACACTACCTTAACCACTAATAGATATATACTTAATATATATATATAAGTGTAGATATATATATTTATACTCAAACTCAATCAATGAAGAATGAGACCTTTTACACGCGTCTGGTGTTGGGGATATAATAAAATCAATGATATATTAAAAAATGAAATTTTAAAAATTATTACAAAAATAAAACAAATTAATAAAGGATAGAAGGCAAATAAAAAAAAAAATACAAACCAGAAGAAGAATAAAAATAAATAAAAACTTATTAAAGAGTAGTTCTCTGATTACAAGTGGCAGTTTGATCATCTGTGATAATCTCTCTTGTTTTTTTTTTCATGTTTTTTTTATATGCAGTTACAGATAAAGACTGATGAGAACCTAATAGCTCAATGAACCATAACTTTTGTTTGAGAATTTTTTTCTCACCAATTTGAAAAATAACCAACCAAGATAGAATTACTTGAGTGCAGAGTAGAAATGGACCATCCCATTAAATAAAGGGGGGTATTAAGGTTATTTTCCTTTACTTGCTACGGTTTTCCATTTGGTAGCAACTGGTAATATATAAAGGCAGTGCTGCCAAAATCAAATTCTCTTTCTCTTAGACTCTCCAACCGTCAGAGCTAACACACAAATTATGTCTCTGTCCATTAGGACTGGGTGCTTGGCCCCCCCCAGCCATAGGCATTCCTTAAACCAATTACCCTCTACTCCCTATTGTTTCACAGATGCTCCACGCACCAGTTGCATCTTTCTGCATACCTGTTACATGATGTTCTTTCTACAAAATAAGTGACAACATTTATTCTTCATTTAGTAGCCTCAAGTCTATCTACAAAGATTCTTTCCTTTAGGACATTCATCTATCCTGTTTTGTATTGTTTCTGTTTGAATTTGCTCAGACAATAAATATATTATAACTTTTATTAGGATTTGTTCGATATTTATGTTTATACCATGATTGAGGAAATGATAGACACTAACAATCATTCATTTCAACAGAGGCTTCTACAGGCAAGCACTGAACTACAGAAGTTACCACCTCCAATAATATAAAAGAGGCTGGTCTTTAGAGGCTGGAGATTTTGGTATTCATGCTTGATACTGTATAAAGTAACTGATGTCAATACAACCATTACTACTACTTTGTTATTGTTACTTTATACTGAGGAATTTGATTTTGTTACATTCCAAAGTATAGAGCAATCTTTTAGTGAGTTTCTACCTCTGAGTTTTAAATTTGATCCTCTATCCTTGGTGTCTTGTATCAAAATAAAGTCCAGTAACTATATACACTAGCAGGACCTGTGGATATATCACAAAAAAAAAAAAAAAAAAATATCCCTGGTCCCCTGATACACATTGGACATCAACACATTTGACCCACACTCAAATATCAAATTCTCTTCTAAGTCAACTGACTGACCCCATAAAAAAGTACCATGCCCTACACACCAGCCCACTTGACTTTCTCTCACCCCTCACCCATTTACCTTTTCACTATAAAGCAGAATGTACAAGTACTTATGTCAATAAAGTTTTTGAAAAAGCTTCATCCAATAATGAGGCGAAAAATCAACTGAATTTAACTGTCTGTGTTGTTATATCCACAGGGTAATTCCATGTCAAATCATCCAGGTCATGTTACCCACCCCTTCCTTTTTCTGAAATTTTGTCCAAGTGTGGATTATGATAAAGTTAGCCAATTTAAAAAAATTGAGCTTCCAATTCCAAAAATTGGCGAAGTTATGTTGATTTTTAGCGTTCCAAATTTGAGGGGGGGGGTCATGAAAAATGGTGACTTTTTGTAACCTATTTTGTCTGTAAAGGAGTTCTAGACCTTCCCTACTCCTAAAAATTGGTTTATAAGAGCATTTTTGCCAAAGGAATCCCAAAATGCTATCAATAAAGTTTTAAAGTCAACCAATATTAAGTTATTGATAATTTCTGATTTTTCATAGCAAGATCAATATTCCAATGTGGCACTGCATCTACGAGAACAATTTTTTCTATTATTATTTTCACATATATTGAACATTATTTGTAACCAAAAAGATAGTTTGATATTTGCTCATAACTGAAGCTACAACATTTTGCAAAAATTTGTTAAAATTTTGCGCTTCAATTTTTCTGAAATTTTGTACAGGTATGGACTATCTTAATGTTAGCCAATCCCCAAAATTGATTATTTATTATTAATTATGTTGATTCTAAAAATCGACTTTCCAAATTTGGGTTGGGTGTCACAAAAAATGGCAACGTTTTGTAATTTATTTTTGTCTGTAAAATGAGTTCTAGAGCTTCCCTACTCCTAAAAATTGGTTTCTAAGAGCATTTTAGCCCAAGGAATCCAAAAATGCTATAAAAAAAGTCTTAAGGTTAACCAATTTTAAGTTATTAATGATTTCTGATTTGAAAAATTTTAACTGGTGTTGTAGCTCCGGTTCTGAGCAAATATCAAACTATCTTTTTGGTACAAATAATGTGAATATATGTGAAATAATAATAGAAATTTTTTTTTTTATCATGCAGTGCCATATTGGGATATTGATCTTGCTAGGAAAAAATCAGAATCATCAATAACTTAAAATGGTTGACTTTAAAACTTTTATGGTAGCATCTTTGGATTCCTTGGGCAAAAATGCACTTATAAACCAGCTTTTAGGAGTAGGAAAGCTCTAGAACTCATTTTACAGACAAAAATATGTTACAAAAAGTCGCCATATTTCGCCAACCCCACCAAATTTGGAGAGCTAAAAATCGTCATCATCCCGCCAATTTTTGGAATTGGAAGCTCAAATTTTGGGGATCATCCAATATTAAGATAGTCCACATCAATTCAAAATTGAAGGGGGTGGGTGACAATTTTACTTTTTTCTGGATGATTTGACATGGAATTACCCCCACACTTTCCTCTATTCTCAACCACATTTTGTCAGATTTATTCAAATCCTTCACTCCTCATATATCACAGTATAACAAGCTAATTATTATAACGTTTGATATGTTTATTAAAGAGCTATTGCTAAATAGTTCAATATGTAAAAAGTATAATAATCTTGATTTAACTCTCTCTCACTCTTTTTTTTTTCTTTTATTATTTTCATCTTTTCATTATGTTCGATTGAAACAGATTAGCATTATTACTTCCATGCTCTCACTCCTTTCTCTATCTTCCCCTACTTTCTTTCTTTCTTATTATATTTTTTCTATGTAGCATGTTCTTTTTCTCCCTTTTCTTTTTTATTATAAAAACGGAACAGTCCATTATTTAGCTGAGATAGTGGCACTCATAAGAAATAAGATTTGGTGGATAAGGAACACCAGATAATCAGAATTTACATTTTTGTCTTTAATTTTGGAAGATTTGGACGGTCTCATTTTTAACTAGAGAGTGCTGCAAGATGATAATGGTCGTATGAACATGAGTATTAATATATAGATAATTTTATTGAAGAATTTTGCAAAGCACCACTTAAGCAAATTGGCCACTTAGACACGTTACTATGAAGGCAGCTTAGTTTTTATAAACTGAATAAATATGAAAAAAAACAATGGAAATGAAAAATGATATAAAAAAAATTAAATAAGAGCTCCATTGACAAGGGAGGTAATTTTTAAATCACACCTGATGTGTTCCTTTTTATCAAAAAATAATGAGCCTTGTTTAGAGTGTCAAAGTGGATTTTTGTCTGAGTGATTTTCACACGGGGGGTGGTGGTGGAGACAAAAAACAAAAAAACACCTCCTAAAAATAGATGAATAAAAATTCATTTTTGTGTGGTTCCCTAGGAACCTGCTAATAAAACTCATTAAAATTTACTCCACTTGGTTATATATATGTCCTCTTGAGAGTTAAAAAATATTCACTTCTATAATATATATATATATATATATATAATTCAAATAATACAAATCATTGATTTATATCATTATTGTATTTTTATTTAGCTTTTCTGGTGAAATCTTTTAAAATCCCCTCTCGGACAAAAATAGGGTGTGGATTTTATTGAACTTTGGTCATTGCTGGTCTCTACCAATTTTCCTCTACAAAAGAACGTGCTCTTCATCATTGTGCAAACAGACAAACAGAAACTTCCTTTTATATATATATAGATTATTACTGCATTTATTGGTTTGTTGTTGGTATATTAATAGTAAGATGAGTTGGTCATTATGTCCATTTGCTTTGATTTTTCTATCAGGTAGGAAAGTACAAAGATATATGTGACATGAAGCAATTGATATTCACTTAAAACAAGCCATTTGAGACAGATCTAGGATTTTATGAATAAAGGGGATCAGGACTCAACTGATCACATGAGATTTTGAAACATATACTGATATTTAATTTAACGTTTGTATCAAATTTCAGAAAACATTATTGTCTTGTCATTTACTAAGCTCAGCTTGGTAACTAGGATCATTACGGTCAAGCCATGCTGAAAGCACCGATTCTCACTAGATCACTGAAATTGAGCTGCAATGAGTCTGTTTAATACTTAATTGGCTGACCACTTAATCAACAGCAGGTACCGTAAGCAACCCGAGTCCTTTATTTATCAAAAATAACTTGATTTGGCATTAAATGATCAAAAAAGGGTTGATATGCAAAAAAAACAAAAAAACAAAAAACAAATACCAACCACTCATAATAGTTGATTATGATCAAGTCATGCTGAAAGCACTGGTTCCTGCTAGATCACTAAAGTTAAGCAGTGATGAGCCTGTTCAATACCTTAATTGGATGACCACTTAAGCAACAGAGGGTAGTGTAAGCAACCTGAATCCTTTTTTTTATCAAAATAACTTGATTCGACATTAAATAACTTGAAAAACGTTGGTATATCATAAAAACAAAACAACCAACCAATCGGTGAGGATTTAACTCACTTTTCAGTAGTAATGGATTTGCAAGACTAGCTTTCTAACCATTACATCATAATGGGATACCCTTTTTACCCAGTCTGTTTGCATGGGTAGGATGTGACACAAGGTGGCGAGTATGGGGCATCCTTGAGGATCAAACTCACTTTTCAATAGTTATGGATCTGTGAGACTAGCTTGCTAACCATTACACCACAATGGGATTCCTTTAAGCTTAGCTTGGTATAGTACCAGGCTAAATAAGGGAGAAGAAGATTGTGTTACATAATTCGTGGGTGGCCTACAAATTATGTCAGTAAGTGTAGAAAAATTCAAATAACAGGATGGTAAATGGAAAGTTACCATTGACTGTTGTAGGAAGTTGTAAAAGTGATTGACAAGGCAGTTCACCTTCTCTGACCTGGATGCCGATTGCTGATTGGCTGAAGATGAGTGTGAGAAGGGAACTGATTTAGTTAGTTAGATCAGAGCTGAAAGAAGCAGATGTAATGGTCCTTTGCTCTTAAGGTACCAACTTTTCACTGTGCGGTTGAAAACCCTTTTGGGCTTTGGGTTTTTGATGAAGAATAAAGAACAATTAAGTATTGCTTATTTATTACAAATAAGAAATGAGTTCAGACCACCCATCCCAGAAGAAGGAAGGACCCAGCCCAGAAGAAGGAAGGACTCAGCCCAGAAGAAGATGGCCGCCAACAACGCAGAATCAGTAAGAACCCATCTCCTCTCCTCTCTTCCCAGCAGATGAACAGGTACATAACAATTGTATTATGCCAATCTTCCAGATGAGGAGAGCCTGCCTGCTTTGAACATATTCACTTAGCTTGATTCTGTCACATGACAAATGAGGAAAAATTGTTTTGGTAAGATTGTGTTGTGTCAATTTTCCAAGTGAGAAAGCAGCCCTGTCAGCTGGGGCTTTAGAATACACCAACTGAACTTCTACAAAGGGGTAAGACCTCTCCCAATGGGGTCACCTGTTGGCTGTGGGTGGCAACCTGCGATGCTTAAGGAAGGAATGCTGGTGGATGAGCAGTCCATGACATAAAACACTCCACTTTGGCCCTTACTTAAGCTAGATGGGCAGTTGGAGAAGCTCCCGTCAATCAATCAACTGGTCATGTCAAGCCCTAGCACCCATTTGATTGCCCCGACCCTATTGCCCTTATGGCAAACTCCAACCCTTTTTATCATATATGTGCTAGAAGGTGGTGGCTGAGGGTCTTAGTGTTCTTGGTATGACATTAAATTGCATATGATGGTGAAGATCTAATTCCGGAGCTCTAGGGGGTGAAGAGTACCCCTTCATCACCATCACCATCACTCCCAAGTCCACAAAATAGGGTTTATCAATTCTTAAAGAGGTTTATCAATTTTTTAATGGGGTTTATTAAATTTTCCAGTGAATTAATTAATTGTTTACTAATGTGAATTATTGAAAAGAAATAAAAGAGTTCAACATTCATACTTGTGTAAGAGAAAAATACAAAATTAAATAAATAAATAAGATAATAATAAAGGATTATGATTTTAAAAATGTATTTTTTAATGAGGTTTATTAAATCTTTTTAATAGGGTTCATTAAATTTCCCATTTAATCAATTAACCACACTTTCTTTACTAATGTAAATTATTGAAAAGAAAAAAGAGTTCAACATTCTTAATTGTCTGGGAGAATAAGATAAATAAAATGAATGAATAAAATAATAATAAAGAATTCAAATAAAATAAATATATTTTTCCCATAATTCAAAGAATAAAAGAACCAGAAAGGGTTTTTGGTTATCTACCCATGTTTATGACCCCACTTCTGAAAAGGAGATAATCACTTTCTTTTACTGCAACAATATTAGTGGACATTCATGCTTTCAAGAGCTCCCAAAAGAAGTAATTAAAGTAAGTAAATAAACTTTTAATACTTGACTCTTTTCTCAACTCAGCACCAGACTGACTTGAGCTTAACCAAAATAAGTCCATTCTTATAGATATCCAAACTTACTTCTTGCCCATAAGACTAACAAAAAAAAAAGGATTCCAGACTTACAAGAAAGACTTTAGGAACTTTGGTTTCCCTTCAACCTCAAAAGGAATAAATGATCTGTATTAAAACTCAAGGTTTTGTTTCTTCTTTTAATTAACAATTGTTTTTATATATGAACACATATGCACCAACTCTATAAAAATATAAGAGTTATATCCCCTTAATATCTGTGTCTTAACCAAATTAGGGTGTCAGTTTTTAAGTTTAGACACTAGCAGTTGCTGATAGAACCCAAAACGGACACACATGTTTAGCCTACTGAGGGAACAACCTCGAAGCAGACATACAAAGAAGGGTCACTTCTATGGACTCAGATAAGCGATTATCAAAAATAAAACCCTTTTTACTTTAAGACAATTAGCGCTAAACAAAAGTGTTTTTAGCAACTCTTTTCTATTCTTTGTTTAATAAATATTTTTAATTAAATCTGATATGTTCTCAAATCCCTTACTCCAACAAATGTGGGTGTTGCTGAATTTGCCCATAACACCGCATTTCATCTGAAATCACTATAAGTTAAACCCCATATATATAGGAATCAATCCTATACTTGTACCTTGCTCAAGGTGGAATATAGCAGTAGTTATACTGTTATGTATGTGTCTTTTCACTTTTGATATGGTGTGTTATTTCTTTGAATATCTTCCAAATCCTTAAATCTTGCATATTATCAGTTACTTGAAACCATTTAACTGTGTGCAAACAAATGACTACTTTTTAAATATAAATAATTACTTGAAACCATATAATAATTAGTATTAAACATAAACATTTAAAACCATATAACTCTGTGTAATTTATTTTTATTAGATAGGAATATTTGAAACCATATGATTTTGGGCAGACTAATAATAATTATAGAAAAATAAAAACATGATTAAAAAATTGACCATGTGTCCCATCCTGCTCATGTGGAGCGTTTGGTAAATATATATAGAGAGTTGGAAAAATATGCCTCACTTAAAACTAATAACTTTCATTATCTTGTATTCAGCAATGGCATATTAGTTTACAAAACAAACAGGTTCATATTTCATTTTTAATTTGTCATTTATGGTGTCTGTAAAAAGTTCTGCTAAAAAAAAAAAAAATTCCCCTGTAGTGTTGCATAGGAATCCTTTTTATGATGGGAAACTCCTGATTCTGGATCCTTTCAATTGATTTACAACCCCTGGTAGGAAATTTATGACATTATTGACACAGGTAACCAATTTATGAGATGACTCTGCATTGTTTTCTGATGGGAATCTACCCCCCACATCGTAGGTGCATATCCCGTTTCTTTGTGATGTGATATTGATTGCATGGTCTTTCCCAGAGTTCACTAATTTTCCTAACATCATCCAAACTTTCATGAAAGTGTTTAGTATATAATAGTAATAATAATAGTAATAATAATAATAGTAATAATATATAAGTTAGGGTAGCATGGACATTAATTCAATGGTGCTTGGTTACTGACAGTTTCTCATCTACTTGGTTTGAGAAACGCATAGTCGAGAAACTGTCAGTAACCAAGTGCTGTTGACTTCATGTCCACACTACACTACCCTAACTTAGATATACAAACTCTATCCACTATAGTGAGCACTATTTACTCATAATTATAGCTCTTTATATTATCAATACTAGCAAATATATGCACCCTCCGGGTGCAAGTATTTAAGTTTTAATGTAATAAAATATGGTATTAAATTAGAAAGGCTAATGAAACTAAATAAGAATACAGATAAAAAAGATTTGAAACAGAGGGAGTATAATCGAAAAATAGAACAACTGAAACTTACTCTTCCATCACTCTCGTCTTTCATTGTTATTTTTTCTAATTTAAGTATTTAGTTAAAAGAGGAAGTAAAGAATAAAATGACAGTTATTTTATCTTGTTAATGGATTTCATTTCAGATTCATGGAAGAGATTTTTGCTTATATTCATTAAAATAAAACCAAACAGTTAGAAATCAATAATACTAAGCACATATTTATTAAATTCGATTTTTTAATATTAATATGCAAATTAGCCTTCCCGTTTACACTGTAAACCAGTATTTTGTTGTATATATAAATATAATTGCATGTTGTCAGTATGTAGACATAGTTAACAGTATTAATAATGTAAGACAATTTTATTAATAATTGTGGTTAAATAAAAATAAAATCATGGAGAATGTGACGTTAATAACTAAGAGAATTGTGACTTGAGTAGGAATATAGTTTCGGTTACAGACAGAAAAACACACAATCTCCATTATAATAAGATATATATATATATATATATATATATATATTGATAATATAGAGAGCTATAATTATGAGTAAATAGTGTTCACTATAGTGGATAGAGTTTGTATATCTAAGTTAGGGTAGTGTAGTGTGGACATGAAGTCAACATATATATAATATATATATATATATATATATAATCATTATGTCACGCTAGCAGCATGGATATCTATGACAATCTCTTGACAGTCATCCCTATCATTCATTACCCCTGGGAGGTCCTCTGCACAGCATCCAGTATCTAACAGCTATGGTTTGGAAGAATTGTCACTTTAACTTGTCAGTGAGATCGGATTTCCATATCATTGAAAATTTGTTTAAAGCAGCCCATGCCTGTGTGTGTGTGTGTGTGTGTGTATTGTGTAGGTATATGGCATAGTGGCTATCATTTTAGGAAATGGACATGATGAGCCCAGTTCAAATTTTGGATGCAGCTGTTTGCATTACTCTTCACACTAATTCCCTACTCAGCTTTGGATAAATAGTAGGGCAGACCTGGCTAATTAGCCTTGGTATGACAAGAACTCTCATCTGAAATTTATGTATTTCAATATTCTCTTCATCCTAATATATTGAATAAAATTTGAGCAACATCTTGTAAAATCAAAATCATCATAAGATCTAGACATTTTTTCAGCTCTAATATCATTCTTATTCTCACTGATGTAAAAATGCACTATTATTGTTATATATATATATATATATACCCAGTTTTCCTCTACTGTCTGCTGATCTTGAGGTGCTTTTCCTTCTATAATGAACAAAACATGCTAGCCACAGCTGGAGAGGTAAGGATGAACAGATAATCTATATTCTATTGAAGTTTAGAAAAAAATTAGATTAAAAATTGTTTGTGTTGCATTTATTTATGGGCAATACTGTATCATATCATCATCATCATCATCATCAGCAGCAGCAGCAGCAGCAAACAACAACAACAAGGCATGCCAACAGCATGGATTCTCTTAATTCTCTCTTGCCATCCATCCCTATAGGCCATCGCTCTTGAAGAGTTCTCTAGATGGTATCCAGTGTCTGTACAGAGTTGATGATTGTGAATTTCTACCAGTCGACCAATACTAGTGTTTCCATAGAAGAACAAATCCTGAAAGCAACATCCTACAAAACAGCGGTTGTATGGCCATTTACCTCCCATCTCACAAACCATCTAAGAAAAATGTGCAAGATATGCTGGACACGGCAACCCTAAGGTTATTTTATTCCTAAGATATTTTGTTATTTTCATTCTTGTTCCTTTTTTTCTAAACACATTTTTTAAACTCGTTTTTTGATCTATTTAACCCAGAGATTGGACCTTAACAAGCACTAACACTCTGGGTCAGAATTGACTTGGAAGTAATGGTGATGAAGAGATACTCTACATTCCACAGAGCTCTAGAATTGGAACCTCACCACTAGATGCAGTTTAACGTCATACCCAGGACACTAAGACCCTCAGCCACCGCCTTCTAGCACATATATGATAAAAAGGGTTGGAGTTTGCCATAAGGGCAATAGGGTCAGGACAGTCCTATAGGTGCTAGGGCTTGACATGACCATACCCTGGACACTAAGACACTCAGCTACTACTTTCTAGCACATATATTATTGGGGGTTTTGCCACAAGAGCAATATGGTTCGATCGCCCAAGTAAGGGCCAAAGCAAAATGTTGCATGTCATGGACTTCTCAGCCACCAGGATTCCATCCTTAAGCATCACAGGCCACCATCAGAAGGATTTTATCCCTCTTCATAGGTGCAGCGAGTGTATTCTACTGCCCCAGCCGACAGGGCCCCTTATATTTTATGTATGTTTGGGGGGGGGGAGAAGATGTAACTGTCAGGGTTGAAGGTGTTAAAAATTTGTTTAATTTTTCTATGTGCTGGTAAAATGGTTCATATCTAAAAATAATAATTTCACACGTGCATTAATGATATGGACACAACCTCGTATTCCTGTTAGCTGGTTGAATGATTATTCCTTAATGAAACAAATCCAGTTGGGGTTTTTTATTGTTTTTTTTTTTGTGTGTTTTAATTTCTATTTTTATTTTATCATAACTTATTGACTTAAACGTTTCTCTGCACCTTAGCTTGCTCCCGTTTCACTTGCCAGATGATGCATTCAGTTGCCGATTCAAACTTGAATGGATGTTATTGTATGGGCCACTGTTTCCGGTCCAACAATCAAACTACTTTACATTATACTCTAAAGCAAGCCCAGACATTGATTTACGAATTGAATGTTTTATTTACATTAAAAACAAAACAAAACAAAGCCAAAAACAACAAACAACCACCAAAACAAAAAACAAAACAAACAAAAGCAAAAAAGAAAGGGTATTTATTTGCCTCTCTACAAGGGCAAATTCAATACAAAGTCAGGTTTAATATAGGGGCCCCCAATGTATTTGTGTGTCTAAGGAGACAATGATAGCCTAGTGTCCTCAGTTTTACCTTTCAGCTTGACACAGGCATCAGGGAATAGCTCTGATCATACTGGACTTATTGCAGGACAGACTGGGTTCTTTAGCCTTGGTAAGGCAACCAGTCTAGGAAAAGGAAAGTTCTGAATTCCAACCAGATTTACTCTGCTTAAAAATTGAACTTGTATCAAGTCTTGCCTGTCATGGAGGGGTTAGTTAATTAATTGATTCATTAATTTTAATGGCATGTCAACCCATCTAGGGTTATTTTAGGCCTAGAGGTTAGGGAATTGTGTTCATTGTTCATTGATAATTATATTTTTTGTGTAGTTTAATGTGTTTTTTTGGCACACCGTCCTATGAAAAATGAATGATTTTTAAGCAGATCTATTTGACCAATAGTTAGGACCCAAACAGGTACTACCACTCTGGGTCGAAGTGGACCTGGGAGTAATGTCAATGAAGAGGTACTCCATGCTCTACAGATCAAATGCAGTTTAATGTCATAACCAAGTCACCCCTTTAGGTGACTCTGTAGGGGATACAATCAGCATATTCTAAGCTCTGTCGGTGGAGGGGTTGGGTAATCACCTACTGAACTTAGTGCACAAGGAGGTGCCACCTGGAGGATAAGCTGGAACTAGACCAAGTATATTTTGGAACAACAGGAAAATAGTCAAATCATTAAAAATATTGGAATAAGTGTAATAAACTCAAGAAATAAGCACTGACTCTCTTATGCACACACACAAACACACACACACACACATGTACTCTCTCTCTCTCTCTCTCTCTCACACACTCACACACACATGTGAAAGAGAGACTTTCTCTCTCTCTCTCTCACACACACACACACACACACATGTGCTGTTTCTTTCTCTCTCATGCACACATATGTCTCTCTCTCTCTCTCTCTCTCTCTCTCTCTCTCTCTTATGCACACACATACACTTGTACTCTCTCTCTCTCTCTCATACACACATCCATACACATGTAATTTCTTTCTCTCTGTCTCTCTTATACACACATGCTTCCCCCCTCTTTCTCTGTCTCATTCACACATGTGCTCTCTCTCTCACTCTCTCTTTCTCTCTCACCTACTCTCTCTCTCTCAAGCACAAATGTACTCACAAACAGTTGTACTTTCTCTCACTCACTCACACATACACACATACACACGTACATACATACTTGTACTTCTGACTCATTCACTCACATGTACTCTCTTTCATACACACATGTGCTCCCCCTCTCTCTCTCTATCTATCTATCTATCTCTAAAACACACATGTACACTCTGTCACTGACGCACACATACACACATACACATTGAATGAAAGTAAAGAAAAGTTAATAAAAAATAATAAGTTATTAAAAAAACAATAAAAATAAAAACATTTTATCTTTTATTTGTTGTGGTTGTAGTTGTTATTCTTTTGTAACAAACATATTTTTTCTATTTTTTATTTTTGTATTTTGTTGTTGTTGTTGTTGCTTTGAGTTGCATGGCTGCCCCATCCTCTTAATATCCTATAATTTATTACCTACAGTAAAGCTTGTGTAGCCACTTGTGATTATACACTATATCAACAGGCTCACTTTCAACTCTTTAAAAGGTGCTTTATCAGATCAGCATAACAAATATAATGCACTATGTCCAGTCATCATCATCATCATCATCCCCAACGCCACAACTACCACCTACCCCTACCCCTACCATTATGTTTTCTTCTTCACTATTGTCTTCTCACCTGTTATATTGTTATTTTTTCCTTTATTTCTGTGAAGTTATTTTTTTTTATCAATTATGTCTTTTATTCATAAAAATAATAATAGAAAGAGCTTAAAAGCCAAAAACACACACAAAAAAAATAATAAAACAAAAAGATACACACCAGTATAACATCCTCACTCCATCCACAAAAAAAATAGGGGTTTGCCCTCCCCTCTGAAATTACTTGACAGTTATTTTTGGCTCAGATACGATAAATTCGTGTTGGTTCGCAGGCTTGATGTAAATGCCAAGTTGGTAAAAATAATAGTTTTTTTTATTTTTTCAAATTAGTAATTAATCTCTGGCTGTATCAAACCTTAAAGGATCTTAAAAAATATTTCAAGAACTTGCAGGTTTAGCTTAAGGGTTAGAGCAATGGCTAAAATGATTTTTTTTTCTGCAGAATCTATAAAAAAAATAACAACAGAACCCTCACCCCCGAAAACTGATTCATGAAGCCCCTTAAATCATACAAGGTGGTATCAAAGAGTATAAATACTGAAGCTTTAAATATTGCCAGATCTTAGGGATCCCAATCCTGCATTTTGGAGATCTGCCTGCAGCTTACCAAGTGGTGGCCCTTTCCTGTTCGGTTGTTGTTTGACCCTACTACAGCAAATTCTAGAGATTTTTGCACAGGTGCTTCTTTGAGCATCCATATGTACATGACCAAACATGGACCATTGTAGTTGTATCACCCTTTGTTGATAGTGGAATACTGTTGCACATTTTGTACAGAGCCTTATTGGAGATTAAGCAGTTTGCAACTGATATTTTGATAAAAGAAATCCTTATCAAAAATCAATGGGTGGTGAGTCATGGGAGATCCGTGCTTTTGACATGACCTGATGTTGATGAGTGCAAAATGTATTTGTCTAAACTATTGTTTTGTTCTGTTTTTTAATCTTATTATAATGGAGATTCGGTGTCTGGCCATCTGTAACCAAAACTACATCACAATACCCCCAGGAATTGTGTAAGTTTATCAAAATCATTAATACAGAGAATAAATCTTATTTATTAACAATGTCTCTATGAACATCTGAGTTATATTTGCCTCTAAACAGCCCATGTAATTAGTGCATTTAAAATCCTGCAATGTGTCTTATATATCACTAAGAAATAAAGGTTTACATAATATATGGTGTGGTTAATTTGCATACTGGTTTTAACAAAACCGGGTTTAATAGGTAATTACTTGGTGTTATTGATCTCTAATATTATTATTTCATTTTCCAATGTTTTAAGATCAATCCTATGAATGATTTTATATAGAAACCAACTAAAATATAATTAAAATAAGTGCAATCTTTTATCATTCGTTCTTATTTAATTTTGTTAGTCTTTTATAATTTAATATATTCCATTACATTAAAGTTTAAATACTTACCCTAGGAGGGCACATATTCTTGCGAGTATAATTAATTAGAAAACCAGTGACAATATTCTAAAATGCTTTAGATAGATAGAACATTTTTTAAATTCTAAATTATGTTTGCCAAGCTCGTTAGATAAATTTAAAAGATAAACCACCAGTGTTATCTATAATTATTTCACCAAATATTTTGTTAAAAATGGGTTGAGCCTGGCTTTATAATTGTTCCACTAAAATATCTTTTTTAAAAATGTGTTGAGCCTGGCTTTATAATTATTTCACCAAATATTTTGTTAAGCCTGACTTTATAATTATTTCACCAAAATATTTTGTTAAAAATGGGTTGAACCTGGCTTCATAATTGTTCCACCAAAATATCTTTTTTAAAAATGTGTTCAGCCTGGCTTCATTATTATTTCACTAAAACATTTTGTTCCAAATATATTGAGACCTATGGTGCCTTTTTTATTTACATTCCAAACCCAAGAGACTATTCTGTTGGAAATTGATATAGTATGGGTTTAAAGGTTTTGGAACCTTTATAAAAAACAGTTGCCCTATAGAACAGCATGATTTCAATCATTGACCGTTTTTATCTGATCTTTTTAAGAGTCGGGACAGTTAGATGCATACACAGGAATGTTTAATTTGCAGCAATGTCCTGATATCATTTTAACTCCTTTTTTTTTTCTCATGATCCATTACCACTAGGCATTACTCAGCAATTATCGATATTGCATTAACCTTTGTTATTTGTTTTCAGTAATAACAAAACTGCTAATAATAAAGAAGCAAGTATTTTTCAATTGACAATGATGAAACAAGTAAAGGTTAACATTTTTGGTCTCGGATAGATTACACTATAAAGAAATAATGAGTGTAAATATGGTGATGCTTTTAAAGATATCATTGATCTGGGGTATAGGAAACAAAAGTCTCTCTCTCTCTCTCTCTCTCTCTCTCTGCTTTTTCTTTTTTTTCTGGATCAGTCTGCTCATATCTATGAGTTTATTTCTCTCAGTCTGTTCGTATCTATCTACAAGGTGTTCTAAAAAGTGTATAACTCTTTATTTTCTTATGATTCAATAATACGCTAACTAGCTGAACATGTGGGAATATACAAATAGTATTATACCCCCCCCCCGTGTTTAAAAAATTTGGTATCATTTGAGATGTACAGCATGTTTCAGAAAAATTGATATCATTTAGTAATTTAATATCTTGACCAATTCTATTTCAAATGATCTCAAATCTTAACAACTTGTTTCAGAAAAATTGATAACATTTTGCAATTGTAATTGTAAAAAAAAAAAATCGCAAAAATGTGCCATTTTGACAGATACAGAATTTGATTTATAAAATTCTCCCATTTTAACTCTATACTTACCATATTTCTTCCACGGCTGTAAAAATTTTCTTGTTTTTTTGTTTGTTTTTTACTTGTATGATGGTTCACTATTGCAAAAGAATCAAGTGACACATATAAGAGCCATTGTCAGTGGATTACAGTAGGATTGCAATGGTAGGAGAGCCGCTGTGAATGGTTTAAAGTAAGTAAAGAGTTAAAAACTGTAAAACAACTAATTTTTACAAATTATTTTTTTAAAATCCTATAGCAAAAATTATGTTAAGTTTCATTCATTTTTTCTGAGTTTTGTCCAATTTTAATTCATGTGGGGTTTTAAAAAAGTGGTGAAATTTTGGGTATATCTACTGTATTATAAGCAGTAACTTTTTTTTCTGGTAATATATTAATCTCTCATAGTAAATATGTATTGACACTCTGGTGCAAAGAGCTTGACTTCTATCTAAAAAGGAAATAGTGTCAAACTTAGTATAAGGATTAAATTCCTTACTTGCCATGGTTTCCCTATTTGATGCTAGGGAACATGAAAAGTAATTACCTTCCGTGTCTACAAATAAATACTAGGCAATGTGACTGGCAGCATTATAAAAGTAGAAGCAGCAAAGTTAAATCCTTTTTTATCTTCCAGCCTCAAGAGAACTAACAACACACCAGTTGAGTTCCTGTCCACAGACAGGATCCTTTGTATCCCAGCAACCTCATGTCACATTAATTACGATAACATGTTTAACATGTAAGTCCTTACACTTTCAACTAGTTTATAATAAGGTAGGACACAGTTCATAAAAAGGTAGCACACAGCTAGTTCATAATAAGGTAGCACACAGCTAGTTTATATTAAGGTAGCACACAACTAGTTTATAAGGTGGGACACAGTTCATAAAAAGGTAGCACACAGCTAGTTCATTATCAGATAGCACACAGCTAGTTTATAATAAGGTAGGACACAACTAGTTTATAACAAGGTAGGACACAGTTCATAAAAAGGTAGCACACAGCTAGTTTATATTAAGGTAGCACACAGCTAGTTTATATTAAGGTAGCACACAACTAGTTTATAACGAGGTAGGACACAGTTCATAAAAAGGTAGCACACAGCTAGTTTATATTAAGGTAGCACACAACTAGTTCATAATAAGGTAGGACACAGTTCATAAAAAGGTAGCACACAGCTAGTTTATAATAAGGTAGGACACAGTTCATAATGTTATATTCTTCTGATCATCTTTGGTATCTTATGCAACTGGGAGTTCTTCTTCTAGTGTCTGGAACTTTTCATTTGGAGACTTCATGTCTGGTCTTCCCTTAGGGATTTCTCATCTATCAGAAGACCTGGGTCATTAGTAGTTTTTGGATAAATAACCCAAGACTTGGATTTTCTTTATATTATATTTTATTTAGAAATCCCCATCCAGACTAACTGTGCAGAGTATGGCCCCAGTGGCTTACCCAGTACTGATCTAACTAACTCTTTCAAATCAAAACCAGAAAGAGCCTTTGTTTCTCATTTTTCTACTAATTCTCACGGTATCTACTGGAAAAGGGTTTAACATGAGTTTAACATGTGCCAATTAATCTTCCATGATATCGTCACATACTCCCACTCAAAAAAACTGCTAGCCGTAATTTCTAACAGCCATCTTGATTTCTACACTAACCCTACATAATTGTTAGGGTACTACCAATTATGTAACAATAAAAAGGTTGCACACAGCTAGTTCATTATAAGGTAGTACACAGCTAGTTCATTGTAAGCCATTTTAGAATAAGAGGTGTAATGCTTAGCTTGGCTCAATCAACTCATCATTCACAAAACCCTCCTTCTTCTTACTCAGTAGGTCTTTTTACAATCCTGTGTTCATGTCACTTCTCATGATTTCTCAGTCTGGTCCACTGCATAAAGAGTGATGCCTGACAGAGCGGTTATAGATGAAGGGCAAGTTAATATCAATTTTAATCTTTTCTGGTCTTCTGTTGCCATGGCTGCTATTGCCAAATCTGCTGATTCAAATAGTTCTCATAGTTTTTGGATTGTCTCTTATCACTTTCTTATGTCTGCTGCTATTCTTCTAAATACATATCTGCTAGCCATGTTGTGTTCTCGTCAACTCGGCGCATGAGTAGCACACATTGGGTAATCTGATTGGTACAGTAAAGTGGGGAACTGATGGTGGTCCACCTCAAATGCAAAACAATCTCCTTGGTCTGGCACTAGTGAAAAGAGGATAGACTCCATTGGTGTCCAGCTGATACCGATGACAGGCCACTTCACCAACTTTTAATTTCTTTCATATTTGTGGAATAGATATACGATGAATATTTTGGAATCTGCCGGGTTTTTGTATGTGTTTTTAGTTTTTGCTGTGTCACTGTTATCATATAGTACCTAAATAATGAGAATGGAATTGTATGTTTTTCCTATAAATAGTGTCTGACAAAACCTCAGTGGACAGAACAACGAGATCTAACAGTACATTAGTTTAACCTAGCAATTACTAATTACTCTGTTCCCCTTGAATCTTTGCTTAGTAAATCTTTTTTTCCCTATCCTTAATACTCATTGTGTTTCTTCCTATTATTTTTCTTTTAACTCTGATACTCGAGTTACAACAACTGTGCATGTAGATATTAGAATTAATAAGACTTTTTATGTATTTGTTTAATATAACTAAGAAGTGAAAAATAATTGGTCTGTCGAGATCACAACATGACTCCAAAAAATAACGAGTATTCTATGAAATATACCTTGAAACAACAAATTAACTATTAACAAACATCAGTAAGAGCATCTGCTAATCAAGGAAATCAATAGCAAAAGCCTTAATTAAATGAAGAGTTGATGTGGCGTAGAACGAAAAAGAGCAACACTTTGTCTTGCCTGCCAGGATCGAACCTGCGTCTGCCCGCATGCAAAAACAAATGCAATCTAGGTACTGGACGGATGCGAGGTTCGACACGCGCCCGGATGTTTGGTTTTTGTGTGTACTTAAAATAACCAAAGCGAGTGAGGAGAACGGTGTTCTGTTAGAAGCTTGATTGAAAGCTGAGGAGTGAGATTATTTGAAGTTTTCCTTACATTTGGGAGAGAATTAGAGTAGTATAATTTTAAAATCTTTTTGCCCCCCCCCCCCTCCCTTTCAAAACAGTTGAGGAAGGAAAATTGATAAAATATGATGAAAACACAACCTGTATGCCTGGCTCCAGTGTTGTCTAAGAGCTTCTCTGGATTTTGTATGGTTACAGTATTTCTCATAGTTTGTCACTACTTTAATTATATATGTTGTTCAGCTGCACACATATATCCCTTTAAAAATTAAATTTGAAAATTTGAAAAAATTAAGATTTAGTCTTGATACTTCTTGATTTCCCATCCAGCAGCTTTTGACTCTAATGGAAAGAATACTTAATAACTCACCATCAGTATGAATGAATCACTTTATTGCTATTATAGTAAAGGTAAGTAAAGTCTATGGAGTAGTCTATTGTTGGTATCAGCCGAAACAGGGAGAGAGTTTGTTTGGTTTCAGATCTAACAAAATTCTATAGTTACTCTCCTTGATCAGTAGGGGACAGTTGCCTCCCTTGAAAGTTGCATTGTGGAAGCTAGAGCCGGAAATGGGTCTTCTGCCATGATAAACATGGATTGGGATATGAGCTAGCTGGTCACACACAAGTTGAGCTCTTAAGTCACTTTTAGGCTCTGGATTTCTCTATGCTGTGTCAAATAAAACCTTGTTAATTTATAAAAACCGGTTTTTACATTTTCATTCAGTGCTTGGTATTTTATTTGTATGTAAAAATATAACAGATTTTATCACCTTTTCACTAGCACTGGACCAGAGAGATTGTTTTTGCTGAGGTGAAGTGCTTCATCTACCATCAGCTCCCAGTCAATAGGGACAAATGATTGTAGTTATTTGATATATTTTTCAGATTATGCTGTTTATCTTTTTTCTTTTCAATGCAGTGTTTTAGTTGATATATTCTTTAGCCTTTAGGAGGTGCTCATGATGTAATGGTTATCATTGTAGTAAATAGACATGTGATCAAATCCTGGATGCGACTGTTTGCATTTCACATAATGCTAATATACTTGGGAAAGGGACAAATCCAATTATTCTCTCTCCAGCTATGGGTAAATACTAGGGTAGACTAGGCTCTTTAATTTTGGTATGGCAACCGGTCTAGGAGAAGGAAAACTCTGAATTCAAACCAAAGGGGCTCTTTATTCATTAGCCAAAACTACTTTGAGAGCTCCTCCTCCTCCTTCTCCCCCTACTTTCCTCCTAACTATTTCCTTCTATCTTCTTCTTCTTCCATACAACAACCAAAAATACACATACAAAACACAACTTTTGTGAAAAGATAGCACAGAATAATTTTTGTTGTGAAAAAGTATGCAGCTGTAATATTGGTATCTAGCAGGACCTGTGGATATACCACAATATGATGATTTAATTATCACAACATTAGATATGTTTACTTAAGAGCTATTGCCAAATAGCTCAATATGTAAAAAGTGTAGTAATCTTGATTTAACTCTCTCACTCTTTTTTTCTTTCTTTCCTTCTTTTCATTATGTTTGACTGAAACATATTAGCGATATCACTTCTGTGCACTCACTCCCCTCTCTATATCTTTCCCCTACTCTCTTTTTTTCTTATATTTTTTCTGTGTAGCGTGTCCTCTTTCTTCCTTTTCTTTTTGAAAAAATAAAAACGGAATGGTCCATTATTTAGCTGAGGTGACAACACCCATAAGAAATAAGAATTCTGCAGATAAGCAACACCAGATAATCAGGATTTACATTTTTGCATTTCATCTTTGATGATTTGGATGCTCTCTTTTTTAACCAGAGGGTGTTACAAGATGATTAACGGTCGTACAATTAAGGAACATGGATATTAATATATAAATAGCTGTCATGTAAGGTGGGCTTACTGATTTTAGGAAAACAAAATAAAGAATGGACTGCAATTTACATGGGTGAGAATATTAGTCCAGAGAATCTAACAGAAAAATGATTATAACTCATCACAGAGTTTCTGACATTATTTGCGTCAAGAAATTATCAAGGGAAATAACTCTACTTATTAACAATAAGAGTTACAAACACTTACATTATTCAATTTTTTTTCAGACCCCCTGTTGTAGTGGAAAGTTTAGTAAGCTAGTCGCGCAAATCCTTTTCTACTGAATAGCAAATTCGATTCTCGCTGGATGCCTCTTAAAAAATCTCCCCGTAAAAAAGACCTTTTGATAATCCGGCCTGGTTAGAGGCCAGGATTGATTTTAACGGCATGTCAACCTATCTAGGGTTATTTTATGCCTAGAGGCTAGGGAATCATGTTTATTGTTTACATTTTTGTGTAGTTGTTTCTTAAGAGATGTTTTTTTCTGCACACGTTTATGTGATATCATGTATTCTTATTTGACCCATAGAAGAGACTTTAATTGGTACTACCACTCCAGGTCAGAGTGGACCTAGGAGTAATGGCAATTCCTTTGGTTAAATATGAGACCATCCAAATCCTCCAGGATGAAATGCAAAAATGTAAATCCTAATTATCTGGTGTTGCTTATCTGCCAAATTCTTATTTTTTATGAGTGTTGTCACATCAGCTAAATAATAGACCATTCCAATTTTTATTACAAAGAAAGAAAGGGAAGAAAAGGGTCATGCTACATAGAAAAAATATAATCATAAAGAAAGAAAGAGAGTAGGGAAAAGATAGAGAAGGAGGGGGTGAGCACGTGGAAGTGATAACACTAATCTGCTTCAATTGAATATATTGAAAAGATGAAAAAAGGAAAGAAAGGAAAATAAGTGAGAGAGAATTAAATGAAGATTATTATACTTTTTACATATTGAACTATTTGGCAATAGCTCTTAAGAAAACATATCAACTGTTGTACTAATCAAATTATCTTACTGTGGTATATCCACGGGTGTCCTGGCATCGCTCAACAAGACCCTTGTTAGCTGCTCACCGGCTATCTATTTAAAGCTGTACAAAGCTTTGGTGAGGCCACACTTGGAATTTGCATCACCAGTCTGGAACTCCGATCTCGCTCATATCATTAACCTCCTAGAAACTGTACAGAGACGTGCAACCAAATAAATACCCTCCATCAGGCATCTGCCATATTCTGAATGTCTTGCTGCCCTGGTAATAGATTCGTTGAAACTCTGGCATCTAGCAACTAACCTGGTAAATGCTCATAAGGTCATTAATCATCTTAACAACAGCAACCATGAGCACCTTTTTGATCTCCATGTTTCTAACACACGTGGGCATGCCTACAAACCGCCCTGTTGGCTGGGGTGTTAGAATGCACCGACTGCACCTCTGCAGAGGGGTAAACCCCCCCCAATGGGGCCACCTGTTGGCCGTGGGTGGTGACCCGTGATGCTTAAGGATAGAGCCCAGGTGGATGAGCAGTTCATGACTTGCAATACTCCATTTTGGCCCTATCTTGGGCTAGACGGGTGGTCGGAGAGGCCCCCTCCGATCAATCGGCTGGTCACGTCAAGCCCTAGCACCTATATGATTTTCCCAACCCTATTGCTCTTATGGCAAGCCCCAACTCCTTTTTATCATATGGGTGCTAGAAGGCGGTGAATGAGGGTCTACATGTCCTGGGAATGATGTTAAACTCTATCTAATGGTGAGGTTCCAGTTTTGGAGGTTTGAGGAATGTGGAGCACCCCTTCATCACAATTACTCCCTGGTCCACTCTGACCCGGAGTGGTAGTACCTGTTAGGGTCCCATCCATGGGTTAAATAGAAAAACATGAGTTGATAAACAAAATTGTATTATGCATTAAGAAATAATTTATTTCACAACTATGTCGGCATTAAATGACCCACTCAGGTTGATATGCCGTAAAACAAAACAAAACAAACATGCCTACAAAGTCAGAAAACAGCATTGCTCACATGACTTTCGGAAACATTTTTTCACGCTCAGAATTGCCAAGGCATGGAATAAGCTGCCTGCATCCGTTGTGGGCTGCCAAAACACTGCATCTCTCAAAGCCTCCATGCTTCCTGTAGTCTGCCAATACTATACCTGATACCCCTCTCCACACACATATGCACGCACGCGCACACATATATGCATATTATCACTGTACACTGTTCATGTTCCTGACACTAATACATTATTCTGTGTACTTGACATGAGACTTTGATGAGTTGTGGTGCACCTGAGCATTGTACACAATAAATTTCATTATTATTTTTTATATGATAAACAGTGTGACTTTTTCTGTTGGTTTCTTTGTTCATTTTTGTCAGTAATTTCTGCTAGGATGAGAGTATAGTACCCATGGAATATTTTTAAAAAATAAGTAGAAAATTCAAAAAGAAAGTTGAGAAAAAAATTAACTTAAAAATTGTTTGTGCTGTACTTATCTATGGGCAATATTGTATATCATCATCCTCATCAAGGTGTGCCAAAAGCACAGAATCCCTTGACACCCTCTTGCCATCCGTCTCTATCAGTCATCGCTTTTGGTTAGACCACTAGGATAGGAGAAAGAAAACTCTGAATTCAAACCTGTTAAACTCCACTCAAAATAATTGGCCTTGTGTCACATCCTGTTTGTATGGAGATGTTGTTGAATATGTATGTATAAGTGAGGACTATAAGCATTAGACTGATTTTGGTATAAAATTATCATGAAAGAATTGATGTGTCATAAAATTGATCAACCAAGAAAGTTTATTCATTCCATTTATGAAGAAAGTGTATGGTTTACTTGTGAGGAGGTGCTCATGTGTAATGATCATCATCATAGAAAATGGACACTGTATACTGAGTTCAAATTCTGGATGAGGCTGTTTGCATTTCACATAGGATTAATAGCATTGGGAAAGGTATTCATCCAATTATTGTAAACAGTATGATAGACTGGGCTCTTTAACCTTGATTAGGCAACTGGTCTATGAGATGAAAAACTCTGAATTCAAACCTGTTAAACTCCACTTAAGATAATTAAACTTGTGTCACACCCTGCTTATGTGGAGGAGTTTGTAAATATATATATATATATATATATATATATGTGTGTGTGTGTGTGTGTGAAAAATGATGCGGTAAAATGGGACCAGGAGGCTCAAGCTTACCTGATGCAAAGAGACCGTGATGTCTCACTTGCCTGGTTAGAGATGCCATTTGCAAATCACTCAATGTGCATGCATGATTCTAACTCTTTTAAGACTATCGCTAATTTGCATGTGTGATTGTAAGACTGAATAAAAGTGGTCTGCATTGTTATCTAAGGATTTTGGCCAACTTAGGTGATTGTATTTTTTGCGGTTGTTTACAACAATGAATATATAACAAAAATGTCCTGTTAAATTAACCTAGAAATGAATACATGTGTTGGGTCAGTAAAATACATTTATTTCTATGTATGGAGTTAAATGAGGGAGAGCCTTCCAGTGATTGGACATAGCAATCACGTGAGACATCCAGAAGTTTTGGTGCTGATATTCAATAGACACATTCTGACCAGTTCCACCAGTAGCCGACCAGAAATCATCTCTGAAAATTATTGACTTAATAGAAGATACCAGATATCCTTAATTTCCCTCTCCATTAGACTGATAAGTCTCTCAAACTTGACTCTCTATATAGGAAGGATGTTTATATTGTTAGTTATTGTTTTGTTGTTTAATAAACCATTAGAACTGAACTAAGTATGGCTGTACCAAATTTTCTTGGTATTTTTACCTGTATGATGGGATATTTCAAATTTCACTATTGATTCACCTCAGAACTCATTCTATTTAAATAAAGTCCCATTATTATTGTAATCTGAATCTTTCTGTTCAGTTATAATGAACTAACCATCAATTTTTGTACTTTGCTTGGGTGTGGTATGCACAGTGGTGGGATAGCTGCTGTGAGTGGTTTAAAGTAGGCAAAGTGTTAAGAACTACATGCACTTTGGTTTGTGGAAGTGCCCATGGTGTAATAGTTATTATTGTAGGAAATGGACATGGCAACATGAGTTCAAATCCTTGATGAAGCTGATAATTGAATTTTAACCTGACATTTCTCATAAACCTAATACCCCAGAGAAAGATATGCATTCAACGATTCCAGCTATGAGTAAAATAGTAGGGTTGGCTGGGCTCTTTGACTTTGGTAAGTGGTTAAAGAGAAGGAGCACTCTGAATTCAAATTTGTTAAATTCCATTTGAAAATAGACCTTGCTCGTGCGGAGAGGTTGGTAAATATATAGACACGCTTTGTTTTTTCTTTTATCAAGTAATAAAATTACTTTGTTACTAATTTGAATTAATTAGCAGTTCCTTTTATACAGGTGTAAAAACTGGAATCATTATTCTGGCCATGGACTCAATTTGATATTAACAGATTTAATATATTCAAAATAAGAGTTTAAAAACTTTTTTTCATACTTCCTTGAATTAAGAAAGTAATTTAATGAATAAAATAAATGTTAGCATTAAAGTAATATAAAACTATTATTAAAAAGAAATCTTAGGTAAAAAAAAGTATTATCATTTGGACATGCTTAAAAAGTATTAAAGTTTTATCAATAATATATCAGTAATATAAAATTACATAATACCTTTTTAAATTATACATGTTTAATTTACCTTATCTGTTTAATTTATTTTATTCTTAGTATTAATTTCAATTCCAATATGGCGTCATATTTACTGCTTTCCATGCCTACGTCATTTCTATCCTGTCATACTCTCTAACAAAAGATAATTTAATCTTAACCTGACATGAAAAAAGAAAAATATATTTTGTTTAAAAATTTCACATTCAGAACTTGAATTAACACATGAAAGATATATTTCTAACTATATATATATATTTTTTAAATGCCAATCCGGTTTTTACTAAGACATAAATGCGGAATTAAGATATTAGCAACACCGGGAACGAGAGTATGTCGTTTGAAAAAGCGGCCTTTTCATGTAAACAATAAGCACGATGAGCTCTGCTAGCAAGGTTAGTTTATTTTAAATTTATTTTCTGATAGTATTTCTCGTATTAGATATCTGAATTTAAAAAATAATTACTGAAATAGTCGAGTTAATCTGATGCTGATTTTCTTAAAGGCTACCCCAGGAAACGTCTTTAATATATAGACAATACTATTATCGTAGTAGTAATAATAATAATGAATGAATTTAAGTGATGGAACTTTACAATTTTCAATTATTGGTTATTTTTTGTGCGTATCAGGTTTTTTTTATTCTTAAAATTTGGTAGATATATTTTGAAAATAATTGCGTTTTTATTTACGCTGTTATTTTTTGTATTTTTTACTTGCCGGTTACGTAATACAACGTAAACCTCAAAAGCTGTTGTGATTTTTCAAAATAAAAGTCCTTTAAAACGAGGAACCCCGTTTAGTGATAAACACGGAAACATTTATTATTAGTAAATATAGTAACTTTAATGCATTAGTTTATTTATTTTATCTTTTAAAACTTAATTTTGAATCAACTTTTGAAGTGTATACAAATAAATGGTTGTTAAAAAAGTAATAAAAGCACAAAAATCTCTACGCAGTTCAATTACAAAATTTATATTTTCCCTCCTTTTTGTTTTTTTTTAAATTTTAGAATTTTTGGCAAGGCTGTGGGGTATTTATTTTGGCATTTAATTGTGTTTTTTTTTTTAAATTTTTTTTAGATGAACTAGAAATTATTAAAACCACAAATCAAATAGATTAATTTAAATTAATCAATTCTCACTTTTTAAATTTTTTTGTTAAAAAAAAAAAAAAAAAAAAAAGAAAATACTTTTCCATTTTTTTTTCACAATTTCTAATAAAATTAATTCAGGAAAAATATATTTACATAAAACCTGAATTTCTAAATTAGAAATCCTTAAAATATATTGATTTTATTTTTAATCTGTGTTTATTGATTATTATGAAAAGCTCTATTCAAAATTTGATTATTAAACTTGTAAAAAAATATTAAACGAAAGTAATTTTTTTATTCCTAAAATTAGATTTAATGTTATTTTTATCTCCAATTTCAGGCTAAAAATATATATATATATATATTTTTTTTTGTATTTTACGTTGAATTGACCCGGAAATATTTATGTGTGTAATGTAAGAAAAACTTAGGATTAAGAGGAAGTTAGTTTAGGGTTAGTGTTTTATCTGTTCCTTTTAAGGGGAAAACCCTCTTCTACAGCAAGAAAACTAATATCATGAGAAAAAGTAAAAAAATATTTAAAAACTAGTGCTGTGTAGAAAAGAGTTAACATTTCAACAGAAAAAAAAAAAGAAAAGATTTATGCCCAAATTGCAAATAGTGAAAATTTATTGCATAAAATTTTGACATGGAAGATTTGATGTTGTTTAAACACAGAAGTGAGGAGCATATCTTTTACATAGGGTGTTTAAAATAAGAAATAGTTTGAAGAATTTATTTAAAATAAACTATTTAAGATACTAATACTCACAATTCACAGGGTGTCTCATCGTGGTGTAATGGCTAGCAAGGTAGTCTCGCAGATCCATTACTACTGAATAGTGAGTTTGATCCTTGCTTGATACCCCATACTTGTGACCTTGTGTCACATCCTATCCATGGCAAATGGGTAGAGTAAATACCTACACAAATTTTTTTGAGAAAAAATTGAAGTTTATTACTGCAACTTCCATTTGAAGTGAATAACTTTATGGAGCATAAAGTTATTCACTAAGCTTAGATGTGGCACAAGTCCAGAAATATGGGGCACCCATTGAGAATCAAACTCCCTAACAATGGTCTGATAATCTGGCTTGTTAACCCTTACACCACTCTATAAACCAATCGTTGTGGGATTGATGATGATGTCAAGCCCACAAACGTTTGAAAGATATGACAACAGCGAAGGCAAGGAAAAGAAAGGAGGTGTTGGTTGTGTAATGGTTATCATCATAGGAAATAGACTCTACTACCCAAGTTCAAATACTTATAAAGGTTACTTACATTCCACATAGCGCTAATACTCTTGGAAAAGGTATGAATCCAACTATTATCCCTCCATGTATGGGTAAATAGTAGGGCAGAATGGGCTTTTAACCTGACACCCTAATTGATACATTCAGATCAAATTGTAATTCATCCAATAGTTCCTAAAAAGGAAAACGAAGACAAAATAATTCGGTTAAAAATCGCCAATTTTATTTGGCAATAACAAATAAACAATCTACAACAATCAATGTCAGAAAAAATACAAGAGAATGAATGGTAAAGTTTTTGCATGTGTATTGGCAAGTTCTTTATGCATTAAAAATGTCCTTGTATATTAGGGTAAGTTGATTTTGCACTTTTATTAAATTATAAAATCCTCCCAAACTGAAAGTTGTGTTGGTATAATGAATGCCGATACCAAAAACTAGATCTTACTTGCACAATTGTTTGAGGAAATAGCATCAAAGATCGTCTACTAGAATGCACCAAAAAATCCTTGTTTTTGCAACATTTAGCCTAGAAATTGGTTAGAAAATTTAGCAATTTCAATATTTAGAACAAGGAGGGTTGTCATTTTAAATAAAGTGAATAAAATATAACTAAAATTCAAATTGAAAATATGCCCCTCATCATCACCAACACCTCCGATATGCTGCTTTTTACCTCATTAATTAAGCTGTAACAGATAAAATTTAAAAAGATTGAAATCTATTTCCTCAAACAAAGGCAAAGCTTTGAAGAAAAATACTTTGTTTTGTAATTCTTTGTTAATTTGCAACTTTCGCCACATTGGAGATGTTACAGTTCTATTGGTAAAAGAAACAGCGTGTGAGCAAGATAGGTACCCTATTGTATCTGTGTTGGCCAAATCATAATTTCAAATGGGAGAGAGTTTAAAGTTCTTAGGGGCAAAAGTTGTCTCTTAAGTTTTCTTATTGGCTAGGGCTATAGAATATGCTGATTGCACCTCTGTATAGGGGTAAGGCCCATAGGACCAAGTATTGGCTGTGGGTGGTGATCTGCAAAGGTTGTGGATTGAATAAAGGTGGCTGAGCAGTTAGTGACCCCATTGCCAAAGTGATCATGTGACCTTTAACATTCCACTTTGACCCTTATTTGGGCTTGATGGGTATCGGAGTAGTCTGATTTGATCAATTGGCTTGTCATGTCAAGCCCTAACATCTATATGATTGTCCTGACTGTATTCTGCAAATTGCTCTCATGGCAAATGTCCAACTCTTTTTATCTTATAGGTGCTAGAAAGCAGTGGCTGAGGGTCAACCCCAGTTTATTAATAAATATGAAATTATTTCTTCTAATTTATCAGTACACGTGAAATTAATGAAAACTAATCTACCAATTTAGTGTCCTGGGTATTATGCTAAACTGCATCTAGTGGTGAGGTTCCAGTTCTAGAGCTCTGGAGTACCCATTCATTGGCATTACTCCCAGGTCCATTCTAACCCGGAAAGGTAGTTCCTGCTTGGGTCTTATCTCTGGGCCAAATAGATCTGTTTACAAGTTAATGAAAATTATTATTTTAACCAGTTTATTAATGCACATGAAGTTTAACAAATCCTATACAGAGATGCTAATAGGTATGTATCCATGCGTCCCAGTGTTTGTCTATTTTCTTCCCTAGTCATTTCAAGCTAACTGTAAATACATTTCAATAGTTTCTTAGAAATGAATTACACAGGATAGATTACAAGGTTGGAGTTAGACGGCTTTAGTTGGGACCCATAAATTTTTCCGGGGACTCATTCAAAGCAAATATGTGTGTCCCAGGACGCACTAAATCAAAAAGCTATCAGCATCACTGCATATATATATATATATATATATATATATATATATATATATATATATATATATAAAAGAAAGGGATTTGGCATTAAATAACCCACAAATTGATCTGCCATTAAACAACCAACCAACCAACCAATATTCATTCTATCAAGTTTATCCAGGCTATAAAATGTTAATTTGTTATGCATTTATTCTACACAAATTCTATGTAAAACCATTTACATTTCCTTAGTTACAAGTGTCTAAATTGTTATCTTTCACTCTAATAATGTCAGTAGGAATTATGGTATCCAAATATGACAAACATACGAAAACAACCTTCAGTTGTTGGTACTATTACGTATCCCAAATTGATTTTTTCTTTTCAATAAAATCAATACAATAATTGTATGCAAATTATTTGTATTACACAGGAATACTTGATATCATAAAACTGTGAAAAAAGCTTTTGAGAAACAACTACACAAAAAATGTAAATATGAATGTACAATGAACACACTTTCCTGATCTATTGGCATGAAATAACCCTAAATGGGTTGTCATGCTGATATAACAAGTTAATCGATCAATCTTACTCACACGCTGTTTCTTTTACCAATAGAAGAAACCATCATTCCATGGGATAGATAGTTATTTACTAAGCTTAGCTTAATTGTGGCACAACGCTAGAAGTATGGGGTACTCAGTGAGAACTAACAATGGTCAGCTAATGTACCTTGCTAACCATTACACTTTAATGCAAACTTCATCTATCTATCTATACATATATATATATATATATATATAAAGGGCAGTTGTGTGTATATGTATGTCCGGAGGAAACTTCGAAAATAAAACAATTAATGACAAAGTGAATATATATACACATTAAATATCACCAGGGCTTGGTTTTTGAGCAAAAATGATAGAGATTTGTTGTATCTTACTAGTGCGGAGGGGTTGGGTAAATACCTACTGCTTTATTTTTATATATTTTAACAATCTTTTTTTTTTCTTTATTTTCTTTTCAAGGTAGGAGAGATCTTCACAGCTGCTGGTCAAGCGTTCAGTAAGCTGGGAGAACTGACCATGTCTTTACATCCTACAGCTGAACCCAGTCCAACCAGGTCAGTGATTTAAATAATGTTTTATTTATTTTATTGTAAACTTGTAACCAATTATTTTTGAAGTACAAACCTAAACTTAAACATGTGATCAAGAAGGAAGGTAACTCTAACACTAGAAGAATATTTTGATGGGGAAATACTGTATGTACTCATCTATAGGTCAAATTTTGAAGGTCTAATTCTTACCATTGACCTATACAGGAGTAATAATTTTGTGAAGTTGAAATTCAAACCTAATAGGAAGGATTAGAAGCAGCCATTGGCTTTAAAATTTAATTTAATATCTTAATGGTTTTGCAACCATAAATCAAGGGTTGACCTATACACAAATCTTAATTTAGTCCCTAATTAGTGTTCATATATATAATATATATATATATATATATATATGGTTTGCTATATTTATAAATAAAGGATGCTTAATATCAGTGATAGAGAATATGTTGATCTAATTTGTATTATTTAGATTTTTTTGTTCTTCTCAGCTTTATTGTTATATACACATTTCATCTGATGTTCTCTGAGACCTTCTTCAGATGTTTCTTGTCGAACTCTGAACTTGGGAGCGTTCATGGAACTTCAAACTGAACCCTTTATTTGGGTTTGGTTCAAAGTTCTGTGAAGGTTCCCAAGTTTGACAAGAAACACCTGAAGATGGCTGGAGGGCACATTGGGCCGAATGTTGTGTATATAACAATAAAGATGAGGACAACAGTCTGAAAAATCTAAATTAATACAATTTATCAAGCCTCCTCTCAGAAATTCAGACAAATAATGTAATTTATTTCTAAGAAAATATTGACACATGGATATGATTTTTCTAGATCCTTTTAGTGTATTAGGGATGCAAGATGCATACCTATCAACATTGTGTGTATATATATATATATATAAATCTGGCATGTGCTTAAAAAAATATTGAAATTGTTTTATTATAATGATGCATTGAATAGGGTCAAATCTTAATTTGAATACCTCAATTTTAAAAAAAGAATAAAGATTCAATTTTTGGTGATTAGAATCTTTTGAAGACTTGGGGACCAAAAAACAGTTAATCTATTTTGGTAAAACCTGATCAATGTAGTATCTATGCACTGAATTTTAAGTTAACAGTCATGTGATAATCATAAAGCAAAAATTTTGCTTATTTAATGATTGAAAGATATATATTTTCATATGAGAGCTGAGGAGTGACAATTTAATCCTTGGCAGAATGTAAATTGCAATTCTCAGCCCCCTTTTGCTGTTGAAAAATATTGATGAACAAAATTTTCTGCTTTGCAATTAAATAAGATGACAGCTAAAAAAAAAAAATATATCAAAGGTAAATATATTCTTTATTGACACATAATGTCAGGTATGTGAATGTAGCACCATTGTATTATTACTATATTACTCCGACTTACATTTTGTTTTTCTAGTGGGAAATGGACGGAACAGGAGATAGAATTACTCAGAGCTTCTGTGAAACGATTTGGTGAAGATTTGAACAAAATCAGTGATGTCATAAAAAACAGAACAATGTAAGCTATTGATTTTTTTTTTGTTTAAATTTAGCTTGTATTTTCTTAAAATGAAACTTTATTATAATTTGTGATGATTCTCTAAAACTTACTGTTAACTCTTTGCCTACATTACGCAGTTCACAGTGACTCTCCCACCACTGCAATCCTACTGTAAACTGCTGGCATTGTTTCTCGCATGTGTCACTTGTTTACATTGAAAAATCGCTATATGAACACACCTGCCATCTTTTGGGTTCTGAGGTGAATAGATTGTGAACGTTGAAATATCTTGTCATACAATTAAAAAAAAAAAAAATTTTTTTGAGAAATTTGATAGGCAAAGAGTTAAACTCCATTGCTATGTAACTAAACTCTACCTTAGGCATTGTGCTTATGACTAACATTTATGTTACAAGATATTCTATATACTCAGGTGTTGTGACCTCTCTTTGATGTACTTTTGACTAATTTCTACCTTAGATGTTGAGACTGACTAACCTCTCTCTTTGGTATTGGGCATAGAACTAACTTCTATCTCAGGTGTTGTGAAATTGACTAAACTTTCTCTTTGGTCACCCTGTCGGCTGGAGCTGTAGAATACACTGATTGCACCTCTGCAAGAAGTAAGAGCCCCTCCCAAAGAGGCCACTTGTTGACCGTGGGTGGCGACCCATGATACTTAAGGACCGAATCCTGGTGGCTGAGCAGCCCATGGCATACAGCACTCCACTTTGGCCTTTACTTTGGCTAGATGGGTGGTTGGAGAGGCCCTTTCCGATCAATTGGCTGATCACATCAAGCCCTAGCACCTATATGATTGTCCCCTTTTTTATCATATATGTGCTAGAAGGCAGTGGCTGAGGGTCTTAGTATCCTGGGTATGATATTAAACTGCATCTAGTGGTGAGGTTCCAGTTCTGGTGCTCTGGGGTGTGTGGAGTAACCCTTCATCTCCATTATTCCCAGGTCCACTCTGACCCAGACCTGTTAGGGTCCCATCTATAGGATAAATACATTAAAAAAAAGTTTCAAGAGTTTTAAAAAAAAGATTTGAATATCCAACAAGAATGAATAAAACAAAAACGTCTTCGGCATAAAATAACCCAAAGGGTTGACATGCCGTAAAATCCAAACAACCAACTCTCTTTGGTTTTAGGCTCATGACAAATCTCTATCTCAGATATGTCTCTTCAGACAACTGAACCCTTCCTTGTTTTTGTTGTCCACATTCTCTAGCCTTCCTCGGGTATAATAATGAACCTCCATGAAGAAAGATTCCTTTTTTGGTTTCTTTCTCTGGTAGCACTAAGCAAAAAACAGTATCAAACAACAATTAAGAAAAAAGTTAATAACTACATTTGTAAATTTAAAGTTAAAGAGCCCAGTCTGCCCTACTATTTACTCATAGCTGTAGGGTGAATAGTTGGATTCATACCTTTTCCAAGGATATTAGCGATATGTGAAATGCAAACAGCCTTGTCCAGGATTTGAACTTGGGTCACCGATTCTATTTCCCACAACGATAACCATTATGACATGGGCGTCGCCATTCCTTGTTTAACACAAAACTCTATCTCTCTCATCTCTTGTCTTTGATGAACTGTGAAAGTTCAACTAGGTGTTCAAGTGTTCATCTATACTATTATGCTGAAGTTTGTGTATGTCTCTGAGGATCCCTGACCAGATGGAAAACCTACGTGATTATCAGAATTAGCTTATTTCAGCTATTTTGTTTTCATTTTATGTTACTTTCATTTTTGGATAAACATTTTTAAAGTTTTTATATAATCAAGAAAGATGATCATTTCAATACAATGGCTACATTTTTTATAGGCTGAGTTAAAACATTTTGGTGGGTGTCCCTGTGGTGTAGTGGCTAATGTGCTGGACTGTAACCCTACAGTAAGCAAATTTGAACTCCTGTTGTGCTATTAAATTTACTTTTGGACTAATACCTCCCGGCTATGGGTTAAATAGTACCACTACTATTCTTCTACAAGGGTGGCTTTAGCATTTGATATGCCATTAAACAAAGAAACCATATCTATGATCCTAATTAACAAGTCTGAAGCAGTGGCCTATTTCATGATATAATGGGTTTAAACTAGCTGTAAAAATTTAATGAGTAAAACACAAAATAGACCTTAGTGTTGCTGTGGACTGTAAAAATCTGTTTGCTATGATGTGTTGAAAATATAATCAAAATTAAATACTTCCAAATGAATCAAATTTCAGCATTAAATGACCTATGAAGTGTTGATATGCCATTAGATAAGCAAAATCACTTCAATGGTGTTGTGGGTTGTTAAAAACCTTGATAATTGCAACCAAATATGAACTGTTATTATATTCTTATCTAAATTTATAATTATATTTATTCCTATTGCGATACAAAAGTAAACCCTTAACATGATTCCTGACGATACTAACATATCTTTAAAACTGTTAACTACAAATGTGTAAATATAGATGTACAATGTACAATATTCCTTAACCTCTAGGCATAAGGTAACTCCAGACTGGTTGACATGCCATTAAAATCCCCCAACCAACTAACCAACCAAATTTTTATCAGAAGAAAATAAAGACTGAATTTGGTATAAAATAATCCAACAAAGTTTGACATGCCATAAAATTAACAAACCAGATAAATTTTATTGAGTTTTTGTTTTATTTCAATTTAATTTGTTTGTTAACTCTTTGCCTACTTTAAGCTGTTAACAGTGGCTCTTGCATGTGTTTCTTGTTTACAGTGATAAATCACTGTGATATCTTTTGTTTTTAAATAAAACGAGTTTTGAGTTAAATAGTAAACTTTGAAATATCCCATCATACAGGTAAAAAATACCAAGAAAATTTGGTAGAGCTATGTGGGTGAAATTTAGTAGGCAAAGAGTTAAATGCATGAAATTATTTGTGTACCCTGATATTGAAATATGTATGTAGTATTTTTGTTTGATGGCAGGTCACAAATCAAAGCCCAAATTAAAAGAAAAGCATACGAAGATGCAGGACTACAACCACCCACAGATACCACGCCAAAGAAAGCTGTCACTACTCAGAAGCACACACCCACAGAACAACCACAGCCAAAGAAACAAAGATCTTCGGGTAAAAAAAGATTTTATTCTAAATTACTTTGGACTCAAATATAATCACAGCATCATCACAATTTTTTTTATCTTGCACAACATTTCCAATGAACTTAGCTGCTCATTTTGGAGACTTGGGGAAATTAGGAAAAGAAATATGCATTTATTTTTTCTTCTTTCTTTAAAAGACACTATAGGTATATTGTTGGTATCAACTGGACAGTGAGGGAGTCTATCCCCTCTTTGCTAGTGCTAGACCAGGGAGATTATTTTTGCTGAGGTGGAGCGAAACACCTATCGTCAGCCACTCACTTTGCCGCACAGATCAGATTGCCCAAGCTGTGCTGCTCATGTGCTGAGTTGGTGGAGGCTGGTATTGACTCTGGAAGCTTGTGATTTCTAGACTATAGATATATTGTTGGTATCAGCGAGAGTCTATCCCCTTTTCACTAGCACTAGACTAGGGAGATTGTTTTTGCTTCTGTGGTGGAGTGCCACACATACCGTCACCCTCCATCCACACTTTGCCCAAGCTCTGTTGCTCATGCACTGAGTTGGTGGGGGCTATAGATATATTGTTGGTATCAGCTGGACAGTAAGGGAGTCTATCTCCTTTTTGCTAGCGCTTGACCAGGGACATTGTTTTTTTTACTGAGGTTGAGCGCTAGACTTATCATCAGCCCCCGACTTTTCTGAACAGATCACATTGCTCAAGCTGTGCTACTCATGTGCTGAGTTGGTGGGGACCAGTATCGAAATCACAACCTTGCGATTCCTAGATGGGTTCTCTACCTACTCAGCTAAAGATAGATTAACAGGTGCTATATTTTTCATTTATCTATCAGAACTGCATTTAATAGTGAAGTTCTAATTTTGGAGCTTTGGGGAATGTGGAGTACTCCTTCATCGCCATTACTCTCAGATCCACTCTGGCCTGGAGTGGTGGTATCTGTTAGGTCCCCATCTATGGGTTAAATAGACCAAAAATGAGATTTGAAAAAATGTGTTTAAAAAATATTGAGTTTGAAGACAAATTTTGAATACCCATCAAACATGAATAGAATGGAACATCTTCAGCATAAAATAACTCAACAAGGGTTGATATGTCGTAAAATCATAGGAATAAATGGATTATTGGATTATGACTACTTGATTGCATCGATGGTGAAGGAGCTTTATGCACTGAACCACCTTTTGTTTATCAAAGTATATATTTACATATTTGTGTAGTTATTTCTTAATAGATTTTTGTACACAGTTATATGATATCAACAATTCCTATCTCATACAAATAATTTGAAGACAGATGTATGTTTGAATATAAATTATTAGTATTAGATAGGATTACTTGAAACCGTTTATTTGTGTATGAATTATTCGATAGGATTACTTAAAAACATACAACTGTGTTCAAATTATTTATGTGATAGGAATTCTTAATATCATATAACTGTGTACAAAAATCTATTAAGAAACAACTACACTAATATGTAAATATAAACAATGAATGCGATTCCCTAATATTTAAGCATAAGATACCCTAGACGAGTTGACATGTCGTTAAAGTATATATAGATAGTAATTCTTTGCCGGAACATCTTGAAACAACAAATGTAATTACAGATCCTTACTGTTTATTGAACACAGCACATCTATCATGGATTTACCAGTCAACTAAATTTTGTCATTTACTAAGCTTTGCTTAGATATAGCACACAGACCGCAGTTTGCTTACAGCACAAGTTGTTGCTTAAGTGGTCACCCATCTAAGAGTTGAACAGGTTTATCACTCCTTAACTTTGGGGAACAATCAACTGAATGTTATTAACTAAGCTTTGCTTTGATACACAGATCCCTGGTTGCTTACAGTACCTTTTGTTGCTTAAGTTGTCACCCATCTAAGTGTTGAACAGGCTTATTGTTCCTTAACTTTGGTGAACAGTCAACTGAATGTTATTTTCTAACCTTAGCTTAGTTTTGACACAAGATTAAAGTATTGGGCACCCAATGAGAATCACACTCATTATCAATGGTTTGCTAATTTAGCTTGCTAACCATTACACCACATGAGGTGCCCATAGTCAACTGAATGTTCTCTCTCTAAGAGAAATACACTGGGGCTGATATTGAGCCCATGACAGAACCCATTACAACTAGTAGGTGAGATAGGTCAATCCAATAACAAAGCAGTACTTTCTTTTAGCTGGTGGTTGTGACTTCAATCCCTTTACTGAGCAGTATATAAATATATTCAACAAACTTCAGTCTGTTTAAGTATAGAATCGCTTCACATTTTCATTCAGTTTCTAAAAACATTGCATTCTGGGATATTACTCGTATTGCCATGATAGGACACAGATTTTATTTATATATTATATTTTTTTAAAAGATTTAAAAAAAATTTTTTTTCCAAATTGTATATGTATAATTGGAAAAGTCCCACTTTACTCTGCTTAAAAATTGACATTGTATCATATCCTGCCCATGGCAGAGAGGTTGGGTAAGTATGTATTCACCAACCCCTCCTCTGCATGATCAGGATGTGACACAAAGTTAATTTTTAAGCGGAGATTAACAGGTTTGAGTTCAGAATTTTCCTTCTATACTGATTACCATACCAAGGTTAAAGAGCCCAGTTTAGCCTACTATTAAAACCCACAGCTGGAGTGTTAATTTACTAAACTTAGTTTAGTTTTGGTACCTGGTGAAAATGAAATTCACTAATAATGGATTACTCGTGTATGTTGGCTGAAAATTAGATATAACATTAGATTCTTGGTTGAGAAGTTTCTTAGCAATCAGATTGCAAATAGGATTAAATTGTGGGTTCAATAGATTAACAAGTCGCATCTATTCCATTAGAACTAGTCAATTTTGAAATTCCTTATATACTCCCTTATGTGACTTAATGCAATGTAAATTTTAGCCTAATATTAGGTCACACCATATGCAAGATACAAACTGTGTTTGTGTAAATAGTTAGGCTAGGCCTAGGCCAACTGGTATACCTAAAATTTCCACCTGCAAAATGTGTCAGTTTAGGTCTCAGAAAGTTACATGATATGTGAGTATATATGGTAATTGTTTATACTTGTGTGTGTGTTTTGGATGGAGGTGACTTATATACTCAATATAGGCCTAAATATAGTAAATATAATAAACATCTATAAAGTAATTTATAGATTTTAAACACAATTTTGTGGGAGAATTTTTTTTTTGTATAAAATGTTTAAAAGAATTGTGTGTGTGTGTGTGTTATATATATATATATATGTGTGTGTGTGTGTGTGTATATAATATAAAAACTAAAAAAAAACCAAAAATCAGTTATTAAAACTACAGGACCAAAATTGCTGTTGAATTACATTTTATTTTATTTTAAAAAAAATATAAAATGTTAGAAAGTTTTTGACTTTTCTGATAATTTTTATTTTTTTGTCCTTCTATTACTGTTATTATTACCACCCATGAACAAAACCATTATTTGCAACACTGAGTTCCAGTGGTGTAATGGCTAATGTGCTAGACTGCAAAATCATAGTAGGCGAGTTCAAACTCCAGTCGTGCTATAACATTCACTTTTGAACTAATACACTATGAACCCTGTCAGTATCACTACTGTTCTTTTAGAAGGATGGCTTTTGCTTTAAATAACCCATGAAGGTTGATATGGCATTAAAGAAAGAAACCAAAATAAAATAAAATTGATTAGTGATTATCTCATTTGGGGGTGACAATTTCTCTGTAGTTGATCTTAGTACCTTGAATAGAGTTTCTTGAGATAAGAATCTCTGGGGGAATCCCTGTTGAGTAGTCGCTAACGTACTTGACCACGAGATTGTAGTAAGCAAGTTCAAACTCCAATCCTACTATTACGTTCACTTTTGGATTAATACCCTTGGGAAAGGTATGAATTTCCTTATCCCACAGCTTTGGTTTAAATAGTACCCCTACTGTTCTTCTACATGGACGGTTTCAGCATTAAATAACCCACAAAGATTGATATGCTATTAAACCAAGCAACCAAATTACATAATGTATATTGTTGTACACAATCTGCTGAAAAAGAAAGAAAAAGACAGTTGTGTTATCAACAAAGTCAACAGAATGGCCTATTATCAGTATCAGTTGAACAGTGAGGGAGTCTATCCCCTTTTCACTAGCGCTGGCCCAGGAAGATTATTTTTGCATCTGAGGTGGAGTGCCACACCTACCACCAGCTCCTCCCCTTTGCGGCACAGATCTAAGCTGTGCTCCTTATCCGCAGAGTTAACGAGGGCTGGTATCTGACCGGGTACCTTGTGGTTCCTCAGTGAATGCTCTACCGACTGAGCTAAAGCCTTCAGTTGATGACTCTGGGAACAGGTATGGTTTTTGTGACCTAAGTATTGTTACTACTTATACAGAACATCCCATTAGTACTTTATGATATAATATATTCTAACCCTTTCCTAAAATGGTGTCTTGGGTATGATCCTGGTGGTGAGGCTCGAGATCTGGGGAATGTAGAGTACTCCTTTATTGCCATTACTCCTAGGTGCACTCTGACTCAGAGTGGTAGTACCTCTTAGGATTCCATTGATCTGTTTAAAAATTATTTGTATTCGATAGGACTGTTAAAAAAAAATCTTAAGTAACTACACAAAAATGTAAATATGGACATACAATGAATATGGTTCCCTATCTTCTAGGCATAAAATAACTCTAGGCAAGTTGACATATTGTTAAAATCAATCAATTTACTAAAATGATTTTGTTTAGGGTAAATCTTAATTTAAAAAAAAAAAATCAACAAAACAAATGAAGACTTTGTTGATTTTTTTCTTCCAGTGTTGGATGAAAATGCAACATTGTATTGGATGAAAAAAAAAAAAAAAAAGTGAAAAAACTGAACCATTTTTATTATTGCAACAAAATTTAAATAAACCTCAATGGCTTATGTACACCTAGGAAGTGATTATTTTCCTTGACAATTTGAAGATTTGTTTTTATGATGAGTAAACTTAATTTGGTAGTTTTAAAATTAAATTTTAATTAGTGCCAATTAATTAACTTTAATGAAGTTACTCTTAACTAGTCAAATAGGGTGAATTTTGTAAAAATTCTGTTAATTATACTGAAAAGTTATTGGCATAGGACTAATCAAAAATTAGGATCTCAAATCGTGGAAATGAAAATTCTAAGAAATTATTTTCTTTTCTTTTCTTATGTATTTTTGAGAATTTTCTTTTTAGAAAATTGTGACTTTTCGCTACATTTATATATATTTACCAACTGCAAGAGTAGAGTGTGGCATAAGGTCAGTTTCTTAAGTGGAGGTTAACAGGTTTAAATTCAGTTTTCCTTCTCTTAGACTGGTTACCTAACCAAGTTTAAAGAGCCCAATCTGCCCTACTATTTATCCATAGCTGGAGGGAGAATAGTTGGATACATAACTTTCCCAAAATGCTATGTGAAATCCAAACAGTTTCGTCCAGGATTTGAACTTGCTACAACTAGAGGAACTTTAAACAATAATCAAGGAAAATAAACACTTCCTTTGTGCATCTTAGCAATTGAAGTTTCATTAAAATTTGTGGCAATAATAAAAAATAGTTTAGTTTTTCCACTGTCTTTTTTTTTTTTTTTTTAATGCAATACTGTATTTCATTTTGTATTCACAACTTTACGATTGATATTTCTAATCTCAGAAATGAAACATTAATTCAATGATTTGAGATTTGAATTATAACTGGGCCGATCAAAATGTCAAGATTCTGAATGGTGGATTTCAGAAAGGTACAATTTGTCTGAAACACATGAAGAAGGCCGGAGGGCACAGTTCTATTTTTTCTATTTATTTTTCTTTTTTAAAAAAATACCGTCTGGTGGCCAAGAGGCTGTTGGTGGCACTATTTTTTTTACACATATGGTAAAAGACAAAAAATTATAGTGAGCACGTTCCCTCCATCCCTTTTTTTATAAGATATTGGCGTTTTTAAAAAAAAAAAAACAACTGACTTATAAAGTTAATCACTGCGAAGCAGATGCATCCTAAAAGTACCAATTGTATTCAGAATTAATCTTGGTACTATTTAAATAGTAAAAGATTATCCACTTGTTTAGGGGTTTTTTTTTTTTTTTGATTCTAAATCTGCTCTCCTTTTTTTCTCTCTCTCTCCTTCACTCACTCATCCTGGGCATTTTCCGTCTTGAGAATGGGTGAGTTTTTCATCCCACTCTTTTTTTTTTTTTTTCCACTCTATTGTTTTTATCTTCTGTCTGTCAATTGGCTGTTTAAACACACCTCACTCCCTATATTAGACACGCATATCAATTTTTCGCTTCTTGATTTAATGATTATTTCCCTCCTCCATATTTCTTTGTGCTTATTTTTAGTGATTTTTAAAATCTATGAAAATAATTTCACACTCAAGTTTGAAGTCCTGGTAAGTTCTGAAAGGAATAGATAATGTGAAAACAATTTTGGTGTAAGGATTATATAAAACAAATTGTAAATTGTATTTGCTTTTTGTAATGGGTTTCTGTCTTCTTTTTTATATATTGTGTATTTGTTTGCATATTTTTGTCTAAATGTGCAGCTTTTGTTGAAATGGTATGCGTTGGTTCTGAATACTGTCTCTTTTGGACATTGTGGTTGATAAGCAATCATGATAGTTTTTATTTAGAGAAAATTCTATATAAGTTTATTTTATCTGTGTGTCTGTGTACAATGTTAGATTTGGGGTCCCATTTTGATATTGATCATTCTGCAGTCTCTCCATTTATCAAACCTTTTCTTTCACTGCTACACCCAAGCCTGTCTCATTTTTTAGAGTATGTAATTACTCAGCCCCTCTGCCACTGGCAGGGTGTGACAAAAAATAAATCTTTAACCCTTTGCCTACTAAATTAGGTATTTTTTTTACCTGTATGATAGGATATTTCACAGTACACTATGTGTTCATTTCAGAACTCATTTTATTCAAATAAAGTCCTATTGTAATCCGAGTCCTTCTGCTCAATTATAATGAACTAATCATCAGTTTTTGTACTTTGCTGTGAACAGTTTATGTAGGCAAAAAGGAGCCCAGTTTGCCCTATTTACCCATATTATTATCCATACTACTATTTACCCATATCTGGAGGGAGAAAAAATGAATTTGTCTTTCCCAAGGGCATCAGCATGAAATGAAAAGCAAACAATCTCGTCTAGGATTTGAACTCTGGTTGACGTACCATTTCACTATAGATGCCTCCCATTTCTGACAGTAGAGTTGTCATCCCCTCATTTTTGGGAGCACATCTTTTTATTGTCATATTTGATACTCTCTTTGCCTGTTCTTGTATTTGGTATTATTTTATTTTGATAAAAACTAGAATTACAACATTGCATAACAATGATGGTAGAGGAGACAAGCTTCATCAGTTGGTAGCTGTGAAAAAAAGGGTGGGGTAAATAGGAATGCAACACTCAAAATGGGACCATATTTTTAGCATTGTACCAGTATGTATAATATTTTAGATTTTGAATTTTTTCATCAGAGCATTCTGCATTGGTAAATTACAGTATGACAATTTGAATATTTGTTTTTGTGATATGAAGAGTATATTTAATTTGATAGTTTTAAAGTTGAATTTTAATTAGTGCCATCTTAAGAATTTACTCTTTAATTAGTCAAAAGAGATGAATTTTAATTGATGGTTAGTGTAGTAATGCTGAAATTAGTACCAAACCATTCACTGTTTTGACAATATCAGATATGGTAAGAGTAAAAGAGCTTCGTTTGAGACTATTTTAACATATTGATTTGAAAAATAAATACGGTATAAATCCTATTGTAAAGTGGGAAATTGTAAAAAAAACAAAAAAACATGCAGATATAGACAGGGCAATAAATTCTGTCTTTTATGTTCAAAAGAAAAATAATTCCAAAGAATTACTAAACCAAAGATCGGAAATTTTGAACGGAAGCTATCATAAATGTAAATGGCGACTCGACAGTTAAAAAAGTAAACAAATGCTTAAACAATGGTTAAAAAAATTAAAACAGTATGCAGCATTCCTTCTGTATGCTGCAGACCTACAATAATGCATTTTGTTTACTTTTAATTAATTCATCAAAGATAGCCCTGATGATCTGAACAAGGTGAAACCTGTGTATGCTTTCTATTTGTTTATATGATGTTGACTGTATAAAAATAATGTTGGAAGCCATTTTAGTAAATCTGCTCTACAAACATGGAGCACTCTTATATTCATTATAATCTCGGATTATTCAGTTAAATATTTTATCAATGGTTGAAATTGCGACTAACTCGATATTTTATCTTCTCCGTTAAGTCACCACCTCTTCATACATATATATATATATATATATATATATAGTAAGCACTTTACTGCAGTGATTTGTTATATTGTTGATGCAAAAAAACAATTTTGTATTAAAATGATTGTGTGTCTATTTTTAGATGCAGTTAGTGTCATTTAATAAGTAAAAAAAAAGTTATTAGTACATTTATAACAATTGAATTGGTTTGTAGTGTTTTTTTCATTCATTTGTTGGTCAGCTGAATAGGTTATATAAATATCTATTTTTTTCACTTTGGAGAGATCTAAATACATTTTAGTCCTTTATACATGCTCTTCATAATGTTTTTCATATTACTCATTAAGTTAAACATTTTTTATTCATTTTTTATTTCTATGGTATTATATGATGTTTATTGTATAAAAATAATGTTGGAAGTATAATTATGTAAAAAATGGTTTTCTTGAGGGTCTTGATCCTTAATAGTCATTTGGTCATAGTCAGTTCTATTTGTTTGTAGCAATCAGCAAATTAGATTTTTGAATCTGTAAACTTGGTATTTTAGGTTCAGTACTATTTTACAGTACATCATAAGCCTGATACTGTAGGCAAAGGGAGATTTATGTTACATACTAATAATCTTAATATTGCCATTCTTTTCATTTTATTTTTTATTTTAAAGAATTATGGTATAGCTTTGATATCTGCACCCTGACATTAAGGTTGAATGTGCTTTGAGCTCTGTACATTGATTATATCAATTTTTAATATTTCCATATTAAAAAAAGTGCTGCTTGGAATCCACCAGCAACATTTTTGGGACATTCAAACCAAGTCCTTGGTTTGAAAATCACAAAGGCAAGAAACTGTCAGTAACCAATCACCATTGATTTCATGTCTTTGCTACACTTATATATATATATATATATATGCTGTATGAATGATATTGGGCACTGTTTACTTATGAATATAACAAACTATATTATCAATATCTCATTATAATGGAGATTGTGGGTTTGTCTGTCTGTAACCGAAACTATGTTACTATACAAGTCACAATTCCCTTAGTTATTTACATCACATTCTCCATGATTTTATTTTATTTAAACCTCAATTATTAATAAAATTGTTTTACATTATTAAGACTGTTAACCATATCTACATACTAATAACATGCACTTGTATTTATATATACAACAAAATAGCGGATTACAGTGTGAATGGGAAGGCTAATTTGCATATTGATCTTAAAAAAATTGATTTTAATAAATATATGCTAGGTATTATTGATTTCTAATTGTTTGGTTTTATCTTATTGAATATGAGCAAAAATCTTGGGGATAAATCTTTAAAAAAATCCATTAACAAGAAGAAATAACTGTAATATTATTCTTTACTTGCTATTTTAACTAAATAGTTAAATTAGGAAAATTTACCAATGAAAGACGGGAGTAAGGGAAAATGATGGAAGAGTTAGTTTCAAAGTTGTTCTATTTTTCAATCATACCCCCTCTGTTCCAAATCTTTTTATTTGCATTCTTATTCAGTTCCATTAGCCTTTCTAATTTAATATGATATTTTATGAAATTAAAACTTAAATACTTGCACCCGGAGGGTGCATATATTTGCTAGTAAATAATTATATATATGTGTGTGTGTGTGTGTGTGTGTGTGTGGTTTATAATAAATCAAGCCACCAAAATGCTTGTAGATGGGGAAAGTGTAATAGATCTATTTTATTTATTGTCTGATAAGTGTTGCAGGTAATTATCAAGAATCTGATAGTGACAGTTCAATGGCTGAAATAAATCTTGATCTAGACCAGTGGTTCTTTCTCAACCTTTATTTTTTTTACCTATGGACCCCTTTGATTCCTTTTTAATTCTGGGAGGACACCCCATTGCCATACAATGTTTAAAAATCTTATTGTATTTTTATAATTAAATATTTTTTTTGCTTGCATGGATCAAAAAATGTTATGTTCCCGGGGGGTCCATATGGACCCCAGTTAAGAACCACTAATCTTGACTTATCTATATAATCACAGAGATGATATAATTGACACACACATCTCAACAAATATCAGAAAGTAAATAGATATTACTTCAGCCAGAGTTATTTTGGAGGTGGAAAGATGAAATTTGAACCTTTTTTTTTTCCCCCCTTCAAAAGCAGGGCTGTGGAATTAGAACACAAAACCTTTGACTCTGACGTCTCTATTTTTGGCACCTCCAATTCTGCTTTATGTAATTAAATGATCATGAACTATAAATAAATACAAAACCATGATTTTTTATAATCTATTCATAAGGAGTGTGCACTGAATAAATTTACATACTAAACTAGGGCCATATAAAGTGTACATTCTTTGGGAGTCTGAGTCTGTATAGTCTTACTGACTCTGATTCTAGTGACCTCTTAATTACTTCTGAATCTGACTCCTTTGTAATAAATATAAAGCCATGATTTTTTATAATCTATTTATAAGAAGTGTGCACTGTGTAACTTTACAGACTATACTATAGCCATACAAAGTGTAAATTCTTTGGGAGTCTGAGTCTGTATAATTTTACTGACTCTGATTCCAGTGAACCCTTAATTGCTTTTGAGACTCCACAACCCTGTTAAAAAGCTCAGGTAACACAGGGTATGTGAAGGTGAAGGGGCTGAATGTTCAAAGGGTTTTAAAGCAAATAATAATGTGTTGTCTTGAAATTTCTCTTTTAATGTATTTGTGAATTTTCTAATTAACCATTTTAATCAATAATGTATGTAGTTTAACTCTTTGCCTACTTTAAGTCGCTCACAGTGGCTCTCTCACCACACCCAAGTAAAATACAAAAACTGATGGTTAGTTCATTATTAATTGAGTATAAGGACTTGGATTACAATAATGATAGGACTTTGAAATATCCCATCATACAGGTAAAAAAAAATACCAAGAAAATTTGGTATAGTCATTAGGGAAATTTGGTAGACAAAGAGTCTCCTAAAAATTTTTTGCTTCTATTCCGATTTCTGCTCTCCCAACTGGCAACAAAATGTGGTAGTAAAATAGTGGCAAAGGTTCTTCAGGCGACAAAATAAGAATCCTGTTCTGCCTTGGCTTTTATCTCTCTTCACTGGCTGAACCATTCCAACCAACAGGGGTGACAAAATGCTTATAAAGAGATATTTCTCATAACTTGGAGGTTGTGAGTTCAATATCTGTGCTGGGCAGTACAGTTCACTCCACTTAGATATAAGCGGACATCTTGCAAGACACATACGTGCCCATTTAGCCTCACGAGGTAATTCATTTCTCCTCTCGCTACATATAGTAATACGAACATCTTACTATTGAAAAACAATGTTAAAATACTGTTTATATATATTTACCAACCCCTCGGCACCGACAGGATGTGACACAAGGTCAATTTGTGGTTTGAATTTAGTTTTCCTTCTCCCAGACTGGTTGCCATACATGGATGTGACACAAGGTCAATTTGTGGTTTGAATTTAGTTTTCCTTCTCCCAGACTGGTTGCTATACATGGATGTGACACAAGGTCAATTGTGGTTTTGAATTTAGTTTTCCTTCTCCCAGACTGGTTGCTATACATGGATGTGACACAAGGTCAATTTGTGGTTTGAATTTAGTTTTCCTTCTCCCAAACTGGTTGCCATACTAAGATAAAATAGCCCAGTCTGCCCTACTATTTATCCATAGCCTTATAATAGTGTTTTTAAGTGAGGATAACTTTCCCAATTTCTTTGATGTTGGAATTTATGAAATATAAAATATCTGATAGATAAAGCAAGAATTCTTCCAAGCTGTAGCTGTATCAGTGCTACTGTATGGCTGCACCACTTGGACCCTAACAAAGTGCCTAGAGAAAAAACTAGATGGGAGTTACACAATAATCCTGCCTGCTGTCTTGAATAAATCTTGGAAACAGCACCCCACAAGAAAGCCATTGTATGGCCACTTACTCCCTATCACACAAACCATCTGAGTAAGCTGTAAAAGACATGCTGGGCAATGCAGAAGAAGCAAGGATGAATTCATAAGTGATGTTCTCCAGTGGACACCTACATGTGGACACACCAGTGTAGGCTGACCAACAAAAAACTACATCAATCAGCTCTGTATGGATTCTGAATGCTGTGCAGAGGACCTCCCAAGAGTGATGACCAATAGGAACAGTTGGCAAGAGAGAGAGAGTTATGGATATCTGTGCTGCGAGCATGACCTAATGATGATGATGATGATATAAACATTTGGTTATTAATTTTTACTGATATTTTCTTTCAGCTTTTAATTTTTAGTTGATTTTTTTTATTTATTACAACTTACTTGGGTTTTCATTCTTTGAAAAGTTTTGGTAAACAGGTTGGTTGGCTGATTTACCAAAACTTTCCTCATTCCCCAATGATACCTGCATTAGAAAGATAAGGTTGAAAAAAGTTTGGCTTTGGGTTACCTTTACCACACTTTTTAACTTAAGCCTCTTTTCCAATCTTACTTTAAAATTAACTAAGAGAGAATCTTTATCTTATGAAAAAATATATTTTAATTATCAAAGAAATTTTGTCCGAGAGGTGAGTCCCTGTGGTTTAATAGCTAACATACCGGAGTATGACATCATAATAAGCAAGTTTGAACTCCAGTTGCGCTGTTATGTTCATTTGCAGACTAATACCCTTGGGAAAGGTGTGGACCCCCTAATCCCACCAGGGCTGTGGAGTCAGAACACAAAACCTTCAACTTTGAATAAAGGGATCATGGCCTACTAATAATCTATTCATTCATAAGGAGTGTGTACTTTATAACTTTACAGACTAAACTAGGGCCACATAAAGGGTAAATTCAACTGGTGTTGGGGTTTGTTTAGTTTTACTGACTCCAAATCGAGTGACCCCTTATTTGTTTCCGACTCTGCATCCCTGCATCCCACCAGCTATGGATTAAATAATACCACTACTATGATATGGTACTATTAAGAATGGCTTTAGCATTAAATAACCCACAAAGATTGGTATGCAATTAAACAAAGAAACCATATTTTGTCTAAATGAACTCTCTATAGTAAGTATTAGGAATGTGATAATTATTCATATAACATTGAAATTTAAAAGCTTTTTTTGAATGCACTGATTTAAATGATGTAATTGTATTAATAGATTTCTCTTTCTGTGTAGTGATGGTTAGTGAATAATATAAAAATAGATTTGGTATTACATAAATGTTCTTTTTTTTCTTCAAATCTCTTTTTGACGTGGCCTTTCTACACATGCACACTTGAATAACTGCTGCACAGGTACACCTGCTGCACAGTCCATTGCTAAACAAATAGTTTTCATGCATTTAATCTGCTTAAGATAGGTCTTTGCACTTTATGACTCCCTCAAGAGTGACAACTAATCCTAATTCAAAACTTAGGTGTGGCCATTCACTTTGTGTGAAAATTGACAACCATTGATAAAACAACTATACAATCACTTCAATACTTTAATCAATTTTCAAAAAATATATCTTTAAAAAGAAATGGAGAAAGATCTGGTATAAAAATGATTTTTTTTGTCTAAACATATAGAAATTGGGTTTTAATTTGTAAAATAAAAAAAAAAATAAAATATGCTCACATTTTAAAAAATCCAAAATTTAACTATAAAGTTATTGGAGTGGCCTAATTGATGGTGTCAGCCGAACAGTAAGGGAGTCTATCCCCTTTTCACTTGTGCTAGACCAGGTGGAATGCCACACCTACAAGCAGTGCCCAGATGCTTTGTCGCACCGATCAAATTACCCAAGCTGTGCTCCTTGTGTGCTGAGTTGGCAAGAACCGGTATCGAACTTGGAACTTTATTTACATATTTTTCTCTAATTGAAATTAATCACTGAATTTTTAATTAACTTTTTTGAAATTTTATAGATTATATAAAAATTTAATTGATTTGTTCATTTTTATTGTAAGCTTAAAAATAAACTTTATAAGTTTTTAATATGGTATATCTTTAACAACAACAAAAATGGGTATGAATGAATTGAATGCATTTATATATGTGTGCTTACATTTTAAATCTATTTCAACAAAGTATTTTGTAAAGGTGTACCTATCTTTTTTTTAAATTTTTTTAAATGCATTATTCTGTTCTGATTTAATTTGCTGTTTTTTTTTCTTCATCTTTTACACTCACTAACTTTTTAGGCACAAGGACAAAGGGACTTATTGGTGATTAATGAATTCTCTATAACTAATCTACAAAGATTATATTTAAATTATATCTAAAATATTTATATCTGTTTTTTATATAAATATTTATATCTAAACTAACAAAGGGACTTATTGGTGATTACTGAATTCTCTATAATAATTAAACTAACAAAATATTAAAAAGGGTTTTGTTTTTGTTTGGAGATAATTGATAGGAATATTGTTTCTTTTTTTAGATACAGACTAAGATTATCTTTGCTTTGGAATTGGTCATTAATAAACGGTTTAAAAAAATAATTTTAATAGCATTGAATGAAATGTTCCATCTACATGGCGGGTTTGTAAGTGTGAGTGTCTGTTTGGTCATTTTCTGCTTTATCTTAAAATTACTACACCCTTTAACCGTTCCTCCTTAATCATTTCTCATCTTACTCTGTCCCAGTCACTAACAAGTCTCTCCTTTCATGTAGCACCTCTCTCTCTCTCTCTCCACTTTTTCACATTTCATTTATGATCAGCCCTTTTTAACCTTGAGAATACAAAAATGTATGCATGTGTAATGTATGTTAAAAATAAAGTGGCTTGGTGGATTTGTTATGTTGCCATCTAAAAAGTGAGTGTTAAAAGAAAAAAAAGAAAAAAAGGCTCACTTCTATTGGCAACCATCACAGCCACTGCTGATCTGTTGTGTTCTCCTTCCTTTCTGTAGCTCTTAGTTGTGCTGTCGGGTGTCCAGATCTCCTTGCTTGATACTGTACTCCAGAATTTTGTTTATTTGTAGCGGAGGTCACTCTCAGTGCGCTGAACGCCCCCGAAAGTGATGTGGATATCGAGGGTTTGGGTGAAGGAACGGCCTCTAAGAAACTAGAGTTCGACTCTGGTAGGTTTCTCACTTGTCTCCCACCGATTCATTCTTGTAGTTAGCTCCCTTTATGACACACTTACTCCTACTACTTACTACTATAAGAGAGGGATCTTGATTTTTAAGTATATTTAATAATGATAATAAATTAAACATTTTAAGGTAAGGTATTTATAAATTGTTTAAGTATTTTCAGATGTTAGGGGAATTATTTAATTGCCAACAAGTAAAGTTTTTTTCTTTTTTTTAATTGTTAGCTTTACAGCAATCATTTGAATATATTGAATTTTATGTCGTTTTATTCTTACTGTTGCCAAACTTCTAACAGGAAATAAATTGAAACTTTAAAAGAAGTTACTGTTTACACTGGGTAAGTTTATTATAAAGGAATGTTTCACTTTATGTTTCCAGCAAACTACCATACTTACACTAATGTATAAGTTGAATTTTAAATATCTAGTTTTTAGTTTTAAAAAGATATTGACATGACAACCCTAGTAATAATTTTCTATGGTTGAAAATTACAGTCAAGTCACACTGAAAGCGTTGGTTCCCGCTAGATTATCAAAGTTAAGCAATGATGAGCCTGTTCAGTACTTAAGCAATAGCAGCTACTGTAAGCAACCTGAACCATTTGTTTATCAAAAATGACTTGATTCAGCATTAAATGACCCATAAACAACCAACCAACCAACCTTGGATTTAAAAACTAAGTTCTTAAATTAATAATTTTGTGACAATAAATCAAGGGCCGATTTATACATGATTGACATGGATGGAGATATATATAATCTTTTAATAAATTCTACTTTTCATTCTCTCTGATGTGGCTGTTAATGTTTAAGGCTTTACTGCTTAAAAAAAAGTATAGACTTGCTTAGCCCAGTTATTGTCAGTTTAATTGACTATCATCAGAACTAGTGGAAAAGTTTGAATGAAAAATTCTGACTTATTGAATAGATATACTTTCTGCTACTCTATATTAAAATCAAAAAGTAATTAAAAATTTTTGTCTGTGTGTATTAAATATACTTTATTGATTCAAGAAATTAATTTTCTGCATTGTCTGTACAAATGAAAATGAAAATTTATTGAAACACTCCCAGTGATATGCAAGTGGAAAAAAAACTTTTTTTTTCTGTTTTTGGGAAATATATATACCAGTCCCATAATAGTTATATTTATTGTATAAAATTTATATACAAATGTACCATAGATTAGAGGTAGTAATCATTAAGTCTTTGCTACTTGATCTTCATTTGGAAACCTTTGAGAATGTTCTGTAGATTATCTCTAGTTTATGCTATGTTATATAATTATATCCAGTGGTGGCTCGTTCATAGGCATTGGAAATGCAGTATCCCTTGCAGCCAGAGGTATATTCATAGCTTTAATTAATATGTGTTAAGGTAGCAAAGACATCAGCACTTGGTAATTGACAGTTTCATGCAATTTTCAAACTAAATGAATATACATGTTCTATCAATGATATTGAGCACTCTTTACTTATAAATATAGCAAACTGTATTATCAATGTTACACACACACTGTATTTATCAGTGTGGGTATTATACAATATTAATAAAATTTTATATATTTTCTGAAGCAGCACCCCAACAAATTGATGTTGCCAACTGCCACTGGTTATATCTATAAATGTTCTTAGATGTATTTCTAAGAACTTTGTGTAAATACAGAATTGCTTTCCTTTAAATATAATTAATGCATAGAAAAAAATAAAAATTCATATTTAGTTTTCTTTTCTATATTTAATGCCAATTGTAAATAAAATTTAATTATTTTTTTTCAATTGTTGGTATAACTTATTTTTGGTAACATCTGTGTAGTGCAGAAATTTCCAAACTTACATTAGCAATACTTTAAATGCAGTTGAACACTTTTGAAAAGCGTTTAAATGTTGCCTGAACAGGTTTATTTGACCTGATAATCATCAATTGTCTGATGAATGCATTGGCATGAAACCCAGAGCCACGGGTTAGTAGCATGGGGGTCCATAACATTGGTTGTATAATCGACTCTACAAAACTTTCATGGCAAGTTGTTCTCAGCTTATTGTTAAGAGGATTAACTCCTACATTTTGATTTAAATTAAATATATTTGAATTGAAATGAAACAACTTGTATCTTGGCTTTTTAAACAAAGAATTAAAAAAAAAGGATTAATAATAGTTTTCCCATTAAATTTGGATAAGGAATGAATATATGATTGGGTTTATTGTTACAACATAATGAATAATTTAAATAGCTGTTTTCCTGTCTAGTTGGCAACATACATCTTTTATTTTTCTTAAAATTTTAAGAGAATCTAAATTATCTTTTGAGAAATTTCCATGCACGTTAGACCATTATTAAATTTATGTAAAAATAAACATTTTTAAATTGTAAATTTATTTGTTTTATTAGATGTACTTTTTCTTAATGCATTTTGTTCTTAAAAACATTTGGCACGAGTATTCTCACTAAAATGAATATCCCCAAATCACTAGATATCTTCTTCACAGCCGGTGGCTACTGTGTAGCATTAAGAATTTCTTTTCTTTCTGGAATGTTTTTTTGTATTTCTCAGCTTTTGTCTGCATCTTGAATGACAGCTGGTACAAGTCCCATGATTTGCATTAAGTTTACAACTGATTTACAAAGGGAAATGAAGATCTCTTGACCAATTATTATATAATAAAATGTATTATTTAGAAATTAAGCATAGAAGTAACCCTGATTAAGATTTGATCTTTTTTAGGCACAACAATCACACCCAGATATTTAGTCCAGTACCTTTTGGGTAAGACATTTGGCAAATTCTTCAATTCAGTACTTTTTTTTTTATTCCTATTCTTTAGTGAAATAATGTAACTCTTCGCAGTCATGTATATTAGACAAGTGACATTTTTAAATTAGAAAAAATATAAAATTAAAAGTTTGTTGACAGTCAAATATTCAACACCTTTTTTTCTTCTTTTAAATTTAAATTTGAATGACATACTGAATTAAATATCTGGGCATAAATTCAAATCTCACTTCTGCTTTTTGTTTTATTTTATGTTCTTAAAAATTAATTCAATAATGTATAATATTTTGTTGTATTGGAAATGATTGTCATGTAACTTGATTACTTTTTACCAAAATGAGGTGAGGTTATTATGAAAACAATTAACTGTTAACTTGCTGCACAAAAAACTCTTCATTTTCATTAACTTGTAGATAGAACTATTCAAATATTGATCATTTTATCCTTTACAAAAAGATAATAATGGCATTATGCATAATTTTAAACAAACTACCTTATTTTTTATCCTCATCATTAAGAGTTAACCTTTTAAGACATTATACTGATGATACTTTTATTTCCCTATAGCACTGGTTTACTGGTGTGGAGATCATGTTCAAACAGTAGAGGGTAAATTTAGGCTCAAAGGATTAATATTGAGTGTATGGTTTTTACAGTATAAATATTTATCTTTCAAATATGAACATCTAGTTAAATGATTAATGTGCTAACCTTTCCATTATTTGGATTATTCCGACTATTGCCGTTATCTGTACAACATTTCAGCCAATGTGCCCGCTGGCCTTCTTCAGGTATTTCTTGTCGGACTCAGGAACCTTCTTTATTGAACCAGGGAACCGAATAATCCAAATTATCAAGCTTCATCTCAAAAATTCAGAGAAATTTTCTATTATAACTATTAAACTTTATGGTATACTTCAAAAAAGTCTGTTCTACATTTTATTATCATGTTTGGCCCTTTTAAGAACATTTTAAATGGAATAAATTTAACTTTTTCACTTATACTAAGGTAAGTGACAATCAAGTTACTAATCAGACAATGGTTTCTGATGACTACCATTTGTATTAATAATAATTGAATAAAGTAGAATTTAAGGACTTCTGTGCTGTTGCTGCTAAAAACAAAACAAAAACCATTGTAGGTTACTTTTTGTCTTTTCTCTATTTAAAGGTTAAGATTTCCAATGTTGTTTATATGTAGGTTTTAATGAGGTTTAAATAATTGTTTTTATTAGGGTTAAATATTGGTATTGTTAGTTTTGTTTTTTCTCCTTCTCCAAAGCCTGAACTCTGTAAGTATTGGACTCTGGGAAAGTGACTTTTAATCTCATCGGATAAATATGGAACTTTTGTTTTTTTACACTTTAACATGTTCAATGCAATGACATCCATTGGTGGATTATATTATATTTTTTTTTTATACATGACCCACCAGTGGGTTAATTTGCACTAACAAAAAATATAGGACGATCTACTGGTGAATCATATTGCATTGAACATATTAAACACTTTTTTTCTAGATTATATTCTGATGTTGAATATTTGCAGTATGTTTCATTGAATGCTATTAAATATTAACTAATTTGAATATATAAAAATAACAATTTTGCATGAAATTACTGTAAAAAAATATTAAATTAGATTATATACTTAACATTTTCCCACCCAAGTCAGTTGTTTTTGGCAAATTGTGGCATGACTACATTCCAGTGAAGTGGTCAGTTTTTATGACTTTGTGGTTCTATATTCTATGTTATCTTTTTGTTTTGTTTGTTTCAGATATGGATTCCAACTTCTTATGAAAGGGACAAAGAGAGTGAGAGCTGCTGCCATCTGCTGGCCAAACCCTTTCCCCCCAAATCTCCCTTTTCACACAACTGTACATAGAGGTTAACAGATGATGGCAGGTCCACACTTTATAACAACACATAATATGGCAGCCAGGACATTTTGAATTACTCAAACTTTGTTGGGTAAATCTCAGAGTATCTTTACTTTATTTCATATGAATAAAAATCTTTTTAAGAAAACTAAAAATGTTGGTATCAAAGAAAGAGAGGAGAAAAAAAAAGAACATGTACTCCACATTATGAAAACAAGAGTAAGTTTTGCTTATATTTATTTTCATTAAAAAAAGAAAAAATGTAGGGGATTTATGTATATAAGTATGTATAGATATTGTTTTCTTTTATACAAACAACTCTGGCATTTTTGATTCACTTATAGGCTTTTACAAAGTGATGTGTAGAATTCATTTTCCCACCACACTGAGATCTCTTTAATATGAATTTCTATGTACAGAATTTCAATAGCAAGTTAATATAGTAATTGATTTATGTAAGAAGGCTTTAAAAAAAAAAATCTTCCATGCTATCTGATTCAACCATTCACAGGAATAATTGGGATTATTTCTGATATTCAACTACATAAATGGCAATTTCTCTGCATATAACCAGTTGGTGCCTACACCAGTGAGCCGATCAATTTCTGATATTCAACTACATAAATGGCAATTTCTTTGCCTACACCAGTGAGCTGATCATCATGAAACTTTACACATGTTTAGCTAATATTCAGAAACAGGACTGGCTAATTGGATATCAATAATGAAACCCTGGGGACATCTTTACAATGGAGGAGGAGAGTGGGGGGGGGAGAATGGAAGAAGGTCTTATGACTTAAACAGCTATTGATATAAACACCTAGCAAAGATTGCTATTGAAAATCCAGTATGGGCACCTAGGTTCGCTAGCATTTTCAGGCGCACTCTGGGAACTGAATAACCCCACTTTTTCCGGGTATTACCGGGTACTGCAGCTAGTAAATGAATAAATTCAACTTTTTTTATTTTTTTATGGATTCCAGTCTTAAGTTTATTTTCCCTGAGATTGTGAATCTATAAGTTTGGAGAGGAAAAAAAAAAGGTTAGTGAGAGAATAGATGCGAGAGGAGTTGGAGAAATGTTGGGAACATATAAAATAGATTTCTATTTATAAACAGAAAATAAAAGGACATTTCCATTTTGTGACATACACGGATTGGAGAGAGGAAAAAAAAAAAAAAAAAAACTTGTGCAAGGTTTCATTCAAGTTTAACCAGAGACCACTAAAAATTACAAAGTTTAAATTCCATGTTTCTTTGTTTTTTTAATTCCATACTCTCTCTTTAAATTGAAACACTAACCATTTAATTACAACTTGACTTTATCTTTTATCTTCCTGGTGTGAAATTTTGTCAGTGGCTGACTATTGGTTGTTGCAGCAGAAAGTATGGTAGCAGCCAAATGACAATAAGTTCTTTCTCTGCATTCACTCACTCACTCTCTCTCTCTCACACACACATACTCTCTTTTACTCAATCACTCTAGTATTACACAACGGTTCCAAGACCCTGGCTCCATTGAATGGTCAACAGTAGACAATTTGTCTACTTTGATGAGATTCTATTGAATTTTTAGTGGTCATAGAAATTGGGATTGGCCATGACCAAATCGAGTGTTGAGTGCATGGGATTTGTCAATAATGGATTTCCTCTGGGCTGAATTTAGATTCACAACGCCTAAGTCTACATCTCTGTCAAATGGACGACGTTCTTTAGGACCAGCAGCAACTTCTTGTTCCTAGAAAGAAAAAAGAAAATGTATTGAATTTTACTCGTAAGAATTATGACATTCAAGTTACAAAATATTTCAAAGTTTCTGCACTTTGATGCAAATAGTTTCCTAAACACTGGTGTTTTTTAAATTTTTTTATGAACTATTCCATAGAATCATAAAGAAGGTTGTTTCGCAATGTGTATTATTACTGAATGAATTGAAGTTTACAGAAAGGCTAAAAATTAAAGATTCACAAGTTCTTCTATTTAAAAAAAAAAAAAAGTCAGTTTGATGTGAAATTTCTTTTTGAGATTTATTTGTAAATTAAAATCTGCCTGTGAACCATTTAGTTATATACAGGGTGATCCGAAAGTCTTCTCACCCATACATATTGTTTGAATTTTCATTATTTTTCGTTTTATTAAATATAAATTATGTAATTATTTTAGGTCTAAAAAAACAAAACTTTAAAAATTATTTTACTTCTTAAAAGAAAAAAAAAAAAAAGGTATGGGTGACAAAACTTTTGGACCACCCTATATATAATAAAATGCTAACAGGCAGATTTTAATTTATAAAGGAGAATTATAGATCAGGTTATACTGTGACATAACTATGGAAATGCATTAATGCCAGACAATTCATCTGTGGAGAGTGAGGAAAAAAGCATTTTCTTCAGGTGTATGATCTGATTTTGATCATCATATGATAGGCAGATTGTTTAACATAAATAACAAATGAATCAAGGCAAAGTCTGTAAAAAAAAAATTTGCATCTGTGAAAGCAAAATTAGTCTTATCTAAAAAATGGCTGTCAGGGATTTTGACAAAGTCACAGTTTTAGTTCTTTAGACATAACACTGAACTGAAATCCATGATTATTATTAAGTTTGTTTCATCATTAAAACTAAGATGTTAAAAATCAAATGCTAATTAACAGGGCTTTGGATTAAAAAAAAAAAAAAAACCCAAAAAACTTACCATGGCAATTTTTCTTTGTTTAGCATGCATATCAAGAAGAGACTCTGATCTTGTGTTTTTCTGGAGTTAAAAAGAGAAAAAAGAAATTGATTAAACAAAATTCCTAAAATTATTTAAAAATTTTTTTCATTAATTATTTTATTAAATCTATTAAAATACAATATGAAAGTAGAGATTTATTTCAGTAGAAGAATTATAAAAGATGCTATTTGATTCATTCCAATGAAATACAATGCTAGATTGTCACTCCTTAATGTTTGTGTAATTAAATTAATTTTCCAAATATTGTTTTTGTTTATCAACATAGGTGATTTTTTTTTTTTTTTTTTTTTAAAAGTCATAATCAGCCATGAGATATTGATTAGTTATAAAAAGTTTTGAATACAAATTTTACATTTTTAACAACAACAATATTATAAACAAATATATGAAAATTTTAAAGTGAGCACATACATTAAACTCTGCAATACGTTCAGCACAGGTCTTGTCTTTTGCTGTGACTGTTTCCTCTTTAGATTCATGGCTTCTCTTGGGTGCACGTCCTTCAGCTTGGTCCTGAAACAAGTCAAATAACAACAGATACAATAAAAAGCAAACAAATCCTCCCATATATATATATATATATATATATATATATATATATATATATATATATACTATAATAGAGATAAAAAGTAATTTAAAAGTAGGCCTTATGCTTTTAAAACTTACCTTAAGCTTTTTAGCTCTATCAGCAGGAGTGTCTGTCCAGACTGATCGATCACCAGTACTTGTAGACTTGTTACCTTTGAATTGTCGTGCAGCAAGACCAAGTCCAGGTCCGAGCTCAGGAGGTAATTCAGTCATCCAAGTCTCTCTTACAGCCTCAGGCTCTACATCACCCTGAAATGTTAAGAAAATTAGAAATGTTAAAGACATACTACCCTTTGGGTCAGTTTAAAAAAAGACAATATTTTAAAACCAGGTTATCTTAAATGATAATTAATCTTCATAAGGCCACAATTGTGGAGGCATTTGTGGTATAATGGTTATCCTCATAGGAAATGGACATGGTGAGCTCAATTCAAATCCTGGACAACATTGTTTGCATTTCAGAGCTAATACCCTTGTGAAAGGTATGAATCTAACTATTCTTCCTTCATCTATAGGTAAATAGTAGGGCAGACTGGGCTCTTTAACCTTGGTATGGCAATTGGTCTAGAAGGAAAACTCTAAATTCAAACCCGTTAAACTCTGCTTAAAAATTAACCTTGAGTTGCATCCTGCTCATGTGGAGGGTTGGTAAATACATAACATCATAATTATGAGTGATCATCTAACTCTGAATTAGCAGGTGAGGGTGTATCAGAGACTGATCTTCTGATATGATCAGCCTGGCAAGGGGTGTATGATGTTGAAAGGTTCCCTAAATTTAGTAAGGAGCATATACTTAAAGAATTAACCAGTGAGGCCAACTTACCAGACTACAGAGCATTGCACTTATTTACAGATGAGATTAGAAATACTTATATACCAATTCTTTTTTAGATGGGAATAAAACTTAATTTTATATTTGTTCTTATGACTAAAATAAAATGTGTATAGATGCATATAATTCAAAGAAATCATTCCTTAAGAGAAAATTTTACATGTATATTATTTTAGATCTATAAGTAAATATTTTTGGACACTTATCACATAGTTTTAAAAATGTTCTGTTTTTGATTTTAGATGGTATTAAGAACATTTAGTTTTAACTAGCTTCATTTCTAAAGATCTCTTTCAAGTGTTGTGACTTGTCATAAGTATGTATTGAAGATGAAGAAAATAAGCCACATTTTCAACAGGTTTTCTTCTTTTAATGTTTGTAGAGAATAATGTGAATGATAGTTTGAAGTTTTGTGCTGAAGGATGTAGTCACTAGCTTAAAAGCTGCCTTATCAGGTAGTAATTAAACTAGTTCCTGTTGAGGGCTTAGATTTTTGCAATTAATTTCGATTATCTCCGAATTTACTTTCAAGTAAAAAAGAAAAAACAAATGCTGAAAACAATTGTAGTAATTTAAACTTAAATCCAAAATTTCAGGATTGTAGGTCCAGATTTGCTCATGGAGTCTGTCAGATTCCAAAATGTGACACACTGATATTTGCATTTATTATTAAAGAAGTAGAGTGCTCTCAAATCAGGACATTGTAATTTGAGACTAATTAATATTAAACATCGAAAATCATTGGAATCCGTTAGATTATGTTAACCAAATGAAACCAAAAAAGTTTGGTTTTTGAGAATTGGATATTTTATAAGATAGAATGTAATAAATCATGAGGTAAGTGAATGAACCCTCACTAACTGTACCTCCTAGATGGTCCTTCATCCAAATGAAGTGATGATAGATATTTGGTCTGAGGATTGTATAGGTGAGAAACTGACATTTACCAAGCACTTGACTGTTTACGCTATACTAACTTATGTATATTTGGGCAGTATTTGTTCTTTAATGCAGACACTATTAAACAGGACAGACATCTCATGTGACATGTTTTTTCTTGATCCCTTCAAGTTTTTAACATTTTTAACATTAGGGTGGTATTTGTTAATGAGTACATCAACATTTTTTTCTGAGTACTAATTACTGAAAGAATTCTTACTGAAAACATACACATACTACACAAAGGAAGAAAAACCTTAAGAAAAACAAACCTACCTTAAATAAAATTAATTTAGAACTTAACAGTCATATTCTGAAATGTTTCTAACTCATTTCCTGCCAAATCTCCTCCTCCTCCCAATCCTCCCACCTCTTTATATAGTTTCCATGATTTCCCCCATCAACATTTCTGTGTTTAAATAGAACTTGGAACTAACACTCAATCATATCCACTCCCTGAAGATGGCACTTTACAGTGCTAAAAGTACTCGGAGGGGGGGGGGGAATTGGTGCACTCATTAACAAATTCCACCCTGATGTTAAAAAATTGGCCTGGGAACTTGAATAGATTGAGAAAAAACTTGTCAGACAGGAGATGTCTGTCCTGTTTAATAGTCTGCATATAACTATAAAATAATATAACTTAAAAATTACAGAAATTCATTCATTTTATTTATTTTAAAAAATTGTTTCCTTGACCCTTCTTCAAAATAGCTTTAGCTTTTTTGATGTCAGCATATTAAATATTTTGCAATGTATTTTACTATAGAAGATTTATTTTTGGTAACACCAATAATTCACATATCAGAAACCATTAGTGTATATAATTTAGGATACTTATTTCAATTTGTAAAATCTCTAATAAGAGTATCAAACAAAGAATAAATATGAAATATTTAACAATGTATGACAACTTAGCATGTTTGTTAAAGTCTCAGATTTATTTATCTTGATTGAGAAAACTAAAATTTTATGGAATCATTCTAAACACTCAAATTAGTATAGTAGGTTATTTTTGCCATTGAGTTTAAAAGAGAAGCCTTATTTATAACTGAAGATATGTTAGTGTCATGAAAATGATGAAATGACAGGTTACATCATTAAAACAATGAAATGACTACATGAAGACACTTTGGAAGAGAGAATTTCATATAAGGTAACATGAAAAAAATAAATATGCTTTCAACATATATTACTTGTTAGAAATTTTTTTGTTTGTTTTTGGATTATTACACCCACACGATGGTTGCTCTCAAATTTAATTTCTTACAACCTATTTTATATAGTTATTGGAAGAATTGGCATCTTAATCACATCTATTTAGGAAATGGAAGAAAAAAAATCTGTAATGGATTGGTTTACCAATATGAAAAATATGCAAACTGTGTTCATTCAATTTGACATTAAGGATTTATATCCATCAATAATGAAAAATACATAAGACAATGACCATTTCTGCTGCCAAAGTAAACAACATCAATGACCATTTAAAAATAATTAATCATTGCTTTAAAATCATTGAAAATAATTAATCATTGCTTTAAAATCTTTACTATTCCATTAAGTAGGTATGAACAAAAATTTTTTTTTGGGTGGAAACTTCAACAGCCTATATTTAAAACATAAATTAAAAATATTAATTTTTTTGTCAAAAAAACCCCAAAAAAAACCAACTAATCTATTATAATTGATACTGTTTTGTTAATTGTTCAGTTTACATTTATTAGCAATTCATTGACTGATACAGATATATCACCTTAACTTATAAAACTTTGGAGATTGCAAGAATGATAATATTGTTTTGAGTCTTATGCCTCCTAAATGGTTATTTAAAAAAAAAAAAATATTTATTACACACAAAAAAAAAAAAAAAAAAAAATGTACACAGACAATTCTTTCCAAGCAGATGATAATCATGTCTGCTCAGTCGCTTGAGTTAATCAAAAAAGCGCTATTGCCCTTTATAAGATTTCTATGCAATGAGACTTTCATAGCAAAAATATTGTCAAATAAAAAAACATGAAATAAAATAAATAAATGCTATATTTTGGGAAACCCTATCCTCTTCAATATATAAGGGCTGGTTTAGCTCAGTTGGTAGAGTGTCCGCCTGGGAACCACAAGGTTCCTGGTTCAATACTGGCCCTCATCAATTAAGAGTATGAGTAGCACAGGGACCTGTGCGATAAAGTGAGGAGCTGATGGTAGGTGTGGCACTCCACTTCAGGTGCTAAAAAACAATCTCCTTGGTCTAGCGCCAGTGAAAAGGGGATAGATTCCCTCAATATATGGCTAATACCAACTTTAGGCCACCCCAACAACAATATATATATATATATATATATATATTATATATATCATAAGGGCATTGCCGTGAAGACGGGCAGCCGCAGTAAAATGCTGCTCAGAAACCTGTGGTAGTAATCGCACTTTAAATGTATTGTACACTATAATAAATGAATAAATAAATTTAAAAAAAAAAAAAAAATATATTATATATATATATATATATATATATATATATTGCATAAAAATCCATGGATTTCAGTTAATTTTTAATTGTGGGAGTTATATGCCTAGTTGTAAATAAAATCTAATCATTTTGATTCATTTTTTATGCCAAATTCAACTATGGTTTATGAGATGAAGGAATTTAATTTTAATGTGGTTATTTGATAAAGTAAAAATCATAAACATTTTGACTTACCTTTCCTTCAAGTTTATCCTTCATATTGACAGCTCGTTTTTCAATATCTTCAATCAATGAATTATCCACCATGCCTTTTTTGAACATTTCTGAAGGCAAAGGACCAATGACCTCATCCTCCTCTTCAATTACTGAACTGGGAGGCAGCTTTACATCCACGGTATGATAGTTCTCCTCTGAGGGAGTGGATTTGAAACCAGGAGGCAAGGCTGGTCCGAAAACACCGGACGACGTTGTTGCTCTTGGAGGTAGGCAGGGGCCAATGGGTCTATTAGTGTCGCTTTCGTCTTCCTCATTGTCGTCTTCAGACTCTTCCTGTCTTGATTTAAAACCAGGAGGCAAAGCAGGGCCGATAATATCACACATTGAATTGCTGGTTGGTTCACTTGAACCGACTGTCGAAGAAGTGTCCACACTTTGAACAGAACTTTTGCTGGCTCTGCTTGCAAATAGACCTTTGGGATCTGAACTTGTGGATGAACTAGCTGAGCTGTCATCGTTTGGTTGACTCTGGCCAAAACCTGGAGGCAGGCATGGCCCTATCATTTCGCACCCTTTCACTGGAGAGGTTGAAGAACTTACTTCACCGACAGACTCTGGACAACCTGCCACGTTAGCACGGCCGTTAACTCGCCAATTAGGTACAGCAGGTCCATAGACAGTGATTTCGTCTTCTGAAGGTGATGATACAGTCATTTCTTGATGGTCACTCCTGGTGGTGGTAATACAACATCTCTGTTGACCGGTACTACTCACTTCTGAATGCGTGTCTGCCCGATGTCGGACAACAGCCGGTGAAAATCTGACCTCTGATGTTACATGGTGGTCAGCTTCTCTGCTGTGGGAGGAGACATGACAGGTTTCCCGGAGAATGTCACTTGAAGCATTCACTCCAGAAGAACTCACAACATCATCATCGTCGTCATCATCATCTCTGTCCGATCTTTGTCTGAATCCTGACAAGAATAAAGAGAAAGATTTAAAACAAATGGAACTGCATCTGGAATTATTTCTCAACTATGCAATTAATGTGTCTTAAATAATTTCAGTCAAACAATATAAAATCAATTTTCAGAAAAATTGGAATGTTCTAGAGAAGAGAAAAAAAAAATCATGCAATACAATACTCATGTATTATTTTGATTTTTCAGACTGTTGTCCTCATCTTTATCGTGATATATAAAAAACACATTTCGTTCATTGTACCATCCAGCCTTCTTTAGGTGTACTTTGTCCATCTGAGCATAGCAATGATTCAACCTGGGAAATCATTTTGAATAGTCTGTTGGTCAAACTATTCAAAATGATTACTGCTAATGTAATCCAAAGAATCTTGAAGATGATCTACCAGGTCTCTTCAAATTAGTTTGGTTTAGTTTCTTTGTTTAATGGCATAGCAACTTATTTAGTTCCAAAGCCATTCTCATAGAAGAACAGTAGTGGTAATATTTAGCCCATAGCTAGGTGATGAGGGTACATACCTTTCCCAAGGATATTTGTCCAAAAGTTAATGTAATAGCACTAGTTCAAAATCACTTAGATGTCCAGCATGTTAGCCACTATGCCATTGGGGACTTCCCCTCTTTAAATTTGAGTTTAAAATAAGTGAATGCACATAAAGTTCTAAATGCAATTTAATCTCTTATTATGCATACAAACAATTTTGCCAGGTTTACACTTATATGAATATGTTTTTTTTCATGCAGAGAAGAATTAACAAAAACAAAATTATTTATATGAATTTTTGAGACAAGGCTTGATAATTTGTATTATTTAGATTTGGCATGTTGGCATGTTTAAAGTTTCATCTTCCATAGAAGGGTGTATTGATTTTTGTAAAGAGGGGCCTTCTACAGAAATAAATAAAGTAAGAAATAATTTTTGATAAGGATGGGCTATTTTTTCTCGAGAAATTGGAATTGCAGCAGATTTTAAAGAAGATTATTTATTTGTGGTCTTATGAAATGGCCAGTTACTGTAACAGTGCCGGATGTCGTCAGAACACAGTAACTGACTGGAAGAATTTTTATCATGGATGTCAGCTGTGAACATTTCATCAACAACTCCAGAATTATTGGTTGGCCAGGGCACATATGGTTGAAATAATAGACAAGACAGTTTTCAACAGGAGAAAGTATAACGTCGGGAGAGCTCTGGGTTTTTGGCTGGGTTATGATCCGGTAGACAACAACTTTTCGACTTGTAGTAGTAGTAGTAGTATTAACATTACAAGCATTTAGCTGAAAAACGCTGACATTTTCAAATTTGCGACCTTAATCAGTTCAATTTGCAATTTCTCGAGTATTTCTTAACCAATCTTAAAAAGATTTATATGGATGGAAAGAGAATAGAGTAATCTTTCTAAATATATAACTTTTATCGGTTTTCATCAATTGAATTATTTTTTACAGCGAGTTAAAACCGTATTTTCGGTCGAACAGCTGAAAACAAAAATATGACCGTTTTTTTTTAAGGATAAATTTTACACGCTGTTTTGTTTTTCAAAATCAAAGTAGTTAATCTTTATCAATATTCTTGAAATTTTGCACTCAAATAGAAGACACCTGGAAGTACAAACGGGGTATTTTTTTTTGTTTCTAGGACCCGTGGAAATAAAAATATGAGAGGGCAAAGTTAAAGGTTATTTGCTTAAAAAATATGAAAGACGCAAAAAAGACGCACATGGTCTGTAATTTTAGAGGCTTTCAAAATTATTTTCCTATAAAATTTGTGAAATTTAAAGATTGCCAAGTGCTTTGGGATTTGATCTGAAAGTTTTGATTTTGAAGAAAAACCTCGAATTTACGTTACTTTCGGTTGTAAAAACAGCCTGTCAACTGACGTCATAAATAGGACCGTATTGATTTAAAATCACAATTTCTCATATATTTATTGTTCAATCTTTAAAATATTCATATGGTTGAAAAGAAAAGAAAATAATCTCTCTAAATATGTAATTTGTATGTGTTTTTATTAATTGAATATTTTTTTACAGCGAGTTAAAAACGTATTTTGCTTAATAAAAACGAAAATGCGTGATAGGAATTTTTTTCCGAGAATACATTTTACACTCTACATTTCTTTGGAAAATCTAAGTGGCTAATCTTTATCAATATTCTTGAAATTTTGCATTCAATTAGAAGACACCTGGAAGTACAAAAGGGAGCTTTTTTTTTTGTTTCTATGACCCGTGGAAGTAAAATTACAATAGTGCAAACTCCAAGACTATTTGTTCAAAATGAGCATGATAAACAAAAAAGACGCACTCTGTCCATGATATTACAAAGTTTCAGAATTATTTTGATATAAAAATTGTAAAATTTGAAGAATGTTAAGTTCGTCGGCTTTTTCAAAAATTTGTATTTTGAAAAAAAAAAACTCAAATTTATTTGTCCGACAGGCGTACGACTCCTCAATTAAACAGGCGTGTTTTCTCCGCAAAGAATTGTTTATGCACACAAAATTTAAATTCACTTATTTCTCGTCCAATTTATTTAATATATCAAATTTTATAATATATTTTAAAATAAAATAACAATCTTTCTAAATATTTAACTTTTATGTGTTTTTAATAATTGAATTATTTTTTACGTCCGTTTCAATTTTGGAAAAAAAAAACTTTAAATTACGAAAAATGTAAACAAACCAGGTTTGTGTGAAAACATATAAATAGATAATCTATTTCTTTTATGTAATTCAACATAAGCATTTAGAAATGTATTTTTACATTCAAAGTGATGTTACATATCTAAATTAATATATATATATATGTATACACTATACATATATTTACGTTTGGAAAATCAACCTGTGCAAATTTCGTAAACGTACAATGTACTTTTCAATCGTACATTTCAAAACAAACTATAACTCAGGAAAAACAGAACCCACAAATTTTGTAAGAAAACTATTAATTTTAACTAGGGGGTTTAGGGTTAGTTTAATGGGAAAATAAATAATTTGGGTTCTGTTTTTTTCTTCTGTGCCAAAAATGGGATTTTGATCAGAATTTAGCCGTAATATCATGGGATTTTGAGTATGATTTGCAAGTTTTAGCCAATATTTAACATTAATTTTTGGCATGAGAATTTTAAGATTCACACGTAAAAAATTTTGATAATTATCGTATTTTATGGAAATTTCTGCAACAACGAAATTACTATTTTTTTTCCTGAACTTTTTTTTTAGCTATGTTTTAAAATCCTTAACTTTTTCCTTGTAAATTCCTACCATAAAATAAACTGAACCCCCATTCTATGGCTGTGTTTTTGCAATAAATGTTTTATTTTTCTTCAAAGTGATGTTATTTATTTGAATTAATACTATACATGTATATACATGCAGTATTATAATGAAGATGTTGAATAATTGGGTGTTAAACTTTTAAAAAAACCAAAATCGCTGCTATCTGTATCTCTTATTCTCTAAATAATGGGTTAAAGCATAGAGATACATACAATTTGAGTGCATGATCAGAAAGAACATACAATTTTACATAAGAATAGCAAATTATATCAAAATTGCTCCAAAAATAAAGAAACGGTGAAGAAATCACTGAATTTCTTTTTTTTTAATGGTCTGTGATTTGACATATTTTTGAAACAAAATCATGTCCACATTTGTACCCCCAATTTCGGGGCTTTAAATTCTCATAACTTTTGAACCACTGGAATATTTACATAATTCAAACGGTTCTGAACTCCATTTACACAGCTCTATATAACTAATGTGATTAAACAACAATAACCTCAAATAAAAAAATCAACTGAGAATGCTAGTAGTATTGAAAATATGCCCTTCCATTCAAGTCTACATTTCATGTAAATCCCCACTCAATGAAAAAATAAATAAATAAAAGGTAAATGCTTTTTTTTGCTATGAAAATTTATAAATCGTTTTGGCGTTCTCTTAAAAATTTTGTTTTAGCGTTTCAAAGCTTTCAGGAATTTCCATGAATGTACTGAAATCCAATGCTTTTTATACATTATCTAATGCTTTTATCACTTGTGTGCTATTCTGTATTAGTACAGTTGGGTATATGGCATAATGGATATAAAGGTTGAATTAATACAATTCTAATTGACAATCATCTGGAGGTTGCAGGTTCAATCCAGACTACAGTCGAAAATAACAGAGTACTTAATATAGCTTAACACTTGTACCCGGTCATGGTTAATGGAATGAGAACAATCTACTCTAATGGATTGAATAAAGGGTTTGGTTCAGAGTTCTGTGAAGACTCCTGATTACAACAAGAAGGTTGCTGAAATGTTGTGTATATAGCAATAAAGATGAGGACAACAGTCTAAAAAATCTAAATAATACAAAATTTATATCTATGCACTTAAACCAAGGAAAAGAAAAAAGTATTGAAAATGATATAATGAAAAAAAAAAAAAAAAAAAAAGAAAAAAAAATTAAAGCATTTTAAATTCTTATCAAAATAACAAAATGGTAGTTTAAAATTATTTAAAAAAAACAAAAAACATTGTCATTACTCACAAATTATCATCAATGGGAAAATGCAAATCAACTGACAAATAATCCAAGTTTAATCAGTTTCAATTATTTTCAGTTAAATTTTTGATATTTTAATCAACTTTATATTCCTATGAATTTTATCATAGGAATATAAAGTGTATAAAGTTATTGTAGTGAGAATTTAGAAAAAGTTGGAATCAGTAATTCTCTCACTAGAGAAACTAAAAATCATTCATTCTTTGATCTATTTAACCCAAAGATGGGACCCTAACAGGTACTACCAGTCAGAGTGAACCTGGGGAGTAACGGCAATGAAGGGGTACTCCAGAGTTCCAGAATCGGAACTTCACCACTAGATGTCATACCCAAGACACTAAGACCCTCAGCCACCGCCTTCTAACACATGATAAAAAGGGTTGGGGGTTTGCCATAAAAACAGTAGGATCAGGAAAATCATATAGGTGCTAGAGCTTGACATGACCAGCAGATTGATTGGAGAGAGCTTCTTCGACCGCCTGTCTAGCCCTAGTAAGAGCCAAAGTGGAGAGTTACTTGTCATGAACTGCTCAGTCATCAGGATTCTGTCCTTAAGCATCACGGTTGCCAACCATGACTAACAAGTGGCCCCATTGGAGGCAAGGATCTTACCTCTGTACATATGTGCAGTCAGCATATTCTACAACCCCAGGTGAAAAGGTTGCCGACATATTCCTAATTGAATATTCTTTTCACAGCCTCAAAACAGAATTTTACTCATTTGTTCTAAAGGAAACAACTTAATGTTACTTTTTGGAAAAAGTAGAATAGAACTTTTCATTAAAAATTTGGAGCTAGTATTCTTGGTTTGTTGTAAATAAAGCTTTTCTATTTTCTAATATCAAGCACAGTTCAAAGTTGAAAATGTGTTACTCAGAAGATTGCTAAAATTGAAATTTATGACATTCTAACCACTGGAATTTTGATCTCCAAGCTGTGTACAATATTCAGTTAATATAAATAAGTAGAAATAATGAGCTATATTTTTGTGCAACACAATTTCACTATCAGAGCATCGCAACTATGGTGGTCCATTTTTGGTCATGTGCTACAGATGCCTGAAGAAGCACCTGCACAAAAATCCCTGGAGTTTGTCATACAATTACCAGGTATGAAGGGGCCACCACTGCACAAATTTGGTAAGCTGTGAGCAGACCTCCAAGATGCCAAACTGGGAGCCCTAAGATCTGGCAAGCAACTGAGAGAACTAAGAACCCTTGCAAAGGAAAGGACAGAGTGGCTTTAAATGAAGAAGGACTGAATGCTGCTACAAGATGTTCCAAACTACTACAGTGGCAGAATACAATAAATCCTCATATCTTTTAATCAATGACTAGGTTTTCCATCTCCTAGATCAGTTGTGTTCAATAAAACTGAAGAGTCTGATCTACTCTGGTAGGTTTGCTATGTGCTTGGATACCAACCCAGGTACTTCTATGTGCTATGATTATACATTATATGATTAGAACAAAAAATAATTAAAGTTAAAACAATATGTATGGGTGACAATATTTTCGGACCACTTAATGTTTCACTCTATTTGAAATAGTTATTTTCATATTGTATAGTTTTAAAAAGAAGTGTGGAATTTCTATAGGTATTGATAGTACATTGCTGGATTATATGTAAATAAATCCATCATATTCTATGGAAACTATATTAGTATTTACTTATAATCTCAAAATATGTACTGACTGCTTACTTCTTTTTTTTTTTTGTTGTTGAGTAAAGTGTCAATAAAAAGTAGAAACTAATAACAATTGATCATGTAATAAGCAGAAGTATCCGGTTCATGACTGAACTAAAAAGATTTTTAGAAACATAAAGGAGTAAGAGAGAAATGGGAAAGAGAGGAGTAAGGAAGGGGGTAAGAGGAAAATAACTTATCAAATTCTTTATTAAAAAATGCACATAATACAATGTTTGTTTATTTTAGGAATTTTTTTTTGTGTTCACATTTGAAATATTAAAAAAAAAATGTAACCCTAAACTCTTGAGTGTTTTAAAACTTTTTTTTCAATTACAAAACAATTTTTGAAAAAGCATTAAATTCAAATTTTGCTTATGGAATGTGTGATATTCAAACATGGCAAGTCTTAAGAAATGACCAGTTGCACATGCTTTTTCTTTTTACTTATGAAGAACTGTGAAAAGTTCCACAAATTGAACAATTTTCGTAAGATTCAAAAACTAAAATTTTGTACTTTATAAATACAGTGTATATGCGATTTTAATGCTAAATGTTCCTTTTCCGAGTTATAAGTCAACATCTACATACCAATATAGACATTAATTCATTATATATATATATATATATATATATATATATGATAGATAGAGAGATAGGATAGATAGATAGATATTTTTGAATATAGAAGTACCTTTTTGTTTATTTCTCATTGAGATTATCCACCAAAAGTAATTTTGTACTCAAAAGTGAGAGTTTGTAAAGGAAGAAAATAATAGGATTGATTTCCTCAGCATTAATTATTCAACAATGAATTATTTCTTCTTTTTCTTTGATTAATTGATAATTCATTAAATGATAAATTCTATGAATCTATTCAATCTGGACTGACTTTAAACATCTCAACTAGATTTGGGTCATATAAATTTCAAATATCTCATCATCAGGTCACGCCAACAGAACAGATTCCCATAACCTTCTCTCATCACAATCAGTCATTGTGTCTGGTAGGTCTTCTGCATGGCATCCAGAATTCACAGAGCTGATTGATGTAGGTTTATGCTGGTCAGCCTACAGTGGCATGTCCATGTGTAGGTGTCCACAGGAGAATGTCATTTATGAGTTCGACCTTGCTTCTCCAGCAGTGCCAGAATGTCTTGTTTGTTGTTTGTTTAATAGAAGGTAAAGCTGCTTTTTTGTGGGTTGCTGCTTCAAGGATTTGTTCAAGACAACAGGAAACATCCGTGTATAATTTCCATCTAGCTTTTTCTCTAAGTGTTTTGTTCAAATGGTGTAGCCATACAATAGCACTAACGTGGCTACAGCTTGGAAGAATCCTTGTTTTATCTTATCAGAGAGATCAGAATTCCATATAATTGATAATCTGTCCATTGCAATCCATGCCATTCTTAGGCATATATTGGCATTGCTTTCTGTGGATGAAATATAGCTACCTAGGTATGTGAACTGCTCTACTAATTTGGGAGACTTACCATCCAGTGTAGAGTCTTGTCTCCATCTTGTTTAAATCACTTTGCTAGTGAAATAAGAACAAGAAGAATAAAGATAATGATAGATTTTTATTTATTTATTCATTTAAAAAAAAAAGTAGGCTGTTATTAGTAAAAATTCAATGTAAGTGCTATTTTCATTAGTTTGATCAATAATTATATCATTGTCTTTTTATACCAAATATCACATTAAGGCCAATATCAAGTCACATTTTATTTATAAAATCTATATAATTGATTGCAAATAAGGGGAAGAACTCTATAATCAGAATTTAATAGTTATGCCCCTCTTCAAAAATTATACTGACTAGCTGAACCTGTGGATATACCACAGTATGATAATTTAATTATTACAACGTTTCATATATATACATAAGAGCTGTTGCAAAATAGTTCAATATGTAAAAAGAATAATTTTGATTTAACTCTCACTCGTTTTTTTCTTTCTTTCCTTTTTATTATGTTTGATTGAAACAGACTATCATTATTGCTTTCACGTGCTCAGCTCCCTCTCTCTATCTTTTCCCTACTCCCTTTCTTTCTCATATTTTTCTGTGTAGCATGTCCGTTTTCTTCCATTTCTTTATGATAAAAACAGAATGGTTCATTATCTAGCTGAGGGGTCAACACTCATAAGAAATAAGAATTTGATGAATAAGCAACACCAGACAATCAGGATTTTTTGCATTTCATCTTGGAGGATTTGGATGGTCTCATTTTTAACCAAAGGGTGTTACAACATGATAATGGTCATACGAATACGAGTATTAATATATAGATTAGGTTTGGTTTATTTTTTTTAATGGCATGTGGGTTATTTAATACCAAATCCAGCCTTGAAGAAGAACAGTGGTGGTAATATTTAACCCATAGCTGAGGAGGTCAATACCTTTCCCAAAGGTATTAGTCCGAAAGTAAATGTAATAGTTTGGACTAGCTTACTATGATGTTGCAGTGCAGTAGTTTGTTACTATGACATAAGACTCCCCTTATACTAATTAGAATGAGCATGAACACAAAATTTACATTATCACTGAATTAGAAATTGTTTTATTCCCTAAATTCAAACATTTTGATATTATTGCACAAACAAAAATCTCTCTATATTGTACCATTTTTGCTGTTATGATAACATACTGCATATACTCATGGATTTTAACAAAGAAATCCACCAAAATCAGTGGTGCGACCAATCCATTTGACAAATGTAAAACAGCATTACTTTAATTTTTATTTATCATTAAGTTCCAATGATCAATGATTGCAATGACATAGATAATGATGACAACATATTAACTAATGAACAAATGAAAAGAATGTTTGAAAGTGATGACAGTGGAGAATAATTTTTAGTCTTGATGAAGTTAAATAACTATACTTATGCCTAAATGATTAAACATTGTTTCTAAAGTCTTCAATAATATTTGCAACGGCAGATAATTATTGATTTTATTATTGAATTGACTGTTATGCTTTTTTACACTGGCTCATTTATGATTATAGTACTAAGAAATGTAACCTTTATTTCAATATGTTTGCATTATGTATCACAGTCTATGGCAAAGTGTTCTAGATCTAATATTTGTAAGCAAAGTCTTGAAAAAAAGGTGAATATTTGATAAGTTTTATGTTAGAATAGGTTATGTAACTAGCCAGATTATAGCGTGACCACAGGTACCCACTTTAACAACAACAAATTAGGGGTGCAACCTATCCGCGAGTATATGGTACATACAAAATTTGGAACTTTAGAATATAAATGAGTAGATCTACAAGTGCTTGACAGCAAATTATATTAAAAAAATAGCAACAACGTTGGAATAGTAGTGCACCGAACAAATTATCAATTAAGCCAACAATAGGAGAATAGAAGCCAGGATATAGAAAATTCCAAGGAGAGGAAGTAGTACTAGCTCGGCTGCACATTGGCTCCACAAGACTTATGCACTCTTTTATACTAGAACAAGAGGACCAACCAAAATGTATAACATGTCAAACACCCTGCATTGTTAAACATGTTCCTCATAGAACCCCGAGTTTACGCTCATACCAAAAATGATTTTTCAACGCAAATAACATGAAATATTTGCTTGAAAATGTTAACAGATGTCATTTTGTCCTTCTTGAGAGAAATAAAAACATACCAAAAATTATGAATCAGATATGAAATATGTCCATGAAACTACAAAAACACACCAGTAAAGCAAAATTGATTACCAATGTCTTGCACTCTTACAATTTGCCTAAAAACAAAATATTTACATACAAACTATTTCCTTACAAATCATATATGAAGAAAAAAAAAAAAAAAAAAGGCATTAAATAACCCACAATGTTAATATGCCATTAAACCAAACCAAATTATATAAAGATTTTGTATAAAAATTCATTTGTATTATTAAATTGATATAGAAATTTTTTCAAAGTTTTGAATATGCTAATAACTATCTTGTCAATGAAGATGAGAGACAATTTTTTATGATGTTTTTAGCTAAGTAATAGACCACCAAGAATTAGTCATTGTAACTCTTACTAATATTCACCCTGTTGGCGGAGCTTAGAATATGCTGGGGTAGGATAGGGTGTCCTGGATATGACACTAAATTGCATCGTGCGGTTAAGGTTCCAGTTCTGGAGATCTGCGGAGTGTGGAGTACCCCTTCATTTCCATCACTCTCTAGTTCACTCTGACCCAGAGTAGTAATACCTGTTTGGGTTCCATCCATGGGTCAAATAGATCTGTTTAAAAATTATTCATTTTTGAGAGGACCATGTGCAAAGAAAAAAAAAGAAAAATTCTTAAGAAACTACATAAAAAAAATGTAAACATGAACATACAATGAATGTAATTCTCTAATCTTTAGGTATAAAATAAGCCTAGACAGGTTGATATGCCATTAAAACCAATCAATCAATCTGATCAATATAATGATAGAAAGAGTAAAGGACTTATTTAAAGTTAATGTTGCAGTCATACATCAGTAATTTTAAAACAATTTATTGTTATATTCTGATTGCCATTGATTTTGATGATGATGGCCACATGAACTTCAGTTCATGAGTATCTCATATCAACCCTAACTTGGTGGGAATGTCTTGTTTGATAGCTTATATGATAGGAGGTAAGTGGCTATACAGCTGCTTTTTCTAGGGTGCAAGCAGCATCCTTCTTTTTTTGCTTTTCAAGTAAGAATTAAAAGTAGCCCTAAGTGAGTTTTCTTGAATAAAAAAAAAAAAACAAAAAAAAAAAACTATGATCCTAATTATTATTTCTCTAATTCCTGATGAAAGATAAAAACTGCCTTACAGTAGGATGCTTAAATTTTCAAAAATCAAAAAATAATAAAAAAAAAAAGAAAAAAGTAGAATTTAAAAAAATGTATTTTAATAATTTTGTTTCTATGACAAAGAAAAGAAAACTATTATTCACCATTATTTGATAGAAAGGATGTGATTTGTTTTTCTTTCATTTGTGTCTCTGATTTAAAAACAGTTTTTAGATATACATATCCAACTGCACTGCATGAGTAGGATGTGACATAATGTCAATTTCTTAAGAGGAGTTTAACAGGTTTGAATTCAGTTTTCCTTCTCCTAGCCTGGTTACCATACTATGGTTAAAAAGCCAAGTCTGCCTTACTATTTACCTATAGCTGGAGAGAGAATAGTTGGATTCATACCTTTCCCAAGGGTATTAGTGCTATGTGAAATGCAAACAGCCTCGTCCAGGAACTTGTACTGCTGTATCCATTTTCTATGACAATAACCATTACACCATGCACCTGTTTTTAGTTTCATTACTGATATTAATAATAATAATAATAATAACAACAACAACTGCAAAAAAGACTTAATAGTATACTCATACCCTTTAAAGTACCATCTTAAGATTACCCACCCTTTTTTTTTACCAGGAGACTACATGAGATTGATTTTAATGGCAACCTGTCTCGGGTAATTTTGTTCCTAGAGGTTAGGGAATCATATTTATTGTATGTTAATATTTACATTTTTGTGAAGTTGTTTCTTAAGAGGATTGTCATTTGCAGTCTTATCGAATATGAATAATCTTTAAACAGACTTATTTGATCCATAGAGGAGACCCTAACAGGTACTCCGGGTTAGAGTAGACCTGGAAATAGCAATGAAAAAGGTACTCCAGATGCCCATCAGATACAATTTAGTGTCATGTGTGTTGGGGGTTCTTACCCCTCTGCAAGAGATACAGTTAGCATATTCTCAGCCCCACTGACGGTGGGAAACAATATAGGTTGTGTATAAAAGAAATAGTCTTGAAATTTCATCTAAAACAATTCATACAGTTTTGTAGGGACAGGTTTAACGTTACTGCAACTTACAGTTGATTCATTGCTGAAAATTAAATGCTCCATAAACCCATTTTTCATTTTCATAATGCTCCAGCATTTCTGTAGTGTATAGAAATCATGTGTTATTTGTCTTGTTCCTTTTTTTCTGACTCTTGGAATAACTGTTTATGAGGAATCATTTTCAACCAGTCTGATGTGCAATTTGTAACTTCAGACATGCCCCTCCTTGTGGATTTCTGTTGGTTAAACTGAGCAGGTAACCAACATGAACATGCTCTGATTGCTTCTTGGATCACTGATAGTTACAGTTTTTGGCAGCCTGGCTGATAAGTGAAAACACCTGGTGCTGGTGAAAGCTTTAATAATAAACTTAAAGTGCTTCTCTACAAAAAATGTGCATTTTGAGTGTTCTATAATTTTAAATAGTTAAAAAGAAATTTAGAAAATTAAATTCTTCAAAACGGGAATTTTCAAATGTAAGAAAATAACTAAACAAACAAGACTAGTCTTTTTTTTTTTTTTTTTAAATAAAGATAAATTAGTAAATAAATGAATAAATAAAAAGTTTCGATGAACAAGATTGACTTTCACCAAAAAATAATTCGATAATTTTTAAAAAATTGATGAGTTTTTAAATAGTTATTGTTAAATGATAAAAAGGAAGAAAATTAAAATAAAATGTACGTCTTAAAAAAAAAAATCTTTAAAAAACTTTCTTTGTTCAAAATAATGCTGAAAATTATTTCATCATTATCATCACATTGAAATGTTATTTTTTAATGCCATATATTAAAAATTAAATTAAATTAATAGACAAAACATAACAATACAAAAAAAAAAAAAAAAAAAAAAAAAAAGGAAAAAGTATCTTGGTCGCTTTTTAACAAACTTAAGTTGCATAAACAATTTTGTTTACAATATGTCGAAAGACGGCAAACAATTTTTTTGTTGTTGTGAGGAATGAAAAGTTAGAAAAATTTTTTTTTTTTACTATTATTTATCATTCACTAATTTTCATGAGAAACTTTAGGAAATATCTTTAATAATCAGAAAAAATAAGCCCTAAAACATACCACGTTTATGCAACTTAGAAAAATCTCGCATAAGAATTTTTTCAAACAACAAAACTATCAAGATACAAAATAAAAACAAAAAACAAAACAATGTGTCAATTTTAGATCAGACAATTTCAAAACAAAAACACTAAAATTGAAACTTGTTTTTTTTAAAGGTTAGGCTTGTGTCTTTTACACTCAACATTGACAAAACGAAAAATAAAAAACAGTGACATGTTCACAAAATATCATACAAATTTGGATGGATACCGACTTGTTTTAGTTTTAGCAATTTAACAAGATGACATGAGGCATGCATGTTTTCTTTCTTTAAAAGACAGTTATCGCATGCCACGCGCGAAATTTAAACAATCACCACAGTTTATGCCTTTTCTTCGAAACCTGTCCGTAATAAGTGACAAATTTCGGTTTTTTAAAAGTGATTTTTTACCGGAGAATACTGCAATAAAAAGCCAGATCAAACAAAATCAAGATTAGAGGCAACGAGAATCATGGAAGCTACGAAAAGCATGTAAACAAGAGTGTGTAATCATTAAAAGCGACAATACCTGGAGGTAAAGCTGGCCCGTACAAGCCAGACATAGCAAAGCAGTCGTGTAGATCAATTCAAATGTATTAGCAGTAAAGTATGAAAAATGTTTCCTGTCTGTCCAAACTTGAATTTTCTCCTTTGGAAAAATATTCAACAAGACGAGCAGGACATTGACGCCATGTTTTCTGAACGCTTCGCTCAAGTGATGTAAAGAAAGCGGACGTTGATTGGCTGGGCATCTGAATTCGACCAATCGGAGCGCTTGATGCATTTTTACACGTCAATTCTCACAGAGCAATGTGCGCAAGTCTAAGTCGATTATCACCACGTAGTTGATAGGGTGACAGTTTCTTTCTAAATTAATCTTACGGTTTTCGCCATTTGGCAAGACAGTTCGGCTGGTGCCCATTTCGATTGCATAGGGATTTTTAAAATAGGATTTGACAATGCCAAAAGGTAAAGGCGGCGGTGGTGGTGGCGGCAAAGCTAAAGGAGGTAAAGAAAAATCTGCCGATACTGGTGAAGGAAAGAAAAAGGAGGCTAAAGGTGGCACAGCTGTTAAGGTGAGTATTTATTAACATATATACGTTTTTAAAAAAATTCTTTTTATTGGTGACATGTTTGAACAACAGGTGTTATATTTTATGTTACTGGATTGCACATTTGCGGAGTTTCAAATACAACCTTTTGTAGTAGTATTGTTTTTTGTTTGCTAAAAGGGCTCATCACATTAAAAAGCTTTTAAATTTGCAAAGGGACGTAAGTTGAGTTTTTATCTGTCACAATTTGGCCTCGTGGAAGCTGAATAAATGCTCTTACTGACCCCCTCGCTTTTATTTAAAAAAAAGAAGCAACAAATACTTTATTCCACAAATTAGCATTTGTGGTACTTCTTCATTACCTGTACGCCAATCATATTACGATTCTTTGTCTGAAAACAATTTACGATTGGATAGACAATAGCGGAATTGCGAAATACCCCCCCCCCGCCACTAATATACAAATTTGTTATTGATTCATTGAATTTCATTTTATTTTTTTCTAAATATTTCTTCTCATTATTAATTTCGTAAATTGCGGGAATTCAGATTTTAGTTATTTACTAAAATTTGTTTAATTGTTGCATGAGGCCGGGTGAATAAGGCACCCGGTGAGACTCTAACTCATTGTTAACGGTTTGACAGTCCGGCTTGCTTACACGTGTGGTACTCCGAAAATTCAGATTTTGACACAAAATACAACAGTGTAATTGAATAAATAATGGAAAATCTATTAAACTACAAACAAAAACAATACACTTGCAGTTGAGTTTTGGTAAATTTAAAAAGAAATAAAAAAAAACATACAAAACAATAAAATGAGTTAATATTTTTCTGGTTCGATGCTTTAAAATTTAATTTAATTGTGGTTTGTTTCGTTTCATTTCATTTCTTAAATTATATTTTGTTAAGATAGTATACATAAAATAGTAAAATGCTTGCTAATCAATCATGGAATCGGCCGAAACTTCTCGAAAATTACTTTCAAAGAAATGGCTTTCTTTTCCGTTCTAGACAGACAGGGTTAATAACATCCTCTCAAGAAAAGTTTGACAAGAGAGCTCATGTGAGTACAGAGGTCCAGGTTTACCCCTTTTTTGTCATGTCCTGCTTTAAAACAATAACAAGGCGGAGGTTTATGAAGACTGTTCATTGAACAGATACCACACTTTAATCTTAGTTCGGTAAAGTGAATTGGGGTTCCGTATGATTAACGGATGATTGGCTGTGTGTATGTAACACGGCTTTTCAAGTAAGAAATCCACAAAATTACCTCCCTTGATTTTTTTTACATTGCCTCATATTCTGATTACACATTCCCCCCCCCCCTTTACAGACTTTGGAGAATAAAAAAAATACCATAGCATGGATTTTCTTTGAATAAATGATAATAATATGGCCATAAATAACAAGGATTTTTTTTTTCAGAAATATATTTTATTGTTTTGCATACAGAAGATCTATCTATCTATCGCTATTCTAGCTATACCCAAAAATCGTCTGCTACAGTTTTTTAAAAAACGAATTAAAATTAATTCAATCTATTGTTTAAGGTCAAACCTTTGTCTAAAACGATAAGTAGTAACATAATGACCATTAAAAAAAAAGAAGAATATCATTACATATGCAATTTATTTTTAATACATTTAAAACGATGTTTTTGTCAAATTTACCAAAAATCAGGGAATTATCCGATTTTAATGAAATTTTCAGTATTTATCAATTAATGAATTTTATTATGCATCAGTTATTTTATTTCAAAACTTTAATTATTTTTGCTATGAAAAATTAATATATAAAATTCATTTAAAATAAAAATATTCTGATATTAAGTTTAAAATGTTATATTTTTAGATTCTAGAAATAAATATCTATTTAATGCAAACCTTATTTTAGTCAAACAAAGTATACGTTTTCAAGAAAAACTATTGAAAATTTAGACACCCCCTTTTAAACAGACAAAATATCGATGTATAATTTTTTCTTTTATAAAAAATTTTAAGGGCTATATTTTATAAAAAAAATTTTGGATTTTTTTAAAAATTTAAAAAAAAATTTTTTTTTTTACTCATTTCGATAATTATTTAATTGGTTATCAATTAAATAATTATCTTGTTATTTATACTGTAATTAGTATCAAACAAGGAACAACTCTCCGAGATTTTACACCCCCAAAATAAGGGGGGGGGGGTCAAAATTAAGTGACCTGAAAAAAAATGAGAAAGTTTTGAAATAGAATAAATAATTCATTATAAAGTTCATTCATTGATAAATCAACACTGAAAATTTCATTAAAATCCGACAATTCCCTGATTTTTGGTAAATAATTTTCTGTAGGCTAAATTCATTTTTTCAAAAACCGATTTTAGGCCAATTTTTGGGTATACCTGTATTGGGTATTCTATTCCTGTGATTTATCAGTTTCGGAAAATATTTATTTTTATCGGTTTTAGAGATATTTTAACTTTATATAATGACTAGCTGTATGTTCCTGGCCTTTCCTGGGTTCATAAATTTAAATGTACCCTTTTTAAATCCCATATTGATTGCATTGATTGCAGTACCTATAGCTCAATGTGCTTATTGTGAAAATGTTACAATAAAAATTTGTTCAGGTTAACCCCCAGTTACTAATAATAATACTTTTTGAAAGGGAGTGAGATACAATATCAACTGTTAATGCAAGTGGTCCTAATGAACCGACTGCTCCATATGGAAATTCGTTAAATTTGTTAATTTATCGGAGTTATTTCCCTTGGCCTATTTATTTTCCCCTCTATTTCTTCATACTACCGCGGTTATTTTGTTCCTAGTGACCCCAAGGGAATTCAGGGATAAATATAAATACCACCACTGGATTTCTCGTAAAATTCTATCTTTGAAAAGTTTTGTTTGATCTTACAGTGGCGGCTTTTCAATTACATTCCAGGATACCACAAATATAGTATTAAAAAAAAAATTCATATCATTATTAAAAATGTGATATTTACTTTAAATGGAAAGTTTGCATTCGAAACCCTGAATATTTTTCAGAGTATTTCTAACAATTTTTCAGAGTATATCTCTATTGTGAGGCTACTCCCAAGTACTTGATCCTTACCAAATCGTGTGTGTGTATGTGTGTGTAAAAATTCTCCGTTCATTCTATTTGAAAACTAAACAGTTTTGTTGGGATTTTTTTTTTACATACACGTAAATATTTTTAATAGCATTTTTGATAATTAGGATCCTAACACTGAATTATCTCCCTTACAATATTTTTCTCGATTGATCGATCACAACTTGAAAAAAAAAAAAAAAAAATTACTTTAACACGAACAATCTTGCATCAGAAATGAAATCAATGTTTCTAACAAAATGCCAAGTTATTTAATTCTAAAAAGAAAAATACAGTTGCTATTTGAGCACCATTAGCTTGCAGAAGCGTGAAAAATATATCTGACAAAATACAAAATAATTGAATTAAAAATATGGACCTAGCGACATTGGAGAACTGAAATGAGATTTTAATTAAATCTAACGCCAGTTTGAAAACGAGACTTAAAAAAAAAATGCGATAATATGTGGCTAAGTAAGTAAAAAAGATAATTCAGTGTTTAGTATGCAAATAACATTTACTACACTAAACTTTGGATTATACATTATCAAAAACTTACTTATCTATCAGGGCGCTGTGAACTTTTGCACACACCATTTTGTAATTCACTAAATGAATTTTAAAAGTGTTTAAAAAAATCTTGTTAAAATAAGAGAAGCTGGATTTTAACAAAAATTTTTTTTTCAAAATAAATGTATGCAGCATTCATTAAGGCCAATAATCTAGCTAGACTAGCTTGGTAATGATTATCTCGCACAAATGTACAGTATTTTTGGCTGCTCTGTATGGTTTCACCTCTCCTCTGTTAATAGAATAATGCTGACACTAATTAAGTTTAATGGGAGGTGTGAAATGGTACTAACTATTGTTTGTTAACCACCTTTCCTCTAACTTCAGAGATTACGTATTCACAATTATTCCGTCATTTCTTCAAGTGACAACTGCATACTTACTCAACCCTGTAGACTCATAGCAGTTCAACACATTATTTTGCAAAAATCACTACAAAAAAAAAGAAAGAAAGAAATCTTAGATTTTAAAGTATTGTATGTACTCTTGTAACAACTTTTTTTAAGACAAATTTTTGACTTCATAAATAAGAGGTCATTCAAACTTTGAAGCTTACCTTGTTTCTAGGCGTAAACATTTCGAGGCTAAAAATTAGGGGTTCATTACACAGTCGTTCACTACTTGAATATATATGGTATTCAAATCTTTTTGATGAAGCATTGTCAGTGACAATTATTATTTTTGACTAATATTTCCTTCATTTATTTCTGTTGCCTTTTGTTGAATATTCTAAAAGTGTTAATAAGCAGTGCTGATCAGAAATAAATAATAAATTTCTGGTGAGGTTTGATCTCACCAGTTGTAAGAATGTGAGTCCAAATTTTGTTGGAGGCTTCTGTTTTTATTTTTTATTTCTGATTCACAGTTCTTGCTGAAAACTGTAGAATTACCATCTATATTATATATTTGTTATTGACTTTGTCTCTATAGATCCTTGTTGTTAGGCTTGATACACACCTATTTAATTTTACTGAAGATAGCAAAAATAAAAAAACAAACAAAAACAAGACTAACTTTCTAGCAGCTTTCAGATTACTATCTGCTACTTAGAGTATGATACAATGAATAGAAAGAAACAAAATCCTTCCAATTTTACAATTATCTAATTGCAGGATACATTGTCTTGTGCTTTAATTGACATGAAATTAAAACATTAGGTTTGTTTGTGTTGATGTTTTTTTTTTGTTTTTTTAAATCTTTTTTAAAAATCTTTTTTTTTATATATACTTTTCTTTATCGTAGCAACAGTTTGTGTTCAAGAGAAAAAAATAATGGCACAACTAGTATTAGATTTGATAAAGTATGTTATATAGATGTATTATTAATTGCTGATATACATTATCACCCATAAATAAGTGACCATATGTCAGACTTAGATTTGTAAATACAGTATTGTTCATAAATAAGTACACTCCCAATATTTTAAAAAGTTAATTTTCTTCTAAGTCAAAGATAATAGGACTTTATTATTTCTTGTGGAATATTATATAATGAAAATGGATATTGTTAGGCATTATTCATTACCAAACTCTGCAGCATTTGAAACTCACTAACAAAAAAATATGATCACGTTGCAGTCTAAAAATAAGTATACTTATATATATTTATACAATTTTATTTTTGATTTTGATTTAAATGGTATATTAAACTCTCTAGGATTATTTTATGCATAGAGGTTAGGGAATCATGTTCATAGTATGTTTATATTTACATTTTTTTCTTGTATTTTTTAAATTTTAATTTTTCTTTTTTTTTTCACACAATCCTATCAAATATAAATAATTTTTAAACAGATCTATTTGACCCATAGATGTGACCCTAACAAGTACTACCATTCCGGGTCTATCTACCCAACTTCTCTTTTCAAATCTTACCATATTTTAGGTTAGATGAAGGTGAGAGTCTAACTCTTGCTGTTATTTTTAACATACAACTAATTGTATTAAGCCTTGAAATATTAGAGGCACTTTTCAGTAACCACTTTGCCTTTTGGACAACTTGAACATTGCTGCTATAATAACAATTTATATTATTAGTTAGTTTGAGCTTTCCCCCCTATACTGGGGAGTGAGGAGTACACCTTCATTGTTATTACTCCCAGGTTCATTCTGACCCAGAGTGGTAGTACCTGTCAAATAGATCTGTTTCAAAATTATTTGTATTCAATAGGAATACTTGATATCATATAACTGAATTGTTTATATTAAGAATAGTTACTTGAAGCTATAATTGTTTACTAAGGATTATTATTAGCTACTTAAAACCATATAACTATATGCAAACAAATAGCTATTATTAAACAGAAATAATTACTTGAAACTATATAATCATCAGAATTAGATAGAAATACTTGAAACTATACAACTGTGTACAAATTATTTGTATTAGGAATACTTGATATTATATAACTATGTAAAAAAAAAAAAAAAACCCTAAAGAAACAACTATACAAAAATGTACATGTACAATGAATGCAATTTTCTAAGCTAAGGCATAAATTAATGCTAGACCTGCTCCAGATTACCATTTTTACCACTGCCTCAAAATGGTTCTGAAAAACCATTTAAATTGTGCTAAAATCAAAAAAAATTTTTTTTATCATGTATAGTTGTTTGTAGCATAAAAAAAACATTTAAACGTTTAGGAAATAAATATTATAAATAATATTAAAAATTTAATTCAATTTTGAAATTGTGGGCTGTTCTTTTTTTGTGTTGTTTAAGAAACATCAAACCTATAATATGGGTACTGCTATTAACTACCTTCATAGATGAGGCTGTTTGCATATGACATAATGCTAATACACTTAGGAAAGGTATGAATCTAACTATTCTCTCTCAAGCTATGCATAAATAGTAGGGCAGATGGGATCTTTAGCCTTGGTATGACAAACCCATTTGCGACTGGTAGGATGTGACACAATGTTGCAAGTATGGGGCAACCAGTGAGGATCGAACTTGCTATTCAATAAATGAATCTGCAACCAATCTTGCTAATCATTACAGCATGATGGGATACGTTGCTAGTATACAAATACATAATAAAATGTCTTTCTTTGTAGGAAACTTGAGTAGGTGGAGCCTAAACCTTGGTCAATTATTTTTTTATTAAAACTTATCAAATGATTTGTTGTGATAATTGTTTTTATATTTCCTTTTGAGTGTATTCATTTTTATAATAAAGTCCACATATTTTTATAAGCTTATTGATCTGATATTCTTTCTTTCTTATGAATATCCAGAGATTTAATGTTATTTACAAAATATTTTTTCTATATTTTTTTGGTTTCAGATAGATTTACATTTTTATAATAAAGTCCACATATTTTTGTATCCGTTCTGTATGGATACTGGATATTGTGAAGAGGACTTGCCAGGAGTGATTACCAATAGGGACAAGTGTTGAGAGAGTCATGAAAATCCATGCTGTCAGTGTGACATGATTAAGATTGATTTGATATTTCTTCTTTCTTATAATAAATATCCAGGAACATAACGTCATTTAAAAAATATTTTTTTGGATAATTTTCTTTTTTGTTTTAGATGTTATAACCCCAAATAAATTTTCATTATTGAAAGATGATTATTGAAATTATTTCTATTTAATGAAGGAAAATTGCTTAATTATGCTTTTATAGTGTAGAAGGTTAATTAAAATGTTTTTTCTTTTCTTAAAGGTTCGACACATTCTTTGTGAGAAACATTCCAAATCAATGGAAGCCATTGAGAAATTGAAGAGTGGAATGAAATTTAATGAAGTAGCAACTCAATACAGTGAAGATAAGGCAAGAAGTGGGGTAAGTAATATATTATCTATTATTAGAAGAAATAAAAATAAGACAAGGAAATGGGGAAGCAAATCTCTTTTAAGAATAAAATATTACAAAGTATCAAAAGAATTTAGATCTCTTTTTTTTTTTTTTTTTTTTTTTTTCTGAGGTAAATTGGCCCTTTATTTATATATATATATATATATATATATGTGTGTGTGTGTGTGTGTATGATTAAAAAGTAACTAGACTAAAACTTAAATGAAGGTTAATATACACCTGAACAACTTTTATAATAAAGAGTTGATGTCTAGATGAGTCTGTACCAATTTGAACTGCTCTGTTGGCTGTGGCGTTAGAATACACTGTCTGCACCTCTGCAGAGGGGTAAGACTCCCCCAATGGGGCCACCTGTTGGCCATGGGTGGTGGGCCGTGCTGCTTAAAGAATTGGAACCCTGGTGGCTGAGCAGTCCATGACATACAACACTCCACTTGGCCCCTTACTTGGGCAGTCGGAGAAGACCCCCTCCGATCATTCGGCTGATAATGTCAAGCCCTAACACCTATATGATTGCCCCAACCCTATTGCCTTTATGGTAAGCCCCCAACCCTTTTAATCATATGCTAGAAGGTGGTGGTTGAGGGTCCTGGGAATGTCCTCTATCTGATAGTGAGGTTCCAATTTTGGAGGTTTGGGGAATGTGGAGTACCCCTTCATCACCATTGCTCCCTGGTCCACTCTGATTCGGATTGGTAGTACCTATTAGGGTCTCATCTATGGGTTAAATAGAAAAATATGAATTTATAAAAAAATTAAGTATCCATTAAGAATAAATTTATTTAAAAACTTGGTTGGCATTAAATGACCCACTGAGGTTGATATGCCGTAAAACAAACCAAACCAAACCAATTTGGAAGAAAAAAGTTATGAAGCTAGTCTTAATATTTTTTTAACAACAGTTTTTGGTGAAACACAGGATTGTGCATGTGCAGCACCCTCTCAAACTGAGAATTTATCTCGAGGGTAAGATGGGAGGAAATTAAAAAAAAAAAAGTATGATGCCACAGTTTCACACCATATCAAGTGGTGATGGGTCCCTGTGGTGTAAGTGGTTAATGTACTGGGCTTTAACATTGTAGTGAGTTCAAACTACAGTTGCACTATAACATTTACTTTTGGACTAATACTATTTGGAAAGGTATGAACCTCCTCATACCCCAGCTATGGGTTTAAATAGTACCACTACCTGGATGGCTTTGGATTTAATAACATCTGGAGGTTGATATGCCATTAAGCAAAGAAACTACACCATATCAAAAAAGAAATTTTAGAATTACTTTAACTAATGGAAAACTTGCTGGAATAAATTGTGTTGAATGCCAAGGGGACTATTTTGAAGAAGAATAACATTTTATTCATTGTTTATTTTTGTCTGGCTAAATACATATTCAATTTTGATACATTTTGAATCCAACCTTGTGTGTGTATACACACACATGAGAATTTTAGTGAAAATAAAATAGCTCAGCATTACCTTTTTTCTTTTTTTTCCCTTGTTTGACTTTCAAAATAAGTGAATATTGTTACATTTCTAAAAATTAATTGTAAATTATTGATATCAACCTAGAATTTTTAATGAAGAAAGAAGCTACTTGTTTTTAATTTGAGGAGGTGTGTTTGTGTAATGGTTATTGTTATAGGAAATCTGCGACCCTAGTTCAAATCATGGTCAAGATTTTTGTTTTGCATTAATGCTTTTTGGAAAGGCATGAATTCATTGTTACTCCCCCCCCTCCAGCTATGGGTAAATAGTAAGGCAGAATGGGTTCTTTAGCCTTGGTTAGGCAACCAATCTAGAAGAAAGAAAACTCTGAATTCAAACCAGTTTTAATCTGCTTAAAAAATAATCTTGTGTCACATCCTACCTGCGGTGGAATGGTTGGGTAAATTAGCAACCCCTGTACTTTCGTTGATTTTGGTGGACATTGACAAATTTTGACCTTGATTGGTTTAAATTGCAATTTCTTGCATATTTTTGGTCCAAACTTAAAAATATTTATATGGTTGAAAATAAAATAAAATAATCCTTCTAAATATGTAATTTTTATGTGGTTTTATCCATTGAATTAATTTTTATGGTGAATTAAAACAGTATCTTGCTTCGAACAGCCAAAAATGTATAATGACTTTTTTCCCAGACTAAATTTTAAACGGTAATATCTTTCAAAAAATCAAAGTGGCTAATCTTTATTAATATTCTTGAAATTTTACGCTTAATTAGAACACATCTTAAAATATTAATAGAAATTTGTTTTTTTTCTTTTCCGACCTTTGGAATTGAAGATATGATAGACAAAATTTGACAGATTTCTTCAAAAAGTATATAAAAAAAAAAGAGCACTATCAAAATTGCTCCAAAAATAAAGAAACGGTAAAAAAATTACTGAATTTCTTGTTTTGAATTGGTCCGTGATTTGACATATTTTTTTTTACAAAATCATGTCTACTTTTGTACTCCCAATTTTGGGGCTTTAAATTCTCATAACTTTTGAACCACTGGAGATATTTGCATAATTCAAACAGTTTTGAACTCCATTTACACAGCTCTATTTAACTAATATTATTAAATAACAATAACCTCATATAAAAAGATATCCCCCTTTTGATTTAAAAAAAAAAAAAAAAAAAAAAAAAATAATAATTCTGGTGTACATTTTATTTATTCTGATTGATATAGCACTATGAGTAGGATGTGACAGAAGTTCAATTTCTTAAGTGGATTTTAACAGGTTTGAATTCATAGTTTTACTACTCCTAAACTAGTTGCTAGACCAAGGTTAAAGAGCCCAGTCTACCCTACTATTTACCCATACATAGAGGGAGAATAGTTGGATGCATACCTTTTGTAAGGTTATTAGTGCTATGTGGAATGCAAACATACTCGTCTGGAATTTGAACTTGTCTTGTGTCTATTGATAACCATTACACCACATGCCCCCACATAACTAAAAACATGAATATCCATTAATGTTTTAGTATTTGTCTTGGATGTATAATTGCCTGCCTCTTGTAATCTTGGTTAGATATTAGATATCTGCAAAAGTTTTCAATGAAAAACTATTTCCCAACTGTGTGTCAGATTGCCTGGCACTTTAGCACTGAGAAACTATTTGGATTCAAATTGTTTTGTTTTTTTGTGTGTGCAAAATTAGTTTTTCAAATATATTGATGAAATTCCAAACCCCTTAGTGTTAGTCTCTTGCTTTATTACTAAGGTCTGTGTCTAAGTGAATCTAAAGCATTATAGTTATTAAATATGATGGTGTATCAATTAGAGCCCTTGGGGTAAGAAGATCACACCTGAGCACATAAAATTGTATTTCTAATGATATTTTGGTTTTTGTTGCCTAATCCATAATGAAATTGATAAAGTATTGAAAATAGTTTATATTGCAATGAAAAAAAAGGCACATGTTTATTATTCTATCCAAATGTTCATTAGATCTATTTTCATTGTTTAGTTAACAGCTGTGTTCTTTTCTGAAGACTATTTATCAGAGAGAAAAAATATCTCCAGAAAGAGAACCAATGTATTTAGATCTTTTTGGGTAATAAAAGGAAATAATAATATATATCTAGAAGTGTTTATTTCCCCGACAGGGTTCCAGCTCTAAAAATTTGGTTTGTTTTCTTCATTTTGTAAAGCTATTTCAAATTGATTTTTCTCAATCTACAAAAGATTGAATAATTGAATCTTTTCTCCTAAAAAATGACTTTTTAAACTTTAGAACTTGGTTAATTTGCTTTTCATTATATAACTCATCAGCATCATGTAAATTTATATTTTTGTAGTGCTAGGCTAGTGAGGCTGGTAACAAGTAAACAAACAAAATAAATAAACAAAATTGGTATTTTAAAGATAAGGGTTGAAGTTCTTTAATTAGGGATCATACATGCATATAAGTTAGAAATGGTAAATTGGTATAAAAGCAAGTCTAACAATAATTTTTACTTAAAAATGGCTTGGTTATGAATATTGAAACTTTAAGGCTTAGACATGTACAGTATTGGACAAAACAGACTGACCCCCCCAAAAAAAATAACAAAAACTGAACCTTTTTAAAATAAAAAAATAAAATAATTATTGCTGCCAATTTGAATGAAACTTCAATGGTTTATACACACATAGGAAGCGAAAAGTCATTAGCAAAGGGCTAATCACAATTTAGGATATTAAAAAGATTTTTAAAAATTTCCTATTTTGGGGAATTCTGAAAATTTTCGTTCTTTAGAAAATTATAACATTTTACTTTTGCTTGTATAACAAATGTTAACACAACAGATTTTTTTTCCTTGACTGGAAGAAAAATTCTTTGGTTTATGGTTAGGAAATGTTCAACTATATATGTCCATATGTTTAAAAATAAACAAGATTCATTTTAACTAACTAAATGGAAAAAAAATCTGTTGTTAACATTTGTAAGGGTCCAGTTTAGCATAATACATTGTAAATCATAATCCTCACTAAAAACCTTTTAAGTATTAGAATTAAAGAAAAAAAACATGTTAAAGAGATGCTTCAGGATTTCATTAGTAAAACATAAAATTTGGTGGCCATAGTTTGAGCCATTTTTCAGTGACTAAGAGACATTTAGATAAAAATCTAGGTGTTTTTTCAAGTTGTCTCCCTTTAACCTGTTACACGTTTCATATTGTTTTATAGAATGTGCACTTTTTTTTTTTTGCTTTGTAATTTTGTGTAATGCATACTATTAAATAACTGAATAGAATTTCATTTTTTATCAAAGTATCAATTTTGAAATTACCGTATTTAAAGCATTTAAATATTTTTTGGAAATAATCACTGAAAAGGAATTCTTTCAAAGTCAAAATATACAACTTTTTTCTTTATATAAAACCATAAAATACAACTAATTAGCAAAATTTCTTCTTTTCATGTCTTGAATAATGACATGCAGAATATAAGAAGCTTAGTGTTTATTTTTGTATTTAAAATTTTTCATATCTATATTGTTTTTTATGTTTGAGAATAATCCTCTGAGTTGGCCTAAAAAGATTTACTCAGTTGATTTCTCAATGGACTGATTTTGAATAAATGAAATTTTATTTTTACTATTACTGTTTTGTTCAATATATTTAGTTTTAGAATTACACTTTTTTATGACTGTTATTTGAAAGAAGGTGTGCATATGCAATGAAATATGCAAATTAAGGAGGCTAGAATGTATAGATTTCAAAATCTAAGATATTATTATTGATTAATATAAAACTGCTATAGATTTTCATAGTGTAGTGTTAAAATTTGTTATATTTTACAGTCTGATCCTAATTTACTGGATTAGTTTACCCACCAAAAAAACCCAGACTTGTATGGTATAATCTTTCTAGATTAAAGATAAATTTTAAACACATTTAGAGTTAATTGTTAAGGATCTAACTGCTTCATTTCCAAACTACAACATAGATTGTTCATATTTGAATGAAAATTAGGAAAATGGAACAAAAATAACTAACATGGGTATTTATTTTCCTGACCGCCTACCACTTCGTATTAACACAAGGTTTTTTTAATGTGAGGAGCCATGTGCAAATTGAAATTCATGTGATGGTCAGTGCAAAAAATATGGGGTACCATCTGCATTCACCCTTTTGGGGTGCTTCAAGCACCTGGCAATTAATCTGGATCTTACGACTTTTAGATTAAGGGGTATGTTCTATCCCCCTCCACTCAGATATAGTTAGCTTCACTCATAGGATCAGAAGTCAAGGCCTCCTTAATCCAAGTAAGTATAATTAACATGGGTAACATATCATCTCAGAATAAATCATTTTTGTTTTAGAATAGAATAACTCAATTTTTTTTTTTTTTTTTTTTCATTTTTGTAAATCATTACTGACATGCATCTGTGTGGGTGAATAATGCCTATACAGAAATTCTATAAAAATTCTTTTTTTTTTTTTCTTTTTTTTTCTTCCAGGGAGATCTTGGCTGGATGACTCGAGGAAGCATGGTTGGTCCATTTCAGGATGCTGCTTTTGCACTCTCTACAAGTACAGTGAATTCACCTGCATACACAGACCCTCCTGTTAAAACAAAGTTTGGCTATCACATCATCATGATTGAAGGAAAGAAATAATATTCAATGTTTTAGTTTAATAAATATTAAATTTTGTTGTATCATGTTTGTTTGTTTTTATTTGTAGACAGTGGAGGAACAAAAATTAATGATCATATTTGGCACTTGATAAGATGTGTAAATCTCCTAAAATGTATCTGATTGCATCCAAGGTCTTGCATTATGAAAAGGAAGTTGATCCAGAAAGACTCAAGCTGTACAGGTAGGGGATGAGGATGAGTTGTAGCAGGGCTTCTCAAAGTGATCCATATAGGCTCTTGGGGGGTGAATAAAATTTTGGTTTGGGTAATAAAAGCATAGGAGTTCACAGGAAATGAATTGACTAGTTTGCATTTATAACTCCTTATAACTAGAGTTGCTATTTTAGCATTCTAGACTTGGTTAATAAAAGTTTACTGTGGGCTAATGCAACTTTTGCAAATTTGTCTTCTCTAGAGCAAGCAGAAGAAAGTGTTTTGGATAACTATTTGTTATATATATATATATATATATACACACACACACACACACCAACCCCTCTGCACAAGCAGCATGTGGCACAAGGTCAATTTATTAAGTGGAGTTTGACAGGTTTGAATTTAGAGTTTTCCTTCTAGATTGGTTACTTAGCCAAGGTTAAAGAACCCAGTCTGTCCTACTATTTACTCAGCTGGAGGAAGTTTCTTGAAGGTATTAGTGTTATGTGAAATGCAAACAGCCTTGTCCAGGATTTGGTATTGGGTAGACGAGTCCATTTCCTATGACTCTAACCATTACGCCACGTGCCTCCAATTATCTATATAAATCACATTAAAAATTTTCAAGAAGTCTTTAAAATTTGATTCAAGGATCTTCTAAACATGGTAATTCCTGAATGGATTATTCTCCATTTGATGTTGAAGTGGAAAGTAAAAATTTAGACCTTTCATAATATAGTTGCAATCAAGAGCTTTCTGATAAGAGCAGCTTTTAAGATAGTAATACATTTATTTGGTTGAAAATATTTTTCTGTTTTTTGCACTGGTAGAGTTTAGTTTTAACTTCATTCAAAGTTTTCTTTTCTTTTGTATTGTGAGTGGTATTCTATTTTAAAAATATTTTTAGATTATCAAAATTGGCAGAATTGATCTGATTTAGGCAGTTCTGAATTTAAAAAAGAAAAAGAATTGGCAGAATTTTTGTTTGATTCTAACATTGAAAAAAGAAAGTAATCAACTTTTTTGGCATATTATGTTCTTTTTTAAAAAAAAAAAAAAAAATTTATTGCCACATGCCACAGCTGGTTGCATACTATAATTTCCTCTGACACATCGACCCATTCCATGTTTGCTGGGTGCTCAATACTTGTGACCTTGTACGTGGTGTCTGGTTTAGGTAAATTCCTTTCCTTCTCACTTTATTTCATTTGTTACTGGTTCATCCTTCACCACTCCTTTGTCAATCAAGTTTAGTCGGTAGAACATTTGCCAAGGAATTGCAAGGTTCCAGGTGCGATACTGGTCCCTGCCAACTCTGTATATGAGTAGCACAGATTGGTTAATCTGATCTATGTGGTAAAGGAAAGAGCTGATGGTAAGTGTGGCATTCCATCTCGGCAAAAACAATCTTCCTGATCTAGCGCTAGCAAAAAGGGAACTCCCTCCTTCACTGTCTGGCTGATATCGACAATAGGCCACTTTGCCAACATAACTTATTTATTACCAGTGTTTCAAAGTTAAAACAAAATTAGTGAAATTTAATTTATGTAGGAATTTTGTGACTAACGATTCATTTTTATGATTTAATTTGTAGCTGCTTAACAAGTTAAGGGATAAATTGTTGAGTATGAATTGTAGGCATCCGTACTTTTGAATGCAAACAAGCTGCAGAGCTTGAGCAAAAGTGACAAATAATGATGGAGCGAAGACAGCACCCTCAATCAGCACTGCCCCAAGGAACAACATCTGCACTGGCCAAGGTTTCAGAGCTAGGATTAGCCTCATCAGCCATCTAAGGATCAATAGACAAGATTGAGACTAGACCATCATCCTTGGCCTCAATCAATCAATCATGAACTGTAGGAAATTAATTTTTCTGTGGCCGTGAATGATAAATGTGTATCCACATTTCAACAATGAAATTCAAGGTAATTGCTACATAAATGAGAGTAACCTCCCCTTGTTTCTTTCACTTTGAAGAAGCCTTAACAAGTTCATTTCAAATAATGCACAATCACAATTAAGAACACATTTTATGATATTTTCGTATGATGGCATCTGGAACATAAGAGAAAAATCTAATAAATTATGTAAAATATTTCTGAATCTCATGAACAGAAGGTGCATATGTGATTGTGATAAATGCTAATTTTGATTATCAAAAGATGAATCGATTATGTAAATATTGAGAGAATCAATCTTGAACAGAGTGAAGTGGAATTTGATTTGTTTTGGTGGTAGATAGCGATGGAGTTAAGTGGATGTACAGCTGCTTTTTTGTGGGGGTGCTACTTCCATGATTTGTTCAAGACGACACATAGCATCCTTGTGTTGTTCCCATCTATTTTTTCGTCTAAGCATTTTGTTAAAGTCCAAATGGTGCCCTCCACTATGGGTTACCACTGCTGTTCTTTGGCATTAAGTTGATAGACTATTAAACTAAACCAAAACAAAGTGGTACTGTCATACAGGAGCACTGACACAGATACAACTTGAAAGAATTTTTGCTTTATCTTATCAGAGAGATCAGAATTCCATATAATCAATAATCTATGCCCAACAAAAAACCCAGCTGTTTGGCCACTTACCTTCTATCACACAAACCATCCAAGTAAGACAAACAAGAGATGCTGGACAAGTAAGGATGAATTCATATGTGATGTTCTCCCCTGTGGACATCTACACATGGACTCACCATTATTGACCGACCAGCAAAGATCTACATTGAGCAGCACTGTATAGATACTAGATGTTGTGTGGAGGAGTGATGACCAATATGGACATGTGGAGAGACAATTCTCATACAAGGTGCGGCAGAAATACCTCATACATTTTAACCTGCTACCCAAGTAGTGCAAGTGAACTTACGCAAGTTGTAATGGTAATTCCATTCGGTAATGTGTTACCTTTTTTGAAAAAATTCTATCCAGAACAACATTAGTAGCTGACAGAGGACAAGTTAGGAGCTTGAATTTCGGAGCTAGTGAAATCATTCAGCTACTATTTATGGAACAAAAGGATCTCTTCATCGACTAAAACAAAAAATTATATATATCTGATGAGTAATTTTCAGTGTGTGTGTGTATATATATATATATATATATATTTATAGGAAATCATTTTTTGGTTTTGCTGCAAAGCATGAGGGAGAATGTGTGAAATAAATGAGAAACTGTGTTGGATATTATGTACCAAATTCCATATATTATTCCAATATTTCGAAAGATTCTATCTTTCTTTTACAAGGATTTTTGTTAGACTGGCTGGTTTCAGTAGTTACTGGCGTTTTTATGGGTCAGGGGTGTCCATGTCTAGACCTGTCTTTGATGTTTAGCTGTATCCACTGCTCTCTTCATTTATTTTACACATTTTCCCTTATGCTTTGCAGTAAAATTCAAAAATCATTTTTCCATAATATATATTATAGACATATAATATAACACATATATATATATATACAGATATAATATATTAGATTCATTAGACCAACAAAGAAGCATACATGTACTCCACAGCATTTATATATATATACAAAACGTGATCCATTGGGTCACCCATTCAGCTCTGGGTAGATAATTGAGATTAGGGAAAAGGGAGTTAGCAAAGCAAATAAAATTAAAAAAAAAAAAAAAATACGGCTGGATGAAACCTTAAAATCATTTTGTTAGCTTTCTAAAAAAGGAAATGTTTGACCTCATTTATGCTACGGGTTGTTGGTTGTGAAATTTAACAGAAATACATTACAAATTCTCCCGTCTCTCTCTCTCTCTCTCTCTCTCTCTCTCTCTCTCTCTCTCTCTCCAGAGAAACTAACATCATATAACAGGGGGGGGTGGTGTAATCAAGAGATACATAGAGGGGTGTTGCATAGCGCCTTCTTTACCGGCACTAAATAGGTATATGTTATATATTGGTCTTTTCACTAAGCCAAATCAGCATATAACGTTATATACCTTTCTTACTACTTCTTACTCTGGTCGTCTATTCTTCTGGCTTGGTATATCTTCTAAGGTCTCGTCTGGTCTTCTATTGAGGATTCCGTGTCTGGTTTCTGTTGGGGATCATTCCTTATCAGAAGCCCTGTGTCATTGTTGGTTTTTAGTAATAAACACAAGACTTCGATTTATGATGATGTTACTTTATTCGTAGATCCCCAGACCAGACAATCTGCGCAGTGAGACTCACATCTTGCTAGCTTGGCTTCTAACTTCTAACTCTAACAGAGTTGCTTCCTCCATAAACCGGAAGGGGGCTTTCTATCGGGGTTCCGTTTCTCACGGTCTATCCCCAGGAAAGGTCAGAGTGAGGTCAAACGGTGTCACTCACTCTCAAGGCCATCAGCTGTACTGATCTATAATGACCTTAAAAATGTATTAGGGATCCAATTACTATGTAACAGGGGAAGAAAGAGATAGACAGAGTAAAGTAAGAGATTGATCGGTTTTTGACTTAATTGCAAATTACGACTAAGTAGAACCAATTAAAACAGATTTTTTCAAATCTAATTCAATCTTAAAAGTAAGAATAATTTAGTATAATTTTTGTGCCATTAAACTAAACAGTAAAAAGGCTTTAGGAAGCAAAAGTTGATTAACTCAGCTTTAGCATAATAATAATGATAATATGTATGCATATATATATATATATATATATATATATTATTATATCATTATTATTAGTTATTATTTCTAAGACTGATGGTGTGAAAAAAAACCCAGATAATACAATTTGTAAATAAAAATACATTACAAACTGATATCTGGAGAATTATTAAATTATGAGTATATTATTAAATTATTGATATATTAAATTATATTAGATTATATAAAAAAGAAAAGACCAAGAACATCCATACTGTTTGAAAATAATCAACCAGTATCGAAATAAATGGCCAAAACAAAAAGAAAAAAAAAAACACTGAAAGAGTTGCCTAAGTTAATATGTAAAACTGCTCAATACACTAAGTAGAGCAAAACTATAAAAACTAGATGAGCCCAAAACTACCTACCCAGGTTTCGCCTAATGGATCTTCAGTCAGAATTATCCTGGAGATACGTTACGTGAAACCTGTGTAGATAATTTTTGAGTCTTTTAGGTTTATATATATATATAATGTATATATTTCTGGGTCTTTTAAGTTTATATATATATATATATAAAGTGAGGAGCTGATGGTATATATATATATATATATATATACACCATCATCTCCTCACTTTACCACACAGATCCCTGTGTTACTCATACACTGAGTTGGCGAGTGTCGGATGCTCTACCGACTGACCTATACCGGCCCCTCATATATATATATATATATATATATATATTAGAGTGTGGATAGAAATAAGCTACATGAGTTTCACCATAAGGATCTTCAGGGTTAATTCCACTGAATTAATCAAGATATGGATTAATTACAGTTAACTGCAGAAGTTAACTATAATTATCAATATCTTGATTAATTCAGTGGAATTAACCCTGAAGATCCTTATGGTGAAACTCGAGTAGGTTATTTCTAGACACACTGTAATACTAAATCCGCTCTGCTATGTATTGAGCCCTTTTTATTTGTTATAACACTGACTTATCCAATTAATACTTGTATCAACCAAATATTGAGATTACCTCAATATTTCTTTACCGGTAAGTCATTCTCTTTATTATATATATATAACCACATAAATATATATATTTAACCTCACATACACACACACACACGCACATACATATATTTCACCACATAAGTATGAATATATATATATATATATATATATATATATTTAACCTCATATATATTCAACCACACACACATACACACACACACATATATATTTAACTACCTACACACATATATATTTAACCATATATATATATATATAGATTGCCACTTCTTCACAGAATAAGGCCATTTCTACAAGTAGTTTTGTTGTGCGCAAGCAGATGGTCCAAGGATCCAGATTTGTTTTTATGTACCCTATCACATATGAATCCCTTCCGTCTTCCTCACGTATGTGATGATACGTGACTGAGCAGCAAGCCCTGTCACACAGGTCGGTCAAATGTAGGAGTTGTGCCGCCTACATATAGACCGATTCAGGATAGGGTGCTCGATCCACCTTACATCAGACCCCTACCATCGGCCTGCCCTTTCAAGAGAAGTGTAGCCAACCCCCACTCCCGTTAATTGGTCCTCATCGCTATAACTGTCTTCCACAAGGGCCTCAATGTCTACCCCACATCAAGAAAGTTTGTCACAATTCCAGTTCGTCATTTGGAGTTTTCCAATTGCTCAGAATCGAGAATTGACATTCCAGGTGGCTATTGTAAGACTGATTTATGTTGCAATATTTTCTTGTTTTCGCTCTACTAATAGGAACAGCCGTCAAACCGCATATTGCAAGTCAGCTTGATAGGTGAACAGGTATTTGTTTAGGCCTACTTTTCTATACACTTCCCAGATGTCTGGGAGAACAGTGCTACTCAAGGGGCTGCTCAGTCACTCTCGACATCACCAAGGTCCGTTGCTGTTTAATCGACAATGCAGTGCTGTTAAATGGGTCACGAGCATCACCATGTGTATGTTCAAAGGCCATCAAGCCTTCACACATCACCATTCCTCTATCACCGAGGGACTTGTAGAAATATCTGCACATGTGCGCTTGTGAGACACGCACCGCATGCTCTCCTTCCTCAAAGTCTAGTATCAGTGACAAGATGACTGTAAGACTTTGAAGAACGCAGGTGAATGATCTGAGATCTACGGGTCCACCACTCCGAAAAAAAAAAAAAAAATTTTTCTTCTAAGTTCTGACTTAGTATAAGTCCACAGGGACCGTTTTCTATTAAATAGGTGACTTTTAATATACGTTCCTGTAAAATGAAATGTATTAGGGGAGAAAGTTAAATGCATTTGGACATAATGTTAATACAATATTTACTATTTAAAATAAAAATAACTTATCTCAGATAATGGTCACTGACTGTCTTCATATATATATATATATATATAATATATATATATATATATATATATATATATATATATATATATATCACACACTCATGCACATATAATATACATATACACACACACTCACACAAATATATATATATATAACCACACACAACACACCACACATATATATATATATATATATATATATATATATATATATATATATAACATGGTGTTCGGGATACATTTGACAGTTTCATAAAAAAAGAAAAAGTACTTGGTAACTACAAAATTTAATGGATTGTAAAGAAATTCAACGGGCACGGAAATTACACTATTGTCAACAAGTTTCACTCAAAATAACTGTCATTAGCGTGGATCACAGCCTCAATTCTGCTCCGGAACCTGGAGCAAGCTGATGTTACAGTTTCCCTGGGAAGAGTCTCAAAAACTACCTTAATTCTGTCAATTAACTAGGCTTTTGTAGTACTGGCACGTCGATTGGTGTCTTTCTCAACAGCGCTGCATACATAATAATCCATGGGGTTAAGATCTGGGGAGTTTGGAGACCAAACATTGGGACTGGTGTAGTCGTAAAAATTCGCCAACAACATTTTTGACTTTTCCCAGGGGTGTGGCAGGGGACCGAATCCTGCTGCCATACATATGGCCCACCATTGGTTATCCTTGTTATCCAGGGCTTGACTAAAGTGTTTAGCAACTCCATGTAGGCATCTGAGGGTCCTCCAACACTTTTTCTGTAGATTTTCGAGAATTCAGCTGTACGAACGCAATCACATCGTCTGTTATGTTGCTTTCTTCTAGCCACAGCTCCATTGCAATTCTCTAGTTCATGCCTGATTGTTTTTACAGTATTCAGGGACCATTGGGCAGCAACCATAATCTCCTTATTTTGATTGCCAGTGCAGATCATCATGATACAAGTTAATCTCTTGCTTGATTCAAGTGGGTTCCAGTCATCCATTCTATCTGTCATCACGTATATGAATGAAGAAGGGTTCAAGCTTTTTAAATGATGCGTAGTGTGTGTCAATACCTGTAACCTACGGAGAAAAATAACCAAATATAAATATGTCAAATTTATACCGAACACCCTATATATATATATATATATATGTGTGTGTGTGGAATTAAACAAAACAGATGTCTCCTGTTTAATGATTTTATTGATGATCTTTTCAAGCTTTCTGGCCAAGTTTTTCATAATTGGATGGAATTCGTGGATTTGTCCACCGAAGTTCATATCCCGAGTACTTTCGGCACTTCGAAGTGCCATCATCAAGGGTAATGTGTTCCAGTTTTTTTTCAAAGTATATTAATGGATGTGAAGGCTGGAAGGAGGAGAATTGATGGGAAAAGTGTTATAGGCATTTCAAAATGTAAGTATTGCATTGAAAATTAATTTTATACAAAAATGGTTTGTATTGTTTTATGTATAAAGCTTCTAGGATTTGGAGGTTTTGTTTATTTCTTTCTTTGTGCAGAATGGGCGTATTTTCGGTTAGGATATTTCGGTAATTAGAGTGGGGGCATGCATGTAATTTTAGATGTTGTGAAATGGAGCTATTATCTGTCATATGAAGAGTTAAATGACGTGACAAAGCCATGGAGGTAAACTTTGTCACGTAAACTTTTACATTCCCCCCCGCCCCCAGCGTTTACAAGAGAGGATTTGATTCTAAACAGATCCGTGTGTGAAATATTTGCCTTTGGTTTGCTAATGATTATGGAAATTTATTTCTATTCGGGGAAATAAACTGTGCCAAAAATTAGGCCGTTCTGATCTTAATCGTTTAAAGATTTATCCTGTTCCGGTTTCACCTGAATTCTGTGCTCATTTTATTGCACTATCTTGTGTGACCTATTTCAAACGACTCTGTCTAATTACATCAGAATTATAAAACTGTGAGAACATTGATTATTTTAATTTTTAAAAATGTGTTGCTGTCTTTTAGTTCCCGGTTTCAAATCAGTGGGCGAAGTAATTTCCATGAGCTGTTTAATTTGGAGAAATTCAACCTTTGATCCTAAAATATTGCATCCAACATTCATTTCAGTTTTTATCGGATAGGGTTCCCGAGAACCATTGACAAAATATATTTCATATACTAGCATGGTTGGTTGGTTGGTTAGATTTTACGTCATGTCAAATCTTCTTGGGTTATTTTATGCCGAAAACATTGTTTTATTTATTCTTCATGGATACTCAATTATAAATACATTTTTAAACTCATTGTTTCTATTTAATCCATAGATCCTAACAGGTACTACCATTCCGGGTCAAGGTGGATCCTGGGAGTAATGACGATGAAGGGGTACTCCATATTCCTCAGAGCTCCAGAATTTGAACTTCACCATCAGACAGAGTTTAAAGTCATACTCAAAGAGCCTCAGCCAACCCCTTCTATCAGATATATGATAAAAAGAGTTGGAGCTTGGCATGAGGACAATAGGTTTCGGACAATCATATAGGTGCTAGGGGTTGACATGACCAGTCGATTCATCGGAGGGGGCCTATCCGACCACCCGTCTAGCCAAAGTAAGGATCAAAGTGGAGTGTTACTAGGATAGTTCCTGGAATTTATTATGGGATTAGTAACGTATGGCTCGGTACTTATTGTCTATGGATTCGAGACAGAGACATCAGTTGTGTTAGCATGTTGAGAACCCAGGAGAATAGGTCGACTGAAATCCTTTCAAATCACTCGAGTAAACAGAAGAAGAAAGTGAATAGAATCATTTAGAAAAAGAAATTGAAAACGAGAAGAAGATGATATGATGCAAAGAAGTTTCTTAGTTTCTTTGTTTAATGGCATATCAACCTTTGTGGGTTATTTAATGCTAAAACATCTTTGTAGAAGAACAGTTCGAAAGTGAACATAATAGCGTGACTGGAATTCGAACTTGTTTATTATGATGTTGCAGTCCAACATGTTAGCTTCCACGCCACGGGGACATCACAAAGAAAGAAGAAGACTGAAATATAAAAAAAATTTGTGAGAGGGTGAAAGCGTGTGTGTATGTGTATGTGTATGAGAGAGAGAGAGAGAGAGAGAGAGAGAGAGAGAGAGAGAGAGAGAGAGAGAGAGAGAGAGAGAGAGAGGGTATGTTTAGTTATTCTTTCTCTTGCTTCGAATGTAGTC